>CM071612.1:2914536-4114664 GCA_036365135.1 Miichthys miiuy | reverse complement strand
CAGGTTGGTGCGTTACAGATGGCTTGTTTGAGCACCCAGGCTTCGTTCAGCGCGCCTCGTTCACTGATGATTCACGTCTTTGCTGATTTTTAGATTAGACAGGATGCGGAAGATGACTGCGGCCAGCGCGGCATACTTTCAGAAACCTGTGGGTGACGTCACACACACGCTGTCCATTCTTTGTACTGTCAAGTGATGTCAACATGCGGTTTCAGTGCAGCTGATTGGTAAATTAAACATGGATTATAGAATAATTTGAACAAGAAGATATTTCTGGATGCTTGTTTTACTCTTTGAGAGTATATCATGAGCTGCAGCGTGTGACAGATGCCTGCAGGTCGTTCAATTAAAACAGAACGCTTATTACTTAATTTGTCCGTTCATTTGCTTTCACAGTGTATAATTTTTATTTGTTGATGGAAAATTTAGTACATTTTGTCCATTCTTCTTTTATTTAGTCTCATCTTGAACAAAGATTGTCAACATTTTTCTTCATAGTTCTCTCCTCACTTAATGAACAATCAATAAATATCGAAAGAAATCCGCCTGCTGCTGTTATATGCAGACTGACAAGGCAGAGGCATGTAAGAATATGTATTTGTAAGTACGCTGTTGTTAGTATCCGATGTGCTACAGGTTTAAAATTGACAGAAAATGGAAGAAAATAAAAGTTTCCACCCACAGGCAGTGAAGTCTAATAATAAAGCTGCTTGTGAGTCGCAGCTACAAAGTGCAACATGTACAAACAAGACCACAAACAGAGAGGAAGACCAGCGCTTAGCTTTGTGCTTGCACATTGTGCCTGCAGAAAATGTGTTTTTCCTGTTTGGTGTTTCATTATGATTATAATGTTCAGTTAGTGCTGACACGGTTACATTGAAGAGGAAGGGGGCTGAAGTCTTGTGGAGATGTTGAATTGTAGTACAGTATACTGAGAGGTGTTTCTAATGTATGACCAACCCTTTTATAACGGCGTGGGTAGACTTAATGTAGACGTGGAAGAGGAAAATCATATTTTCTTCACGTACCCGGCCATTTTTTTTTTTTTATCAACTATCTCCCACAGACGGGCACCAGATTTAATTACCTTTCAACTAGCCCTCCTTGCATAATATCACGGATCCAATTTCTTTCTCTGGAAACTGAAATGGATACAGATTGTTGGTGCACGATGGTGCAAGTTGAGATGATCAGCCTTAAAACGGACTTCTTCTCGATCAGTACAGATCGGAGTATTGTAGTCAGGAATAATAATAATAATGATAATAATACTGGGTCTGTATAACCGGTCCAAGATAATCAGGTTCTCAAGTGTTACAGGAGTGTAATAGGACAAGTGAAATTACAGACACCAACGTTCACCGGCTTGATGGCACGCTTGAGTTCTGTTTAGTCTGCCCTCCGGACCTTTACAGGCTTCAGTCATTACGCACAGCGACGTGTTCGCTGTCATCACGTCATGCGTGTGAGTTTTCAGGGCCACGAGGGGTGGAAATGTGCTGAGGCAAGATTTCAGACCTCAATCAGTTCAAGGGAGATTAATTGAAATTCTTGACCCTGTAACTCATTTGTCACTCACTTTTTTTTTAATGCTACGGTTCTGACATTATTTATTCTGCGAGAATTTTCTGCTGTGCACGAGTTGTTAATTCACATCAAACCCTGAACTGAAGTCACGTTGTAGGTGGATTAAAAACCAACCAACGATCTGAAGGATTCAGCCTGTAAACTTACTATGCAGATAAAATGAAACATTTAAATGTGTTATTATTATTTTACATCATACAGTATGTGTGTTGTTATGAACTACAGGTTTTCTTGCAAGCAAAGTCAGATGAGTTGCACGAGGACAGCCCCGGGCACTCGCAGACTTCCTAGTAACGTGTCGAGGAGTCTGCAGTCCAGAAAGTCTGGACATTTCTGAATCCAAATATCCAGACAAATGCCTGCGTGTCACCGCCGGTGCCCTGTTTTTATCTGACTGACAACGGAGAAGAGTGAGATCATTGTAAAGTTACTCATGAAGGGTGGCAAAGGCCTGCAGGACACAATTAATCTCAAGGCCAGTGCACTTCAGCAAGCCGAAAGAGAACTTGCACTAAACATCTGTGCAGCACTGTATAATCTGCGTCCTTAGCAGTCACATTTGTGACTACTCATACTCATTGGCTGAAATGAAGGAGGTCGCAGGAGCAGTTCTCTCTGTTAGAACACATTGAATTTTTCGTCCCTGAGTCCCGTTCAATGCAGCAGCTAGTTTTCATTGTTTGCATGCTGTGGTTTAGTGGAGGATCATGGGCGAACCAGCTGCCACTCAGAAGCAGACCTATTATCAAGCGGTGAACGAGAAGCACTAAACGTTTTCTGAGAATACCAGTGTCAAGGAATCATGCTTTTTTTTTTTTTCTTCCTTGCCATGAGTTTGATGGTCGATCCCTCTCTTTTGAGTTTGGAGCTACCGCCACCAGCGCACCGACTCTGCCTAAAGGGAACAAAATCTGCAGCAGATTTAGACCTTTATCTACCGTTTGGGCAGAGCCTTGTCGCCAGACTTTATGCTAAGATAACTAACTTCTGGCTCCAGCTGCTTATTTATCATACACAACATGAGAGTAGTATCAATTTCCTGAACTAACTCTGGGGAAGAAGTTGACTACAGAAATCAGAAAGACTTTATTAATCCCCACAGGGAAATTGTGTGACTCCCAAAATGTCAAACTATTCTCTTGAGTCACTTGTTAAGCATCTCTCAGCTTCTCTTTTTTTTGTCTTATGTGATTGAAAACTGAATATATTTGTGCTCTGGATTGTCGCTTTGTCTCTTGCTGAATGTCACTTTTGGGTTTCTAAATATTGTGATGGACATTTTTGACTATTTTCAGACATTTGATACATCCAGACAATGAATCAGATTGCCGATAATTAGAATAAACACTTTAAAAACATTTTGTTTTTTATCCCTACATATCTCCAGACTAAACTTTTTGAATCTTTTATTTTGACAGCCAGTTGACATTTCATAAGCTCTCACGGTGAAGAGTGAATTTAATAGCTTCTAAAATGTGAAGATTCTCTTCTTCTGTCATTTATTGTACTCAGCTGTCTGCTGTCTACGAGTTTGTGGGGTCTGCGTCTCATAGACTGTATGTTTGGTAGTGGTCGTCCTCTCTCAACATCGTATGTTTCCTCTCTCATTGGCTCCCTTTTTTCCTACGTTTTCCTCTCATGCAGGTCATCAACCGCATAATCATCCTCCTGAGGACAAATGACCCGCATACGTTTAACCCATCTCCTCTTACTCTCTCCCGCCATCATCATATATTCACATTGGAAGCCGGTTTTGCGAGGATCTACTCGTGCTCCATATTCTTATCGGGCTCCTTTTTTTTTGTTCATCGCCGTCTCCCGCTCACTCCCACTAAGTCATTTAGTCGTCCTTTGCTGTCTGGCAGCGTCTCGTCTCCATGTTTTCCCGTTTTGTACCGTTTCTTTGTGTAGCCCTCACAAGACTAGCTCTGTCCTCCACCCCCGCCTCTCCATCTGTGCCACGCATTTATGTTGTTTCACTGCAGTTACTGAAGCACACATCCTGATTGCTGCCAGGTGAGCGCACTCACATGCATGCAAGACATGCCTTGGGACACACACACACACATCCACAGTGGGATAGTGTTGAGCAGTGGTGCATGTCGATGGCATTTTCTTGTTGACAACATTGTCATTGGGCAGCTGTGTGTTTCCATGCTTGTTCTGTTTGTCTTTTTTGGGCGCCTGGCCCGCTGTTGTTATTTCCAGGTGTTAAATGCCGTATTTTCCAGTCGGTAACATTTGACCTCGGTGTGATAGACATGTTGAAACTGCTACACTGGGGATTACTACATGCCACCTATCCCACCTGTCTGTAGCCTTAAGGCCTTAAAGAGAACATGCTGTTCGTTCAGAGAGAGAATCACACTGGTGTGCGTGTGTGTGTTTGTGCAGATGTGCTTGCATCAGTTTCCTTGCCATTATTTTCTTTCTCCCATACTGTCTCTTCTCCCTCTGGCCCAGTTGCTCCCTGCTGCTTTGACCATGGTCAGTGCATGAGCTCTGGCCTCCTGTGTGGCCCCCGAGGCGGGAGGCCTGGATGCCTGAGCATAGGTGGGGAGGGGTGCGCAGGGATGCCTGAGATCACTTCTTCTGCAGGACCCGGCAGCTACAGAGACAGGAAGCTGTAATTAGGACTAGTGGAGGCTTAACACTCAGGAGCTTTTTTCCCTCCTGCCTTACCCTGCCACTCTCTCTCTCAAGAGAAATGCTCCCACATTAAGAGACCAAAGCTCATAATTACGTGTGGTTGAGAGGATTGTAGTCTTCTGATGTGAAGCAATTTAATGGTTCATTTATTTACCTTCATTGCTGTGTATTTCACTGTGCAAGCCATCAGTGAACCTGAAGTGTTGTACACCGGAGTATTCGGGCTGATAATGAGAGTGTTATTTATAATGATTGTGTTATTTTGTAATATAAGCAAAAGGTATGATAAAACCAAAAGGTATGATGTTCATGCACATGTGAAATGTTAATTAATTCAGATTTCTGGCGCTGTGTCATAATCGTGGAAAAGCGTTCAGCAATTCTGATATTTCATCAATGGTATGAGTTATTTGTTCAAGAAAAAACGTTAGATATTCACTGTTTCCTGGGGATTTTTCACCGTTTTCCAACATTTTGTAGATTAAGCGATGAGTTGCTGAATCATTTATGTAATTGATAATTAATTTCGAAGCTATAGTCTCTTGTTAATTTTAGAAGAATTTATTAAATTTCTACGAGACATAATGTTAGGCTTGTTGAGCCTCGGGGTAAAATGAGCAGCATCACACAGATTAAATACATGATTTCATGAGCGAGGTGATTGTTTCAACTGTTATCTAGTAACCGAGAATGAAATTAGACGAGTCAGGACTCAGTTCATCAGGCGTTTGATGGATCGGTGACGGTGTACCTCGCAATCAGAGCAGCACATCGCCATTTCTGTTCAGGGCTACAATTAATGATGTCATTATCGATTAATCTTATATTTTCTATTGATCATTTTGTACCGTGAAATGTCAGCTGATTGGAGTTCATAAATCCGTAGGTGATGTCATCAAATATCTTCAAGATGTTCAGTTTATCGTCGTCACAAAGCCTCACAACTGAGCTGCTCGATAACAGAACAGTTGAACATTTCTTAGAAGCATATGTCGTGCTTGTAAGTGCTAAATAGAAAAGGTTAAAGTAAAGTGTAACCTTTAGGTTTTTCACTCTGGGGAAAACGACAGACTAGCGGCCCAATCGGTCACAATCAAGTGCAATTTTGTGAGAGAGGGGAAAAAGCTACACTGCAAGTCAGCCTGAAGTTAGTTTGACAGTCATTATTTTACCTGAATCACTGTTAAAGCCGGTGTTGATCACTGACAGAATAAAGAATGGACGGCGTGTGCCCACGGGTTCCTGAAGAGCCATGTTTCCACGTCTCGGCTGATTTAAGGACCTTACTCCTTGGGGCTCAAATAAGCCATCTGTAATGGCATCTACCTGTCAATCAAAGCGTCCACGCTCTTAATCCTGCATAACTTTAAGCCTTAATATAATCTGAACAGGTGAGTTGTATAAAAATTCACCCTCAGTAAGTGGACGTTTGAGGAACTGCAGTTTTTTTGGCACTTCTGCATCGGCTTCACTTCACAAACAAGGAGGTTGATGGTTGGTGTTGAGGTTCTTTTAAATGATTCATGTTTGTGATCTTTGAGCCGTCTTTTAGTTCTTGTTGTGCTGAAGATTTCATGAGTGAAGCTGTGAATTTGATTCCAGTTAATAGACGGTCCTGGTCTTTTTAAAAAAATCTCTTTTTGTTATGAGTGGAGAGCAGCCAAGCTCTGCCCCGCAGGCGCTGTTTTCCTGTGGTGTGCGAGCAGTGTGTTTTCATGTGCACACCGCCTCATAAATGCATGTGCACTCTCCACTAATTTGTACCACTCCTCTTCTCAGGGTCCTGTTATAATCTGGTGGACACGTGGACATGAAGAAATAGAAGCATCAGTTGAGGTGAGTGTCTGTTAAACTTGTGTTTTTACTGCTCCATGTTTCCGTTCTCCCCCGAGCAGTCTCATCCTGAGCTCTCCTCTTTTACAGGCCCTCCAGCTGACCTCTGGGCTAAATCCTGGCTGTGGGGCTTTGTCGTTGGTGGGCCAGTTCAACAGGCGTGTATGTGAGTGAGAGGTGATGAAGTCCAGTATGAGGCAGTGGCGCAGGTTGGTGCTGGTGGGAATGCTGGCCTGGGCTCTCCTCTTCCTCGCCCTCCTTTCTTACTTCCTGGATGCTCGTGTGACTGAGCCCCTGACCTCTGCTGGCTCTTTACTCTCCCAACACCCCGACACCCGTCGCCTGGCCTCTATACAGGCCACCCATCAACAGAACGCCAACCTGGGCTCCCGACCTGAACAGGTTTCCAGCTTAACTACAACCAACCCCAGAGATGAGCCGGAGCCTTCTGCCAGCTCCACGACGCCAGAGTTCGGCCTGGAGGCGAGCCACAGCCCCAACAGTGCTCCCTATGCCATGTATGGTGGCAATGAAGCCAGCCAACAGGACTACCTGGACCCACAGAGCCTGGCTGCCTGGTCCTCGTTTGGTACTGAAAATGTCGGTTCTCACTCGGACCCGATAGTCCAGAGCCGTGAGAGAGTGTACCAGAACCATGTGAGCGCCACACGTGACCACGGTGGCGAGGAGGAAGAAGAAGACGAGAGAGAAAATGAAGATGAAGAACTAGAAAACAGGATGAGGACTACAGCAGGCAGTAGGGCTGGTGGTGACTCCTCAGATCTGGAGGAATATAACTTCTCCAAGTCGGCCTCTGTGGTTCAGCGGCTGTGGCGGGGCCGTGCGTCCGCCAGCATGCTGAGCCCTCGGCTGCAGCGTGCCATGAAGGAGTACGTCAGTGGCAACAAACACCACGTTTCCTACAAGGGGCATCGCAAGGCCGCTCAGAGCGCTAAAGAGCTGCTGTGTCAAATGAAGGCCCAGGCCCGGCTGAGGACAGTGGACGGGTCGGAGCCGCCCTTCTCCTCGCTCGGTTGGGCTCGTCTCGTGCCGGCTCTTCCCCTGGAGGAGCTGCACAGACGGCAGGACCAGAGCAGCTTCAAGACCTGCGCAGTGGTCACCTCGGCTGGAGCCATCCTGCGCTCAGGACTGGGCAAAGAGATCGGTGAGTAGAAAGAGAAACCATCTAGAGTAAGGCCAACGAGGAAGTGATCTAGGGTTGCAAAATTCTGGCAAACTTTCCCTGGAAATGTAAATTTATGGGGAAAAATCAGTAATAAACCAGGAATTTACAAAAGTGAAGATTGGCCCTTAACAGGGAACTTAAATATAGTTGGGGAAAATCTATTTTAGCATACCATAAATTACCATAAATTTCCATAATTCCCATGGAGTTTTTGATTTTGAATATTTCAAAAATTCCCCATCTTAACTTCCCATGGAATGTTTCCAGCATTTTACCAGAAACTTTCTGCCCCTTTTGCAGCCCTAGTTATATCTAACTTAAATCATAAATATATGCCACAATATGTTCAGAGCAAAGACATTTTACATAAAAATTTAAAAGTCTTAAACGGAGAAAAGAGTTTTGTAGAAGCTCGTTTGGATTCCTCAAAGCAAGATATGAAAAAAAAGTATCTGTAGGCATTTTATTGATGCATTATGAAAGAAATAGTACCGTTGTTAGACAGTTGACAAGACAAAATATTAGTTATGGCACACTGCAGCCAAAGGTATAAGTTGAAAGACTGGGCTTTTTAAAAAATGCTGTTTTGTCTGCCTTAGTACTTGGAGGCTTAAACTGTTTTGAACTGGAAAAAGCCCGACTACAGAGATTACTCAGTAACTTTTATGGCATTTGATTTGTATATTTCTGTGATACAAGGTTAAATTTAAGATTCAAGGTCTCTCGTCCAGTTAAATTCATGGAAATCCGACCGTTTAGTATTTGAGATTTGTCAAGGACAACGTTCATCCTTCATTCTCAAAAATAATTGCCAACAAAAGAAACAGTAGCTACATAAATCTTGAAAGCGATCGTTGTTTGAGACGGGCGATTATGACAGACAAAAGCCTAATCTGTCCTGTTTGCTGTTACTTGGTATTTAAACACTTTCACCTTCCACCAGTGAAGCATTTCATTATTTCTTATTAAGGCGTGCAGTAGGTTAGAGCTGTCGCCTCACAGCCTCACAGCAAGAAGGTTACTGGTTCAAACCTCGCTGGGGACTGTCTTGTGTGGAGTTTGCATGTTCTCCTTTTGTAGCTTCCTCCCACAGTCCACAAGAGATGCACTTAATAGCTTAATCGCTGACTCTAAATTGGCCGTAGGTGTGAATGTGAGTGTGAATGCTTGTTTGTCTCTGTGTGTCCTGTGATGATCTGGCGACTTGTCCAGGGTGTGCCCAGCCTCTCGCCCTAAGTCAGCTGGGATAGGCTCCAACCCCGCGCAACCCTCATGAGGACGAGCGGTTACAGAAAATAGATGAATGGATGCATTATTTCTTATTTTCATCATGAAAGCACGACAGAGCAGAGCTGCTCCTGAATAGTACAGGTATAACAAGATTACGAAGATCCAGGTTAAGGCATTTACTGTAGCTTGCCAACAGCTCCAGCTGAACATAAGTGAATCAGGTAGCAGGCTAAACTCCACACTGTATATATGTCAACATCGTGTATTCTACCTCAAACATTTTAGCTTGATCTCTTGAGCTTTTGAGCACGGCGCCGTGCGCGCTAAGATATTGAATTTTAAAGGTCGACAAATATCCATTTGCATCTATAATGACAGGCTCCAGTTTTTTTTTTTTTTTTTGCGTGACATTTGCTGATTAACTTGTCAAGCTGACTGCGAGCGGGGTTGAGCGCGTGCCTAGTGGGCTATATGTCTTTTGTGTTTGAATGCCCGTGCTCTCGGTTTAGAGACTTTTTGGCATCTTTTTCGGTTAGTGGGGAGAGTGTGAAGTCTGTGACAGATGGCTCACTCGGAAAAAAAAACTCAACCCCCCTCTGGTAACCAATCAGGCTCCTTCACATCACGTATAGCCTCCTTGCATTCTCTTGTGCGTTCAGCAGCTCGGGGCTTCGTCGTTTCTTTGATATGTCTTTTAATGTATGCTGCAGACACGAGCTGTCGCGAGACAGACAGGTAATCAGATGCACGCAGGTGATGGAGATCTACATTTGCACTTGACCTTGTGGTCATGGTGGAATTAACTTGTTGTGCTGTGTCAGTGAAAACACCAGCACCGCAGTCTGTCAAACACTGATGCTCCTCAGGTCGGATATATCTATAAAGCTGCGGATGCAAACAGGTTACAGACTAAAGGCGTGTTCAGGTTTAGCAAGCGTGTGCCGGCATACATGCATGTATGATGGTGGATCTGTTTAGTGTGAGGAACATTTGACTGTCCTCGTGTAAGGTAGCAAAGAAACGAGAAGGCAGACTTCAATTTTGGGCACCGGGCCTTGGATTTAAACTCCGCAGGTGCCTCTAAATCTCTGTTGTTATATCATCATCCCCCCCTTTGTTTTTGGTTTGTGGCCAGTAATGTGACCCATATGCACATGCTCATAAACAAAGACAAGTGAATGTGTCTCCCAGCTCTACACTTCATCATCGCCGTCTCTGTTTTGAATGAACACGCTTGTTAAAAAGCGATTCTAAGCCTCCGTATGCCGTCAGAGATTCATTACGAGGAGAGAGATGTTGTCAAATAAAGAATTATAACTCATGACCGTTTATTCTCTGAGGACTGCTGCATGCGTCTTTATATCAAACAGCGGCACAGTATTGGTTCAGTGTGTCATCATCGTGGCAATCAGTTCAGGGGGAGAGATTTCGCTTGACGGGGGACTTTTAGTGACTTGACGAATGAGATAAAGGTTATAGAGGCGATTAATTATGAAACAGCCTCACAGCGTTCGAAGAGGCTTGACTTTGTTACATCAATTCTTCAACAGGAAATCAAACCGCATTGATCCCCGCTCCGTCTACTTCGCCTCAACCTACTTTACCAACCGAAGGTCTGCACCGCACCACGCTGTGCAGCTGTGAATCGGGACAAACACAAACAAACTGTAAAGATGAATGTGAAAATCATTCTCTCTTCCTGTGGCACTCGTGGGTCGGCTGACATTTAGATTATCAGGTTTGTCAGTGGCTGCAGCACAGAGTTCATCCTGTGAGAGCTTTGATGTTGTGGTTTTGGTTCAGTGTTCAGGGTGTGTGTGTGTGTGTGTGTGTGTGTGTGTGTGTGATTTATGGCTGCCATCATGTGGTAAACAGGATGAACTGCACCATCAGGACAATGTAGGACGGAGCAATAACAGGAATCATCTAAATGTCCTGCAACATGTAGTCTCTTTTAGGAGGTTTGACTCAACTCTAGTTATTTTTTCTGAGATCATAGATTGTGGTCATCCACCTGCAGTGCGCTCCTCCAATGAATGACGCCTGGCTCTGTCACCCGTTTTCTCAGGGCGATCCAAACCTTTTGTGGAACATCCTACCAGTTCCTACCCGATCAGAGGCGTCCCTCTCTACCTTTAGAAACCTCCTGAAGACCTCCAGCTCTTCAGAGAGGACCTCCTCTCCAACACTACCAACAACTGGACATGATAAATCTATCCCCCCTCTACAACTGTCACAGTACTTATTGCTGCACTAACATGTCCTTGTCACTCTGTACCTTGATTGTTTTTGTAAGTTGCGTTGGATAAAAGCGTCAGCTGAATGACTAAATGTAATGTAATGTTGAGGACATATCCTGTATCTCTCAGTCTGGGCTGGTGAAGCCTCTACTGTCCCTCTTCGTCTTCGTTTTTCAGGAAAATTTGGATCATGATTTTAAGATTTCTTTGCACTAATTTGTGTTTTTGTGTAGATTTTTAAAATGCTCTTTTTTTTCTTTTCCGCATTAAAAAGAAAATACAATGTGGTGGACCATGCTATAGAAAATATGGGCGTTGTATCTGTGACATCACCCATGGGTGTCTGAAGAGCGGCTGTGAAGCTCATAGTGGGGTGGCTCCAGCTGTCACCATCATGTCAGTTCTGCCTCTGCAGGATAATCTAAAAATGGGCAAAGAGCGTAGGTGGAGCTGAAGCTGAGGCAGGCTTAATGACGCCTGGTTGCTCAAACAGGCCACCTGTGACGGCACCCCACCTGTCAATAAAGCAGCCACTCTGTTAATTATTCATAACTTTAAGCCTTAATATAATTCGAACGGGCGAGTTATATAAAAAATTCTGACTCAGTGCTGTCGTCATGAACGGGGAAATTAGCTACAGAGGCCAAAACCGAGGTTGCCACTTGTGGTAGACCTGCCAGGAGATCTGACCTTGAATCAATGAGTTATATATATTGAGTATAAAGACGTGTGTCTGATAGGTAACTTGAAAAACAGCCAACATGACAGCACGGCCTCCTCTGCTGATGTTGGTGGACGCAATAAATTAACAGTAGACATGCGAGTCAAGTCATTTGGTCCAAATGATCTTTTTTCAAGTCAAGTTGAGTCAGTCAAAGACAGGTCAAGTCACTTTTCCACCCCCCAAAATACTGCAGTCTTACCTGCAGTATCCGGTCTTTATGATGAAAAAGACAAAATATTTAATCTGTCTAATAAGTCTAATAAGATTTTGTATCATAATCGACGAAATAAAAGCTCCTTTATTAACTCTGGGTTGCGGTGCGTCGACGAAAAATGAATTTAGTGCAATAAGAGGAATGTAACGTGTCAAACATGGACACACTGCATCAACAGAGGAGCGGTGGCTTCAAGTTTAATCTCACGGACTCTGATGAATTCACTCGTTCCTCCGGCACTGAATGAATTAAGTTCTCTATGACAGAGTTTGAATAATGTTGTTGTAACGCTGCAGTTTAATCACAGTGTATGTCGCCAGCTTCACATCCTTTTTTTATTGGACGCCTGCCACTGAGAAACAATGCTGCTGAAACAAACAACTCACTGTACACGTGACCCTGACCAGTATATATGATTTTTTTTTTTTTTTTTTCCCGCAGTCAGTTTACAGTAAAGTCGAGCTTTGCTTTCAGTTTCTCGATATTAAAAAAGTCCCAGCTGTTAAACATGCTGATGTCTCAGCGATGAGGTTTACACAAAAAAGTCCCCAGAAAAATAGAAACCAAAAAAACAGGAGAAGCATGCTCTTGACATATGCACAATACATGCATTTTACCAGATATATGAAGACTGTATACGCTTTGTTTGTGCTGTCATGTCTGAAAGCAAAGTTAAATCATGACTGACAAAGATTCCTGAAATTTTACTTAATTGGATTGTACAATTATACTCCATAAACCGGTAATTTGGTGTACAGCAAGAACAATAGTCTGTGCTGGATATACTATTATACTCCACCGAGGAGGTTCTTTGTTTTTATGGGGATTTGTCTGCCTGTCAGCAGGATTACAGAAAAACTGGCCTGATTTTTCTGGTGGTCAGGTTTAGCTCCGGCCAAGGAAGAACCCATAAACCTCCTGAGGTGGATTCAGACATATAGCGCCTACAGTATTACATATCACAGAGGAATGCACTCTGAGCGGCCCTCTAGCTGTTGTAAAGCTTTTTTTCATCATTTGATAAATGTGAAAACAAAGTGCGTGTGGAATATCGATCCCGGTCAGGTTGAGGTTAAATCAGTGAACTCAGTCGGTTGTTTATCTGTTTGTGAGGTTTTTTTTTTTTAGCTTAGTGAGGATGTAGAAGTGCAGAGAATTCAGCAGAATGAAACAAAAGCTTCACAACAACAAAAGGTAAAAGCTCGGAGAGATATTTAAAACTCCTGCACTTCAAGGACCGTTAAATGGGGTGAATGTAGACTGGTAGCTGGTCATGTATTCATTTTAGTCTGATGTGAAAATATGAGAATTTTGGGTCATATTTTCTCTTTCTTGCAAAGCACTTGACAGGTTTGAACCTCCAGAATTCAATTCATACATTTAATGCACGTCAGGCGTGACTTAGAAATATTTTCAACAAAAAAAGCGGCACTGATAGAAACATGAAAATTGACGAGGAGCCAAACGTTTAAAGATGTGAAACCAGCTGTGGTGTTACTACGACGTTTCATCGTTACAGCGAGTGTAAAACAGGATGTTTACAGACAGTCAGCTGTAGACAGCCCATTAAAACATCAACAAAACAATATTAGAAATATTACTTTAAAAAAAACATTAAATAAGTAGTTAATTAATCGATTAATGAACAATCCTATAAAATATGTAAATTAATTAAATTAAAATAAAGAGAATGATCTATATAAATGGAAATGGAAACCTATACATGTTTCCAAATAATATACAAAATAAAGTGCATAAATTCAAATGATAAATAATAAAAAAGTCCAATTAATAAATAGTAAATGAATATTAGAAATAAGCGATGAAGTGAAATTAAAAGAAAATACCTATTGTAATGGAAACCTGTATAAAAAGTGCATAAATACAAACGAATAACATAAAAAAATGTAAAATGAATATATAATAAATGTAATGTTATAATAAATAAAACTTAAAATAAATATAGGCATAAGAAAATAACCTGAAATGGAAACATCTGTACAAAAATAAAGTACATAAATCCAAATGATAAACAAAATTATAAGAAATTCATTTAGAAAAATGTTTTTTTTTTTACCTTTTCATAAAATATTCTTTATTCTGAAGATTCAGTTCAAACTATCTCAGATTATTTTGTCTTGGTTTGTCAGCAACATTCATTTCAGAGAACACGACCTTTAAGAAAACCTCCCTTTGCGATAGATCGTCAGGTGTAGCCCTGCGGGGAACACTCCTGTTTCCAATATTGTATTGGCAAACTCAAACTCTCAGAGCTTTGTGAGAACGCGTTCCCCGACTGTTCGCGGTCGGTAGCGCCGTCGTGAATGCCGGGTCGGCGTCGAGTGATGGCAGTGATGAAGGAGTATCGGCTCATGAGCTGGAAGGATCATCAATCTGGTGTCAGATCAACGCAGGAGGACGATGTGTCGGACTGATGGATCGATCCACTGACAGACAGACATTACAAGTTTCTCATTATTACTACGAGCATCCGTCAAAACTTTCATGTTGGTGTGACTGACTCAGTAAAATATATATATATTCTATGTGTGAATGTGTGAATGCTTTTCTTGTGGTGGCCAGTCAGTTACAAGAGCTAACCACCAGAGAGCACTTTGGTCATGTCTGTGAGCCAGCCAGGCGTCACTGTGATCATAATAAAGTCAGTCATCATGTTGTCCTGGTGACTCCTGCCTCAAACTATTTGATGCTGCTGAGTGTGTGTGTGTGTGTGTACACATGAGTTTGAAGTCATTTATTCGCGTTTCAGAGAGCCTCAGCGTGCCGTTCATGTAGTTATTATCTTTCTGTGCCTCTAAAAAAATAAAAAAATAAGAGGAGGCAGCAGCTTCTGAAAGACAGTGGTGACTACATCGAGACCCTGACAAGCTCTGGCTAATGTGAGACTTGAAACTGATGTTCTGTCTCGGTTTTTCTTCGTGTTGCATTTATGTGAACAACTCGAGAGCTGGCTGTCACCTCGGTGACAAACACATCGCCCGATTTTTAAATTGCTGCTCTCGAGAGGTTTTTGTGGGAAGAAAACAAACAAAAAAAAACATTTTGGCATCATACTGAAGCTTGGTTCATTGAGATAAATACACCCAGCTTTAGTTTTTATGTTTTCCCGTGTATGGTCGTCACTTCAAGGTCACTTTGTCGCCTGCTTTAATTGACTTGTGGTTTGTCTTTCAGATACTCACGATGCAGTTTTACGGTTCAACGCGGCACCCACGGAGGGATACGAGCGGGATGTGGGCAACAAAACCACTATTCGCATCATTAACTCGCAGGTTAGTGAGAGTCTGGCATTGTATGATGCATAATAATGAATCATTAATACATATAAAATCGAGAGACCGCCACTGAAAAACACACACTGAGTGGCACATGATGGAAATATGAATCATTTATGACTTCTGTTATGTTTTGACATGAGGTGACTGTTGTTTTATTTATGGCTGGTTTACATTTCATTGTCTATAACGATGTTTCTCAAACTTACCGTGTACCGCCTCAGAAAATATTCGTCTCTCCGAAGTACCGCTGTTATGACAGATGTTAAAATACAGCCAGTCGACCGTGTTCAGCTACAGGAAGTTCACACAGGTGGCAGATTTACTGTAAAAAAATGTGTGTAAAAGACAGTAAAAATATGTACAGTAAAACACCGTCATATTTCAAAACTTTTATTTATATTCCACTTTAAGGGAATTTCCAGAATAAAGTAGTATTTTATATCAGAGACTGTTAATTATACGATAAAACACCGTAATATTTAATGTCACATTTTACGGTCTTTTAATGTCACGGTTTGACAGTTTTTCCATCGTAAAATCTACAGATGGAATAAAACGCCAACCCTAAACACGAAATCAACAGTACTGATATTCTTTTACTGTAATGTTAGAAGAGGTTATACTGTATTTATTACGGTAAAATTCTGTCAACCACAGCTGCCTGTTTTTTTGTTTTTTTTTTTACTGTAAAATCAACATTTTTTTTGTTTGTTTTTGTTTACTGTTGTCGAATCCTGAGCTAACTTGTTTGAATATTTCCTGTTTGGAGTGTTTGAACCATTTATTTTACCTCCACTTTGTAGTTTAACGTCACATTTCAGCTCATCGCTAATCATTGATTTAGTCGAGCTCTGCTCTACCTGCGTGAAAGTGACTATGCATCAGGCTGATGTTGAACCAAAATGAAAAAAAAAATGATATTCCAATGTAGTGTTTTGATATTATACGTTTTTTTAAATCAATTTATTTCAGCGATTCCTCAAAGTATCACCACAGGGAGGTTACATAACACAGTTTGAGAACCGGTGGTCTATAATTTGGAATATGTTTGTTCCTGATTCAGTTTTGTTTTTGTTCTCCTCTGCAGATTTTGGCCAATCCCAGACATCGATTCAACACGAGCTCAATCTACAAGAATGTGACTCTGGTGGCCTGGGATCCTGCACCTTACACCGTCAACTTACAAAAGGTGTGTTTTCATTCATTTTTTTTTTTTTTCATACCTTGACGAGCCCGTTGCTCACACGTCTGCAGTTTGTGGTGTCATAACAAACACGTTTCCCATTGAACCTGCTGCTGTATGCCTTTTAAAGTCAGCTGATGTGAAGACGGAGAATGTGGAGAATCATAATTGGACGTACGATATGTCAGGAGAACTCAAAAGGAATTCGTGTTTGTTTCCTCTTTTTTTTTTCTCACCCTGCTTTCTTTGTGCTACCTCCTAATTATCATTCAGAGGCTTGTCTGCTGCCACGATCGACTCGACTTCTGCAATGGTTGAAGCGTTCAGGTTAATAACTAAAGACAACGCTTTGCAATTAAATTTGATTTGCATGCTGCGTGCAGCCTTTGCTCTGAATAATTTCAATTATTTTGCCCGTTTCTATTATACTGGAACATTAAAAACGTCCTTGCCTGTTCTTATTGATTTTCCTTCTTTCGCTGTTCAATTTCTTTTTCTCCACAGGCTTATAGTAGAACCACTCGTCCTTCTAAATGAACAGTGACTAGTTTTCAGGCTTTAACCTTTGGTTCTCTGTGGGACTTATTATGAAGCTCAGTCACCTAATTTACTATTGCACAATAAGTGGTGTGTTCCTGCTCTCATCTCTGCATATTATGAAGCCGAAGAATGCTTTTTACTTAGCTAAAGACAACCTGAAGCCGAACAAAGCGAACACTGACACGAAAGGGTAAAGAAGGAAAGAATAACAGTGTTTTTTTTTTTTTATGAAGGACATGATGTGCTGCACTGACACTTGACCTTTTTCTGTAAAGCCCTGTTGCCCACAATGCCAGTAATTAGCTCGTGGAAACACTGTTTGGAGTCCATTCGATCTCTCTTACAGCCTGTGGTGCCTCGTGGCCTCGAGCTTAGCGCTCACGTAACCTCGTTTTAAAATGCTTCATCCAGTGATTTCTGTTGAGGCCAAATGATTCTTTGTTGCACCTAAATGTATGCTGTGATTTAACATAAGTGCTGTATTTATAATTTATTTCAACAGTGGTTTCATTTCAGACTGTTTAGAGCGCTGTTTTACACCATGTACCACCTCAGAACATATTCGTCTCTCCAAGTATTTTCAGGTTAAAATCTAGTAGCGTCGGACAACCCTGTTCAGCTATAGACAGTTCACATAGGAAGCTTTATTCCTTTTCTTGCTGTTGAATCCTGAACAGAACCGGTCCAAGACCCAGAGCTCGTCTGGTAGAAAAGTTGTACTCCTGATCTACATGTTTCCTCCTAATATTTCCGATTGCAGAGCCACAGAGCAACCTCTGTTGCTGGTAAATGAAGCCATTGCATAGTGCGAAAAACTGCAGTTCCTCAAACGTCCACTTGAGGCTGGCTACGTATCGTTTCAGTCTCCATAAGCCCCCATGCTGAAATGTCCAACTTCACAGCAGAAATAAACATGTTTACAGCCTGGTACAAAAAACAGTTTTGGTCTCTGTAGCTAATTTCCACGTTCATAACAACTGTACTGAGGGTGAATTTATATACAACTCACCTGTTCAGATTATATTAAGGCTTAAAGTTATGCAGGATTAACAGCGTGGACGCTTGATTGACAGGTGGCTTGTCATTCGGCTTACCTCAGGTCCGCCGTCGATCCACGCCTTTGCCAATTTCATATACGCCGATGAGGCAGGATTGCCAACATGGCGGCAAAGCCACAGATTTTGAGCTTCACAACAGCTCTTCAGAAATCTGAGACGTCACTCATACACTTCAAGCAAGAAGCCGGTTAAAAAAAATCATATTTTTAGGCCATTTAAATGACTGTAACTCAATTAGACTTTCTCAGACATGGTTTGGATTGCACGTATCCTCATATTGAATTAACCAAACGTCTGAACATGTATTAGATACTGCAGGACTACATTAAGGCAGAAGCGTCTTTTTATTGTGTCTCCCTCGTTCAGTCTTTTCTCACCCTCTGTTCTTTGTGCTACCTCCTAATTAATATTCAGGGAGTAGTACACGTGTATTGGGTGATATGAAAAAGTATTGTGTGCATGCGATTGGTGCTTCATTTTAAGGTAAAGATATCTTTTTTTTTTTTTTTTAATTAAAAGTCAATTATGAATCTATGGAAAAGCACAATATTTCTGTGTTTTGCCCTGGAAACTATTATAACTGACCTTCATTTCACGGATAGGTGATGCTCCGATTACATCGCCGTGCTTACAGTTTAATCCATTCTCTGAAAGCGAACGTGTTCGGAGAACAATAGGACAACTTTCGTACCCACAGGGTGGAAAACGTGTCTTTGTTCCACCAATAAAGACGGCGAACACCACGCGCTGATGCCAATAAACTTTACACAAAAAGCTGCGCCGAAGTTCATAAACTTGAATTTCCATTTCAAGGATATTTAAGTCCCGTTTGTTCATCGCGTGCCCTTGAGTTGAAGGATCCCTCGCACCAGAGGTATTCTTTAACACCCCCTGTGTTCTCAGATTCATAATGGAAGTGGTGTTCAGTGCCATTAATCATAGACGGCTGTGTACTCATCGAGTGCTTTTTCCCAGCTGTTTTGACAATTCTAGCCTGCTCGGTTTTATTCACAGCAGACTGCTGACGACATGTTAAATATATATTTGATGGGGCTTTAATTTCCTGGATTTACCTGGATTTCTTTCATATAAATCGAACAAAAACAAAACAATCTTTCAAGCAGCCGCTCAATCATCTGTATAAGACGGCTGTTCGCACACGCGCACAGGACAATGTTGGTCATTTTGGTACATTACACTGTTTCAGTCCTATTCTGTTCAATGCATACCGTGTACATGTCATCCGTTATTTATGTGTTAGTGTAACAACAGAAAGCACAGGTGAATAAAACATCGCCTCGCCTACTGTGAAAGAATACATGAACTGAATTACACAGTTATAACCAGCACGAAACGGCACAAAATGGCAGCAAGAGAGGTTTTTCCTCATGAAGGGGACTCATTAAAGTCATAAAAGGACAACAACTTCTGGATGTGTTCACATTCAGAGGCCATGATATCATCTGGCACGTCTCTTTGACATTTGCGAAAAAGGAACATCCATCCATCTCAGCCGCTGACAGGACGAAAGCGTGCCCTCTCTATCAGTTCACCAGAAAGATGAAAGAGGTTTGTCTGATTCAGAGAGACAACAGAGGAAGGAGTGTTCTCTCTAGCCTGCTTGCAGCTTTTATACTTTTTGCCAGTCTACCTGGAGTCTGCCGAGTGCGTTGAAATCACATTCATCTTAACTTTCTCTCTCTCAACAAGTAATTAAATTGGCCTAAACACCCATATAAGTTGATAACCGTACTATATTTTAATTTACATCCAGAGTGTAGAAGAGTGAACGTGAATGTTTTCATCTCAAGATGAGGTCTAACTTCTGCTGTTCTGCTGTCCCCTCTTTCTTCCTCAGTGGTATGCCAGTCCCGACTACAACCTGTTCGGTCCGTACACGGAGCACCGCAAGCTCCATCCTGGCCAGCCCTTCTACATCCTTCACCCCGGCTATGTGTGGAAACTCTGGGATGTGATTCAGGGCAACACTCAGGAGAATATCCAGCCCAATCCTCCCTCGTCCGGCTTCATAGGTGAGTACACACACGTATATGCATACATATACTTGCAGTTCTGTACTCTTATCTCTCAATTTTCTAGCTTGTTCCTGGAGCACAAGGACACACACACACACACACGTGCTAAGACGTGATGAAATTTTTATCTTCAGCATGCACAGTGACATTATCAGCATGCAGCGTGGCTCTGCAACGCACTTCAAAGCAGCACATCTGTGCAGGGAATGGCTGAAATGTGACATCTGTAAGCTCATCTTAGAGACTCTCCTCCTCCAATATTTCCATTATGCCTTTTTCCCCTCTCACGCCGCCATACAACATAAAACATCCAATTATGGCAGGAACATTTCCTTACACCCGAGTGACAGACCATTATTCTTATGTTTGATCCTCAGATGATGATATTTCCACTCCTGATCGAGGAATCTTTATGTTTAATGCCTTGGAGAAATGTTGGGTTGTTACTATGATGACTGACGCTGAATAACAGGTCACACAAAACAGATTCAACAATAGAGTGAAGTAAGACTTAAAGTAGATGCTGCGTGCTTTTACTTAAATCATATATTATGAAATAATATATTATTATACAGACACAAGACAAAAACATCAATGTATCTGTGTATAAAGCAAAAACACCCAGATGAGCTGTGCACATTTGTGTTTTATATTCTGTAGCTATATTACTGTGTAGCCAGCCATAATGTATCATATCACAGCAATTAAACTTCAAATATCTGTTATTGAACTGGTTTAAATATTCCATGCATTAACAGCAAGAGACATGAAAATTAGATTTGAGGCTGAAGCTGCGCTACTTACCTTCTTTTAAGTCGATATGGTGAACTGGTGAAATCCAGTCGTTACGCTCTTTTCACTCTGTTTTTGGTCTCCACCAACTCCTGAGGAAAATCTCTTTATCTGCGAAATGCTCTGATACTGTGTCAGTCTGCTGTTTGGTGTCGGCCCGGTAGTGTACAGGTTGGTTTTTATATGTGCTGAGATGGACCAAAGCAGTAAAGTTTCCTTTTTATTATTTATTATATTATACCACAATGTCCCGCTGCTATGGTTTCCTCTCTTCTCATCTCCACACCTCGCTCGGATGTTAGCGGATTGTGTTGTGATGGGTCCGAAAAAATTGTAAGTTTTGTTTTTGTTTTTGTTGAAAGCGGGCTGACAACTCAGTGCAGAAATATCTGTGTTGCCAGATCTCTGAAGATATGTGGTGTGAAAAATGGGTTCAACATTTACTTGAGGGACCATGGGGAGAAAGAACCGGTCATAATCTGCGCTCACGTTCACTCCTTCCCTTACTCCCTGAGTAAATAGACTCAGGACCTGCTGCAGGTCTCCTAAAGGGGGTCGGCAGTGGTTGCATGAACAGGAGAAGACGCTTGTGTGTCGTGTTTTCTTCCAAACGTTCATTATTTTACGCTGCGTTCATCTGGCAGATGCTTTCATACAGAGTGACTCAGTGCAGGGGTTGTGAATTACTACTTCCGTTCAGATACTATGGTTACATCTTTAATAGACGGTGCTCCGTAAATCCTTTTGTCTTCTTGAACGTATAGTCATTACAGCTACAAGGAGGAGGAGGAGGAGAGGAGGAGGAGGAGATGCACATTGCACTGTTAGTACAGATGCCATGTTGGTGTTTTTCTTCTGCCACCGTCACAGATTAAGATTTCATCAGTGGATTCAACAGAAAATAAAAAGTGTTACCTTTCCGATATGAACAAAAATGTTCACGCAGTCATCGAAAACCTTCAGAAATTCATTCTCCATCCACGTCACTGTTAGAAATTTTATTTAGTTTTCATACCATTCGCACAAAAACCTCCAAAAAATCTCTTTTTTTTAAAATACAACAATGCAATGATTTTTCTTCCACAGCAACAATGGTCTACCCTCTGTATGTAGATGGGGCCCTGAGTTCTTTATCCCAATTAACTTTGGTACGGTAACTCTAATTAATTTATCTCGGGTTACTCCTTATACCTCCCAGATACCGGTAAATATTAGGAGACTGCATGCGCCAACCCTTTAACACAATATAAAAGCCCCAAAGTGTTTTTCATATGCCATCTTTTTAAAGCATTGTTTTCTAGTTTTACACAAAATAAATGATGTGACACACACACCAAACACACACTGTGCACACACACCAATAATCACACAAGCCAGCAAAACAACAACAACAAAAAATAAAATAAAGCAGGACGGCGTCATGTGATCCAACAGAGACCAGTCAAACGAAACTTCCTCTCTCTCTCTCTAAACACAAACTTTTCCTGCACAACTTCATAATTCGACAGAAAAACTGCAGCAATGCTTCGTTCTGTGACTGAGAAGATACCACTCTGTCAGATGAGCAACTTGTTTATCAAAAGACATGAAACAATATACATATATGCATTTTTTTTTAACATTCTTACCTATGAACTTGACGTTTTACACACACTGAAAAATATGTATTTTAACCATACTCTATTTATGTATTTATTCATCACAGACAACTCTTTTTTATGCATTTTTTTTTTTAGCTGGTCTACACTTATTAAAACAATAAAATACTGTACATTTACCTCTGTCTGAGTCGATGCAACGTGAATGTTTCATTCAGGGCCAGCAGTTTGTGTATTCCAGTTCCCTGATGTTGCATCCATTTGTTTTTCTGGACTTGGACGAGGTGGAAGCCTCATGCACACATGTTGACGTGTCCCGTAGTCAAAGAAGACAGCGTTTTTATGTGCCATCTGGCCTCCCATATCCTCGTCCTCGCACTCGCCGTCCCTTAACCTGTCGTGGCCGTAGAAGTCCTCGTTGTCTCATGCTGGAAACCTCCCATGTCCTCCATCCGCTAGTGAAACCACAGGTGTGACCGGTCACTTTTAAAGAGAGCGGAGCTCTTTAATTAAATACAAGTTTAACTAACTGTTTGTCTCCATAATTTAAAACCAGTTTAGAATTGAATGCACAAAGAAACATGCAACCAAACCATGCAAAGTAACTCGATCAAAAGAGGAGAGCAACACAGAAAAAATAAATAAAATGCTGAACCATGCAGACAAAAATCATAACATGAGTATGTACAAGTAGAAAATTCAGGTCACGGTCTTGTCTTTGTGTGAGACTTCTGCAACGCATACAGCCAAAGCAGCGCCGAGGCTGAAGAAAGGAGGCGAAACGATGAACGCGTCAGTCCACTTGGACGCCGACTGAAGGAGCACCGATCATGATTGACTAACTTTGACACTGACAGCAGCACAATGACAAACTGACTGAACAGCCACAGAGAGAATAGGCACTAGGTTTTTGTTTTCGTGGTAGTGATCACATTGTGAGGGAAGCAGATGAAATGTTGACGTGTTTATCCTTTAAACCTTTAAATACCAACTGTTGTTTTAAACTGATCAAACAATATAGATGTATAGACCAAGGGTTAGGTGCACTGTATGACCAAATGTAGATGTCCATAGACTATTGTGCGCCTTTGGCCAGGTTTGTTTGTGTTCATTGGGAGCGTTTCAGACTTTAACGTGTTCAGATTTGGTCATTTTTCCTGGTTTATGTGCCTCTAAATATTTACAATCTCACACATTAAGTACATTTACTTTCACGTCCACATTAGTCCACGGTAGACAACTGTCGAGCTGAGCCATTACTCCTTCGTCAGGACTGTATTTCCTGTCCCTTGCTCATGCCGAGGATACTCAGCACGCTCAGTGACGTAGGTCGGGGCTCGTGTGCTTGGTGGCCGGGGTGCTGCAGCACTGGTTGAGAGGTTCGGTGGAGATCTGGGCGGTGCAGACCACCGTGTTGCTGTGGACTCTGCGGTTCAGATGGATTGCCGTGGTCTTGGAGGGCATGGAGGTGCTGCATTGCTCCGCTGACCAGTGATGGCAGTGAAACAGAACCAGGAAACACTTGTAGAACTGAGAAAGACATGAAAAGAAAGATAATCAGTGCACTTCAGTGTCCTCGGAGTCAACAGGTTGCGCCTCCTTCAGAGGAGTAAATGGTCCACTAATGACTTTGCGGTGGCGGAGAAAATGGAGTCGAACAATTATTGTCCAGTGTGACCTTCGTCATGTAACACGCTGGCTGTAAAGGGCTGAGTGATTCAGACCTCTTCAGGTTCTCTGCAATCTATTTTTTTTGTTTCTCTTTCGTCGGCAGTCTGTTGCTTCATAATTAATATGTATGTCTGTTTGAGGCAGCTCTTTGTCAGCACACACTGCTTACATATTAATGGGATCATTAGTGAGGACGTACGATTGTATAAGAGTACCTTTTTGTTGTGCATTTTGATTATTTAATGTTATTTTCCTGGAAAAGCAGCAGGTATTTTGATAACAGAGTAAACCGTACGGGGCTTACAAAATGCTGGAACACATGCTCACACACTCGGTGGGAAGGATGTCGCTCAGTTATTTGTGCCGATAGCAATCATGCTGCAGAGCGACAATGGGGGTGGGGGAAAGAAGAAGAAGAACGGCACAACAATCAGAGAAAATGATAGAAATCAACATCAATGTACAGAGCGAGGTGCAACGAAAAAAAACAAAAGGTACGCGAGAGCTGACAGCTCGGTGTTTGGCAACACATCATAGTGTATTAAAGGCACCATGCGGCGCATGCTGAGGCAGGCAAACTCACTGACTTCATGTATTATGTATTCAGTCCTATTTTTATCTTGTCTAAGGGAAGGTTTTGCTGAGCGCGCATTCTCTTTTTCTGCACAACCAAAACCTCACATTGACACTTAAAATCACGTTTGCACCTGATAAGCGCGCAGTGTAACTGCAGTCCCTGACTTTAGACACCGCGCAGAGCCAGTGGAGATATTTTGATAGATGCTTTCCCCAAACGACACTTGTAGCCGACGCTGAGGACTCTTACACACATCTTACCTAATTTATCCAGATTGGCTAAACTGAGAAAGCATTTTAGTATCAGCGCATACAGATTGGTAATGTATCAGCAGCAAAGTGAAAACATTTTTTTTTAACTGCTGGAAGCTCATACTGCTACCGCTAAGCTCAAATCCAGCGATGTGAATTGAATTACCTCAGCGTTTACCAGCATCAGCTCATTTAACTTCATCAAACCTGACGCTGTGTGCACGTTAGCCAATTTCCTGTTGACACTGTTCAAAGAAACAAGCTGTGATATCTGTAAAAGAATGATTATTCCCTCGACGAGGAATTTTTTTTCACCTAAATACAAACCACAAAGAGCTCATAGACGTGCAAACGTGGAGAGATGGTGGAGTAAATGGGCTGATATGTACCAGTCCACGCTCCATACTGTGGTCCGTACTGGACTTGAACTGGCTGCCCCGTTTCTATTGCTATTTTTTAATGAATGTACCTCAGTACTTATTAGATTATTAAAGGTTCTTTTATCCGGCTCACTAAGCTGTGGAAGGTTGGCTGTTTCTCTATACAACATGTTATTTGATGAGCTTTAAAGGGGCGGCTAGGTGGGTTTTGTTACCTTTGGACAGAGCTAGGCTAACAGTTTACGGTCTTTATGTGAATATATGCTAATGAGTTGCTGGCTGTGGCTTAATATTGAATGGGTGGATATGAGAATGGGATTATCTTCTATCTATCCTATCATATAACTCTCAGCAACAAAGCAAAAAAGCATATATAACCTCTCTAGTAGAGCTGCTCAGTGGCCAGCAGATCAGACTGGTCGTGCTTTCTGTTGATTTTCTTGTTATTTAACTATAAGATTGATTTCCTCGAGTATAAACAGATTTTGTCTCTCTCTCTCTCTCTCTGTTGCCCTTGCAGGCATCCTCCTGATGATGGCGCTGTGCGAGAAGGTGCACGTGTACGAGTACATTCCCTCCATGAGACAGACAGACCTTTGCCACTACCATGAGCGTTATTATGACGCCGCCTGTACACTGGGTGCCTACCATCCCCTCCTGTACGAGAAGAGCCTGATCCAGCGAATAAACGCGGGGCCCGAGAGCGATCTCAGGAGGAAGGGACGGGTCACTCTTCCCGGCTTCAGCACCGTCAACTGTGACATCTGAGATATGAAACGCGATCCTCTGAGCCCGAACATACACACACAAACACACACACACACACACACACACTGGCCTTTTCTGGCTGACTAAGGGAGAGGTGCAATAAAACCACTGGAGACATGGAGGCTGGAGCTTAGAAGTTTCAAATTAGACCCATGAAGAACATAAGCCATAGCCCTCCAGGAGGGATCAACGTGGGGGCTTCTTGTCTTCATTAAGATGGTTTACTAGACCAGAGACTGGCAGGAAAAAGTCTCCGAGACGGAGCCGAAAAAAGACATTTCTCTCTGCTTTAGCTGAGCCACGTTAGCTGTGGAGCTGACTAGGGTAGCAACAGATCAGTGTTTTTAGATAGACAAGTGGATTTTTTCAATAACTGGGTGTGTTTCAATGGTGTAAACTCTGTGTTTTTCAATAGTATGGGTGGTTCTCCACTTAAAGGAAATGCCACTGTTTATAATGGTGGGTATTTGTGAGGTTTTCTTTTTTTTTTTTCTTACTGGTCCAAAGGGTTGTGAATAAGCAAAGAATAAACAAAAACACGCTGAATGTCATAAATGCAGCACACGCTCGCAAACACACTCACACTAACGCATTACTGTACATGTCATGATTCCTGTTTGACATTCCTCTGATATCTTCTTATGGAAAACCAGAAGTTTTGTGTCGTCACGAGGGAGTTTTCTTTCACTGAGCTGTCCTGTGCATGCCAACCTGCCAGCAGATTCTCGCACGGTTAGGATGATTCCTGATTCAGTGTTTCTCAGTTCATATCCCCACAGGATGCATCCATACCTATAGTAACTTTTTCTGTTGTGTTTTTTTACTGATTGTTATTGGGGCCAAAATGGATCTTGAGAACAAACCGGTGCTCAGAACAGCTGTAACCCTGTGCCTAGTGGTCAAATGAACACTTCCCTCGGGTTGCCTTGCGACTGTTCGGATACATGCAGTACATAACTGTGGCGGGACTGCAGTAACGTGGAGTATAATTGCCGTGAGAGGTGCGGAGCAGTTGATATAGCTGAAGTGAGCTGCATCAGGGGGATTCTTAGCTCTGCCTCAGCGATCACCAGCCCCTGTTTTTTGACAGTTCACTCCTTTTTATTGAATGTAATTTCACCACTGCACGTTATGGCCAAACCTCCTTTACTCCCTCCCTGCAACTCACTGCAGTACGCTCTACATATGTGCAGGGTTATTTCTTTGTCTCCGTCACGCATGAAGCTCATTTCCTACGACTTTAAATGTTCCTGAATCCTCTAATATTGGTCTGTACTTGTCAGACAATTAAAACAAAAAGAGGAATTTGATCCAATAATAGCAGATTTGCTTTGTCGCCGGGTAGGATGATATGTATTTTTGTTATGTTTACAGTCAGTCAGTGCCACATCTGCGACGAGAGGTATTAGTTCAGCGTGGAGACATTCAGTCAGTAAAATCTTGCCTATAACAGAGATTTTTTTATTGCTAAGTGTGTAATTGAAAAAATGTTCTTGTGCCATTGGTTGTGGTTCTTAATAAGATGTGAAAACTTTGTCTCGGAAATGTTGATTTGAATAGTGTGACGTATGTTGAATTAGACGGCTCTGTAGCAGCAGCAGTAGTAATATGTAGATAAGTCCGGGGCTTTAGTAGTTGTTGAGTTGGGCTGGGTATCGTCCGAAATGTGCCAGTGCTTCATAAAGTACTGACAAACACATTTTTGAAATCCTTTTTTTCTACAAAAAAAAACCTTTTTTATACCTGATAAAAGAAAAGAATCGAGCATCTGACGTTGTATTTGGCGCCAATTTTCAATACTTGACAAACAGGATGGGCGATATATAGAAATCCTCTATTGTTGTGTTTTTTTATATTGCAAATTGATGTCCTGTATATCACGATGTGAGTCTAGTACGACAGCCCTGCAGTAAAATCATTCAGATAAATGGGGGGGAAAAGGACAAAATGTTAGAAACACTTCAACACCGCAGCCTCCAAAATGATCAAAAAGTTGAATCCAGACCGTCCACGTCACAACATTTCGTTTTAAGATTTGATGCAGGGCTGTTGCGTTAGTTTACTCTCGTTAGGTCGGGCTAATAAATTGGCAACTGGCTGTATGTATAGATGGAATAACCAGATGAGAATGAATAATTCAGTGAATTACATACATTACAAAGGTATTTCATCACATTGATGCAAAATCCTGTAAATCTAATATTGCCGTGAAGCAGTCGTCGTCCGTCGTGCGTGTGCAGCTGCCTCTGTGTGAAAACATCTCTAATATCTTTAGACATTTTTTACATATCGCCCAGCCCTGCTTTGACGGTTTTTGATAATTGACGCTGTTGGAATGTTAAAAAAAAAGTAATGAGGTTTGATATCCAGCCCAGGTTTCAGGTGGATCGTTTTTTTGCATGTCATTAAGGAGATTCTTGAAATAAGGAAGCGAGTAAAGTCTGTTGGAGGACTGTTAGAGAGATTTAAGCTTAAGGAGATTTCATTCATTTTGAATCACGCAGGTTCTCAGCTCTGCTGTAGGTTTTTTACGTTTCTCTGTCGAGATAAATGATCAGATGTTTAATTGCTTGTGATTGTAACACACTGAAGGTGCAAAAAAGTTAAAAAAAACAACAAAAAAAACCCAACCCTGAACATATTGTACATGTATATTTCTAATAACTTTTGATTACTTTCCAATGCACAGAGCATGCAAATCAGGATCAGGGCTAAAAGAGTCTGTGCTGTACTGTACTGTGCTGCAAGTTAGACACCATTGTCATTAATGTCGCAGGAGGCGATTGTGATATAAGATCTCTTTCTTTTTTTTTTTTTTTCTTGAGTGGTGTTTTGCAGATTTTTTTTTTAGTGCATGCTTGTGGAAAGGGAAATCACGTCCAGCTGCGGTGCAGCTATTTGTAGTTCCCTTCGGCGCACTTGATGAAGTGCAATGCCTCGTGGCAAACTTCATGTTCGCTTCTTAATATCGTGCCAAAATCTATTTTCAGTTACGTCTCAGCGGGGCGGGTTGAGCATGGGATGAGGACTAGGAGTAATAGCAGGACCTCGAAGGTGTTGTTGCTGTCTGGGATGATTTCATGTGGATTATATTTCATTTTGAACCCTCCTTAAAATAACAATTGTGTCGCCAGTATTAAATACAGAACTGAAACTTTAATGTTTGACCAGAAACATATTTGCAGACACCATTTATTACATTTCGCCCTCTCTCAGCCCCTTCAGACCCGCTCTTTACTCTTGAGGCCTGTTTTTTCATGTCTTTGTTTTGACTCTGAATTGTGGAAAAATCCTGCACCACACTGCCTCTGATGGATTGTTCAACATTTCAGTTTTACATTTCCCTCCTGCAGCGTCCTGCAGCATTCCTGATAAAAGAGGAGGAGAAAAAGAAGCATCCATGACTGAGTAGGCGTGAGTTTCGACAGCCTTAGGGTGTTCTTCTTGACTTTTTGATTTGTCAGTTAATTCTCTTCTCTTTACACTTGAATTGATATTTAAATAGACCATTTGTATGATTTCAGCTGTTGTAATTTGTCTTTTTTTTTACTGTGTAAATAAAGCTGTTGTTCATGTCAAACTGTCTCCACACTCACCTGTTTATTCATAAGTATGTAGATGAGGGGGTTGATGACAGTGCTGGTCTTGGCCAGCAGTGAGGGCACCACGCTGGCCACGGGACTGATGATGTTGGGCGGGCCGAATGTTGCCATCATGGCCACGACACCGTAAGGCATCCAGCACAGCATGTAGCAGGCCGTGGTCAGAACCATGAACAGTATGTGGTACTCTCTCCTCCGGGCCGCGGTCTTTCGGACCTTACCGACCTGTGGATGAGAGCAAAACGAGTTAAGATCATGTGATAGTTTAGATTATGATTTCTCAAAGTGTGACAGCTCTGGTTAATTTCCAGCCAAGATGTTGATCCTCTTTTATTATTATACAGCGTTAAAATCTACTAGCAGAGTTATAAACCTTAAACTACAAATACTTTATTATGAACTCTCCTTGTTTGAACATTTAAGGATGCTCTGACATCCATGCAAAAGCTACACTGTCAATTGTAAAGACAAAATACACAGAAATGTGTGTTTTCTTGACTGCATCATTAATAGGAGATTTCATTAGACCCTGCTTCTCGCTGCTCGATCATGCAACAGGAAAAAAAAAACAAAGTAATACCTTCTCACTGCTACAATACAGTCTTCATATTATTATTTTCCACAGGCATGATAATGTGCTCCTCAAATAGGGTGCAAGACTAGTGAGAAGTGAATAATAGTTGCCCAACTTCACAGCAGAAATAAACACGTTTACAGCCTGGTGCAAGAAACAGTTTTGGTCTCTATAGCTAATTTCCCCGTTCATGACAACTGTACTGAGGGTGAATTTATATACAACTCACCTGTTCAGATTATATTAAGGCTTAAAGTTATGCAGGATTAACGGCGTGACTGACAGGTAAGAGCCGTTACAGATGGCTTATTAGAGCATCCGGGCGTCATTCAAAAGCTGTGCGAGATTTAAACACACATGACACATGGTCCCTCTGGATGACAGGGCCAGAAAAGATTACACAAAAAAAGAAGGTTCATTTTGCTGCTGCAAATCCCATAAAGTATGTGCCATTAATAAAACTGCCAAAAGCAATTTACATACAGTGAGCTGTCCCAAGACTCCTGTGTGTGTATGAAAATACAGAGATCACTGTTCCTATTCATCAGTGTGCATTCCTCAACAAATCTATTTTCATTAGTCGTCTCTTGATAGATATTTTAAACAGGATCCATCCAGCTGTACGTCCACCATAATCCAATTAAAAGTTATCATATAACTTGTAACTATATCTCTTCTCACCCAGATGGCTTTTCTTTTATCTTTGCCCTTCCTTCACCCGTCTGTTGGATGATTTAAAGCAAGTTGGAGAGAGACGTGGGGGGAGTTTTCCCCAGCTCACTGCATGATACGCTCAAATACTCTACACGGCCCCTTGAGGCCGGCACTTTCCCACTACTGTGAGACTCCCGCACACTTAATATAAATGATCCACAGTTTTAAAGACCGCCGGGGATTGAACTGGGATATCGCCAGCTGGAGCTCTGCTCTGTTCATGGATGTGATAACTTCAAGAGCGTCAGTTACTCATGCCAAGGCCAAAAGTACTAATGAGGAAGCTAATAATTTCACCCTTTCTCTTGTGCACACAGTGGAAGTTTTTGGTTTAATGCCTTGATGTTCCTGTCAGTCTTATTCACTTCTACGACTGATGACGCCGTTGATTTGTTGGGATTTATTTATCCTCCGCAATGACCAGCTTATTGGCAACCAGCTGGTTAGTCATATTCATAGAGTTGCACACAAAAGCCTTAAATCTGACTCTCCAAAGATCCCAGCATCCCCTGTATGCGGTGAGCTTTTGGTGTTGTTGACTTTACTAAGATCAAATGCTCATGTAATTGTTTGCTAAAAGGGGATTAGCTGTACCAGCAGAATCGTTGTTGCTGGTCGGATTATTCAAGATCTCCGACTATGCCGTTTTTCAAACTGTTTGATATGAATAGTTCATAAAAAATTTTTAAAAAAAGGAGATTTTGTGCTGAGAAAACTGCAACTTTGGAAGATACCCACTTAAATGAAGCCTCAAAATTAGCTTTGGTTGAACTTTGCATGCACTTTAGTTTAACAGAAAGGAAAGGAGCTTGTCTGTGGAGAAACTATTTCAAAAACTCAGTGTCAGAGTGCTTATTTTGTGTAAAATAACGTGATCTAATGTAGATCGACGTTATAAAATCACAGCCAGAAATGAATCTATATAATTCTCACGACGTTTCTAAAGGAATATAAAAGAAAATATCTATAACGCCTTCTCTGTAAGGAATGCATTGTAGTCTTACATGTGGTGTTGTGTTCTGGTATTTTTTTAATCTCGTATAAAGAAAGTGCTTCTCGTCTTGTGTGTGTTGTGATCAAGGCTGGTTAGTTTGAATAGACTGCTTCTCAGATCTGCCTTCCACCTTAATGTAATCACACTACATCAACAACAGATCGATTCGCAAGCCGCAGAACGCTGCGCTGAAAAGAGTTTATAAAGTGTTTGCACTTTATAAACATCAAGGTTCTTCCCAATGCATTTCAGGCTTTTATGGATTCTTTTGCCTTGTGAGCATTTTATTTGATTCGGTTTTATTGTGCAGTTTTCTATTCACAATTTGTATCGTGAAACCTTGAGAAGGCCACTGATGATCTTACATGACTGCACGTGTTTTAGGGGTAGTGTAAGGGTTTGGGCCTCTCTTAGGGGAGCACCAAAGACAACAGGGGGGATCACAGGCTGTCAAAATAAGATGTGTATGTCATGTTTTTGTCCCCTCTGTTTCAAAATAGTAGGGTACTCTAGTATGGCACAACTCTGTAACCTCATCAGGTCAGGTCATCACTGTTTTATGAATGAAACATGTATGAGAAACTTGGAAGTTACATTACATCAGGTACTATGATACCTGATGTAATGTCAGGTATGTGTGCTGTGTGTCAATTTAAGGCGGCTCAGCTTTTTGATTTGGGATCCATTGTATGAAGTGATGATGAGTTAACATGCTGACCAAAGTTTCACCAAGTTAATCATCCATCTATCCATTTTCTGTAACCACTTAATCCTCATCAGGGTCACAGTGGGACTAGAGCCTATCCCAGCTGACTTTGGGCGAGACAAGTCGCCAGATTCTCGTAAGTGAATCGGTGAATCCAAACCCCTTATCAGGGTCCGGGGGGAGGCTGGAGCCAATCTCAGCTCTCCACAGGGGAGAACATGCAAGAACCAGAACCAGGAACCTTCTTGCTGTGAGTTGGCAGTGTTAACCACTGCACCACCGTGCCGCTCGAATCAGTGAATGAGATCTCATCCTGTAAAGCAGGATTACTGTCTGAGAATGTATTATTTTGATTTAAACACACTAGAGCCATTCACTTGATTCACATGCCCTCGTGTCCTCACTGTAAAGGGACGTTCACTGACTGCCTTCTCTTTGTTTTGTCTCCTTTCTCTCTCTGTGAAGCGTTAAAAAAAAGAAAGTTAGTAGAAGACTGACAGCAGTGAACGTAGTGGATGCTAAGTTTCCAAGTTATTGTGGATTCCCAACCTCCAAGATACTGAACCCATCCATCGGTGTGTGAGTGCATATGATTGGTTAGCTCCTAAAACTGATGAGCAACCAGTGCCATCAGTGTATGGATGTGTGTGAATGGCTGAATGAGATATGTAGCGTAAAAAGCGCTTTGAGTGGTCAGTAGACTAGAAAGCCGCTACATAAGTACAGTCCATATGCTCCTATTTTATTATATTATCAAACCTGCAGTGCTAAACGTATAAAATCAAACACACTCCGTGAGCTGCCGTGACATGAACGTCTAAATGAGAAAGTGTTTGAGTGCTAATTGGAAGTCGTGTCTATACACACACAATATCACGTGTAGGGCTAAACAGGTGGTTCACAGAGTGACTGAACAGATTTAATGAAACTGAGCGTGTCACAATCTGCAGTTTCCAGTTCATTTCATTCATTGTCTCCTCCATGCCCTGGCTCCAATCTGCTCCAATCTGCTCCACTGCAAACAAGACAATCACACACACCTGCTATCCACACACTTGCTTCCAAATTGTTCTGTTTCTCATACACTCTTTGTGTTTGCTAACTCAGCCTGTTTTGGACTCTCCCTCTTCGCCTGTTCTCAGGTTAATTCACCCTGCCCTCTGCCCTTCTGTCTGCTTTTTTTGCCTGCGCTCTTCTCCGTCACTGCTTCCTGCCTGCTTGTACGTTTCTCTGCGGTGGAAATTAAAGTACCTTAATAACTGTACCATAATCGCCTGTGTGCTGCATCTACCTCGGAGCTGTTACAAAACTAAAACCAATTCAGCTAATGTGACCCACATAGAGGTAATTATAGATGAAGGGCACTTTGTGAAGGCTGCTAAACGATACCAGAAGGTCATTACAAACAAAGAATACGATTTATTCAGGAAAGAGCCGCCCAGCAGTCAGATAATAACACTGACCGTCGGAGGAAATCCCAGATTCTGGAAAAGGAACATCCCTTGAGACACGAGAAGAGTTTGTTGTCTTTCTGTTTATGTGTGCTGAGCAGTCGTCTGCCAATAATCTTTATTTGTGCTGCACTTCAAGAAGCTGAGGTCCAAATCCCCTCTACAAAAACAGCGGATTAAAAACGACTAAAGAAACAAGGAGATGTCTAAGTGGCTTTAGGCTTCGTCACAGCAGCTGATCTTTCTGAAGCCTAACGCTGTGCTCTACTTTCAGCAATAAACAATTTTGATCACAGGGATGGATAAGGAAGCAAGTAGTACCAGCCACAGCTATGGATACTTTAAATGTGCAGCTCTGTAACCTCTTACTGTCCCCAGAGCAGATTCCACTTACATTTTGAAGATAAAAAAAACAGTTTGTTGTGCTCAGGGCAGTCCCTGAGTTATTTCCTGGGGTTAGTGTTGCGTGCTACTACTTTCATTTCGTGTATCTGAAAGATATTTAGCGCTGCAGAAGCACAGTGGGGATTTTTTCACAACTTCACCCACTTCCAAAGTCATGTCATGTAATCCAAGAAGACCACAGACCAAAACAAGTTGGTCTTAATACGACAAGTGCCGCTGTACTTCTGACCTCATAGTTTCTAAGCATCCTTTATATGTGGCTGATAAGAGCAACAACTCCCACTGAAGCGTTTCACTGTGCAGGAGTACAGCAGTCTCTGCAGGGTCCTAACTCGACTCTTAAGTGATTCTCAGGTCTATTATATGCTTTATAAATCAATGAATAATAACAAAATCGATTTTTCAGAGCAACCACTAAGGACTCATACGTGAGGATGCTGTTCTTAGACTTTAGTTCAGCATTCAACACAATCATCCAACAGCAGCAGATAAAGAAACTGGGCTGTCTATGGCTAAACACCTCGCTGTGCAACTGGTTGCTGGACGGGAGACCACAGGCGGTCTTGGTCGGCAGCAACACATCCGACTTGACAGCCACTTTAGCTTCTTAATGTAGGTCAAACGTTCTGAAGCAAAACAGCCGCCGGACGGAGACTTAACTCTTTAAATATTTACGAACGGTTATGTAACCGGAGTAAACGGTTATGTGCTGAAAAAAATTACATTTTATGTATTTAAATCACAAGATTGGCCAAAAACAGACTTTCTAGCTGGCTATATAAATACACTTTATTATATCACAATATCAGTTGTTATTGCTTCATAGAAATATTTCAACCTTTGTATCACACCCACTGAGAGAGAGCGTGCATCAGTTTGTTGTTATAGAAAAATCATTGTGCTGATGGTTGTTATGTGTCTGTTGCCATAGGAACCCTTGCCACTATGTGTACTTGTGCAGCAGGTGTGCTGCCGCAAGCAAAAAGTGAAACCTCAATATTTACTCACAGATTTTTCACATTCCCAAGAGAACGGTTTCATTGCTTTTTATCAATTTTGGACAAACAGATACTGTACTGTTAACATGACCGACAATCTGTCTTAGCTGCACTGCATTCTAGTCTATTAGCTGAGTGAAGAAACGATGGCTATAACTTTGTTAATTTGACGTATCGTCTGTCACCCAAACCTGACATTTACTGTTGATGTTTTCAGACAGAATAATCTAACTTGACTGTAGCTGTGCTGAAAAATTTCATTAATGTCATATCATGTCATCTGTCACGCTCCCTCAATTATATTTGATGTCTGAGATAGATGTGGAGCTTCTCAGGATTTTATTACGATTGTCAGGGAAACATTCACCTTTCCCGTGTGGCACCACATGGGTCAGAGTTGTACAAATATGGTGAAAAAGGCCCAAAGAGTTTCTCAGATGTATTCCAGCTTTTCAACGAGAGCTAGCTGCATGCAGCATGACAGAATTTATCAGATGTGTTCCCAGATATGTCAAACCAAATGGATGGACCCAAACCCTACTGTATGTATGAGGTGCCTGCTTAAATCTACATACAATCTCCCACAAGCAATCACAGAAGGGACATGATGCTTCCTCAAGCAAAATGCAGGAGCTTGTCCAAAGAGGATCTATTTCTGTGAACCTGGCAGAGGACAGGGAGGCTTTGTTTTCTCAAAATGCCTCTTCCTTGGCCTGAATTTGGCACAATTAGGGCCATATGTGAGTGAAAGGCCAGGACTGGGTACGTTAAAACCTCGACCATTGCCACTGGGTCTGCAAAGACTGGTAAAGAAGCAATCATGGCTGCTCATTTGTGTTCTATGAGACCACTGAATGCAATATTGTAGGTTTACTTACTAGAACCAAACAGCTCTGTTAAAGGGTGAACCTGTGTAAAATACTTCACTCTGAAGATTTTGTTTGCAGCAGAGTCAGTAGTCTAAGTCTGATCTCATGATTCTTTGCCAGAAAACGTTGGATTGTGCCTTCGGTAGCCCCAAGTGAAGGAATTAAAGTATGTCAGAGTCTCGTTCACGAGTGAGGGGTGAACTGGAGCAGAGATCCGACAGGTGGATTGGTGCAATGTGAGCAGTGATGTGGTTGTTTTACCAGAAGCTGTGAAGCGGGACCTGAGCCGCGAGGCAAAGCTTTTGATTTAGCAGATGATCTACATTCCAGGGTGGATTTCAGTCATCTGATCAGGATGCCTTCTGTGAACCTTCCTTTAGAGTTTTTTTCAGGCATGTCCAACTGGTAGGAGCGATTATATATCTCTTTATCTTTATATATCTGGCTTGGGAACGCATAAGGATCCCCCAGATGGAGAAAATGTTGCACATTTCGGGGCTACCTTGCTTAACGATGCAACCCAGCCCCGGATAAGCAGCAGAAAACGGATGGATTATGTTTTATGTTTCTGAGTGAGAAACAGAGTCTTTTAACTCTAACTTCAGTAATGACTCACATGAGGCACACACATGAGCTACCACGGCATCTCAAACTATTTTGATGGAGGATCATTTTAAACATTTTGTGGTTTTACAGTCAACATCAGACAGCAAAATAGCACAAACACACGCACACACACACATTTTGATGTCTCTCTACCTGTTTGACTGCCAATAACAGCCTGCTATAGCAGTAGATCATCACCAAGATGGGTATACCCAAGCAGAAAATGAAGAGGCAGATGATGTAGGCGTGCGACTGGGTGGTCTGAATCGTCCAGGACACAGAGCAGCTGGTTCCTGCCCCCTCTATACCGTAGCTGCTCCAGCCGAGCAGAGGGGGCACCGTCCAGAACAAGGAGTACAGCCAAGATCCCCCAACAGCCAACAGCGGCTTGCGGTAGTCTGGCCCACGCTTGTTGTATACAGTCAGAGTGCTGTAGCGGTCGTAGGAGAGGATCACCAGGGAGATCAGCGAAACGATACCTGAGAAAGACACAGAGGTGAAGGAGTGAGAATGAGCAACTGTAAGTCTATAAAATACTAAAAATGATTAAAATCATACTTTAAATAAATGTTTCAACAGCTTAATTTAGCGTGTGTTAGCAACATTTGCTGATTAGCACTAAACATGAAGTACAGCTGAGGCCGAAGGGAATGTAATTAGTTGTGCAGGTATTTATTCATACACCAAAGTATTGAACAAATTAAAAAAACTGAGCTGATTAAGATGCTGGAGGAGAAGTCATGAGATCATAAAAGTCTACGCATGTCTGCAGAGTGGCCTAGGCCGAAGTAGTGGACCAGCCAACATCTGCAGCCACACCACTAAAGTAGCTAAAACAGGGCATTCCAAAATCATCCCAAAAACATAATTTCATATTTGTAGTAATTAAAAAGTGCTCCAGTGGTTTCCCGAGTCACAGATGAAAACTCTCTGCCAGGGTCGTTAGATGGTAAGCATTTCCAAAACTCAAAAAACTTCCACATGCGCGCCTGAATTTGAACAGAAATGAACAGAAATCAGTGCACTTGAACTTCTTCCTCATCCTTGCTCCTTGGATGTCAGATGAATAGAAAGTGCAATCAGCAGAAACCTACAGTTGTAGACATTTGCAAGTCAAGTGACAAATCATGGTCTTGTAACTTCCTACTTGGCTGTTTGCTGCATTGAATGGCACTCTTAAATCAACCTGGTTCACATTTGTACAATATTCTAGTAAAAGCTAGCAATCAAACATCTGCAAGGGCAAAAAGTGTTGGCTTAAACTACATTGAAACCAGATTACGGAACTAAACAATGCTTTTCATGTAAAAATGTAAATACTTCTCATGGCTCTATGGTGACAGTACACAATGACAAATAACGCATGCAAACCTCTCTAAATCTATCTAGTCTAAGGGTCCACATTTAAACACGACCAGTGTAACAACCTCCGTGAGTTACTATTTTGCCACTGTAAGGTAGGTTATTCAGTTGGTTTCATTCTGCAACCTTAACCACTAGATGCCACTAAATCCTACACACTGCTCCTTTAATCAAATTTGACTCATTACTATTAATTACATGAACTTGTCGGCTGTAACATTGTTTTGTTTGTGATTGGGCTTGTTTTGGCGTAGATCAAAATAACAGCTGTTTCTGTTGACTGACTCATACACATTTACATTACATGTATTTTTGTGTCATCCCGTCCTTACACTACATCTAAACTCACCTTCCTTCTTTGTGCAATGGTGTGAATCATCAAGGACAACAACATGATTAAATTAGAGTCCTCACACTCAGTGACAGTAATAATACCGTGACCGTGTGTGTGCACATCATGTCCATGGAGTATGTTTCTGAATATGAAGGAGGAAAAAGCCTTCTTTGTAAAGCCTGGGTCTTCAACAAGGGCCCTCAAAGTTTACGCATGGGGGTACCACATTATTCTAATTTTTGACGTGAACATGAGTCCAACATATTATTAGATAGATCTGCCTATTTGTGGGGAAAAAAGGCACAATTAATCATAAACTGACCATGAATCTATGTGCAAACAACAAACAGCAACCCACATTTATACAATATATACAGTAGTAGGGGTCTGCGCTCCATCTCTCTATGAACTGTGGGGTCATTGGTTTGAAAAACTTTGAAGACCCCTGTTCTAAAGTCTTTGAGTCAGTGCAGCTCTTTTTAACTTTCAGCATCAGTTGTCATTTTTAGGAATCTCCAAAGAGTTCAAGAAAAGAGGATCAGCCTGGGGTAAGACTGCATACTGATACTGTATTCAAGTACTGCCTTTACCTGAGCATTCACATTCAGTGCTTTCACAACGTTGCTGCCTTGAGGGAAAAACTCAGGAACCGCCAATAAGGCCATTCGAACATTAATATCAGCATTTTATTTGGTCTCGGCTCTCAAAAAAAGTAAAATAAAAAAGATAACCAATACATAGTTTCACTGCCTTCTTCTCCCTTTATCTGTGGCTGATTGGGGGCTGTCACTGGTCTCCACACAGTGCACACACACTGAGATAGAGCAGCAGTCACCGCAGGGCCCCGAGCACCAGCCTCTTTCATGAGTCTTACTCTATGATTCTGTATGATTCAATGTGTTTTTCTGTTGTAAATTAGCCAGAAAAGATCAAATGGATGATCAAGAGCAGCTACAGTAAATTTTAGAGGACTGACGCTCCCTGAAGTAGCCCTGGAAAATGCCTCCGCTGATCTTTTCAAATCTAACCCCATGACCCATCTGCTGTTGTATCTTCCTCCCTGGAGCTCTTGCCTTTTCTTATTTTCTCCTATCTTCCACTGTAACAATGTTACCAACAATTGCCACAATAATTCAGCGAAACAAGAAAGGGCTAATGACAACCTCTCCCTTTTCTAATGGACATAGAAAGTCATATTGCAGTAACCCATGGTTCAGAATACTCCATATTACCATCTGGCATTCAATGAATGGGGAGTTAGAGGGCATAAAATCCTTGATCTCTTGAGAAGACAAACATGCCACACTTAAACCAGGCAGAAAAACAACGAAGCATGAAAAGTGGAATACTTGAAAACATCTTTTTACTTTTACTCAGAGCTACAAATATATAATGCAGATCAAAGCCAGATTTTTGTACCATATATAACAGAGAAACAGTGAAAATATATTCACAACCACATTAGCATTTTGGAGTTGCTAATGCGTGTCTTAAAGGTCCAGAAGAAGATTGAATATAATATATATGTGTGTTTTCATTAGTGTATAGTCACCCAAAAATATAAGACTGTCACCTTAGAATGATACTTTTATATCTACGGACGTTGAGGGTACTCTTCCACAGAGTCCACCATGTTGAACCACCCTGAACTAGCCCAGAACGGAAGCCCAGCTAGGAAGGAGAGGATGAGGCGATGGGTTTGCAATCAGCAACTACACACTGGTCCTTTCAGCATATAGGGTAAAACAGGATGGAACTTCAAATGAGGCTGATATTTCACTATACTATAAAATATTCCAGAATAAATTATATAAGATCAAAAGCTGGTGGCGAGGCAGTAAATCAGCTGTTTCATCCTCACTTCTGCAGAAGCTTAACCACACAGTGTACGATTCACCATAGAAAACATAAAATCCATAAGGAGTGTCATGAGGCTCTCACTTTGTAGTTCGTTTGTACTCCACATGCACCTCACTAATTTTTTTTTTTTATTTGACATGTGGTAATGTGGTTATGTGTGCAGATAATGATACATGGAGTGAGAGTAACCCACTGTGATGAACTTTTACATGACAAAACATATCCGACATTGCTACCTTGAACCTGCCTTCCTGCAGACACTGCCCTCTGTTCAAACAGCTTAACAACCTACAGTATGTTTACATTCAGTATGAAAAAAGGAAGTAGTGTGACGTTTTAGAGCACAGCAAACAGCAGCAGAGTGAAGCTTGGGTTGGATGGATGACTACCAATCACTGATTTTGATGCTGAGGACTGGAGATTGTGTCAGGTGTCAGGTACCCTCAACATTTATCCATATTACGACGTGATTTTCTCTTCAATGAGTATTACTGCCTATCAAAGCTGCTAGTGAGACTATGGAGTGTTAACCTAGTTCTGAAGTTTACCCAACCAACACCTGCCCCTCGTTTCCAGACGGTTGCCTGACCAACACCTGCCCCTCGTGCCCAGTCGACAGGTGGACCAACACATGCCCCTCGTTCTCAGTCAGTGGCCAGACCAACACCTGCCCCTCGTTCTCAGTCAGTGGCCAGACCAACACCTGCCCCTCGTTCCCAGACGGTTGCCTGACCAACACCTGCCCCTCGTTCCCAGACGGTTGCCTGACCAACACCTGCCCCTCGTTCCCAGACGGTTGCCTGACCAACACCTGCCCCTCGTTCCCAGTCGGTTGCCAGACCAACACCTGCTCCTTTCTCCCAGACGCTGGTCCAGTCAACATCAATTCCTTGTTCTCAGTCGCCAGTCCAGCTGATACCTGTCCCTAGTTTTCTGTCAGGGGTTATATCGAAGATATTGTAAATATGAATTTCCATTCTCGTCAACTTCTGCATCATTACTCTTACCCTCTTTCCAATATATCCAACTTACTGGCACTAAGTGTAAAGTGCCTGAAAGCCAAATTCAACCCAAATTTAATGAATTTGGTGTTATATTGTTAGTGCATAGTAATACAATCTGCACATGACCAACTCTGTAACTTTACAGCCGTCTAGATGGCATGAACACTTGCTAACATGGTAATCATTCAAGTGTGATTACCATGTAGTTTCTTTCCCGTCTTTCCAGTGTGATTATCTTAAGTGGTTGCGTGAAAGACAGTTGAAGGGCTCCAAGCGCTGTACAAGAAACGTTGCAGCACTTTGTGAAATCAAATTACCTTGACAGGCATTACCAAAACAAGACACACAGCTATGCATAATAACATCTGGTTATGTAATGCTAATGGAAATCCTTTGTCATCACCGTTTTAAAATTTCATGTAAATCACAATATTGTCATGGCCATAACCGTGCCTCTGTGATTTGTCCTTGTTTCCTCTTCCCTTTGTTTCCCTTGTCTGTATCTACATGTGGATTCAGCCTTACTAAACCGTGACTGCCCAACATGAATCCAGCAGATAAATATTCTTCTGCTGAACTGTATGACTTAATTAATGACCTCATGTGCCTCAAGGATATGTGGAGGAGGGCCATTAATGATAATAATAGAGAGGCATTGCTGGGCCTTGCACATGGCAAAGTGCACTCAAAGCCTTGGCAAAGGAACTCCGTACCTGCCTGGGCCACAAACAAGCCTCCGTCCTACACCTCTACCTTCTAGCTCCCAACCTGCTAGCCACCAGCATGCCAACTTTCAGCGCACACACTGGCCTGTTAGTCCTCATCCATCTGTTAGCCATTGGCCTGCACTCTGGTCAGTTGGGCTCAGGGTTGTCCTAAGCCGACAAGCCCACTACCCGCTCGTCCAAACCTTGAATTTCCTGAGTCCCAGGAGTCTTCGTCTTGGGGTACCTGGCTACATTCAAAACAGCCCCCACCACTCACTCCCTATCGTGTAACTTAATCGCGTTCAACTCCCTGGTCTTCTTTCTTCTAAACCTTGCTCTAGAGCCAGACAGCAGCCACAGTGCTGGCCTCCAAGGCAGTAACCCAGGCAACTATCCTCCTGTCTGCTCCTATTCCCTGTTCCACTGCCCAGCACCGTGATTGACACCCAGCCAGACCCTGTGACATCCGGTCTGTTCCAGCATCCGGGATCCCAGTCAACTTCTTGTCTGTTCCTGAGTCTGAGTTCCTGGCATTCTGTCTGTCGAGGCTCCATGCTGATTTCTTCTGTCTCTTTCAAGCTAGCCACATCTCTCCATTCCTGCTTGTCATGGAATTTTCTATCCTCGGGTTACACAGAGTCACGTGTAGGCCTTGAGGTCCTCGGCAGTACTAATTGTTTGGCTTTGCTTGAGGACAGTAGGTGCCAGCCTATCTCAACACTGCGTTGGCCAGGGTCGAAGAGACCTAATGTTGCCTTCCTAGACATAATAGATAGCTTGCCGTTGACGTTTCATTAACGTAAACAGACAACAGTGGCTCCAGACGAGAATGTGCTGACGGCAACACAAACATGGGTAAATACATTCTCTTTGACTATTTCTGGGCATATAGTATTTTTGGTGTTATCTGTAGGGGTTTAAAGTCTGACCACCAGCATAAGTCTGGCAGAATGTGAAACCGACTCAGGCACTTTTGATGTACTTTGAGAGTGTCTGTATTTCTCCTTGGCCAAGCTTCAATAAATATTACAGCATAAGACAACAAAGACTCCTGAACACTTTCTTCCCTCCTGACCTCACCATTGACCATTGATTTCAGCAATTTCCCCACAACACTGCGGGTATACTCACACTTGTTTTCCCCCTACCTACCTGCCCTGTGTCTGCATTTGGATTCAGACTTATAAAAGACCCTCAAGCCCTTACTTTGGGCACCTGCGTGTCTGTGAGTCTGTAAGGGCTTTAGTCTTGAGAAAGAGCAAAAATCTTTGCTCACACCATCAGTTGCATGTTTGAAGGTGCAGCCAGCTGCGAAATAGAAACATAATCAGAAAAACACTCATCTTTTATTAACACTGACAAGAGCAACACATTTCGCTCAGCGATCATCAGGCTTTCAAACCTATATTGCTTGTCTCAGATGGTGAAGCCTAGTTTATTCCTCTGATTGGGTCTTATTATTGTTTTGTAACATCAACAAATAATACAGTGCACAGCTGTGTCAGGAAATTGCTTATAAATTATTCATAAAAAGTGCTATAGACAGGGTAGCACTCAGGTCTTTTCAAGGGATTTCTTGACAATAAGAAAAATACCAAACTTATCCTTTAAGTGTAGGAGTGGCAGATCAGATTCTTTCATTTCAGATGTAACATGCTTTCATATAAGTTATTTATATGGTTTAAAGAGTCAAAGTCAAGGACACCTAACATAAAAAAGTCTCCTTAATTAGTTTAAAGGAACCCTGAGTGTTTCTGGGTTGATTGAACATATAGTATATTATTTCAGGCTCTTGTCGTGGTGCTATAGAAAATAAATCAGGGATTTAATTTCTGACTGGAATTAATTTAAATTTCTGGATTTGATGAACCACATTAACCTTAAAATAAACTTTAAACATCAAGATATCTAGTCCTCAACCATTTAATTGGGGAAAAAAATCTCAAGTGCGAAGGGTTTACATTTTTCACGGCATTCATGGCTTAAAATATGAAATACCGTAGCACTTGACCGCCATAATGTTTGTGTCAAATACACCAATCTAGGTGCACCGACTTGTATCGTGTCATTGTAGTTTCATTTACCCGATGGCACAAAATGGTTCATTACTATTCTGAACATGTAGCTGCAGTCAGTTTGTTCATTGTCAAACCATTTTTCTTTGCGGTACATTGAAAGTGAAAAACAATGTGTAGCCAATACTTCCACTGATCATCTCTTCATTTTACTCTCATGTATCATAGTTAGCTTTCACTGAAAGGTTGGAAAGATAGGATTTAGTTATTTGCAGCAACATGACAGATATATTTGTGGTCAGGTGTTCTTCTCTGGCCAACCCACCACACGCAAACCCAACAGACAACCAACAACCAGTCACTCAATATGTTATTCTGACCGCAGCCTTATTGACTGAAAAGCAGACACTGGTGTTTCGATTTTTTGCTGTTTTAACAGCCAATGTTGTCCTGCTTCACACTAGGAACAGGAGGGCGATTGGAGTGAGTTGCAATCTGCTATTACACCGCCAGATGTCACTAAATCGTGTATACTGGTCCTTTATATAATTGCAGAGTCTTTTACAGTCTGTAATCAAAGTGATGGACCAACCGAAATCAGAGAAGGGTTCTTGCTTCATGCTTTTTATGTTGTTTGTACCTTACTGCCTCAAATCTGGAGACAAATGCATTACTTCATCTTGTACAAAGAGTTGTGTGTCAAAGGTAGCACTGAGAAAACTCTGTGCATCAGTGAGTCATTCTACATCATCCTGGTTTCAGGTGTTCGTTTAGAAAATCAAAGGTAAAAAAAAAAGAGAAGAAGGCCCAAAGGGGCTCATCTACGCCCTCACTGCTCTCCGCAAAATGAACGTCATCATTCCCGAGCCCCTTTTAAAATCTGATCCTTGATCATTGATCCTTGCCTCGAGCAGGACAGGAACAACTAGTGATCAATCATGATATTACATATGATAGGAGAGGTTGTGCTCCCGCAGTGGCAGAAGAAGCCGTTCTGCCTGCTATCTCATCAGAAGGGCAGCCACCGGGGTCAGGATGGTGGCAGGGAAATTAGATGAAATGAATAATCCAAGTCAGGCATTAATATGGTTGTTTGCAGTTTAAGCAGGGCACTCTGCCATCCTCACACGAGTGACGCCATGCATCAATGCGCATGTGAAACAGGCGGTGTAGACTAATGTTCTTTTAACAAGACCGCTGCTGGGAAGAACAAGATGTAATGGACGATAAGTGCGCTGGATGTTTGTGAACACATAAATGTGAACAACCTGGATACATTCAAGTATCAGAGTGTTTTTCTGAAAGACAATAATTGTTTTGTTTTTTTTTATATAAATGATAAAGCAGCTTGACCAACGGGCAAATGAAGGTCAAGGAAATAAATAATACACATACATTTGAAATCATTTACCTCAATCATTTATGTGTAGCACAGGCTGATACACCCAATAAGGCATTTTGTAAAATGCCTGAATAAAAATAAAATAAGCAAAAGTGTAACATAAACGTTAAAGAGATGACTTGCTCATTCTTCCAGTTTCAGTAACTGACTGAGTCGCTGGCCAGCAGCATTCACTCAATGAACAGGCCAAGTCCTGTATACAGGCAAAAAAAAAAAAATTGTCACAGTATGGAAGCTGATAGGGGAACAAAGTCAAAATAAACACAGTATGAAATATACTAGGGTCTTTTTTCAATAAATTGAGATTTTTTTTAAATTTCCGGGCATAGCAAAGCAAAGCAGGTGAATAAACATGTATGCTGTCTTAGGATATGAAAACAGTAGGAGTTTAAATGACACAGCTGTACAGCTATTGACATCCATCCATTATCTTTAACCTTTTCATCAGGGTCAGGGTGGGGCTGGAGCTTATTGAAGCTGATTTGGGAGAGAGGCGGGGTACACCGTGGACAAATTACCAGCTCATCACAGGGTGCATAGAGACAAACAACCATTCACACGCACATTCACACCTACGGGCAATTTAGAGTCACCAATTAACCTCTTAGGTGCATATCTTTGGACTGTGGGAGGAACCCACGCAGACACGGGGAGAACGTGTAAACTCAACACAGAAAGGCCCCAGCCGAGGTTCGAACCAGGAACCTTCTTTCCCAGGAGGAAACAATGTGAAAAAATAACAATAAAAGGGGAGAAAAAATAAATGAATGAGTATGAGAATGGTGCAGATTATCTATTAATATCTGGCCGTCAGAAGATGATCATGATGCTCTAACTCTTTAAGAAACACAAGGCAAAATGAGAACTATCTGCAGAGTTTGGTGTAATCGCTTTAGGAGGCAAGTTAAGTCTCCATATATGAGCTCAGTACTGAGTATGTCGCAGAAATAATTTTACAGTAGTCTGTGCATGTGAGTCAAACAGAGTACCCAGTATATGTGTAGCTCAATTCACCACAGCAGCTCAAACATCACAATCACCTTCATAATTTACATTATGTCCCATAATTATACAAAGCTAGAAATAGCTGCTATCCAACTGTCAAGACCTGGACATAAAATCCAATTAAAAGGGGGGAAAAAACAAACAATATCTGCAGGTTCATCTCTTTTGACAACTTCCTTCTTCATTTGTTTTTACTGAAAAAATGTCATCAACAGATTTTGGACAACGATGGAGGTCTTTTTTAGACCAGGTCTACAGAGACAAGATCAGCATCAGTGATCTTAAAGCTTCAGGGGTCAAAGGATATGAGATGTGGACACAAAGGTCAATGCATTCAACATCTTACATTATCACCTGGTTGAACTGGTTGAACAACATATAGCCCAACACGGAGAAGCCTTGACGTGAATGCATAAAAGGCAGATAATCTTTCTTTGTGTGACAAAAACTCACTGATGCGTTTAAGTCAAATGTGAAAAATGTGAATGATGGCATCACATGTTTGATAAATGACTTTTGCCCTGAGCGTTCAGTGATTGCATTAAACCATGTGATGGAGTTTCTTCTGAAAAGAGTCTGGGTCTGTGAGCTTTGGTTGGAATACAAAGAAATTACAGTACAGGAATGGCAAACAGTGTAACCATGACATGATTTATCCACCAGAGAGCACTAAAATGTCCTGCTCAGTGTGTAGTTTAGCCACAAAATAAGGTCTCATTGTCCATCTATCTATCTATCTATCTATCTATCTATCTATCTATCTATCTATCTATCTATCTATCTATCTATCTATCTATCTATCTATCTATCGTATGCATTGTTTAAATGCATTAGTCTGAAGACTGCTCTGACATCACAAATGCCCTCTTTAACACACTGTACCCTTCCAACAAAGAAGCAGCATCCGAAATCAGTTCCCATTTCCACAAATAGGTTTAAGCATTTACAGCTTCACCTGTCAATAAACAGATGGTGCAGAAGGGGGTGGACATGCTCTACTGAAGACGTTTACATTAACACATCCAATTCCCATCAGTCCTCACAGTCACTCATGTACCATACGGTGATGATGATGGATCCCCAGGGTGTGCATGGGGAAAATAACAGCACATTTCCACAATGTTCGATTTTTTTATAGTGTTTCTTAATTGATTTTCCAGAGAATACATTATATATGAGCAATCCTGTCTTAATTTTGGTCACACAACTATCCAAAAAAAAAGTTCCAGAACGCATGCAGCCACACACCAAATGTCGTTTTTATTAATATGTAGGTCCTAAATTATTTATAAGAAACAAAATCTGATTAATGACATAAAATCCTACACCTGAGTTAGTTTCTCAGACTGTCAGGATCATCAGTGTCAGGAACCTTACCAAAGCAGGAGTTGATGAAGCCGTACCAGTTGCAGCCGCTGCGCCCCAGCAGCCACTTCCCACGGATACTGGAAGCGAAACTGAGCGTGGTGCCGAACAAACACACCAGCATGTCACTGACACTGATGTTCAGCAGCATCATGTTCACCGGCGTTCGCAGCTTCTTGAACTTGCAAAACAGAATCAGCACGACGAAGTTGTTCAGGAAGCCAAAAGTCATGATGAAGCCAAGCACCACGGACAGCACGGCGAAGCCCGTCGGGGAGAGCTTCCCCTTGCCCGCCGGCTCGTCCACCAGATCCCGCTCATCGCTCAGGTTGAAACTATAATTCAGACCAGCCTGACCAGAAAACATTCTGCTGTCCATTCATTCACTCTGGAGCCTATTTGACAGTTAGGGCTGGTCACTTTGCTCACCTGGAAAGTTCAAGTGTTTCTCCATGCTGGTTTTCTTTGGCACACAGTGCGCGTCATGTCTCCAAAACGCACATTCCCCCACTGATGCTGAGAGCACACTGACACAAGGACTAACGAGACATTGCAACCATAAAGTGCCACCTGTTACCTTAACGCATCCCCTTCTCCGCGTTCAGCACGTTTCAGTGAGCGCACCAGCTTCTTTGGACACCTTGATAATTCGGTGTTAAAGGTGTCATTATTCATCACACTTCACACCACTCAACCTTTTCCTAACTGTTGTTTCATGTTCGGGTTAGTCTGTCATCTCCAAGTCACCACGTTTAACAGGAACTGTAATCCGCTCTCACGGTGAAGCCTCTGAATGAACCGTGCTGCGTAAAGTGCGCGCTCCGCTCCAGCATCCAGCATCTTATAAAGGCGACTCTTACGTCACGACTCTCACGGACTCTCAGGGGCCACAAGGGAGGTGTGTGTGTGTGTGTGTGTGTATGTGTGAGGTGGGGAGGGGGTCGTTATCTTATCACACTTAAAAACTGTCTGCAACAACCCTTCAATTAGTTAGTTGCACATTTCATCACGTGTACATTCAAATCCATTTTAATAAAATAAAATAATTAATAAATAAACAAGCTAAAGAAGTAAAACACAATACTATAAAATGTAGATAAAAAAACTATAATATAAAATAAAAATATAAATATACTAAAATAGAATATGAAAAATATGTATAAATGTTCTTTACACTGAAGACAAGGTTGTGACAACTATGTTCAGGTATTGCATAGATAGATATGAACTATATAAACAGGATATATTACACTATTTAAAATATTGATAGTAAATGACAAATTTGCAGAGGCAGGTCCGTTTGTTCCAGTCAAGAAGAAGAAGAAGTAGTAGTAGAAGAAGAAGAAGAAGAAGAAGAAGAAGAAGAAGAGGGTCAGTCAGGAGAGGAAGGGGAGGAGTTATTCAGGGTTACTTACAAGAAGTCCTGGAAAGTCCTGGAAAAGTCTGATGTGTGTTCAGACACAGAGTCAGGTCTGAACATAGAATGATTAATTTCCTCTTTGAGTCAGACTGTACTCTGATTGGTCAACTCATTCTGAAGAACTGTGTGTAAAAAGAGTGTTTTTCTGATGTTTGTTTAACGTTTTTCTGATGTTTATGAAGTAACAGGTGTTTTACAAAGATATTGTCCATTTTGAGTAATGTTTTTGCTTTATGAGCATCACCAGTTTCTCTTTCATTCTCCAGACAGTCTGACTTAATTTCACTGATCTGAAACTGCTATATGTTTGTCTGACTCACTGTTTATTATTTTCTTTGCTCACCCAGTCTCTGTCCTCTGTTCTTCAATACCAACAATGGTAATACTTCACTCGCTCCCCCTTCTATTTGTTGTCTTCCTCTTTACTGGCACTGTGTGTAGCTTGTAGATGTTGTGTTGAGAAATGTGCAGCCTACTGATAACCATTCCCTCTGATAAAAATAATTCACATCGTCGCTAGAGCAGGAGACTGTTCCAAAGTAGCTTTGTCTGAGAGTGCAATTTTCCTTAACAGCCAACATCTTGTGATTACATTTTAAAGGACTTTAAATGCTCGATTTACATATGTGGCAAGGAAATACAGATATGAACTGTAGCTTGTTGCAATCACTGAGCCTTTAGATAAATTAGCATGATGACATTCAACTAATGGCACACTTTGATGCCGAGCTCCTTTGTGTTGTCGCTGACATTTTGTAGATAACCTTGGTAGCAATGGAAATGGACATTCCATGTAGCATCATGGTGGAGTGAAGTCTGATAGCAGCGTTCATCCTCTGGGGACCATGATTTTTGTTGTAATCTTTCATGTTTCTTCCAAAGTTTCAGTTTGGGCGCGATGGGCCGACAGATCAACACTGCCGGTGTCAGTTCCCCAAATTTTTTTTTTTTTTTTTTTACTTCTGATGGTGCAACAGGTGTGCAAATTATGAAACAGAAGCTGCGTATTTGCTGTTTTCATGCCAATCCTCGCTGCTAACAGCTGTCAGGCGGTTATTACCAAACACCTCCCCTGACTGATGGGTTGTTCTGCAGATCATCTCAGAGGGATTTTATCAGCCATGTTAACAAACACAAAGCAGAAAAGCAGAGGTGGTGTAATGCTTCCTCATAATTGCCTTTGATAATAAAATGAAAATTTTCCTGTCTTCTTCTGACACTTAATTTACCTCGAGCACTTCTCTGCTGATAAAGGAAATATTGAACACGATGCAAATAATTAAACCTGGAATTACAACATGTGGATTTCAGTTCGTCTTTTATGGTCTTGAAATAAGACTGGAGAGATGTTTCATCACAGAGTTGTTTACTGGGATAATGCTGCCATCTTCCATCTCATTGATTCGAACAGGAGAAAATAGTCAATGAGCTGCAGCATTCAAGACCTAAACAATTCAATTATCTGCAGCTGAGTGCTCATAAGTACCTTTTGCCCAATCTACTGTAGAAGGACAAAGACAGACATGAACTGAACTGATAACACTGCGACTGTCCTATATTTGCCACAATCTCTCAATGCATACAGCCTCTGTGTGGGTGGATCTACAACTGCCTCTGTTAATGTTAATGTGCTATATACATTATGTGATTTTGAACCATTGCCTGTTTCTCTCTTTGCTAATTTATTGTGAAGACAATAATAAAAACAAAACGGAAAAACTGAAAGCACTCAGACCTTTTTACAGACAACAGGTGAGAATAAAGAGACCTTTAAAATGTGCATTTGTTGAAAATATTGCGACAACATGCTGATGTTTGGGGGGGGGGGGGTAACTGACACCATCTTAATTTACTGTGATAGCTTGCTATATTTTTTTATTATAGTTGTCAGGAATGTCTTTAGTTTTGCGAGAAGTCATGAAGTATTTGACAAATTCAAAAAAAAATCCATTTAGCAGAACAGATTTTGAAGTATTTTTCCAGTTGACATTGACTTGCTGTTGGCCCTCCATTTATCTGAATAAAAATGAAACTGCATCTGTAAATATTCATTAGATTTTGGAGTGTTTTTGATAAAAACTGTCCTGTCATGTGACATGTGAGTCTGTTATAGATTAAGACATGAAAGTGATGTAACTGTCTGTTTATTTACTCTGTTTACAATGTTTGAACATCAAGTCTCACGTACAGTAAATCTTAGGGCTATACATTTGTTTGTGTTGGTGAAGTCACCAACTGATGCATCCTCAGTCAAGTGGGAGGTAAACTGGCACCGTGTTTAAACAGCATGCTGTCTGTTTTTACATTTATTTATTTATTATTGTGCTTTCCTATATTAGATATTACAAGTGCAGCTGGCAGAGGCATTAATGTTATTACGTGGTATACCTGGCGTATCAGAAACTTTACACAGGCTAACGCTTACTGAAGTCAGATAAGAAAATGTTGTAAAAATGTTTTTGAACTTTCTATTTTGATTTGTTAACCAAACTCTTATCAACAGTATAAAGAACAGATAGTATCTGTGACGTCACCCATAGATTTCTGAAGAGCCGTGTGTGAAGCTCAGTGTGTTGTGGTTCTGGCTGCTACCAACTTGGCATTCCTGCCTCTGCCGCCTTACGGGGAAATCTAAAAATAGGCAAAGACGTGGATCTTGACCTGAGGCAGTCTAAATGACGCCTGGTTGCTCAAACAAACCATCTGTAATGACACCCACCTGTCAATCAAAGCGGCCGCAGTGTTAATTCTGCATAACTTTAAGCCTTAATATAATCTGACCAGGTGAGTTGTATATAAATTCACCCTCAGTACAGTTGTCATGAACGGGCAAATTAGCTATAGAGACCAAAACTGCTTTTTGTACCAGGCTGTAAACATGTTTATTTCTGCTGTGAAGTTGGACATTTTAACATGCGGACTTATGGAGACTGACTCACTTCTGGAGCCAGCCTCAAGTGGACGTTTGAGGAACTGCAGTTTTTTGGCACTTCCACATAGGCTTATAACCCTGACGACTAGTATCGTCATCCACAGCTCGAAAGAAAACATTTAATATATTCCTGGCTCCTGCTAGTTTAGATCAGGATGTTGTCAATCACCATAATCAACACAGGTGATCATCTGGGAGGTCTGGTGCTATCTATGAAGAGCCAAACATATCAGTAGGTTTCAGAGGAGTGTGTAACGAGTCTTCTTGATGATGTCTGTTTGGAGTTATACATACTAAAACAGCACGTTCAGAGCACTGGTGGACTCTGAACACAGTGAAAGTGCTCTCTTGGACGCCCCTGTGGTATATAAAACATGATAAAGTGGGCTTTGATGTGGCTCAGTATGCAAAAATCGTGGTAGAGCACCTTCTGGGTGGCTCTTAGGTGGAGAATACATACTAAAGTGTCCTCTTGGCAGGCCTTTTGCTACCATGAAAAATACTGGGGTAATGTCCTGTCTGGCTCTTTTTAAATTTTTGCATATATAGCCTATTAAAAATACTACTTGGTAGTATGGCATGTTTCAAACATTTCTGCATGCACAACTTATTACATGTCACCGCGATGTAAGATGTTTTAACTTACAATGCAATGACGTGCACACGTACAGTACAGTCATTCTGCTCACTCTGTGGGCGATACACGCAACACTTACTACAAGATCAGTCAACACTGTGTTTGGATGCAGGCTGCATGTTCATGACTGGCCTTGTCAATGTGGTATTGGTTATATAAATGCTACAACTCCTCTTGAAAATGTATAAAATATATAATATAAATATAACATTTCAATAATAAAGAGCAGTATGTAAATATTAGGAAACATTTCTCACTATAACATAGTCCAGTTTAACATTACTGCAAACTACAATCTCAATAATCAACATAAACGTAGAATTATGACCTTTCTGACTGTGTCCACAAAACAAGTTTGAGTAAAAGAGTTTGCATGTTCTCCTCGTGTCTGTGTGGGTTCTCTCCAAAGACATTTAGTTAACAGGTTCATTGGTGACTCTGAAATGCCTAGTGTGAGTGCGAATGGTTGTTTGTCTCTATGTGTCTGTCTCGTGATGAACTGGCGACAGATAATGGATGGATGCAAGTTAAAATAAAAATAAATAAATGTATAAATAAATATAGTTCAAATCAAAGCCAGTCTTGAATATGAACGCTGAAGCCGAAAGCCGAAAAGGTTTTTCTCACCTGCTCTGGAGTCTGGAATAAATTCATTAAGGTGAGGTCTGATTCTGTAACAAACAGTGACAGTACCTAATACAGGGATGTCCAAAGTCCTGTCGGGGGGGGGGGAATCATGGCCCATGGTCAGATTTCATGCGGCCTGAAGCTTCATTTTTATAATGTATTTTTTATGGCCTGCTAGGATTGTCAGATACTGTGTGGCTGGAAGATCTGGCTTTTTTGTTGACATAATGAAGCATTTGAATGCACTAAACCTTAACCTCTAAGGACATAACTGCTGATGTTATGTACCTGTAGATGTGACACAAAAGAACAGTGCATTTGTATGTTACTTTTATTGGTAATTTTTTCACACATGCACACACACGCACACACACACACAAAGCTTACAGCGCCAGACAGGTTTGAGTGGTTGAAATGGGGAAGGTGTTCATTCAACAAGGTTACTGTGGAAAGTTTCATGTGATGGAATGAATGAGCCATTGTGTCACCGGTGAAAATAAACTATCCTGCACAGCTACAGCCATAAAGAATAATAATAAAAAAAGTGTTACAATAATATATTATTCTATTAATCTCCAATGGCAACGGTGTTGTATACACACAGTAATGAATCAAAGCGATTTATATTTATATTTATTTGTATATTTAACGTCACACAGGCTCTTGCAGGAGGAGAAGTCAGGCTGCTAAATCGAGCGGTGACTAATCGCTCATTTGCTGCTCCTCCTCGGCCCAACTGAGAGGAGCAAAGTCCGGCATGTGTGGATTAAAACGAACCGCTGTTTTTTTATTACCCCGGTAGTTATTTTAACATAAACGTGAAGGGGGCAGGGCTTGTGTCTGCTGTTGATTTGTTTGTTTATTTATTTTAAGCGGCGGTTTATCAACGGAAGAAAAAAAAGACGCTGTCAGTTGAAGTAGCTCGCGTGCTAGCTGTGTTGCTAATTGCTAATGTGGTTGCTAACGGCTAACTAACCGTTGGGCTTCACGGTGCTGTCACCGAGGCTGCTGTCGCACTTTGTTTAACGGCTGTTTACGAAAGAAGTGACAGTTATGGCGCAGGTGATATAGCTGTTTCACTCGGTCGGCGGTTAAATGGCGCTGATAAATAAGTTTATATGTAGTTGTGAGCGTTGATACAACACAGTGTAGCTTCCCCACCTGGTGCTACCTGTGTGTATGTGTATGTGTGTGTGCGCGCTAGCCACGTAACTGCTCCTGCTTTTGGTGTTGACGTAGCAGGAGGCAGCTTAGCTCGTCCGTCCTGTCAGGCTACTTTGATTTTATGTGCAAAGTTAGTGACAAGCCTGCCCGATAAAACGAACTCCACCTGGGATTCAAACATGCTATAGCTGGACTTGAACGTGGTGGCTCGTTTGGGTTTCCCCGGTCCTCCTGTTGCATTGAGCGGATGATGAAGCGGGTCATCTGGCTGATATCAAGATTAAACAGAAGAATGATGAAGCTACTTTTTGCCCTCGCTTTGATCGCCTACATTGCCTGTAAGTAACTGTTAAACTGTCACCATTCATCACTTTATTTGCAATCAAACTCGTGTGAGTAGTTTTAAACTGTTTGGTGGACAGACCTCCCCATAATGTGACATTCATAGATAAGATGCTGTAAAGAAAACAGGAAGAACTTTCTTAAATGTCCTCTGGTCTCATTTTCATTAAGGGAGGAGAGACAGTGATGAGATGAAGTGGTAAAAGATGTCAGTTTTTATTAAAAGTACACCCTAAAGTCACTGTTTCCAAAGGTACAGAAGCATTACGTGGTCATACATTCATATCATATATTTTATTTGAGTTTAGAGACAGCAGTAGTTCAGTCTGTAGTTCAAGTCCAGTACAAAGTATGGAGGGTGGACTAGTAGCTGGAGACCTGGGCACTGCCGAGGTGCCCTTAAGCAAGGTACCGGACCCCCTAACTTCTCTGTGTGGCTACCCATCTCTCAACATTTGCATGTCTATTAGCCCTTTGTGTGTGGGTGGTTGTATTTTGGTAAAAAAAAATTAATTTCCCCTCAAGGGATTAATAAAAAGTATCTATTATATTCTATTTCCTTTGTTCTCAAAATAATAAACCAGTAACAAACGTTGTTATAAATAGCAACAAGAGAACCAAACAAAGCAGGATAAAAATAAGATTGAAGAACTTGGTAACAGCAATAGACATTTAAGAGATGGGACAATATAAAGCAATTTAAAAAATAATAAAATAAATAGTACTTAAAAATGATAAAAGGTTAAAATAATATAAATAAGACAACAATCCAATAATAAATATAGTAATAAATGATCATCTACATACGACCCATACACATTCACACGGCACTTTTTTATAAAAAGACATGACATCACATAAAAGCAGGTCTATAAAAATGTGTTTTAAAGTAATTAACTGATTCTGAACTGAATCTTTTGTGCCTATCAGACAATACGTGACCGATTTTTCACAATAATGTTTTTTTTTTTTTATTACCTGTTTGATCTCATGTGTTCATTTTATTTATTTCTTATCACGGTTTTTTTTTTTATCTTATCTAGTATTGCTCTGTATGTTTGAACTCATTTTATCAGTGTAAACTTTTAATGACTTGCAGCTCAATGATTTACAGCCCACTTGTCAAACAGTACAGTTCGGTGCTTCTTTTTCCTCACTTGGCTCTCTTTAGCAGTGTTACTGATATCACTGAATGTGACACTGCTCCATAAATAGGTTATACTTCATGATGTTGACATTTTCCTGACACATTTTCTTTTTCTTTCTCTTTCAGCTGTCTGGGGAACGAACATGAGGTACCGTCATAAATTTCTCTATTATTATACTGCTTTATTTTCCATATTCCACGGTAACTAAACTCACTGTTCTGCACAACATTTTACCCACGGCTGGATTAAAAGAGACGACTCTTGAATAGACCGGTGTATTCTGCAAAAACATCATGTGACCTCCAGTACCATGGACAAATCTTTATATCATTATTTCATTTCATTTGTTTTACATCTGATTCTTGTCATAAATAAGTTACTCAAATAGCTTGAAGTCTATCTAAATCGGCTGAACGATAAGTACTTAAAAAAATCTATACGTTTCATATTCATATTCTCTTTTGACTGTATCATTGTACAAAACTCCCTGATCAGTATTCAGAGGAGTCCCTAAGCACCGGCCCCCCGATTACTCACCTCTGTGCCGTCGTATTGAGTGGCTAATGTAATGAGGTTATTTGCAGAACATGATGAGTGTGATCTCTATCAGCATCAGCCATTCTTCTCCGCTCTGCCATGTAGTTTTAACCATTTAATTAAGTGATCCCGATAAGAGTGCGGGGTGCTTGTCGTAAAGCACACATCATTATTCTTCTCCGTGACAAATACTTCCAGTTATGTTGAATCAGGATTTTACTGTTACGGATTTTCTCTGGTCATAAAACATGAAATGTTTAAAAGTAAAAAAAAATGATGAATACAAACTTGTTATTTTATAGTTATATAGTAGTTTTATAGTTTTTAGTACTTTGGCCTAAATAAATAATGGACCTGAATATTTCTTCCACCTCTGGTTAGCCAAATACACCTGTGTGTTTCCCCCTTTAAGAAATGTGTCCTTGTGGGTAACATTTGTTGAGGGGATTTGTTACTTTAGGTTACTTTAGTCAGCCATAACATGTTTAAATAAACTCAGGATGCAGTGTGATCGTGTCGTGCGTTTGCTGCCACTTCTTTTTTCCGCTGCGGTGAAATAAATCACGATGACGGTAGCTGCTCACAGTCCAGAGCAGCTTGACTGTGAAGAGTGTGTGAAAAACGCTGCATTAACGTTGAATAAACTAGAACTTGTGAGGTGAAAAATAGCGTGTTTTATCCTCAAACAGTAAAACAGAAAACTGATTATATCAACATGTACAATAGATGTTTTTATATCGGTACTGTGCTCGAGGTTTTCATTATCATCCCACTCTTTTTGGAAGAGTGGGGGTGGATAGTCACGCTGCTAACATCTCATCAAGTCAAGTTTTCTGTTTTCTTTGGCCTTGTGATTACAGTCTGCTAACATCTCCTCCCACCTCTTCTTTGTCTCATCATAGATCAATACAAGAACACGGAGCGATGAAGATTAAGCAGGAAATCGATGAAGTGAGTTTGACTCTTTTCACCATCTTAACATGTTTTCTTTTGCACGTTCAACGACGCTGCACGTTAGCTTTTTTCTCTTCCTCGTGCACATACTATTACACATCTACTAGAATTTAATGAGATTCTATTTATTTGCATTCATTTGTAATCTCTTCAAACTGTAGCCTAAGCTAGTTTTTTACATTTTTTTATTCAAATTTTGATGAAGGCTGGCCCTGAATCATTTCATCCTATTTTATCCTAACCCATCAAATGTCTTCTTATATGTTATGAAAAATAATTTAGATTTTCACCCTGCAAATGCACATTTAACAAAACACATATCAGGTCCCTGATATTAGAGAATAAACACTCCTGAACACCTTAACATTGAGTTAAGCAATTATTATTATTTAGGTTAATAACATATTCAGATATTCAATATTCATATTAATCCTGAGAGAAATGAGCAAATCTGGACGTCTTTATTGACAGACAGTTGAAGCATGTGTGCACAGCAGATGGATGTAGGCACGTTACACGATTAAACTCAGAGCTTTCATTATTTCTTCTTTATTTAAGGGATCGTTTAACGAGCAAATTATGTTGATTTTTGTCTTGATGCGTATCATTTATTCGTTTTGCTTTTACATATTTTGCTTTTGTTTATTCACAGTTGAGAGCTTGACGTGAAAGATCCTGCAAATGGGATGCAGATTTGAACTCAGTGTACACATAGCATACAGCGCTTTCACACGTGAAATCACTTGTCACAGCAGCTCGTACACACAGGTGGATAAGAAATTACTCGAATCTACAGAAGCATGTCATGAAATCATGCTGGTGTTAAATAGTCTGTGGGAGAACTTACGGAAGCTCCTTCTTACATGGTTGGAGTAGCAGTCTGTTGCTGAAGGAGCTGTTTAAGGCCTCCACAGTCTCATGCAGGAGGTGAGAGGAGTGGTTTGTGATGGATTTGGTCCATTTACTCTGTTTGTACCATAAATTTGGGCTGGTGAAACTATACAACCAAACGGAGACCAGTTGAAAAGGCACGGTCTTGCAGGTTGTTTGTGTTGTGAAAGCAAGCAGACAAACTAATGGCAGAGTATTATGACGGCAGATTTGTGATTTTAGCATGTTTTTTGTTTTTTTTGTAATAATTTGGCAGAACAAGGTTGTACAGCTTGAATCATTCACACGTCCTCATTCTACACACCTACAGTACTGTATTCTACAAAGTAATACTACATACATATTCTATGGATCCATGTTTATATGCATAGGTCACTGCATCTATGATGGATAAGGTCGCACATGTCAGGATGAATAACAATTTTGTGGGTAGCCACAAGTACTTTATGCTAATCCCATGCAGCATGGGCAGAAATCATGCCCTTTTTTGCATGTAGTGCAAATGTGTCATTTCTGCCTGCTGTATTTGACAATATCTGCATACCGGGGTCCCTGCACAGGGCCGAAAATCCATGAAGTAGCAAGACCATTTTTTGAAACTTGATTATTAAAAAGATCTGTCCTGACCTCTTGGATAATCAGTGTCATGAAACTCTTCTCATTGGCTTTTGACACCATGTAGAGTGTTGATTTTATGTTTATAGATGCATATTTACTTATTTTTATTTTATTTATTTTATCTTGTGCGGGTAGTGCTTTTTATTTATTTTATTTTTTTATTATTGTTTTTTTTTTAAATCTTTCTATTGTCTACTTCATGTTTTTATTGTGTTTCTATTGTGTTTTATATCTTGTTGTGCAGCACTTTGGAAACCTTGTGTTTGCTAAAAATCGTGCTGTATAAATAAAGTGGATTGGATTGGAAACAACCACAATCTAGAAACCTATGGCAATCAGACGTTGTATGTCTTTCTTAAGTACCGTATACTGACGATATGAAGAGAGAAGTGCTTGCCATTAAATTGCAGATGTAATTCTTACAGAAACCTCAAAAGTCCTTGATATCTAATAACCGCACTCATTTCTTATGCTGTTACTTTGTCTGAATGTGGTATTTCAGAGGGATTTTTGACCTTTTTTTAGGTCAAAATTTGCAATATTTTGCACTAAGTCTGTGTAATAAAATGGCAGAAGCGTGAGAGACATAATTGAGCATGTGAAAGGCCATCATATATTTCAATCATAATGTACTAAGCCCAATATTTTTATTATATATTTATGACTATAAAAACTTGACAAACAGTGCAGAGCTGCATCTCAAATTAACGTTCGATGTATGCTGGTTCCATGTGGCACACACGTCTGACCTTCTATCTCCACTTGAAGATCGTCTGCCGACCCCCTTTAAAACAGAGAAATTTATTTTTTACGGTGGAAGAGGTTAAGAGGAACTAAAAAGTGTTTCGGTGCCATTCAGACACATACACTCCACAATACACTCACATTGACTTGTGTTCTCATCTCACTTCAGGCTGTGGCTCCTCTCAGAGAGAAGATCCGTGATCTCGAACAAAGGTGTGTATCCATTTTTTTAAATTCACAGATTAAAATTGTTTAAAGACCTGTTTACATTGACAATTCACGTCTTCTCCCTCTCATTAAAAACACATTTTCTATTTTCCGATATCAGCTCAGTGCTGAAGTTAATGAGCTGTTTATTACAAGACCCCAATATTAAATTAATGTTTTATTTCCACAAAGAAATCTCATTTTCACTCAAAGTCAAACTAGAGGATGCATCAGTGCCACGTTAGACCATATATTGCAGTATTAGAAGTCACATGGTGACTTCTGCACAGCAGGATAAATGTTATGAAACCAATATTGACTGATTGATTGCAGCTACTGATGACATATAAATTATGCTTTTAAAGGTCAATTATTTGTTACTTTCGATGCCTTGAATTCTAATAAGGCAGAAATATGAAGCCGCTTGTTGAGATGATTGCCTCCATGTGAGTCCCGTGTCGTCTCTGCGTCCTGCTTTCTGTAAATCTATAATGTGCAACAGGATTTCGAGACCCTTTAAAATTAATGTTGTGTACTGTATATCTGTGTGATCCCCCTGGAAAGCCTCTGTGGAGTGCTATAGGTGGATAGGTTATTCTGATCTGTCGCAGCTACTGATTTTCTTTCAGAGGTTATGTGAGACACGTTTGATGTTTTGAATTCAGATGAGACGCAGATATATTTATGCCACTTTGGAGATTAAAGGATAAATCTGGTTAATCACAACTTGGAGGTTATTTTTGTAGGTTTGTCCAGCTTTTCTATCAGGAGGGACAAGATTGCACGCAGATAAATAAAGATCCTGACATCTTGGAATTTGGCAACACGCTAAATCATCAGTCATTCCTAATCAGAGAGAGCAGAGTTTTCATAATACTACAGTGAAAGGACATTTATTTATTATTCAAGATGTTAGATGTTATGTTTTTCTTCCTTCTCGTGGACTTTTTCTTCCAGATGTTCATCACTAAGGAGTTTGTCTTCTCTCTCTTTCTCCCAGTTTTTCTCAGAAATACCCACCTGTGAAATTCCTGTCAGAAAAGGATCGGAAGAGAATTTTGGTACGCGACAAACGCGCATACAATCACATCTTACAGTAATTGTTGTACTTAGTTGAACCACTTTGTCATGGCCTGTATATAAATCCTAACAGACTGAAGCTCCAGCCTCACTTGCAGTTGTTATCAAGCAATTTAAAAATAAATTCTGGGTCTTATTTTTAGCTCGCAGTGCGGCTTCAGATGATGGCCTGTCCACCACTTAAGTCCAGACTGAAATATCTCAACATTTACTAGATGGATTGGCAGACGTTTTGTGCAGACATTTGTGGTTCCAGAATGAATCCTTCATCTCGACTTTTCTTAAAGCACCATTACGAGTTTTGATTGAAATGTCTCACCAACTATTGGATTGATTACTTTAAAATGTGGCACCAACGTGTACCACTTTTTGGCTAACAACTAGTCAGGGTGACCCTCTGACTTTTCATCTAGGAACCATCAGCAGGTCCTAATTTTAATTTATCTGCTACTTTATGACCAAATAACTGCAAAACTAATGACATCAGCCTCAGCTGTACTGCGCTGTGTTCAGCGCTAATTAGCAAAATTTAGCATGTCATCACACTAAACTTAGATGGTGCATATTGTCAACATACAGTACAATAAGAAAGCTGATGATATCATGCATGTGTATTCTTCCATTAGATTACTGGTGGAGCTGGTTTCGTCGGTTCCCACCTGACCGACAAGCTGATGATGGACGGCCATGAGGTGACCGTGGTGGACAACTTCTTCACAGGAAGGAAAAGGAATGTGGAGCACTGGATCGGCCACGAAAACTTCGAGCTCATCAATCATGATGTGGTGGAGCCTCTTTATATTGAAGGTGAGTGAGAGAGTAGTTAACTTGGTCCAAAGTAGGACTGGCTTGACTAACTAAAGACACAAAAATCTCTGTGTGTTTGATGCTTGTTGTGTCTCGCCTATACCGTGTGTTTATGCATGTTTAATATATGCATCATTGAGGTTGAAAGGCGTGTGTGTGTGTGTCAGAGAGAGAGAGAGAGAGGTAGTACAGAATGGCAGCAATAGTAAGTCTTGTGAATTTCTGCCCAGCAACCAGCTGCTATTAACCAATGAATGGACAACGTATGTGTGACGTCACTTGTAGGTTTCCGAAGCTCAAAATATATATAATATATAATATTTTATCTTTGTTAAACGATGAGGTGTTTTATTACCCATTTCAGTAGATGAAGATAGCAAATTATCTCAAAGCATGAAATGAAAACCTCAGTATCATCAGCATCAGTAGTAATGTTTCAGAAACAACTGTAAAAAAAAAAAAAAAACTGTAGAAATCAAATTGGAAATAATTATTTGATTTTAAATCATTAGTTTGGATTTCTGATCAAATAAATAAAAACATGCAGCGCGTGAAATATTTAGACAAAATGTCTTTTTACTCCTGTTCACAGCGTGCCTCCCACTTCACATTGGTTTCTCAGTATTGCTCACCTGTAGAATGCAGTGCTATCCAATACAACAGCACTACAATAAATCCCTCCACTTTAGTGAAGGTTGCAATGTTCAGAATGTGTCAGAGAAATGTTGGTTCGGTCATGACGTGGTGGTGGTGTTGTTGTATTGGATTTCAGCCAGCCTTCACTTCTGTATGTTTTATTTTGTATAGTATTTAGTGATAGCATAGTTTTGGGGTTATAGAGGCGGTTATTTTTCCTGTCTCTAGTATTTGTCTGCACATATAAACATGTAAAAAAGTTTCCCTCGTAAAGCCGTCTGTTGTTTCTCTAACTTCCTACCCGTGTTGCCGGCCAGCTTTCTCAATTATAAGATGTTACAAAATCAAATTACTGCAGAAAGCTGTCAGTAATCTTCCTACTTATGTGCATGAACACACATGGGCTGTGTTAAATGCCTATCATGCACATTTACCTTCACAATGCCTTTATCTTTACTCAGCTTGATTATTTCCCATTGATTTCATAGTGTTTGCTCCTTGTTTTATTTCATCCGAGAAAATAATCATCCTTTACTCCGGCTGTGATGAATAAAAAAACACCTTTTGAGAAGCAAAGCGCAGGTCTCTGCAAATGTTTACCAAGGCAGTCAATAAAAGTCATTCAGATGTACAAATTGCTCTCTCCATGCAGCAGTTTGTACACAAGGTTACGTGAGATAATAGCTTTTTTTCTTTCTTTTTTTTTAAATGCAGATACTGTACACAGAACATGAAATTTGTTGCTTATCTCCATAATGGAGCAACACAAAACAGGAACACACAAATAGTGCAGGGATCTCTTGAACATTGTATTGTATTCTGGGTAGAGGGTGTAAAATGAGTCTCTTTTGTGAGTGGTCCAAACCTACAGGAGGCTATCATGACGCCCAGAAAGAAAACAAACAGACGAGCCCAGGCTTAGCTCACAGTTAGAAACTCTGCTTGGACACATTTCCATTTTTTCCATTCATCTTCTATTGTACATGGGTGTGGACTGTTAATTGGCACCTATGATGTCCGCACGGGCACATCCAAGTGGATCAATGTGTATCAGGTGTACAAAGCCTGACCCATTTCTGATATTTTGTTTGTTTGTTTAGGATAATATCAGCTGTCAGAAGCATGCTGTTGCTCTGTTAGGCTCAAACACTACAGGTGGTTTCGGGGGTGGCGCATTAGAAACGCTGTACGAACAGCAAGAGATCGCAGCATTACCAAGAGAAGGCTTAGCAGAGCCAACCAACTGCAAATGGCGCATTGAACGTATGTTGGAGTGAAAATCAGAGATCTCGTCGTCGTCTGGTGGTTTATAAATGCAAGGTAGTTGCTTAATCAGCGGACAGTACAGTCTCTAGCAAACCTACGCCACTTCCTTTCACGGTCACGGCTAATCGAAAACGATGGCCACCATAGTTACAATCACATGACTTCCATATGCCGCCGCACCAATATGAAGAGCCACCGTAAAGACTCTGGATTATTTCCGGGAGGAAATAAGTTTTGCAATGAACAGAAATGTTCTGACAGAAGATGGAAGAAGACATGAAAGTGCAAATGTTCAAATGAAGAGGTCACGCCTTCAATCTGTGATTGAATTCAGCCTGAAAAGAAAAGAAACGTGAATGAAGTCGTTTAGAAAATGGGAAGGTGGTGAGAAGTGTCAGAGAATGAGTCAGAGATCATTGAGGCTTGAAGACATACCGGGCGAGTAGACCTAAGCACATAGTTCACGTGCGTTACTGTGCTCGCAAATTCATTCAATAACTACAAGCTCAAGGATCCAGAAAGCTGCAGCATGTAGATAGCAACATAAAGAAAACCAGAAGGACACTTTCTCCAGTTTTCTATGATGTGCATGTCTGCATGTCCCATTCGCTTTTTTCCAAGGGTGACGTAAAATCCAGATTTTAAAAAATTTAAAGGATTAAAATCACTCCCCTAGTCGCTTATTTCTCACATACCTGCTGCGTTCGTTTCTACAGTGACATAAGAGGTGGCTGTGATGTTTAGTCACCATTGTACTGTTGTAAGATTTAGATTTTCAGATGTGCACATGTTGGGATCATTTATGTTTCTCCTGCTCTTTACAGTGGACCAGATCTATCACTTGGCATCTCCAGCCTCTCCTCCCAACTACATGTACAACCCCATCAAAACACTCAAGACCAACACTATTGGCACTCTTAACATGCTTGGTGAGTACATTGAATGCACGCTGCTGACTTTGTTTATACGAGTGATTTAAGTTAGGTCTTTAAAAACAACTTCCAAGTTTGAAATGAATCCCATCACAGTAAATCAGAGTTTTTTTAATTAAATGTGCCTCTTGTTGTTGTTCTTCTTCTGCTGCATTTTCTTCTTCAGTTCTTTGAGATTTTGCCACTAAACTTGTGTTTTCATTGTTTTTCTTCTCCTCGTAACTCAGAAAACCTCATTATTTACCACACCATTCTTCCTCATTACACTTTCAATTTTTATCCATGCCACCTGCTAAATGCTCCTTAATGCTTCAGAGTCAAACCCCAAATTTCTTGTTCTTTTGTCAGACTGTTGAAAGTCTTATATTTTATATATAATGAAATTGATTTAAAGATTTATTGTGAGAAGCAAAACATTGCTTTTGTATCTCTTGAACCAACATTAAAGGACTTCATTGAAATTTATTGTTGACGCACTGTATGAATATTCTTCAAAAAAGATAATTATTTGCATATATGAAACATTTTTTAGTCTGTGCAGCCTTGACAGTGGTACAGTCAGTGCTGTCTTGCTTCTTTCTAATCTGCGTATGCTCTCTGATTGGAAAAAAAAAAACAGGGTTTGATCTTTGAATTGCAAAAGAAAAAGACTTTGACTGCGTTCTTGTTTCAAGGTCTGGCCAAACGTGTGGGCGCCAGACTCCTCCTGGCTTCTACGTCTGAAGTTTATGGAGGTAAGAAAGATTACCTCTGACTCATTTTTTTTTTTTTTTACATAACCAGATTAAACTGGTGCTGGCTCTGCTCTCCAGTGACAAATGGTCAACTTTATGCCAAGAGTCTTCTACAAGGGCAACTACAGAGTTTTTCTAAGCAGACACTGTGAAGGCTGGACTGAAGACCTCCGCCAAGGAGGCAGTTCACTGAGGAGTTAATTAAACCAATTTCCTTCCTTTTCTTTTTTGAATGAGAAGTATGATTAGTTATTATGAGTCACTGTTAATGGACAAGGACAAGTGCATTGACTCTTTTGCATTTTCTCATTCAGTTTTAAACAAATTTATAACTAATAGCGTCACAAAAACACTGACTGTGCACAGACACAGACAGCTCTCCCTCTCCTATCGCACTGTGTTCATGCAGGCAGTTATGCAGTTTAGTTTTTGGTGAGCATTGGTGAAGTCATTGCGTTTTATAGTGTGATTTTTAACCTGCTGGGTCATAATAATCATGACTGATGATGAATAACTAAGGTTGATCAGCATATTTGCCAACCTCCAGACATCATAGTGTAAATCAGGAGACCAAACCTCACCACCATATTTTGGGATCTTCCCAATTACATTCATGGTTTTTGCGCAGCCATACTAACCTAATGACCTTTTTATTGTGAACTGCAAGAAAGTTTCCGGGCAACAAGCCTCATAACCATAGTAACTCACACTGAGCTCAGTGTGCGAGAGGAGGATGGTGCTGCCAGAAGAGCTGCTGACTGGTTTGTGTGTCCTCCTTTCATGCTGTTATCAGGTATAATGTTCTTTAACATTGCATGGGAAAATGGACATGTGGCCTGAGAGCCTGTGAAGCGTCAACGGTTAGTGCGTGAGAATTTGGCAGGCCTGCTTCTCTTCATATTTTCTGGATTCATTCAGATGTGAGCCGTGAGCCAGCAGCCGGCAGTGACAATCAATGCTTTATGGACTTCTTTAGAAAGGATACCCGACGGATGTGTAGTTACATTATATGTGAGCAGAATTTTCTTTCAATAAACCATCACGCCGCCTTCAATAAAATACAGCTGAGACTTCTACAGCAGCTTCATCTCAAGACATTCATGATGCCAGCATCTGACAACATTAGCTGAATATTCTGGGAAGTCCTGCAGTGAATGTCTTTATACACGTGTCTCGACGCAAGATGCTGTTTCTAATCAGCCTTGTTTGATTCTCTGTGCAGACAACTGAAATTTAAAAAAATGTGTTTGAAATATTTCTAATCTGTTTTTGTCCCAGATCCAGAGGTTCACCCACAAAACGAGGAGTACTGGGGCCACGTGAACCCGATTGGTCCTCGAGCATGCTACGATGAGGGGAAACGCGTAGCAGAGACAATGTGTTACGCCTACATGAAACAGGTATCTTCACTGTAAATCCACGGTACTCATTTGAGACAGGCGATCGACTGATGGTCATGTTAGTCCATGTGTGACTGAAATACACGTGATATAGTACCCTGATTGTGGGTTTTTAAACAGGTTTATTGGTGACTGCTCTATCGCTGTTCTTTGAGGAGGGTTAAATCTGTGAAAGTGGTCTGTAAGGTCACCTGAAGTCTAATTATAGGTGGGGGATAAGCGGAGTCTGAGAACCTTTCCTAGAGAAACCATCACTCCTCTGCCGGGTGTACCAGTTTCTGTTGTAACGTGTTGCTGAATTTGAACACTTGGATTCTCTGTTGGTTAAAGATCCTTCTTTTGGATACGCCACATACATAAGCAATGACAATGTCGTTGCATCTATCCATCTTCTCTTTATCACCCGCTACGTTAGTGTCTTTCTTCGAGCTTGTGTCCATTTCCACAAGCTTTGAGTGGGTCCTTTTTGAAGGACGCCTTTTGTGATTCACACAACCTCGTACTCAAGTGACCTAAATGATTCAGCCATCACAACAACAAGGAACACTAATGAACCAAGTGGAAAACAGCATGCCGTCAAGAGAGGATCGTTAATGACACTGGTCTGTGTTGAGTTCACATCATACTTTAAGCATGATATCATTTAAAAAAAAGCTCTTGAAATTTCATGCATGTTTCCTTAAACATCCAAATGTCGTTGAGACTTTTTTGGTTGATTTTTTTTTCCCGTTATGACGTGATTGACACGAGCCTTTGATGATCAGATATGACTGACTTCTCTTGCCTTTCCTCCAGGCAGCTGATATTTATTTATCTGCCTCGTCACCTTCTCTTCCTCAGCTGCTCATTATTTTTTTCACACCTACTGGGAGAATTCTTGGAAACGGTCTCCTTTCAGTATCCACCTGTCACTTCTTTATGCCTACGGACGAGAATATCACACGTTACATCTACTGCTCAGTCATGTAATCGAAATTCATTAACATTTAAAATTTAATGAGTCTAGATTAGGGATAGGAAACAAAACCCGGTATCGAAAGAGTCCTGGGGCTAAATTATCGATAAGCTCAGGCGTTATCGGCTCTGCTCGTCGGTAGAAATAAAGACATTTGCCCCCATGGAGTTTATTAAAGCATACAAGTGTAACCATTAGCCAGCTAATAAAAGTTTAGCTATAAATATAGGTGTGTTCATAAATTCAGTCTAAATTGGTTATCCAAATTGTCGGTCAGAAATATGAAATTGCAGTTAGACTGAACGACCAGAGGACCCTCTGAGCGTATAATGATAGCCATCCCTGCTGTATGTCATGCGCTGAATGAAGAGGCTTATCTTGAAGGCAAATATTGTAAATAAAACAAGTTGATCTGATGCATTTAAACATTTTATTATTTATTGATATTTATGTAGAAGAATCACATACACAGCTATATGTAAAGAGCAGCAGATACCTGCAGTGTGTGTTTGTGTGTTGGGTGAATGGCTGCACGTGACAGGCGTACAAAAAAAACAACAAACAATAAGCCTTTTCTTTCATGCGGAGGTTCTACTCAATATATGTGCAAATGTAGATGCTTCACAAGCATGTAGCACATTTTATTTTAATTATTATTTTTTATTTATTTTTTATTTTTTTAGCATTTTAATGACGAGAGTGCAGAACCCGTTGGACAGTCACAGCTAGCTCTTGTTACTGTAGCAATCGTTAGCATGGTTATTCTGTGCATCAGATCCAGCATTCGATATGAAGTGAGAGGGAGTGGACACGCCGGAGCTGCACATATTTTCTCATTAGTTTGCCAGGGTTACTTCTGTTACACATGACAACTGTGACACTCAGGCATTTTCATTCACTGCTAAATCAAGTTAGGCTTAAGATGTTATTTAATAATTGGGATCCAGTAAAGGACAGGGAGGTATCATACTTCACTGATGCATTTGTTTTAACTTGTGTTATGAGTTCTGACCACAGACACATACATACAGAAGCCGTTCAAACTTATTGAATCAATGAAATTTTTATTTTATAAAGCGCCAAACAAAAGTTATCTCATGACACTTTTCATACAGAGCAGTTCAACAGTGTAGGTTTACCATTCAACTTAAAGTTATAGGTAACTGAAGCTCATTTGAAATCTGTTGGCTGAGATGACAGAAACAAATCTGTTTGCAGTGACGAGCTAATCAACGTTCAAAATCTGTAGATACAACCTGAAAATGTGATGAGCAGCATAAGATGTAGAGGGTTGATTCCACAAGCTTCACACTCTGCATACTTAAAAGTCTTGATTGAGAACTGTTGAGCTGATGAGCTGAAGTTATTGATATCATATGAATGAAAGTTTAACTGGGAGATTGACGTCAACATCACGGCGGAGTCTCACCACGCTGTTGGCCTTGTACATGCGATTGTGGAGTGATATAGTGTTGTTGGCAACACGCTAACTTGCAGAGAGCATATTAAACTTGACAGCACACTGAGAATTTAATAACCCTGCGGCAATGTGGTCCCCTATTTGAATATATAATAGTTACAGATCATTAGATGCAATAACGCAGATGTACATGATTTAAATGACTGTGTAGTGTCAGGCAATAAGATTATTATTATTGCAGACGGTGTCAGCAGTCTCAATTAGCTGTGTAGACTGCGTGAACGGTTTGTTTTCTCCCTTGGCATGTGTTTGAGTATATGCATACACCATAATTTACATTTTCAAGGGGGTAGTGTGCACACACACACACACACACACACACACTCACACACTCACACCCCTATATCCATCTGAGACCTTTTCATCATATTGTCCCCATTGTGTCTGAATATATATGCAGGTTGTGAACCACTGAATTGCATGTTTCATATTTTCAAGGAAAGATTCTACATAATTTCCATGTTTTTATTCATGTTATATGACCCACAGCCCACCTAAAGTGGTACCTATTGTTGCAAGGTCATGGATTTTTTTTAAAAAGTGAGAGGTTTTTTTTTTTTTCCAGCTGCGGGATCTGTGTGAGTATCCGTGACATAGTTAGCCTCATTTAGTCATTCTCTGAGGGAGAGTGTTAAAGGAGAGTCTAGTGTCAGATTTGCCTGGAGAATATTTATTCAGGGTCAACTTAATATCCTCTATCGTCCTACATTCTCACACAATGAAGTTATTTCTGCTTCCCATGCAAAGAATATTATATAATTGATAATATCATATAATTGATACTTGAGGCTGTCGCCTTGCCGGTACTGGATTATGGTGATGTTGTCTACAGACACGCCTCTGCCCCCGACTCTAAAATCCATAGGTTTAGTTTATCATTCCACCCAAGATCCAAGATTTATTACCGGTGACAGCATATATCGGAAAAAAGTGTGCAATATTCCAAGAGGAACAGATAACCTCCCACTTTAAATCGAGAAATCAGGTCTGAGAGCAGATTTTATTAAAGTGGCAGATGGTTTTGTCCAGAAATGTGCGAGGAAGAAACTGAAAAATCTGCTTTAAAGTAAAAGGCTCTCTCTGTTTACTGTACGGCTGTGAAACATTTTGTTTATATTTTAATAGCTTAAAAATATATTTTAAAAAAAAGTTATTGATGACAGGAGACAGGTGTGTGTTTTATGCTCCTGTGTACCTGATGAATAAATGCTGCTGCTGCTGGATTACAGGTGATTTAAGTGATGTGCGTCTGGTATATTTTAATGGCAAACAGCAGGATTTTTTTCATGTCTCTTACTCTCTTGATCGTGGGTAATCACGATTAGCATGACTTATTAATTCATGCATACACATTGTTCCAGGGGTGTAAACGTCTAATATTTGTGTTTGATACCTGCCAAGGTACATTATATAAACTTTATGCAATGATGTACACTGTTCTTTACATAAAACACCAGAGTAAAATGCAAGTTAATAAAACGACTAATCAAAATAAAGAAACTTTCAAAACCAAGTTCATAAATGACTCATGAGTCACCCGCTGTCGTGTTTCTGTGCTTACAGGAAGGAGTCGAGGTGAGGGTGGCGAGGATCTTCAACACGTTTGGCTCCAGAATGCACATGAACGATGGACGTGTTGTCAGCAACTTCATCCTGCAGGCTCTACAGGGCGAACCTCTCACTGTACGCATGTTAAGCCTTGTTTCCCCCCCCACAGTACTAACAGTGTGACGCTGTACACACTGAATTAACCTCAGTGAGACGGTGATTGACTTTTTTTAAGTATGCTAAATAGAAATACTCAGTTCTCTTCTGTTGTTGTAGGTCTATGGCACTGGTTCCCAAACAAGAGCATTTCAGTATGTGAGGTAAGAATTCAATTAAACCTGTTTTGTTATGTCCCTGAATGCATCATTCTGCTCTTCAAGCTATATATTTGTCCCAGAAAATCTTTTACCGTCTACCCACCACACAGGATGTATGATGTACGATTGATTAATAACAGATCATGTTAATTATATAAATGACATTATACAGTATTTGTAGTTTTCATTACTCTCTATAATTAATTAAATGATTGGCCTCTCTCCACTGGACCTCAGTAAAACCAGTGAATTTTTCTTCTGGTGTTTGAAGCATATCAAAGGTGTGTGTATGTGCGTGGATGTTGATGCTTTCTTGGATTGATGAATTTGTGATAAGGCGGTAGGGACTTGATGGGACTTGGACTTTGATGTTCATTATTAAATATCATCATTCGTGTCTTTCTGCATGGAGGAGCACAAAAAAAAAATGTGTACGTGACAAGTTTAAAGGAATATTTATTGAGCTGTGCAAAGGTGATAGAGATTAATTTGCTCAGTTTGAAAAAGAGAGATCATAGACGCCGAGCTTACATCGCTTCAATACATTCACCCGATGACTTTAGTGGTGTGTAAACAGTGAAAAGTCAAGGTCTTCAGGTGGATTCTGCTTTAAGTGAAACTTAACTTTGACTTTGGAAAGCTCACATGATTTCCTGACATGAGTTAAAAATACTAACGCCTCCCCTCCTCGTTCATATCTGTCTTTTCTTGGTCAAATTTTAATGTTTGCTGTTCCCATAAAACGTGCAGAACCGGCTGACTTTATTGTCCGTGTCCACTTTAGCTCAAAATGTCGGCACTGTAGTAAACCTGGAAAGCTGATAGTGAAACTGGGGGCTTTAAAACACAACATGTAGACAGTGTGAGATTAGTGTGATATGAGTGACGTCTTGTGGAGTTAGAGCTTCATTAAGGGCACAGCGGGAAGAAAAATATTCAGAATCAGAAATACTTTAATAATTCCAGGGGGAAATTATTTTTTTTATTATTCTCTGAGCATAAAAAAAAGTGAGTCTGTGTCGTGTCGACTTGATTCTGATCACATCCGAGTTTTCTCAGAGCTGGTGTGCAGTGATACGTCTGCACAAATCTGTTCTGTGAGACGGGTTAGTGACTGATGTCAAAAATGTTTGGATTGCTCTTTATACAGAGGGCGGAGGAGGAATATATGTTGCTTTCTCTTGATTTCTGTGTCACATATTTTACACTTGCTAAGTGACTAAAGGTTGAGCAGATTTGGAAAATTGTAAATGTTCCTATTGCAACATATTATCCTAGTTTAAGGTTCATCTGTAAGAAGCAAAAATATCCTTTTATATCTAGAAAAAAACTGAAGCCATGGCCTTGGAGGGAGCAGAACCCAGGCCACACAAAGGCTTTAGAAAAGTAAGAGCGGGTTCTGTTATTTATTTTTTATATATATATATATCTCAAAATGTATCATAAATTGAATAAAATTACAATGAATGGAGCGACTACGTTGAAGTGTTGCCGTGAGCAACGTGAAACAGATAAAGGCAGGCAAAGGAGAGAGATGAAAGATGGTTAATTAAAGGAGAGAAAATTACGTTTGTATTCTTTTCAAAAGCTAGTTAATTAAAAAACACTTGGGTCAGATGTCAGTTTTAGCTCAGACAATGTATGTTACAGAAATTACAACTTAATTATAGTTTACAATCCTTAACGACGACGCCCGTGGTTTAATACTACGGGTCGAAACACAAGAGCAGCAGGTGTGTTTGTTTACACTGTGGCCAAATAATTGTCATTTTAATAAACAAGCCAGGCAATAATTGGCCTTTTTCCATCATTCTGTGAGCATCAGTGATCTAATTTTACACTGCACACAGCAGGAGCCTGAACAGCAGGGCTCAGTGGGGAGGTTGTCAGGGGCACTTCTAACAGCTCTCTGTGGCTGTTCATTACGTCCTGCAATATTTATAATATAATGAACTGAGCTGCAGTTGTAGAAAATGTTCATTAGCAATTAGCAGCAGTAATTTGCTGTAATACAGCGTTTTTTTTCCAGGAATTTCTCCACAGACAACCACTGCAGATACGTGATTATTGCCATACTTTGATGCCGTCACCTCGGCGTTAGATGGACACATTCCTTTAAATTAAAATCTTCGAAATTGTTCCTTTACTGAGAAATGTGTTTCTCGGAAAAGCTGCTTTTCACGCAGGGTTGCAAGTAGAGCTTCTGCTACAACACATGCATGGATACATGATGCTCTTCGAGGTCAATCTTTCAGGCTACCAAACAATACAGGATTGAAAAACTTCTGTGCTCTCCAAAGACGAGGACAGAACAAGAACAGACGAAGAGTTTGTTTGCAGATAAAAGCCATAAATTAATGAACCGACTCCAGTTTGATTTCCTGGAGTGCAAAACACAATTTAGAGAAACAAATTAAAGCAGAGATTTATTAGTTTAATAAAATAAAGGAAACATGAATATGGTGTGAGGAAGATGAGATGCAGTTAAGCAGTTTTGCTCTCTGTAGTCTGCTGTTATGGCTATTACTTTCCATATTTTAACATGGTGGACAGTCTTTGGCTGGGGTGACTACTGTACTTCAGTAATCTGCTCTGCACAGGCGTCTCGTTGCACCACAGAGTCCTGATTTCTGTAAAACTGGCCAAAGAAAAAGCAATTTTTTACTTTCATTCTAAGACTGTTTAGCGAACATTATGAGTTGGCCACATCAAGAGAGACAGTAGGTGGCACTAATTCTCCAGTCGGGAGTTGCAACAAGTCTTATTAGGTCTGGGACTGGACTCAAAAATGGCACCCAAAAAATCAAACTTGGACAAATCAACAGCTCTTAATAGATGCATGATCGCTGCACACAGATTTGATGTTTTTTTTGTCTGCTGCAGTTTTATATCTCTAGAATACTGGCTCTATGCTCGCCCCTACAGTATGAATGTTAAAGTCACACACTTCATGTACGTCATGATTCATTTGCTGTTTCCATTGCACCTTTTTGTGTTATTTCAATCTTTTTTTTCACCAAATATTCAGTTTCTTTGCACATAAAACAGATGCATGGGACCACACTTTAATACTTCATTGTGATGTGAACAATCAGGATGCTTTTCTAGCTCCATAGCTTCAGCTGTAGTAATACAACACTGTAAACTACTGCTACAGGGGTCAGGACACATTTTCCTTCCTCCTGCATGTTTGTTCAATTCGGAAACCAGCTGGCTCCTAGAAACACAGTCGGTCTTTTTGTTTGAGTATTATCAGTCAAAGTAGTTGCTATTCACGACAGGTTCGTCACCACGCTGTCACCTTTAACTGCCAACTCGTGCTATGATTGAAAATATAAATCTAAATATAAATCTGCTTTCTCACACGCTTTTACACTTGCACACTTACGAGAAGGTGATGAATTCTTTCATTCAGCATGCTTTTTATTGCTTCTAATAGCTTATAAAAACCTGTTGTGGAAATTGGTGGAGTGCCCGCTTTTTCATTTCCTGCAATCTACAGTTCCCTTTAACTGAATGAGAATATTTTTAAAAAACTGATCAGGGTCATCTTTTCTAGCTTAGAAATTTCAACCTTACTCAACAGTTTTCTGTGTATTATTGTCAAGAATTGTCTAAGTCTGTAGCAGTGACTTCATGTTTCTCCTCGGTCACATTTCATTACATTAATCACTTTTGAGATACCCAGTTTTGCACTAAAATGGCATGTGATTATGTAAAAATCATGTGTTCCCTCACTTTGCATGTGTGTTTTGTTTATGTACTTTCTCTGTCTTATTTTAAATTGTATTCAGCATGTAGCTGCACTTTGTGTCGGGGTAAATTGTACATAAATTATACATAAATACATAAATTACAACCTCGTTTGTGTAGCTGTTTTGCCGTTTTTGTGAGTAATGCTAAGAGAAGCCGAAATGCATCGCACACAATCATCAGGACATTCGTTTTTTTCATGCTGGCCTTCAGGGCATGTTTACTCTCTGTTCCAATTAAGTACTTTGACCCCTTTGTATGCCTACTTCTAAAGCCCTATTCACACCGGGGACGTAAGTGCCGCGGTCACCGGAGCTGATCGCTGCCGGAACCGCGACTCTCCGCGCTGCAGCACTTCTATTTTTGACGGACCGTTGCTAAACTGCGTAAATCTCAACAGAGCAGATTGCACCAGACAGGAAATCCTACACAGAATCAACGTAATACACTTCCGCCCCCTTTCAAAATAATACACAATACCCAGTTCATGTAGCCTATCACAACTTCACATCAAGATTACGTCATGACCGGTAGCACCAGGTCAGCAGTCAATTGATCAAAGGGTCTCAACATGAACGACGAGAGACTAATTGTTGAAGTGGAACAACACACAATAATTTATGACACAACAGATCCTTTTTATAATCTCTTCCACGTCGGAGAAGCTGTTTGTTGTTGTTTCCTTCATACACAGTTTATCGCGGGGTCTCGCGTACGTCCAGGATTCTCGCGTGAATACGGCTGGCTTGCTACGCTGCCGTCATGCGCCTGGTGGGGATTGATGCCGGGCAGAGGACAGAGTTAAACCGCGGCGCTTACGTCCCCGGTGTGAATCCCCAGTAACAGTTTATCCAGAGCAGGGTCGCAGTGGACAAACAGAACAGTCTGAAAATTAAAAATAGGCATACCACAGGGCTCCATCCTGAGACCACTGCTCTTTATATATTAATGAGCTACCAGGCAGCCGTAAAGAGGTTGGGCTTTTCAACAAGACGGAAAATACACAAGGAAATTAGAGAAAGTATATTAGATCATATATCTAGGTGTTGTCTCGGATTCCCAACAAAAAAGACCATCAAATCTAACCTCAAGTCTTTTTTTGACTTATAAGATTTCGAGTCTAATCAGGAGCAAGGACTGCAAATTAGATATCGCTCGACATTCTTTATACACGGTATTGCTTGCATTTTATTTAAATGTAATAGTGCCTATATGTATTCTCCGTGTGTGTGTGTGTGTGTGTGTGTGTGGGCAACATGTGGTTCAAAAGCTGGGAAAACGATGCAAGATGAAATAATCGGTCCTCGTTTCACCACCGTGTTATAATTACACGGCATATCTATCATCAGTAATTTATGAATTTTGTTGTAGATATGAAGGTTCTGAGACGTAATTATGAAATTGATGTGATTTGATTTATTTTTAGCCGCACTTGTGACATGGCTGTAGGGATGCATCTGTCGGTCTGAAATATCTCAACGAGTGGATTGATTGTCATGATGATTTATTTATTTATTTTTATTCTTTGGGCGACGGCATTTTAAAACTTGTAATCTGGATCAGAATAATCCGGAGAGTGAAGTTTTCTTTTTTCTCAGTCATGGCTCATAAATGATCTCAGTCCAGTCTTCACACTTTGTCCAATTATTTCATAACATTGGGAGGTTGGATCACGGAGATCCTGATATGACCAGAGAGGGATTTGTCGATCTTGAGTCCTAGCTTTGGTATCTGAAGAAAAACAATCTAAAGTTTAAAGTTTGTACAGTTTATCCTCGCCGATTATATTGATGCCGAATTGATGAGAAGACTTTCGACATATCCTTTATCTCGTGTTTTTACGGACACGTAATGAATTGTTTAAATTTCTTAAAGGGAGTTTGGTGTCATGTTTTCCCCGGACAGCACCAGGTAGCACTAAGTAACTGTTACGTATGAGAAGGTTAAGTGACGTTTATTGATTTAACAAATTCTTTATGCGTGTTTTTAAACTGCTTTCATAATTAAACAAGATGGTCTCATTAATGACTCTTGATGAAACTGAGCAAACTTGTCGTCCTTTAGCTTCTGTTTTTTGTCTCATTCACACAGAAAATGACCTCCAGGTGAACCTTTTCATTCTGTTAGCTGCTGCGTGCTCACACATGAAGTTGAATTTTACTGTTTTCATGAGTTCATGAGTTCATGAGTATTTTATTCTCCTCAGTGTAGAAGGAAGTAACCGTTCAGACTCGAAGGACAGAAAGAGACGGATATGTGCGTCATGTAGAGTACGCTCACCGCTGAAAGTACACAATACAATGAAAAACTAATAATTTTTTGTATAATAGTGCAATATGAACTGAGCTTTATAGAGAAAGAGCAGCTTTACTGGTTATTTCAGTCTCCATATTGCAGGGAGTGGCAATTTCAGGTAGTAATTAAATGGAAGTTTCCTGCCATACTTCCCCCTGTCTCTTAGCTATAGGTGACCTTTTAAAATATACACTATATGTATAATAACCGCTCATATTGCAATGCTTCTGTACAGACTTTATGAAAATGAAATGAGTTTTCTCTGCGGTGTTCGTCCGTCAAACAAGACAAAGCTTCCGAGTGGATTTTAACGCCTTCTGTGTCTGATTTGTTTTCCAGCGATCTGGTGAACGGCCTGGTGTTGTTGATGAACAGTAACATCAGCAGTCCAGTCAATCTGGTGAGTTCGTACTAATATATATAACCTGTCTGTGTGGATTGAATGCATTCAACAGTCAAACAATAATTAAATGTCTAGCTGACTGATGTGATTGAATCTGTTTGCAGGGGAACCCAGAGGAGCACACCATACTGGAGTTCGCTCGCCTCATCAAAAGTCTCGTCGGTAAGACGTCGGATCAGTCAAGACTTTTCACCTTTGTCATCTCAGCCACCGTCCAACCAAACCTTGTTTACACCTTTATTGTTGTAGCAATGCATGCGTCATATCATCAGGCTGTGCCTTGCGATTATTATACTGTATACTGTATAATAAGACATAAGGAGAAGAATAACGATATGTTCTTCTCTCTGTACCGCTCAGTGAGTCGAAGTCAGATCCAGTTTCTTCCAGAGGCTCAGGACGACCCACAGAGGAGAAGACCGGACATCCGGAAAGCCAAGATGATGCTCGGCTGGGAGCCGGTGGTACGTGTGACGCACGGCAGATTTTTTTCTTAGATGTTCACACACTGCAAACCTACTATAACAACGCTATACATGTCTCAATGTGAGATATATTCCAACAAACTTGCCAATCAGAGGCAGAGGAGGGCGGGTCATGACTTTTGTAAACAGCTGTAGTTTAGTGCCTTTCAAAATAAAACTGAGTTACTCAGTGTCTTCATGTTGCCTGTGTTGTGTCTTGTGTTGACAGGTTCCTCTGGAGGAAGGCTTGAATAAAACCATCCAGTACTTCAGTCGGGAACTCGAGCACCAGGCCAACAACCAGTACATCCCCAAACCTAAAGCCGCCCGCATGAAGAAAGCAAGACCCAGACACAACTGAGGTGACCCACCAACAGACTCACCTAAAACACAGAAGGATGTTTAGGACTCCTCGGAGGACCCTTGAAGAGCCGTCTCTCTAAAATACACTGTTGAGTCGAGCACTCTGGGATATGGTGTCTTCTTTTTTTTCTGTTTTTGTTTTTAAAGAAGCAGAGACAACTTTTCTCTTTTTAAAGTCTCTTTAAGAAAAAAAAAAAAAGGTTTAGAAAGTGTTGCCTTGCGTTGGAGCTGCAGCTGCACTGCGGGGTGAGAGCTTCCTCACCGGACGGACACGCCTGAATCAAAAACAGAAATCTGAGGCAAGAAATCAGAAACCCAGCCTGCCTTTTTTATTTTTATTGTGAATTTGTGCTTTTTTGCTATTTAAATCGCAGACGTGAGTCCTGCAGACAGCTCGTACTGTGCATCAGTGTTTATTTGATCAGTTTCATACCGTTTTGTCTCTGGAGCTATCTGACTTTTGTTTTTCCACTGGATGTTTCGTCTTCTTTTATCAGTGGCGTAACCGGCATCCTGTTCAGCCAACCAACGGGACTGGAACAAACCTATAGACTAGGCCGTTACGGCATCACTACGTGTCAATCAATCGTCAGGACGTCATTGTGTTCTGCTTTGTGAAATCTCATGTCAGGATGTGCATTATCGGTTTCAGATGAAGATGTTATTTTAATAAAATATTTCCAATATTTTGCGTATGATATAATTAGAGGGGAAAAGATATTTGTGTGCGTGACAAGTGGAAGAGAGAAAGCAGGACACCAGAGCTGAGGAAGCCACATCTTTATTTACAGTAATCGAACAGCGTTTCACACAATCAACTGCCTCCAAACTGAACTTTTAGGCGCAGAGGTGTCATACTTCGATTTTTACAACTATCACGTAGGCACGAGGAGAAAAAGAGTGACTTATTCTGGTGGGTGTAACATCAAAACAAAGAGGCCAGAGCAGCTGTGCACTACTTTGGATGCTGACAGCTCAATGGCAGGTGTCAAACCAGAAGACTCGAGTTAATAGTAGTCGTAGTTGACATTAGCTCCGTGCCTGTAAGAACTGGTGTCACGTGGGCCGATAGGGGCGTTTTCGTCGTAGTGGTGCTGACGCCCTTGGTCATTGGCGCGAGCGTGGTCCATCCAGTATGACAGGTCAGCCTCCAGCCTCTGAAACAACACAGACGTGACTCGTTAGTTTAAACTCAGCCTCGTTAACGGACGCACAAAGGCGGCGGCGGCTGCTGATAAGGGTGCAACGCGTTGAAAAGGCCAATTCTTCCACAGCTTTGGCCTTTTGAGGGAAGAAACAGCAAATGGCATATACAAACACTTAAAACAAAAACGCTGTCAGCTGACAGAAACGGCGACAGGAGGGTTTTTTGTGTGTCCTCAGCTCCCTTTATCTGTTGTTATGATCGGTTCCCTCCGTTCCTCTGCGCCCCGGGTGAATTGAACACGACAGTCACTGACCTGAAAGAAATCTGAAGCGGCCTCTGTAAGTGAGGTCATGTTTGTGCTCGAGAGAGAGAGAGAGAGAGATTCAGGTTCAGTATTTATTTTTTCAGACAGACGGCAAGTCATGAGGATAACTGTAGGCTGCAGGTGACACGTGACCAGACACGGTGACAGGTCACGTCTCTGGGTTATATAACGGTCCAGATTACTCACGTTTCATCTGTTTGTGTTTCTTATTGTGTCTTTTGTGAAGCCTGTCTTATTAAACCGGTTCAAAGTCCCCAAAAATCTCAATAAAATTAAATATTCATGACTTCATTTTGAAAGAAACTCCTCTTAAAGTATAATTTATTAAGAGTTTAACACAAAGAAACGAATCCGTTCCATCAGACTATCGATGGTGTGGCTTGATTGACCTCGTAATATCAGCAAGTGTCAACACATTTAAATTCAAATATTGCAGATTAATACTGATTTGGCATTACGATGCCTCCTGGGCGCGTCCAACCGGAAGGAGACCCCAGGACAGACCCAGAACCCGCCGGAGGGACTACATAGCCCATCTAGCCTGCTAACGTCAGGATCTTGCAGGAGGAGCTCTCTGCAGCTTGCGAATGAACGGATCTGTATGTGAGTTTTCCAACTCTGGAAAGACGTGTTTCAACTTCAGCTGATAATGTATAGGAAGAACCTGACAGAAAATGTGAAGGCACTTCTGATAACCAGCACCAGGTCTAATTTAGTTTGATGGCGAATGCATATGTACGTAGCACTTTTCTGTTGTTTATTATTCATGTTAATTATTCATTATTTTATTTTATTTCTCTTCACCAGTGTCCATCAGATGAAATCCAAATAAAAAGCCGTTGTATTTTGAAGATCAGTGTGCTGCTGAAAGGAGACAAACTGGTCAGAGAAATGTTGTTTCTGTTGTGTTTGTTCTTTTTCTCTCAAAAGGTGGCGAATCATCTTCACCATGTGCTGCTTTTATTTTTCTGCAGATTTCTGTTCTTGTTGTGTCCAAAGACTTTAGGAGGTCAGAGAAACACACACACACACACACACCTGCTCATCGAATCCCATGTACATAAAGTGCATAATCCACTGCTGTACGTCCGGTCTGCTGCGATCCCAAATGTTCCTCTTGGTTCTTCTCAGTTTCGCCAGGAACTCCTGAGCCTTGGAGGCCGGGACGGCAACGGAGTCCTTCGAGGGGGCGACGCCAGCTGCTGCCACTAGATGGAAGCACAAAAGGAGAAACAAACTTTCACCTGAGTTTGTCTTTGTTACAGCAGAAGTTATGAATTTACTGTTGAGTTTAACGTTACCGTCTCTTCTCCTTAAGATCTTGTGCAGGCTGCTCTCACTGGACACGTCTGTTATGGGGAGTCAGCAGAAAGATAATGAGCCCTCGTCTTCATGACAGGTACGTTAAGATTCGTGATAAATAATAAAACACATCTGAATCAGCTCAGATCAGTTTTTGCCAGTTATGGACGAGCATGCAGAGATCTCTCGCTTCATTATTCCGACAGGCAGCGCAGCAGATTTTCTGATTAGTTTTACACTTTTCCCTTGATTGCAGTTACCTTAAACCAGTGTCACGGATGAGTTTGTTCTCGGTCTTCATTCCAAATGCAAATGTCAGAGTGGAGCGTTTAGCGTGATTGCGAGCAAACATCCCGTGAAACCAGTTAGTGGCCAATTTGCATTTAAATTTATTTTCCGCAGCTTCCTTTCCTGCTGATCCACACTCCCACTTGAGCGTTATACCACGCTGCAGTGTGGTGAATATTCAGACAGTGTGTGCACTAATGAGGTGTCTTGTACCTCGCTGCACACACAGCCCGTTCTGTCTGATTACCTTTTACAATACGTGGAATGGCAGTTGACTCTCAGAGTCAGAGTTTTGTTTCCTAAGTTAAGGTATGCACAGAAATCCAGTCCATATCTTTACAAAGACCCTATCTTGGTCTCTGTACAAAATCTTTGCACTGCGGTTACAAGTCAAAGGACACAAATTGAAGAAAATTGGTCGCATGTGTTAGTTTTTTTTTTCCTGCAGTGTGTTTTGCAAATGATCTGTGAGCTACAGTCTGAGTCATTCTCTCCAGAGCTATCTTTAATCTTTCGTCTTAGACGTTATAAGAAAGTAGTGAACCTATTTTCATCTGTAATCGTGCATTAATCGGCTTATGAGCACATTTGAACACACAAACTTCCAAAGTCAGAGGCAGATGTGGTTCATGAAGACATTTTTACCAGCTTCAGTTCACTCTTTCAGCTGTGTTAGAGCTGCTCTGGTTGCAGTTGGATGATTTCCCTGCTCGACGTTTCTCGCTGACTCTGCTGATACTCAACCGTTTCTTCTTGCACCACCATGAGGTTCACATTTGTGGTTCTGAGTCGAGGACTGTCGAAAATATTTGATGGATTACTGTGAAATTTGGTTCAGACATTCATGCCCCCCTCAGGATCAACTGTAACAACTCTGGTGATCTGCCTCCTCCGTGGCTGTGAAGTGGAAGCCAATGCAGAAGTACAGAAAAAAAAAACTGCAGTTCCTCAAACGTCCACTTGAGGCTGGCTCCAGAAGTGAGTCAGTCTCCATAAGTCCCCATGTTCAAATGTCACAACTTCACAGCAGAAATAAACAGCCTGGTACAAAAAAGTTTTCAATTTTTATACAACTCACCTGTTCAAATTATATTAAGGCTTAAAGTTATGCAAGATTAAGAGTGTTATTGCTTTGATTGACAGGTGGGTGCAGTTACAGATGGCTTGTTTGAGCAGCCAGGCTTCATTCAGCCCGCCTTGGGGCTGCTGCTGATCTTTGCTTTGCTGATTTTTTTAGATTAGCCGGGAGGTGGAAGAGGCGGCGGTCAGAGCCACAGAGTTTGAGCTTCAAAACGGCTCTTCAGAAACCTGTGAGGTGACGTCACTCCGTTCTTTACACTGTCAGTGGTCGCACCACTGAAGCTGAAGACGGCAGAGGATTGATTACTAAAAGTAGATAAGAAAAAATCTGTTCATGTCCTGAAACCACGTACTGAGCAGGACTCACAAAGACCTCGCGTTTACCACAGAGTGGGAAGTTCAAAATGAAGTTCCTTCAGCAAAAGTCTGTGTAAACACGTTTTATTCTATTTATACCAACTTTCCGTAGTTTGGTATATTCGTCTGCTGTGTTTGATGAGTTTGTCTTAATTATCATTGTTGTGATATACAGTCCAGACTTCAGTTGAATCTAATCTCTTTTAACTGCACTATCACATAACAGTAGTGTAGTTAGAGACATCGCCGTGACGGATTTTCACGTCTTCGTAGGTTGAGTTTCTCTCAAATGAATTAGATCAAATGTTCTACATTGACGATGATTAAAGAAACATTCAAATAGATGTTGTGCGGCATGAATGTCGATGATTTAAAGTAAATGGAGTAACATCGTTGGTAAGGCCTTTTAAAGGTTTTCTTATCAAAGTTACCTAAAGTCTGCATGGTGACAGAAAGAGAGAAGAAAGTGCTGACAAAGAAAATCGACGAAGAAAATCTTCAAACATTTCTAGGAATGCTGCTTTTTCTTTCTCAGGAGCGTCTTCTCTGATATACCATCCCACACACTCGGACGTGCGGTGATTCATCTTCCAAACCGCTCGTGCCGTTAGAAACCAGACTACCACAAAAAATGCAGAAAGCACAAAAGTCAGACTGTAGAGGACAAAGACGAACGTGAACGTTTTAAGCAGAAGAAAAGCCAAAGAAAAGATCGAGGATGGAGCTCACCTCTAAGAGCCAACAGTGTCAGCAATGCAACCAGACCCATTAACCTGAAACAGAGCTGCTGGGATGCCATCCTGTTACCTACTCAGTCTTTCACTGAGCTGCGTAAATGCAACAACTGTGCAGGAACTGCTGCAGGAAAAGTGGGAGTCAACCCAGACTTTTCCAAGTGGAAACTGGCCCGTGGAGGTGGAATGTCGTTTACCTCCTCGCCTACAGACACAAGACTGCAAGTGGGAGCTTTTCTGTGCGCTCTTAAATGAATTTTCATGTGTAGCCTCAGGTACTTTTCCATCTCCCATAAATCAGCACATGAGCAGCAGAGAGGAGGACGAAAAAAGAAAAAAAGAGTTTCATGTGTGACTGAATGTAGTTTGTCATGCGTGTTTCATCTGTGGAAAGACTTCAACACAAAGGCGATGCAGAAAATAAGAAGAGCGACTGCATTGTCTGAAGTTTAAACTGTGCACAGTATTTCAGACTCTCAAACATGCTGACCGTGTCTCTGTGATATTTACTACACCAAGAATCTGGGTAGTGAATCAATTTCTACAGTAAGTCAGTGACCAACAGTGAAACACCAGAGAATTTCTGTGCTTCAGTCATTCAGCCTATTGATAACATGAGAGGCAGAGTACGCGTCTTGAGGGAGTCTCATTATTTTCCAAGAAAGTACAAAAAGGTCTTATTACTGCTGTGACAATAAAGTGCGACGCTGCAGCTGAAATTAGCCGAAGGCGACGTGAATTTGAAATGTTTCAGTCTTAATTGCGCGCACTGCTCCAGCTAAACCTCCCTTTGGTTAAACCTTTAGCCCAGAGAGATCCGCGTCCCCCAGTGCTTCATTTCAGCGTGCGTGGCGTGCGTTTTATCTCGCCTCGGTCTTTTGATCATCCTTCGAACGGGGCGTTTCAAAGCAAACATCTCTCCACAGTTACCGCCAGTGGCCAAACTGGTAGCAAGCCTGAGAGGTGGCGTCATATTCAGCTCTTAAATAATACATAACACATCCAAGCTCGGTCTCTATATTTAAAGTTGGCGTGCATTAGCTTTTTTTTTTGCTGCCATCAGCCACCGTAAGTTACTGGTCATACCCAGAGACAGTATAAATAATGGACGTCGTATCCGTGACCCTCAGGTTTCTGAAGCTTAGAGTGGTGGCCTTGGCCACCCTCTTGGTAGTCCTGCCTCAGCTAAATTGGTCACACAAGCCATCTGTAACGACATCCACCTGTCAATCAAAGCGTCCACGCTCTTAATCCTGCATAACTTTAAGCCTTAATATAATCTGAACAGGTGAGTTGTATATAAATTCACCCTCAGTTGCATTCAATTGAGGAAGAGATGATGAACTTTTACTCTATAGATGTTTCATTCACAAACTCTGATTCCACTGGGCTGCAGCTTGGTAATATGTATGTGTGTGTGTGTGTGTGTGTGAGAGAGAGAGGGGAATTGTTTGGATTGGAGCTACAAACAGTCTCTCTGTCTTCACAGGTGGAGCTGGAATGCAGGAAACCCAGAGACTGCCAGCGATACTCTTGTGAAGCGTTTCGGAGAGGAGCGAGTGGAGCGAGTGACCAAACAAAACACAGAAAGACGGACGAGATGAAGGGTAGGAGAACACGTTTCAAGGACGGAGTAAAGATGAATACACTCATGCTCTCATGCTCTCATTGTTATTGTCCAGGCTCAGCCTGAAGTGGCTTCATCGGCTTTCTAAAGCTTGCATTTCTCTGGCCGTGTGCCCGCGCATTATCACTCACACTCACACTGGATAGTAGAAAGCAAAGAGGTTCTCCAGTGCATTGAACTGAGTCACGTCTCATGAGCTGTAAAGCCACCAGTTCAGCTCAGACATTCCCATAGACATGATTTCCCCTGTGTTTTTATTCATCAGATGCCTCTGAGGAGGAGCAGGCCGAGTCCCCGGCTTCTACTCCTACAGTGAGTCTTTAACAAAAAGCTCCTCTGTCCTCAGGCGTTCATTTTCATTGCAGATGAAAAACAAAAAAGTACTAAAGGAAAAACAGATGTCTGAGGATTTATGACATACGAATACAGATTTGTGTCTCAGAGTGTGAGATCTGAAAATCCCAAAACACACCGTGGATACGGAGGCAAACACTGAGAGAAAAGACGTCATTTCTGACGGGATGAAGAATTTCATCGCCGCCTAAAACCTTTATCTGACATCCAGTTTGATCTACACGCATTTAAATGTACCCCACGCTGTGCTGGGAGGATGAGCAAAGCATTGGCTCGACAACTCACATTCAGGTAAAAGGCTTTCTTTTTATTTGCCTACAAAAGCGTGAAATGAGCATCTCCATGTCGCAGCGTTTCCCGGACAAAGATGAAGCAGAATATGGTAATCCACTCATATATGTGAATGCTCCTCCGCCTTCTCCTCGTATTGACAATCTTGAGTGTTTTGACCTGAGTCAGATTTGCTTTGCAGAGTCTGACGCACAGACATCGCAGATGACCCGCAAAACCCGTCGCACGAACGCTCAAAAGACGAACTCAGACCTAAAAGATGAAGGAAGAGACCACGTGTCCTCTTTTAACAACTCAATAAAACATCCAGATCATTTACTTTATTAAAAATGCCAATACAGCAATGTTAAAATACTCCATTACAAGACAAAGTCCTGCACTCAAAGTGCTCCTTAAGTAGAAATACATGAGTATTATCAGCTAAATACAGTTGCCGACGCTCAAACTAAGTCTGATGCAGCAGTCCTGCCCCAAACATGATGCCACTGTGTACAGTTCTCCTTCTAGCAAACAAAATTAATATATAATTGTTTATGTTTGACCCATAAAACCATTTAAAGGGTTAACGCTTCCATTATTTTCTCCATATTATCCAAATAAACATTTCATAGAAGGAGTAAATGATATATAATCCTCCAAACTACCTTTTGGTTGTTTAAACTGTAAACATCCGTTAAAGGTGACCCACCCTCAGACTCTTAAATCTGTGCCTTCACTCCTCAGGCTCAGGGTCGGGCTCAGGACTATCGTAGCCCAGCCCGTTGCCGATGGGGAAGTGAGCCCAGAAGGTACGAGCCAGGTCCTCCATCCCCTCGTAAGCCGCCCGAGCTCGCATCTCCTCGAACCACCCGAAAAAGTCTGACGACCACATGCCCCAGTAGGGCAGGATCCGCTTCTCCCTCTCTTCCTCAATCCCGCCGGCTTCATCGCCCCCTTCTGCTCCTGTCGATGGGGGGGAAAAACAAGAGACAGAAAAAGAGGGAGGGGAGGGTGTGAAATAATGTTCACATCTTGTCAATCATGTCAGAATTGCTGTTTGTCATGTCACAGTGTCAGTTCAACTCATGTGTAATGCTTCATGTGAGCTGTTGACACACCTGTGGGAGGCAGGAAGCCGAGCAGAAGGGAACAGAGCAGCGCGGACGCGTACAGAGCACGCATGCTTCCAGGATCTGAACGACAAAAAGCTTCATCAGAATATGGATAACATGATATTTTCCATGAAAACACCATGTACCCAACATAAATGCATGTATCTATAAAGACGAAGAAAAGCCTCCGTGTGTGTGAAGACTTTGCTTTATCAAATCCTCTGCCTGCACTTACCTGATCAGCAGGATAATATGCTCGCCGTCCTGCCGCTCTTTCTTCTCTCTCAGACTGATTTCAGGCTGAAGGCTGCGTCTCGATTAGGGTTGGACAAGAAGGCGGACATGTTTGTTTTTCACATTTTGCCTTCTTACACCCGCCTGCGTCTGAAGCACGTCAGAGACTTTCTTCACACCTCTCGCGTCCACTTGTGTAAGCGAATATAACCTCGCGGTTTCTAGTTTCAAAGTGTCCTAACGTGTCGTTGAAATGTTTTTAGCTGAGGTAATTAAAATAAAACGAGGTCACATCTGCATCCAGTCGCGCACAAATTATTTTCAGTACAATATCAGTTCAACTATATGTTGTTGTCACAACCATCCAGAGCTCAGTGTGAACAATTTAGAGCTGCTTGGATTAATATAGATATTTTTGAGATGAAAAGAGGAGAGACGAGTGAACACGTGGATGAAAGCTGATGAAAAGTAGCCTGTACCAGACAGTTTTCACACCTGGTGTTCAGACAGACTGTACCAACATTCAGCCACAAGGTGTGAAGACAGTTGTTTTCTGATTTCACTCCAATTTGTCTGTCTGTTTTTCTCTGAGGACTTTCTTTGGACTGAATTCATGCTCTGTCTTTCTGCTGCTGCTGTGCAGGTGATCGTTGCCGGCGAGAGTTTAATGGGCAGACTTGATGTTTTTCTGTATTTTTCTTGTTGTCAACAAATAGGAAGAAAGAAACAACTAAATTGGCCTCTCAGTGCTGTTAGTAACACTCATTCTTTCTTAGTGAGAAATAAATCTTTAAAAAAAAAAAAGCTCTCAGATGTAAAGTTAAGATCAAGAAAAAATATACAAAGCAAATTAAATTCCTAACACCTGAACACAAACAGGAGTAAAGGGTGCAGTTGTTGGCTAATCGTAATTTAAATAAAGTTTAATATTTTGACCCTTTTATTCAACATGGAAAAGCCTTATTAGGCAGCATTAACTGTAAATTGGCAAACTATGGCAAACATTTTAATTGTTTTATTATTATTAATACAATTTCTCACAATCAAACTGTGTGAGCGCAGTGGAATAAATAATCGTGTCATCAGCATAGAAGTGGAGATTCACATCAGCAGATTTTGGTGCTCTGTGGAGCTTTTACAGAAGCAGGGTTGTGTGTGTATATGTGTGTGTATGTGTGTGTCTTACAGTGCAACAGTCTGGCTCATTGATGCGATTTTAACAGCAACAATGGAGATCTATGGCAATTATCATATTTTTGACTGAACTCCTTAAAACAAGTCAGTGTCTACTTAATTTCTACAAACAGATATCTGCAGATAAAAGCAGCATCTGTAGGACACTGTAAATGTTCTGGATCTGAGTAGTATTGACCCGGTCACGTTTGAGTGGACTTCGGTTGCAACAGTCTCTCTGGAGAGCAAAAGACAGATTGGCCATCATCAGATGAAAATTCTGCAAGTGAAGTGTATTCGCTTGGTTGCATTCTGCAACTTCACTGCCTGATGTCACTAAATCTTACATACTGGACCTTTTTAAGGGTAAAAGTATCCAATATTTAAGGTATTTTTTTTAAGCCAAAATGCCAAATATTTGATGGTTCCAGGCTCTCAAATGTAAGAATAAGCTGCTTTTTTGAGGCTCACATTATAGTTTATTTAATATTTTGTTGGTTGAACAAAACATTTTAAGACATCACCGTGTGGTGGACGTTTTTTTACTGTTTTCTATGTTTTTCAAGATGAATTGATTAATTCAATCCACAGACTACTGATCAATAATGAAAAAAAAAAAGTTAGTTGCAGCCCTACGGCTTGATGAGCTTCGACTGCGCGGGAAACAGGTTCACAGATGAAAATGGTCCTTTTTTTTTCGTGAGATTTGGTTACGATAAGAAATAAGTAGCCTGTGGTTGAGAGAAGATGTAGAGTGGATTTAACGTAAAGGAAAAGACGAGATAAAAGCATTTCCGTTAGTTGAAGCACATTGATGTGAATGTGTGCAGCTGAGATTTTTAAACTACACATCCTGTAAGATGAGATAGTAATGTATGTAAAATAAGGTGGAGAGAGGTCTTAAGACGAGAAATGTAAACAGCAAGTCAAAGGGAACCATTATCTTAACAGCAGCAGTGTTTGGTAATGCTTCTGTATTGATGAGGCCATCACCATATGACAGATAATGACAGATAGGTGGCCTGTCTCTTTTGACCTCTGCCTCCTCAAACCGCCTCATTTACCTTGTTGCACTATACAGCACTTACCACACAACCACACAACATCAACACTACTGCCTTTCCTTCATACGTCTGTGTTGCTTCTCATGTTTCTTGGTAAAGGAATACCACTGGTGATTAATAAACTCATACTATATTTTAATTAATATAGAATATACATAGTATAGAATGGTAGCTGGACTGGCTTTCTCGTCTTCCAACCACATTACAAAGCAGCATTCACACACTGATGGCTGCCGACTGAGAAATAGACTAATGTTTACACAGCTTTGGGAGCAATTTGGGGTTCAGTATCTTCAACATGCAGAGCCGGTCGAACTCCTGACCTTCTGATTGGTACCGCTCTGCCTCTAAGCCACAGCAACCCCAATGAATATATGTATTTATTGAAGCTCTGGTGCCAGGAGCAAATTCTACACAATGCATTGGACGAAATGTAATCTCTGGACCCGTTGGCCATCATCGGATGAAAATTCGCTGCTTCTGTTTTTTTTAAAGTTATCTGCAAGTGAAGGTTATTTAGTTGGTTACACTGGCTGAAATGCAATCTCAGGACCCACAGGTACTGGTGCCAAGAGCAAACTCTACACAACAGCGGCTGCAGGGGATTGCTTGGCAATACTTTTAATAGGCTGGATATACCTGAGAAACAAGTGCAAAAAGAGAGGCCTGTAGGTTCTTGTCAACAGAAATTTGGCCAGCATATCTCAAGAAACTCATACATCTTGATAACTAGACAGCCTGGAACCACCACATGTACATTTCAACATTTTCTAGCACAGACTGTAATATTTATTGTAATCTGGCTTGGTTTAGTCGGTGCAGTTGCGACCTCTTGTAGTCTGTTGGAGGTTTGTTCATTAGTTTGTAGGAATTTGGTAAGTTTGACGACTCCTTTTGGGTGAACAGAGTAGTTTTCCAGTCCTCTATCCTGTTTGTGTCCATACATTTTTGGTTGAAGTTTGGTTAAGTGACGGTGTCTTGTACATTTTGTTGACTGTGGCGCATCTGTTGCCACCGCAGGTTCTTCAACAGACATGCTCGGAGAGTTACAGCGGTTTTCAGGTCTTTTATTACAGACCACAATCAACAGACACTCTCCTGAGCCGTTCGCAGGCTGACACGACCTTTCGGTGACTTGCTGCCGAGTCCTCGCGTGATTGTGCCTGGTCCCTTTTTCCCAGGTCCAGCAACCTACTGTGTTTAAAAGGGGAGAGTGATTAGACATGATGCAGGTGTGCTAATCACCTCCCCTGGCACTGCTCTCCTGAGCCCCCTCCACATTGACTATAGCTAGAAATTTACTTCCTAGAGGTGAGTATATGATGGATGCTTTCCAGACAGAGACAGATGGTTTATTAGTTGGCTTATGGTGGGGGGAGAGATTCCAGTTTATTCGCATGGAGTGTGTCCATTTTGGGATTCATTTGGTCTGCTCTGTGAAACACACAAGTGTCGGTTAGTTGTGGATTTGATCTTGATGCAGACGTTGTTAGCTGAAGAATTGCACCCTGTTTAAAGGTGTTGGAGTGGAGTCAGGGAGTCGACTTTGCTGCAGACGCTGTTGTCTTGTGCACCGCTGGTCGTGACTGCAAATAACAACTCTGAACTTTGCACACCACCCAGAGGTGTTTTCTGTTTTTATCTGTCTTTGTGTCCTAAACAAGGCTAAAATGAATGTTGCTTTTTATTGCATGGGCATGCAGTACAAGGCAACATCACAGATTCTTTTAGGTTTTATTTATTATTATATATGGCACCAATATTCTGTTCTCCTTTAATAGAAGGCAATGAAGTGTGATTGCAATAAACACTAAATTGGGACCAGAATCGATGGATGGTATAATAAAATAAGTTGACATTTACCAGCTGAAAAAACACAATGACAATACAAGAAGCACAGTACTGCCATCTTGTGGAAATTCAAAGGTTGGTCAGATATGCAAAATCAAAATATCCTCCTCCTCTGTTGGTATTTTTTTTTTAAAATTATCATCACATATATTAACATGTGACATGTGGCCATACCTTCCAAAGGTAGCATAATAATGTAACTATTCTCAAACCACAGCACTGTGTGGAGGTCTGCTGAGGTGTTTCCATCATCATACTCGCATAGATATGAAATCCCAACTTCTGGCAGCTCTGTGCTATCAAACCTGAGGCAGATGGTGGTTTTAATCGTGACTGATGCAGACGCAAAACCGTCTTCTCAGATGACCTCAAACATCAGCCAAGACTGTGATTACACACCAGCTGACGGACACAGTGCGTAAGAGAGAGAGAGCTATTCACCAGACCGGACTGGATCGCCCTGAAGGGACTTTTGATGGCTGGCAGAGTTTGTCCACGGCGGTTCAACAAATTATTCCCTTCATTAAACATCACAATGTAAAAACGCTGGAAGGCCCTGAAGATTTGGCCTTCTAAAATGTCAAAGAATGACTCTGTGTAATGTTTTATCTTGTTTAGGCCGTATTAAGTCAACTAGATTATATTTTTTTGGCTGTATTAGTGTAATCCATTACGTACATATGTAAGTTTTTGTGTCGAATTTAAAATCATATTCTGAAAAGGCCATTTGATGCTCCACAGTACTGAAAGAACCTGTTTGTAAATGCTCTCCTGCAGGCATCAAGTAATTTAGAACCGACTGAATTAAGCTCATTATCTTCAGGCTTTGGCTTAATGATCCTTTTGTCTGGTTTATGACATCACAGATGTCATGTGATTGGGCAGCTGTAGCTCAGGTGGTGGAGTGTGTTGGCCGTTAAATGTAGAGCTGATCATTCAATCTGTGGCTCCTCCTGTTAACATGTCAAGGTGTCCTTGAGCGAGGGGCGGCGTTTAGCTCAGTTGGTAGAGCAGCCGCCTCATGTGTGAAGGCTCAGTCCCTGCAGGGTTCAAATCTGACCTGTGGCTCTTTCCCGCATGTCATTCCCCATCTCTCACTCTTCAGCTGTCTCTGTCAGAAATAAAGCTTGTACATCACTGTACATCAAACTGAGACTGATGTGTCTGTAGGCTATGTCTGGGTAAGAATGTGAACACACTTGAATATAATGTAAACACTGTGGCTCTACTATCAAAGCAGCATGATTATGATTAGGACTGCATTACTTACGACAACTTTGCTAACAGCCAAACATCAACAAGGTCACCAACAGCAGACATAGCAGCCAGCTAATATTACTGACTAGTCCAACAGCAGTCAGCCCAGCTCGTCTGTCTTTCAGCCTTTTATTTCACCAAGATCTCGCCAACTAAAAGTCAGTCCCAGATTTACTCGTCTGGTGGCTACTTTCTCGGCCTGTTTGGCTCTGTCCATAGTGGCTGCTGAGCCTGGTTACATTGCCCACTTGCCAAGCTCTGGTTCTGGCATGATGGAAGAGCATTAGGAGCACATGTGAAAAATTTATTTGAGTTCTGACTTTATTCTAAAGAAATAATTTTTTTTTTTTTTTTTAGAATTCTCACTTTATTCTCAGAATTCAGATTTTTTTTTGAGTTTTAAAGAAATATATATAATTTTTTTTGTTAGACTTTTTTCTGAAGAAATATTTTTTAATTTTTTTATAATTCTGACTGTAAAACTCAGAAGATTTTTTATAATTATTATTTTTAGAATTCTGACTTTTTTCTAAAGAAATATTTTTTTTAGAATTCTCACTTTATTCTCAGAATTCTGATTTTTTTTTTTAATTCTGACTTTTTAGAAAAAAGTCAGAATTCTGAGTTTTAAAGAAATATATATATATATATATATATATATATATATATATATATATATATATATATATATATATATTTAGAATTCTGATTTTCTTCACAGAATTCTGACTTTTTTCTGAATATTCTCAGATTTTTTTTTTTAAAGAATTGACTAGAAAAAAGTCAGAATTTTGAGTTTTAAAGAAATAATATTTTTTTTAGAATTCTCACTTTATTCTCAGAAGAATTTTGACTTCATAAACTAAGCTAATAGCAGCTATAGTGTGCAGCAATTTACTTTAATGTTCATCAGGAAACATGTTAAAGTAGTTTGCTTCATAAGTTGAGCTTTATTGCTCAAGTTTTTATTCTAAAAGCCTTTTAAAGTTATTTAAAAATGAGCAGCAGGATAGTAAAGACGACAACCACTCACACACTTAAACACAGGTCATTTTAGTATTCTTCAAAAATCTTTATTGAACAAAAGTATTTCAATTCTCATCACGTTGTCGGTGATACAGTACCATAGTTTGATCTTAATGATTCATATATGCACCTCATCTTACTTTGAATATATACATACAGTGGAGACAAGAATTAAATAACAATGCTCAATAACATTCAGATATATCATATAAAAGCTGAGGACCCCATGATCGACAAACACTTCCATTGGTAAACAAATGCACATAGCAAAAGAAGACAAACACGGACGATGTTTGGTAGGACTAGTAATTTTCCGTTGTGGACAAGATGGCGGTATATTTGGTTTGACAGAGAAAGACGTTAGAAATGTACCGTTCGTTAAGCCCCGCCCCCCCTTAGCTACCGTTGCTATGGTAGTCCAACGGTCACTACGTTCCATTCTTGTCAGTTTTAAATGAAAATGGCGGCAGTTTTACCGCCAATATTTCTAGCACGTATTAAACACTGGCTCCATAATTTCGGACACTTATTTCTAACTGGCAAATGTCAATTGTGCCGTCTTAAATGAGAGCTGTCACTGACAGACTTTATTAGCTGTGGCTAACTTACATTAGCCAGCTAAATGATGTGTTCTTTGGCCTTGGAAGCTTCGCCTGGTTACTCCTGTAGGTGGTATGCTAGCTAACCACCAGGCAGATAAACAGTTTAATCCCTTCCTTGTACTTTTATTCAAGCTTCAGTGTCCCCAAAAAAACAACAAAAAAACCCCACCTCACTCACATTAAATATCTTATACCTTTACCTGCACACCCCAGGTATCATTGCTAAACTATGATTGGATAGTTACTGCTCTAAAGAGTGGGTTAGCGAACAGTCAATAGCTGTTCCCTTGTGAGTCTATTGATTACTGATTAATAACAAATGTTTTCAGGGTTTAGTGTAAAACGTAGGGCCATCTGTTTTTAAATTTTCTTTAATTACTTTATTATTAGTCTCTGTAAATCTTGAGATTACAAAGAAGAAAAATACAACTTAGCGACGGACTAAGACATATTCATCTTTAACAAACGCTACATCAGAAGAGGTACTCTTTCGTAACTGCATTCGTTTCACAGAAGCCGGAGCAGATCAAGTGTTAACTCCAAAAGCGTTACCAAAAAAACGTTTTTATTTTTCTTCAGTCAGTATCCTCATGTAGCTACAGACACATTACTGGAGAGAACAGAACAGGAACATGTTCAATGTGACACAATATAAAGCATAGAGCTATGAATGAATGCCAAGTGTGGTGAGTGCAGTGCAGACCTGGAGCCAGTAGAATGGGTACAGGGTGGCACATTTGGTTACATTGATAAACATTCAAACTCTACAGGAAATCAGAGGTCTCCCCTATTGCATTAACGCTGCCCCCCTTATATTACAAGAAGTATCGTATCAACATCATGACTAATGAAACGAGGAGGGGTTTGAACAAAGTGACAGAAGACACGAGTTCAAATGACGGGGGAGAGAAATCATGTAGAGGAATGATGAAAATTAGGCGAGAAAAAAAAAAAAGGCAAGAGAGTGATTCTGGTCACTTTGTGAAATCATTGTATGAGCGAGCAATGATTCAAATTTAAATTAACTCTAAAAAAAAAAAAAAAAAAAGTCAACTCAGGAACAAGCATTTCTTTAAAAAATAAAAAACAAAATAAAACAATGACCAGCAATTTAACAGGACAACACCAGAGGTCCCTCAGAAGTTCCTTTTTTTTTTTTTTCTTCTTTAAACTGTTAAACGTCCTCCTGTGTGGATTAAGAGCAATGGTGTAACCTACAATGTGCGTGGTAGTAAATGGACATAAGTATGACATCAGAAGGAGAGCTCAACCCCCAACAAGGCCTCAGGCGTTTGTTTGTTTTTTGTTAGTGGCAGATGGGGTCACTGCGAATGTTAGCACATCCAAGAGACGAGAGACTCATTATGCACCGTGCTGTACGTGGAGGATGCGGCTGGGTATTTCCTGACACAGTGCTCGCCGTCTTCGGGTTAATTGCTTGGTCATAGCGCTAGAAAGAGTTTCACCTGATCACCGCGAGAGGTGACAGATTTGAAAACTTAAGACGAGGCGATTGACGATCTGGATGTAGTGCAGACGCCACAGCGAGAGGGTCCAGAGAGCTAAGGCTTGTGTTAAGACGGTTAGGGAGTGGCATTAGTATTTAGTGTGTATGAAGAGTGTGTGTAGGTGTAGGGGTGTGTGTGTGTGTGTGTGTGTGTCAGATCCAGTGTAGGTGTGAGGATGTGTGAATCACAGCAGCGCTTTGACCAGGTACAGCTTCTCTCCATGTTCGCTGGTGAAGATGGGGGCTTTCTTGTAGTGCTCCACCAGTTCATCCATGGAGTTGAACCTGCGCTGGCCGATACAGTACACTCCGTCGGACTGCTGCACTTTAAAGTGCTTATTCTTGCCGGCCGCCTTCAGAGACACAGAGAAATCACTGGGCTGTAAATAAAGAGAGGAGACAGACGATGATGTGGTTAGAAACATGACAGAGATGACTTTACTCCAGCAGGTGGCAGTATATCCTCACATTTAAAGACCTGAGCACACATTCAGACATTTATCACACTGCTACGTGTGAAATTTTGGACTTACATACATTTTATAAGCAGCTCTTGAGATGAGAGGTCAGATCTTACTGTTATCTTTGACTTAAAATACTAAATTTAGAGCTTAAATGTTTTTATTTATTGTTTATCTATTACACATGGATTTCTTTGGTGATATCAAAGTTTTATGCAAATAATATCAACCCTCAAGTTATTAAAAACATGTTTTGCAAAATATAGCATGAGCATACATCTGACTAATCATGTAATCACATAAAAGCTGATCTTTAAGGTCCCCCTGACACTTGAGTCACTGGATGTGTCATATTTCTTTAAAAATGTATCAAATCTTCTTCCTAACGTAAATCTGCCATGACTTCACCCCGCACACTCACTGATGACTCGCTGTCTCGTACGAGGAAGTCGCCCTCCTCTCCCCTCTCGTTGAGTATACACTCGGCCTGGTGTCTGGTGATGTTGCCGTAGTACCAGTCCCTCCCGGCGAACTTCCCCGAGCGCGCTGGTGCCACGAAGCGATTCTGCGGGGAGCTCGACGCAGGCAGGTCGGGCCGCTCGTCCAGCACCATCACATAGTTTTTAGGTACCAGGCCGACCATGCCGCGCGAGTTCTTACACCTCCACCACTCCGGGTCGTTCTCGGGCTTCTCCACCACCTCCATCACCTCTCCCTTCTCAAAGTTCAGCTCCTCCTCGGTCACAGAGCTGAAGGGGTAGAGAGTTTGGACCAAGTGGAGAACTTCGACGCGGCCTCCTGCGCGCCCGTTGGCCAACAAAGTCCCTTGAGAGCCTCCGTGGTAGACCCGTGAGGAATCTCCCTCTCCTCTGTCGTCGGCCCCTCCGACCTCCTCCTGGACGTAATTGGAAGGAAACCAGCCGACACGGCCCGCTTGACTGCCCCGCCACCATCCGTCACTGCACTTCTCCATCACGATGACCCTGGAGCCCTTGACCAGGGTCAGCTCGTCATCTCTCTCTGCTGTGTAGGCAAACTTGACCACAGCGGGAATGTTGAGGTCATAGATTCTTTCAGCGGCTCCTCCTCCTCCCATCCCGCCACCCCCGCTGCCGTTGGAGGGGTACTCTGTGTCTGAGCTTGGCGTCGGAGAAGCATCGCGGGCGCTCGTCTTCCTCTTGGTTTTCCCCAAACCTGCAGCGTGAACAGAAACAAGAGAGAACGGTGACACAGAAACCAGGACAGGCTTGCATTCATTGATTTTTTTGGGGGGATGACTGAACACAACACTGACATGTTGTAGAAAGTTGAAACAGAGAAACTCATCTTGGTTTTGATCACCAGCTAGATGCCAACTTTGTCTGTCTGCCATTACCAAAACAAAAGATGCTCCGTAGAGCTGAGGGATAATTCTCTGCTGGTTCGTCACTACAATCAAAGCCTTTCACAAGCAGTCATTTGATCCACTGTTATTGTAAAAATATTTCTTATAGCAGCTTCAGAGCTGTCAAGACTGAAAGCGGGCTTTAGAAAGCAGAGAGAGATCCGAGCTCCGCGGGGAGAGGAGTCAGTTTAGGTCAGCGGGAAACTAATTGAGGCTGCGAGTTGCACTCAGAAGAGCGAAAACTACTTTAGAAAATAGAGGATACAGGATATCCTATGAGAAGCCTCAGCGGTGAAGGACAGATCGATACTCCCGATAATAGAATTAACACACATTCCACTTGCACCGAGAGCCTCACGTCCTTTTACTCGTGCCCAATCAAACGAAAGCTCGTTATCTGCTCGGTATTCTACAACTTCGACACCATTGTACGCACATCTATACTAATCAGAAAGGCTGAAAATAGTTGGCGTAGACAGGGAATGAAAAGTGGAGCAGGCTTGATAATGATCCGAGTCGGCTCCTGTCTTACCTGTCGCTTTCAAAGACGTCTTTAAACATTTGTTTGCACGCGTCAGAACTTAAAGGTCTCTGAAGCGTCTCAGGCAAACAGAACCGAGGAGGTCTCCTGCTTCAAAATTCATCTTAAAATAATAATGACACACTCTGTGCTTGACAACATTTAAAGCGTTCACTTGACAAGTCGAGGCTGGTGTCAGCAATATGGCTCATGTGTGCTACTAATAACTGAAGTGAGTTTCTTGACAGCTAATCATCCAGTTTTTTTTTTTTTTTCCCTTCCTCTCCTCCACAGAGCTCGCTGAAATGCCACAGAAATGTCATTGGTGAATAGAACATTTGCATTGTTTGGAAAATTGCAGGGTTCACAGAGAGTAGCATGAAACTTGTTGGCAGAGAGAAGAGGAGGAAGAAGAGGAAGAGGAGGAGAGCTGTGAAAAAAATAAAAGGCGAGGGGTCCCTTGGCAGCTGTTTCTCTCTCTCTCTCACACACACACACACACACACACATCAAGAGGCCACAGCTGACAAAAACGCAAAGGAGGAGGATGAGACGGGAATAACAAGCAGATCATGTTTATGGATAGCGGCGTGTATCCGACATATCTGATAGGATCGCCATCTCCAGACTTAACAGACCTGTAACTCTCGAGTCTCTCAGGTAAAATAAAATGGACCGACACTGCCGTGAGGTACAGGAGAGAGACACACACATGAACACAGGCTTCCTTGAGCTAAGCGAAAACACTTCAACACACACGCACACACACCTTTCTTCTTCACTCATTTCCACTTCAAGGCGCTGGCCTTCTGGTTAGAGAAGCGGCGGCAGCGGCAGCAGGCGATATTCCCTCCTCCCACACATTCACTGTAAACCTTCACCTACCTCTTCATCTTGTGGAAGGAGACTAGATATTCAAGCCCAGAGGACTTCAACTCAGAGGAAAGTGAGTCGATGACTGCACGTTGCAGCACATTGCTTCACTCTATAGCTTGCAGTGGAGGGCAGCGTGGAAGTTGCTCTAATAAATGAGTCTGCACATCGCCACGCCACCCGCCAGACACATCCGAGGGTGTGCGGTTAAATGGCTCCCAAATGGAGCATTAGCGCGGTGTCAGCGGGCGCTGTGAGTTTAAAGACGACTTTAAGTGGATCACAGACGAGCTGCGTGGCCCTTTATATAACTCTGAGCAGTGTCGCTCCGTTCTCGGTGAGTGCCACAGGACCTTAATGCACTGCTGCGTGCAGCCAAATAGCTCGAGGAGACAAATGGAAATAAACTGCGAAGCTTAATTTGGAATAAAAAATAAATACATAAAGTGGCAGCCGGCGCAGCGTGTACATTAAGATGAATTATGTGCAAAAAATTTGGAATTTAAACGTTTAAATGACTTCATTTTTAAGATGAGGTTTGGGCATTTTGCCTGTATTAAAACAAAAACGTCATGTTTCCTCATTTTCTCTCCTCAGCAGCAGCATTAGCTGTGACTGTGTGACTGTGGCTCGGATGGTAGAGCGGGTCACTTGTCCGATTCACAGCTCAAGCGAAGTGTCTGAACCCCAAATTGGTCCTGATGGCGGTGACGTCTGTGGCTGAACGTGTGTGTGTGTGGGTGAGCTTAGTATCAGTGTGAGTGCTTTGGACAGGAAGCGATGTATCGCTCCGATGAGCAGTTGGCACCTTGTGCGGCCGCCTCTGCCATCAGCGTATGAATGTGACACATACTGTAAAAGCACTTTATGATACGAGCTATATGAATACAATGGCAGCTACGCACAGACAAGGACTACGTGAACATCCAGTGTTTACTGTTAAAAACAGTTTTGGTCTCTATAGAGATACACGACATGTTCGCTACCTAAGCAGGCTAAATACTGTCTGGTCTTGGTCTTGACTTGGTCTGGGTTCAGCTGGTCTTGACTACAGCACTATTAGAAAGTACAGAGTAAAACAGACAGGACGAAGTGTTTTTAGTCACCTCACCCACACACATACCGATGGCGGCCATGTAAAAATTCAGACACCGGTGTACTGGTGAGTCCTGGCCCAGTTTGAGCAATGTAAGTAGCGTCGTTGCTGAATTCTTTCGCCCATTACTGTTTTTTTGTTTCCTGTGAGAGGAAACTGGGGCACAAAGCAGCATGAATCCATTTACAATTCAATTCCGCCTGGATGGATGTCGATGATACAACCGCATTAAAGCGCAGTAAATTAGGAAGAAAGGCTGGAGATAACAGAAGGCACCGACTATCTGAGAGGTCCATAATCACCATGTAGACTTATCAAAGAGTCCAAAACCAAAAAGACTATGGACAGGATGAAGTAATTACACTCTCAGCCAATCAGATTCTCTCTTCAAGTGTGAGAGTAAGTTCCATTAGCCCCTGACCTCACCTATTGCTCATCACCTCATCATGAAAATGTTCTCGCCTATTGGATTTGCTCAGGCTTTTAACTCTAAAGAGCTACCGGGCTGGAAGCAAACTACTTAGACTGAAGTGGAACTAGGCCATAATGTTGTAGTTGAAATCTAACAGTCGGGGACAGAGAGGTAATCCATCATTCCGGCACTACCATTAGGCTGCTGATCTCTCCACTAATCAATCCACTGATCATAGCAAAGCAGAGGCCTACAGTGACGGAGAGAGAGGCACATCAGCATGTTAACAGTATTGAAGTGGGTGGGGGATGACGGGGGGGGGATACATGTCGTCTCTGCACACAATGAACCCTGGTGTGGGTGACAGTGGCAGGCTGTGGCAGCCACGCTGGCTCACATAAAGCCGTAAAGTTTCCCAGAGGGCCGGTGGTGTCCACAGAGCCGAGAGGAATCAGCGCATTAGACCAGACGGCCTTCATCTATTTCTCCCCTTCCCCAAACTCTAAATATGGCTGCCTTTCAGGGACACACGGTTACTATTTTTATTACAATTGCACTTCTTGATCATTCTGTCTTGTTAGAATTTCTATTTTCTCCCCATCTCCCTGACCAAAAAAGTGGAAAGCGATGCTAAAGCTGTCAAAAACAAGATGGATCTCTGTGCCGTGACTCCGTCCTGCTCTTTCCCAGCTACGAGGAAAGTGGAGCAAGCTGATCGTTTTTTGGCTTAATTTTTGACTTGAACTACATACAAACTCATCCCAGTTTAACACACGCCTATGAGACTGATGCCATCTCATTCTGTTGTGGTCACATCTGATTTAAGAGCTGCAGTAGCCCCTTGATAATTGCGTGCGCCCTCCTCCTCCCCCCCCCATCTCCAAATTCAAAACCATAAAAATGAATTAGATCATCAGTTGGCTATATTCTAAACTGGTTATGAGATCATTTGTCTCACTATCAGTCATGATGAATTAAACCAATTTCAGGAGATGGTTCGAAGCTGAAGTCTCGGAGAGCTCACAGGTAAATATCAGAATACTGACGCACGAGATAATTGTGTTGGGGAAAGGTTAAAGCCGCTGCTCGTGGACACACGGGGGAGCTGTGAGCGTCACACATTCACACTTTCACCACCGTATGCTATCATCAACTGTAACACTGTGTTTACACTGAGTGTGTGTCCAAGTTCACACACAAACGTGTAATAATGAATGGATCATATTTGTTTTGTTAAAAAAAACAAAAACAAAACCAGCTGATTATTTTAAGTAACTGATACATCATTCAGTCTATAAAGAATCAGCAAATACTGAAAAATGATTTCCCAGAGCCTGAGATGATATCTTTAAATCGCTTCATCCTCCCAATCGACACAAATATTACACACGACTCTGTTCTGGTCCGTTCTCCACGCGACTTCAAAACCCACGGGAGCATTTTTAGGAGTCAGACTTTGTTAACTTGCTCAAATTTGGACATTTTTCCCGGTTTGTCTCCTTCGAAATATGTAAATATGCCGTGAAGTTAAACTGTTTCCTTTTAGATAGGGTGTTTTATTTTGAAAATCTTTAGAAAATACTTGTGAAACAGACTGTTGAAGTACTTTGTTTGCTACCCGGGGACTGGGCTACATTTATTTGATTCACTCCTTTGCACACAGATGTTTTTGTAAGAATAAGGAATTTAGTTTATTCAATAACAGTCCTTTTTGATTTTATTTTGGTAGTTCAGACTGAATACTCTTTTTATTATTCTTTTATTATTTATTTATTTTGTTGGTTTGGACAGAATCCGCTCACCATGTTTCCCTTAGCTCAACTCTTTTTGTTGCATTTTAATAAATCCAGATTCTCAGAAACAAGTTTGTTTCTGTTTGTTTTTACCAAATACAGCTGCTTTTCGTTTGCTTCTTTTCCCGACACGAGCTGGGTCGTGATGTCCATTGAATGTGTACTCTGTGTTCTCTGAAATTACATGCTGGTCCTCTTTTATTGGTCGACTATGACAGATTTTTGTTGCAAAATATTATGACTGGCTATAAAATCACTAAAATCCCTTTTTATTTTATGAGCTTATTAATAAATAATAAAAATCTGTCTTGCCCAAATCCAGGAAAGTATAAATAGCCCTCGAGTTACTTCCAGTCAAACTATATGCACAGACAGTCCCTTCATAAGTTTGTAGCTATGGCTGCATACATAGTCTAATGTATTCGAGTCATGGCTGTGGACTGAGAGACAGCGTGCTGACAGCTGAGAGCAACGGCCAAGTCGACAGGATCCCCGGAGTGCACAGTGACAGCTCCCTGCTGCGACAGAGACAGGAGGAGAATCATTTTACTTCTGAGAAGATTGAGGCTAACACACATGTGCACACACACACACACTGACCGATTAATGATCACACCTCAGCTCTAATCCTGCCTGCGTGGATGCTAATGTTGTTATAACAGCATATTTACACTCAGTAACAGGCGTTCTGCTCGGATGGGAAGCAGTGGCACTCGTGTCTACAGTGTCGAATACATGACAGTCGTGTAATTTAAGCCCATGTTGTGCAGAAAGTTGTTCCCACCCTTTAAAAATCATCCGACACCAACGGACACTATGACGCCACGCTTTTAACCGTTTCTTCCTCTTTACCGTGAATCCTTCTTGTTACAAGTTTCCAGAAGTGTAAACGCGAGTTTGCGTCATTCGTTTGCATGACGCAACACTGCGGCCGGTGTGAGGTCATCACAGTTATCAGCACATTTTCTTACTTTGCCTCTGATTGGTCGACAAATAGGAAACCCAGCATCTGATTGGCATTGGCAGTAGACCACAAAACCACATTGCTTTTTCACCACGGTTAGAAAAAAATCCATGCTGTCCTCTCCGGCGCTCTGGAGCAAAACAGGATGTTTTGTGTAGTGTTTTGTGTCATTAATATTAATGAGCATCTCTTCAGATTGGCTGACATAAAACAATAGACAGTCAGGCCAACAACAGGAGGCCTACCTGCACCCACTGTCCTGTGACTGTATACTTGCGACATCACAAGTTTACAGATGTGCTGATGGCTCATTTAAAGACACAGTGTCTTGAATACGGGCAACATTTCTCTGTGGATTGAAAGTTTTCATACTTTCACACAGTTTCATCTGGACCTGCTTTATAATATAAAAACTTTCTCCAATACGTCACCGAGTCAAACTAAATTGGTCTTACCCAGCGTGTCTTTGATGTTCTTCACCAGCGAGCCTTTCTTCAGGCTGTTCTTGCGCTCGACGTAGTTCGACGGCACATATCCCGTTTGGTTGGAGGCGTTGCGGACGCGCCACCAGGTCTTTGAGTCGTCCAGGAGGAAGAGACGCTCGTTTTTACGGATGTCAAGTTCCTGGTCCTGCTGGGCCGTGTAGTCCCATTTGGCTACAACAATCACCTCCTCTGTCATCTTTCATGGAGTCCTCCTGTGGAGAAGAAGAAGAAGAAGAACAGGGGTGAGCCAAGGAGTAACACACCTCACACAGAGAGGTATACGAAGGCTTGCCATGCCTTCAAACAGCCACTAGGGGGCAGATAGGCTGATCATGAGTACTTCAATAAATTAATTCAGTATTAAGAAATAATGTGTGTGAATAAGCTGCTGACTGAACCACAAACTGACCCTGAATGCATCATGAACACAAAGTTATCCTTTAATTACAATAAATGAGGATCAGTTGGGCCAAATTCTCAACATTGTGTGTGTGTGTGAGAGAGTGTGCGTGTGTGTGGCTGAGTTTTGCCGTGACAAGTCATTACAAAATAATCCATATCCATCCATGCACACAATTTTTTTAAACCGCTCACATAGGACATTGAACAGGATACACCACGGACAGGTTGCCAGTCTATTACAAGGCTAAATTACATAACTAAAGTCATAACCGCATGAGTTTAAAGTTGTTGGTAATATACAGAGCCTAGACTGGCACTAAAGCATTTAATTCCATAGATGAAGATTATGGCAATATCTCAAATGGCTGACTTTGTGACTTTAAAACGTGCTGAAATCACGTTAAAGCACACAGTTTTGAGGACGGCGTTCGCTCTACGATGCAACAGGCCGAGACAAAAAAAAAAAGCACCTCAGCGCAAACACACAAAATCAATTTATGTGCTCATTCTGCATGCCGTCGCTCACACACACGCACAAAGCCTTGCCTATTAGTTTCCAGACAGACAGTGAGCGATTACATGCTCTATTTCACCGGGCCTGAGGTCAAGTGATTTGACATGGGGTTTGGCAGGGCCACCTTAAACTGCTCAGAAATTGCACGCATCTGCTCACGAGAGACGGCCAAGGAGAAATAAATTGTCTATTTGTGAACACACACAGACACACAGATCAGGGAAAAAGTTTTCTTTCCCCCGTGATGAAAAGGCGTCTCACGGTATGAGAACCATCCGAGCTATCTGGTTTATATTTAGCTCAGCACTGAGTTTAACAGTCTGCGGTTGGAAACGAGATCGCCGGAATGAATAAAGGAAGTAAAGATGGTTCAGATGAAAAGAAACTGTGTGGAGATAAGGGGCGGAATCAAAGACAAAGAACGAATAGTCATGCTGTAAATCTTTTCTGAGTCAGCAATTCAGCGCCCGAATAATTAAATAAAACCGTCAATTTCATATCTAATCTCTTTTTTGAGGCTCGGGAGCTATCGGTGGCACGCTGTGATTTATGGCAGCGAAACTCCACGACGGAAACTGACAGTTAAATCCTCCACAACACAATTACATTTAATACAAACGGAGCTTAAAATGATGTTTTATGACATATATTTCATTGTTTTCTGAAAAAAAACGGATAAATGTGCGTGCGAGGAAGCACGTGGGTGAGAACATTCATGCATATTTACTCGGAGATAGAAGGATGCTGGGGGATTGTACACTCCCTTATTTCGAATTGTCATTTACATTTTATTCCTTAATGAGAGGGCAGAGCAGAGATAAATTGTAACCACAAAAGCGAATTATGACTCATGAGAAGTGTAGCTGCACAAATTAGGCCGTATAAAAGATTCCATTACTGGTGGAAGAAAGATTAATATCTTCTGTGTTTGATGAAATGCAAATGGGAGCACTCTAAAGCACGGCTGTTTTTTCAACCAGAGATATTCAATTCCACTTCAATTAGGCCATGACCACAGAGACAGAGCAGCCATTACCGGATACATTCTTAAAGAGTTACAGTCAAAGCCAAAGGCCTGTGCGTGTTGTCGCTGCAGGAGAGAGCGTCTCGTAGCTGCCTCCTATCTCTACAACGAGCAGTAAAAGTGCAACAGTTTGTACAGTAGAGCTTTGCACTCGTGAATGTGCCTCTGCTTGCCGCCACTAAAGCTGTCAAACTGGATTTCTTCACAGGCTGGGACAGGGACAAGCAGAGGAGGAGGTGGTGGTGATTGTGCAACATGCCACTGGGAGAACTGATGTCAAGTTCACCATAAGTTAAGCTACACAGCTTTCATGGATGTGACAACTTTAACTGCAGCTGAAGAGGCAGCAGGAGGAACATGGCGGAAGGGTCAGGCTCCACATAAAGGACGAGACAAAAAGCGCAGCAGCTGTGATTCTTTGGAGGGCGCAGGAAATAGAAGCGCAAGGACAGATTTATGACAAGATGAGGGACGGTGACGTCAACTCTTCCAGGAGACAGGAGGTATGTGAACGTGCTGTGGCCTCTATCCGCCTCGGGCTATAGCTTCCGGATTACGCCAGGCTACTACTTTCCTTTTATTTTATTGCATTCATTACTCCTGGTGTGGATGGATGGATGAGCAAAACTGATAGTATCTGATGAAATGCTTCCTGGTATCACTGTCGCTACATTTGAAACATTGGAATACGAAGCAGATCAGATAAGTGATGAATGGGATTAACTTCTGGGTTTGTTTGGGATTCTTTACTTCTTCATTTTCTTCCTCTACACAGCGAAGATTTAAAAGATTCAGATCTGAGCGCAGACCTTCCAGCATAAGGTCACTTTCACACATGTAGTTCAGCTCGTTTGTTCAAGACCAAGTTAAACTAAAAATAAATATTGTTGTCTTTTAAACCTGGTCTAGTTCGTGTTCACGTAACGGTCATGCTCAAACTACAGAATAAGAATGGACAGCTCATGAGTGACGTCACCCACAGGTTTCCCGAAGGGCTGTTTTCAAGCTGAAAATACGCTGGTGCTGTGCTCTTCCAGCTGAATATCAGCGTAAAAGACATGGATCATCTGTCATCTGTAAAAACACCCACCTGTCAATCAAAGCGCCTTGTACCAGGCTGTAAACACGTTTATTTCTGCTGTTAAGTTGGACATTTTAACATGGGGACTTATGGAGACTGACTCACTTCTGGAGCCAGCCTCAAGTGGACGGTTGAGGAACTGCAGTTGGCTTCACTTCACAGCCACAGAGGCTGGTGTGCACTGGCATGTAACTCATTCATTGGACGGTTTTGGTGATGTCGTCCTGCGTCATCGGCCAAACTTTGTGTTTATTTTTCATCTCTATTGCTCACAAACAGCGTGCAAAGTAATAATGAGAATTATTCATACAACTCAACCGTATTTTATGAAACCAGATAGAAACAGACATGATATCAGTATGTGTCGTGATCGCATGCTGAAAAAGCTGTGTTTAGCTCGACACACGCTTGTTACGTGTGGTGAAAATCTCAGAAAAATCAGCAGAAAATGGATTTATTAGTAGTTTAGCCTTTTAACAAAAGAAAGATGAAACCACATACTCTTAAAAACCAGTGGATTTGTTGTCTTCACTTTCAAACCACAAAGGAACTGCACCAAAGACCTGCTGGCCCTGTTGTCTGGTTCACACCAGGGTTTGACTGACAGCATCTGCACCAGCCTAAACAAAGAAAAGCAAACGGGCAAACACGGCCGGCTTAAACCGAACCAACAGGTTAGATGTGAAGTGATCTCGACGAACCCTCCTATCATCTTTCTCGCATTTCTTTCCACTAAACTGGCAGACTAACACGTGACATCCTTCCACCCGTGAGTACTTCGCCTCCCCTCATCCATGATACCAATTTCCCCTGTCTCCTTGACAACCTTGCTCATTAGGCAGTGATGGGAATCCCATTCAAAATCCATCCTCCTCCATAGGCGGCGGGTATGTCAGAGTGGCAGCCATACCGTCGCTCAGTCTGGTTCCTGCTAACGGGCCGTCGCTCTTGACATCAATCTGGGAAAGTCTCATTTGTGCGTGGAAGCTGGATCCACTAAACACGAAATATTACGATCCAGTCAGCATTTAATTACAGCTGCTAATTCAGCTTCATTTTTTACGGTTCACAGAAGGTGGCTGAACACAAAAACAAAACATAAATTTCCTGTGAGCGAGAAAGAGCGAGCACACAAACACACACAAAAGAAAACAAACAGTTTGAGGAGAGAGACCGGATTTAAAAAAGAGAAAAGCCTGAAAGCTCATGCTCCCCGTGACCTCCTCATTCCTCTGCTGAGAGAGTTAAAAGAGGAAAGATGAGCGACAGACTGCTGAGCTGGGCTTCACCCGCACTTCAACAACTCCCTTCACTGAAGGGGAAACACTCCGAGGCTCTTTCAACAGCGCACAAAGAGAAAGGGAAAGTAAAAGAGGATTATAAAGAAAAAAGAGACAGAGAGAGAGAGAGAGAGAGAGAGGAGGGATGTTTAAAGAAAGAAAAAGTCTGGCAAAGCTTTTCTGTGTTTGGCATTCAGGTCAAAGACATGCAGGATTCAGCCAATGGGAGACATTTTCCACCCCCGCTCGGTCGCCCTCCACTCCACAATGTTTGCAGGAGTTGCTTCTCAGAGGACGGACAACAATCAGCGTCTGAAGCGAACAGATCCACTGCGGATCCAATGATTCTTCCTCACACAATAATTTGTCTCCAACAACAACAACAACAACAACAAAACCAGGCCAACGCATAATTAGATGCCTTTCACATGCAGTCAGTGTTAACAATGTTTTCCACATGTACAGCTGCTGCTGCTGCTGCGAAAACACCAGAGTGACAGCTGTATTGAAACGCGCACATATACAGTACAGGCCTTCAACGTGAGGGCGTGGTGTGTGACATGAGCTCATCTGCCGCTCTCTGTGATGAGGTCGGCGGTTGCTCTTCTTCAGATTCAGGAGGAGGAAACGAGCGCCGTACATGTGGATGCCATCAGAAAAAAAAAAAAACCACCACACAAGGACATCTCAAACACAACACCGAGAGGGTTTCTCGTGGTCGGCTTAAAATAGGACCGGGAAGAAGGCAGCACACACACACACACACACACTCAAGACCACACACACAAATAGAGCTGGGGCTGCTATCGTTACACCATATGACTGCACATGGGAAGACAGAAGAGGCTTCTTTATCAAACTCAACTATTCCAAAGTGCCCAAACAAGAGAAAAACAACAACCTAAGAGAGATAAATCCCTAAAAAGTAAACTAGGATGATTGTGCACAGTCTGATCTGCAAACATTTACACTGAAATATCAACCTAAACATGCAGTTGCTGACGTTTTGGGACCCTTAGCAGTAGCAGAAACAAGCTTATTTACACTTGCAGCGGTTTGCGAGCAACATTATCATTCATTTAGATTTATGTTTGTGTCCACCTGATGAATGCAAGTCCACCATTTATCGCTTTTAGCTCTGTAAAGCTCCATAAAGCTAGAATCCGATAGGCGATAAATATCTGCGAGGTCACGGGCTATCAGGTGATTGGGCTGATACCATCTTCGGTTGTTGTTTTTTTCAGTTGATTTCTGTCATTTTATTTTGCTAATTTAATCAAAGAAACGAGCGAGAGCAGCTGCTCATTGACAGATTTGTTCAGCAGCACTGTAAACACCCACTGAGCCGAAGAACGACACACACACACACACACACACCTGCGTGAATATATTGGCAAACGCCGCTTGCTGGGAAATTTATCGCCCAACCTTACTCATCCACCACAAACGACCCCTTTTGTTGGTGCGTTATTATGCCATCCTAATAAAGTCGATGCTGCGCGCACGTCCCCGTGCAGCTTGCGCGCATCCATCTCAAAGCAGAGAGGATTCAGTTATTCTTAGTTTAGCCTCACTTCAATTCTTGCTGCTCTTGCACAAAAACACCTGATTGCTCTCGTGAGTCTCATGAGCTGGATGCCGAACAGAGGACAGCACTTCTCAACGCACCAAATTATATCTGGCATGTTCGCTCTTATTACAAGCTTGTAGTCTGTGTGTTAGTGAGTGTTTGGACTGAATTCCTACAAAAGTATCTAAAGGTCTCAGGGAAACATCGTAAACTGCAGCCCTGTTCTTCTGCATCAATCTTTAACACGCGTCCTTGTCTTAAATCTTAACTTGCCTAAATGGTCGATGACAGAAATGTGGAATTCCCTTTCTTTCTTTCTTTAACTGGACTGTCCACCCCGCTCACCCCCCACAACCTCTCTTTACGAGCAATTTTTCACATGTCACTTCGATTTTCTGTCATCGTTTCAGCCCTTCTCTCCTCGGCGGAGGCGACATTGTTGAGTGGGTCTCCATGACAACAGTCGCTGGGTGGTCCCATTTCCACTGACATGGGCGTTCCCCAAAAAGAATCTGACGTTTTGCCCTTTTCGCTTCTCGATTATCGATATTTCTAAATGGCGGATCAACTTTCGGTCTACACAAAAGGTGCGTGTAGGCGCTGCACCCAGAGGGTGGTGGATTAAACAAAGGCTCTGCTTACCCACACTTGAGTCGAAGAAGAAAAGGAAAGGACTAGAGGGAGATTAGAGAGCACTGCATCTCCAGGAGTGTCCCAGGAACTCCTTGAGAAGATGGTGACAGTATTTTTTTTTTTTTTTTTAAAAAGGTGTTACCACATGTTACCACATATTTTGACAGCAGGATGACGGCATAATTGTGCATCACCGCTGTTATTTAATCCCTCCATCACACTTAATCTGTGCAGACAGATGGGAGGTATTGATGTTTTCTTTTTTTTTTTTCTTACTGAAGAATCAACCTCCAGTCCTTCATTTGAAAGAGATCACACTCTGTCAACTGCTGTTTTAATTAGCATGTTTAGGCATCATCAGGGTAACGCATCATGTTAATTTGATATCTTTATTCCAACATCACCATGACGCCGCTGAAAGATGATAAACAACGTTGAGTCCCTGCTGCATTCAGCTCTTCTTCCTCTCTTCCTTTTTTTTTTTTTTTAGCCATAAATAGCCGACTTCAAACTTGTTTACTCGGCTCCTTGATGCCCGCTTTACCTCCCTCCTCCCATAACAGTGCAGTGCTTGTTCACTTTGCACAGCTCCTTGCACTCTAACACATGATGAGAACACTCCTCTCTGCCACGAGGCCATTATCTATTAGCACAGGTTTCCTCGTGTCTTTTTTATCCCATTTTTTTTGCAGCTTTGGGTTCATAAGTAAAGTGGGAGGTACTGTCTCTATTTTAACTCTGTCTGTGACAGTCTGGTAGCCGTGTCCCCCCCCGGCACAACAACAGAAGACGAGCGCTGTAAAGCACAGCGGGGGCAGATGTAGCGAACGCGGCTTTGATGTACGGCGACGCTTGTTTGCTTTTCGACGTGGAAAAACCCGAGGTGATGCTGTGTTTGCGTCTGACAGAGAGGGTGATAGAGAGAGAAATAAAGTATCTGTGAGAAACGGGTCACTCCCCGGTCAAACAACAAAGATGTGGTAGTGGTTAGGAGCTATTACTTTCAAATGCACTGCACTGAGTTTTGATTTTTTTTTTCCCCCAACACCTCCTCACCTAAAAACTGAAATTTCTGCAAACAAGTTGTCACACGTGAGCAAAGAGAACGTAGCTGAACAAAATCTACGTACAACAAGATATTTTTCTTTTGCTCTAATGTTTAAATGTGGACTGAAATCTTTATGCAAACATCTTTTTTTAAAATCACTCTGAGCTCAGATTTGTGTTTCTCTCACACAAACACAAACAGTTAGCCGGTGGTTTTCTTCAACACACTCACCTGAAGCAGGGATGAATTCAACCACCGTCCAAAAAAATAAGAAGTGCTGCAGGGTGTGCAGAGAACAAGAGATGCTTTATGCCATATTGAGCATTTTTAGACTGGAGGCAAGAAACATTCCCACACTGCAACGTCTTATTGACTTGGAAACTTTACTTTGTTGAATATGAGCCGCTTATAAAATCAAATAAGACAAAAATGCCCCGAGCGAAACGAGTCCTGCATTTCTAGCTTTTCTTACACCTCGTACAGTCAATAGAGTCAATTAGCAAACCAAAGACAATCTAACAGGAGCACTCCGCAGTAAGAGGATACACTTGGTGTAAATGTAAGGACTGCTCGGATGTTCTAAACATCCAGAGTATAAAGATGTTGCGTGCTCATTGCCCACGAGAGTCAGGCAAGTGAGGCGTAATGAAACTACACTCATTTTTACATCTACAAGCAGAGATATGAAGGGAAATACACACATTTAAGAAGAAGAGGCAAAAATCTCCACAGCTGTCTGAAACACTTGTGGACGAATCCGATGAGAGCTGCAGCTGCCGTGAAGTTTTTACTTGTAATTAAAGCAATTAATATCGACAATTCTTCATTTTGTTTGTTTTTGCAGAGGAAATCATGAAGTGGTCACATGAAATTAGCAACAGATAATTAGCCACAATATAAATAAACAATGTGCTAATTATGCGTTTGGCAATGAGAGCCATGTTGCTTGTTGTGCTACAACACACAGTGATAATCAGATGAGGCTGAAGTCGGGCTGGGTAACGAACTAAACTCTGTTTTATTAGGCAAAGTTTATTATGGCTCCTTAATGTTAAAATTAAACTAATATTTGGAAAAGTTCAGCTTATTTTATTATTATAAAATGTGGCTCGTGTTGCTACGCAAACCGAGGACTCCTATTGGTTTGGTCACCTTGGCGTGCCGGCTTCATCATCTTTAAAGTGGTCTAAATTTAGCCATGTAGGGCAGATGCTCTACGAGAGCCTTCCACCCAAACCACAGCATCAGCTACATCTGATGAAAACCTGCTACATTTCCTGTTGACTCGGTTTGAATTGGACGCGCAGACGACTGTCCTCTATTTTAAAATTTATAGCCCGTCATAGTCACTTCATCCATCTATCTATCAAATGACGTGATATCTGGCGCATCACACGCACAGGTATGCAACAAACTCACACACCAAGAGTGGAGAGATTGTTTTTTTCGTAAAGAATATTAGCTGGTGTGATATAACCAACCAAACAATGCCTATCCATGGTGTCAGTGCGATTTTATAGAACATAAGTTCTTTTTAGCAGTATAAAGGAATCAACTGTCACTTCTTGACACACTCCCACGCATTAATCTGAAAATATCTAATGATTATTTTCCTGCTACCTACAGTTTCCTCTCGTGCGAACATTTAGTCTTCCTGCAACTTCCTGAGTGTGTCAACGCAAAGTTTGAACTCAAGACGCGGCACTTCAATAACAATAAAAAAAAATACCTCTGAGAGACGGTTAGTGCTGTTTTGCTTCTGTTCATAAAATGCTGTGTTGTTTACAACTCCCATCTCAGGGATGCAGAGGCAGCAGCGTTGGAGGGTCTTTACTTTTTAAAATGTCTGAGCCTCCCTCTCTTCGCAGCACTGACAGCTTTTTTCTTAAATGATGGATCCTGAGTTATAGCAGAAAGCAAACACACAGTGCACAAACCGAAAAAAGTCAGCCTGATTATATTTAAGGGTCAGTCGGCGCTCAAACCACAGTAAAATATATTTCCCTTGACTTTGCCTTTGTCGTATCAATCCATGCAGAAAAGTCTGCCACCACCAGCAACAACACAATGGACGTAATGGAACACAGTTTTGCTTGTGGTCCACGCGGCGGTACGAAATTACATTTGAAGAACTCAACAGCAGCGTCTCCTTCCAGAAACGATGCCCCAGTTAAGTTTTGATAATCCACAGACCTCGGTGTCGATAGAAAGAAGACTGAAATAGGAAAAACAAAGCATTAGTGAGGAGGAAAAAAACTTTCCTTAAGGGATGGATTAAGGGGGTTTTACTCTCAAACATCAAACTCCACACTCACATGCAGGTAATCCTATACATTAGCGTGCATCTGTGAGGATCCCCGCAAGCAACAAATGGCGGGAAGAGATTTTCTCTTAATGAGGTAACATGGGAGGGAAACTAAACAAGCTGTGTCTCCTGTGTGCAATTGCGTTGTGTGCACAATTTGCATCTTGGAGTTAATTCACTGTGAGCTTTATTTGTGATGAGCATGCAGGCAATACCACCGCCGTTGACCCGACTACTGTACTAGGAAATAAACCCGCGATCACCCAATGGGGCTGCCAACTTAATTAGAAAGCACTGTATCTATTCTCTGGATACACTGTGAGAGAATGTGTTAAAATGAGGTTAGCTCATGCAGAAAGATGGGTACAGAAATAGTCCTCCAAAACTCTCTTACCCCTTTTTTCTTCTTCCCTGTGTAACACAAACCACTGTTGACTCTACCCCAGCTTGAGCTTTACCTTCTCTTTGTACCGTCTGCTCCATCGGCCTTCTTTCTACTCCTCCCTTGGCTATGGATCTGAATTATTCTCTTTGATCAGGTGTTACTTTGAGGCTCCCAGGAGAGAACAGACTGATGTAGAGAAGAGCAATGCAGAAAGACTGGTGCAACGCAACGCAGACCTGTTGAACCACTTTTTGGATACTCGTACTGAGATATGGGTAATTTTCTCAGGACATTTGCTTATAGTCGCCTGCTGAGTGGACAGTCACGGTGGATATTCCAAGAGTCGGTGTTACAAGCGAAAAGAAAAAAGGCTTAAAGAGGATTAAATCAAAAGCTAAATCACGTCTATTTCCTTCTGAAGGTGATAACAATCCGTACTGTGACATGCCACAGTCACATATCTTTATCATGACTCTCAGAGGAGTCATTCATGCTTTTTTTCCACACCTCTCGAGAGTTGCACAAAGCTGTCCTGCAAAAAGGTTTTAACACCATCGATCATGGAGTGTCTAAAGGAAGTAAAGCGTGGAAATACAAGACTTTAATTGTGAATAAAATGCATATTGTTCGCTAAAGAAAAATATATATTTTTGTTTTGGTTTTAAAGGTCCAATGTGCAAGATTTAGGAGGATTTATTGGTAGGAATGTTTTCATTAGTTTATAATCACCTGAAAATAAGAATGAGCCCTTTATACCTGCAGTAAGAGCGGGTCCTCTCCACGGAGTTCGCCATGTTGAACCTCCATTTTTCAGTAGCCCAGAGCAGACAAACCAAACATTGGCTTTTGCTTTTTATGTGAATTTCCCAGCCAGGTTTTTCCCTACATGCTTGGAAGGAGAGGGTGAGGCGTGGGAGAGTATTCACTTGGCTGCAATCTGCAACTTCGCCACTAGGTGGCACTAAACCCTACACACCGGACCTTAAATTAGGTGTCCCCATGTCTGTATATCAACTAGCTCCAGTTAAATGAGGAATTGTTTTGCTTGTAAAATGTTTGAAACTGGAGTAATTGTAGTTTACCAGAGCCCAGGGTGATGTCATCAAATTGCTTGTGTTTCCAGCCAACAGTCCAAAAAAAAACTGCTTAGTTTGACAAATCGTGACAAAGCAAAGCTTCAAATATTCACATCTGAGAGCATGTAGAGTGAACATTTTACATTTTTGTAATGGAAAACAAAAGAAAACATAAAAACAGTTATCTGTGGACTGTTTAATGAATGAATCTATTTATTTCTTCTTTACCAAAATAAAGCGACAGCAAACAGGGCAACCATTTCTTCATGGTTCTTCTTGTACTTTTTTTGTTGTTGTTTTTTTCTTTGCAGGGGTTTTTTTTTTTAAATTGCGTAAAAGTCTAAATGTGAGTCAATCAGTGTTACACAACATCAGCAACTGTTGTAAAAAGACCAGACAGTCATTTTCTGCAGATGGAGGATGTGAGAATTTGCCAGATATTTTCAGGGATATTTTACTTTGCTATTTATTTTCCATGGGTGACTGTTATTTTCCATGAGTGCCTGAAAACAGTCTAAATTTATCCAGGCTTTCCAAGACACATGGGAACTCTCTTCCTAAGGAGCAGAGGGTTGTTACTGGTATCCTGCTTGTCTCTCTTTGCGCATGTTTGTTTGTCTGTGTTACATAAACTTGTGTTGATGTCACAGAGTCACAGCGAGAGCAGAACAGTATGTCGAAAACAGGAACGGCGGATGTAAAAAGGGACCACATATACAGTAGATGTTAGTTTTGGGGAGCTATGTTTCAATATCAGCCAAACAGCACACTGCATATCATCGCTGTGTGCCTCTGCTCATAACAACATCAGAACTGGCTTTGCCAAACCTCTGGAGAAGACACTGACCTCTGTAATGACATTCTGCAAAAATAGTTATGGGAACGAGTATAGGAAGCGACGACCCAACAAGAACAAGGGGAGGACGGTTATTCTTTCATTTCTATGCTGTCCTTTTCACCTCTTCTTGGAGGCACATTTTAAATTCAGGCAGGAAATATGATTATCAACAAAGGATTAACTGTTTCAGCTGCAGCCAAGCAGCTGATTAGCTTAGCTTAGCATACACTGGAAACAGAGGGAAGCAGCTAGCCTGGCTCTGCGGAAAGACAACGAAATCTTCCCACAATACTCACCGTTAACCCATCTCATTTGGCTAAGTCTACAAGTGGCATGTGTGTTATGTGTCAGACTATGTCTTGGCCCAGTGCATTCACATCCTGGAGCTTACAATGGTTGCCTGGCAACCTCAGAGGGACAACAAGATCCCACAATCTCTGCAAATTATATCTTCAAAGTCAGGACTCAACATGCGTATTTTTTAAATCTGAGTCGTCCCTGTTTGTAATTAATAAAATAAACACTGATTAAATACTCTGGGTTATGAGCTGTTTTTTAGGACTACGGCCGCAAACAAGAAGCTAAAACTTGCTAAAGCACCGTCAAGATGACGACAACTGCAGATTCAGGTGATAATTCTCTGTCGCACACTCCCTTTTCGAATTGTCGCAATGTCATTTGATCCATTGTTATTATGGAAATACTGACTATGAATTTGCATTTGCAGCATCTTCTAAGAGCTTCATTTGTCTTTGCTTTTGTCTAAAAATGTTGAATATTTCTTATTAGTTTAGCCCAGAGTGTTAAATGCCAACATGAGTGAGGTATGTAACACCTGGCTAAATGCTCCTATCTGTGGACAAAACTATTTTCCTGACACCTCTAAATCATATGAACATTTTCTTTCTTGCCTTTCAGCTGAAGGCCAAAAAAATGATGTTATCTCCATGCTATCATGCTCATCTCACCCTGTTCACTGCTTTGGCTAATCATTTAAATAGTTTAAATACTTCTGAGCTCACTCTGTTCCTATTATTGTTTTCTGCGCCATCGCTTGACATTTTACAACACCCTCAAATGCCGCCACAGTGATTTAAGACGGCATTTCTGCTTCTCTGACACGCGGATGATGCCGCTCCTTTCACTGAACCGTCGCCACATGAAACACTAAAACACCGCATTCAGCGAGCATCTGCCGGCAGCTCTCTCCGCGCGCCGCTGAGGAAGACAGAGGTCACGCTCAAACAACCGTGGTTCGGCCCAGCCAAAACAGCAGATAGGGTAAATAGATGCCCCGCAGCTTGTGTACGACGGTGTGTGTGTGTGTGTGTGTGTGTGTGTGTGAGTGCAACAAAAAAAAAAAGGAGAGACTCCACAGGCGAAATGCTGTGTGTGTGCAGTCTTGAATTCTCAGGAGAACCCTGTGGCTCTCTGAGCTGTACATCTCATAAATAAAGCAGGATTTCCTTCAGCTGCATCCATGTGTATGTGCGAGAGAGAATAATAAAGAGAGAGAGAGAGGGAGGAGGGAAAGTGCACAAATGGATTACAGGAGGCCGATCATATTGCTCCATTCAGCAACTGAATCAACTCCCGAGCACGCAGCAGCAGCAGCAGCAGCAGCAGCAGCACGTTTCAGGACAAATAAATGAAGACACATCATCCTTAAAGATGACGTGAACTGGTGATTCCACTTCATAATCTTAAAATATTTAAACATATTTAAAGCGGAAACGTCAAAGCTGCTTCCGATGCGTTAATCTGTCCTCATGCACATTTCATGAGCGCTGAATTATCAACCACAATTAGCCACTATTGCGCGACGTTCGCTTGTTGTTGAACAATCTGTATGCTTCAGTTTCATGAACCCACACTAAGATGAGCAAGATCACACTAAGTGATCTTGGGAAATTATAAAAAGTCTATTAGAGCATAATATAGAAATTTCGTGTGAGCCAAAATTGAGAACGTACTATCTCAGAGAGCAGCACCGCTAGATTCTATTCATAGTTGTTTTTTTCTGGTTTTATTTGCTCTGTGGAGCACTTTGGGCTGCATGTTTGCATGAAAGGTGCTATATATATAAAAAAAAATCTATAATTAAATAAAGTTTGAAAGTTTTTTTTACCTATGCTGAGCACAGAGGTCTGTCTGTGCTCCACAGTTGCGATGTGGTATCTCGCCTCTGGCTGTGGAAACTGGACGCTTCCACTCGACTCCAGAGGAGGACAGAAAGTGTCTCCTGTGTGATCAGGGAGAGGTTTGAAAATGAAATGTACTTTTTGTTCTATTGTCCAATATATCACAACATCAGATACAAACTGAATGTCCTGATTTATTTTCTATGTTGGATGAATATGGACGAAAGTTCCTGTTTCACTTTCGGCGGTGTATCACTTGTTCTTTTGTCCTTATAATTCTTTACTGCCTTTGTTTGTTATGTGCGTAGTGTTTTGTAAGTCCTCGTGGGCTGGGCACCTTTTGTGCATGACACTTACAATAACTAGTAGAATACAGCTGTAACCTAATTATTTTACAGGTCGAGTACGTACAACACAATCAGAGCGGTTACGAGCCAGCTGAGGATCAAAACACAACAGCAACACGGCAGGAAATCAGAGAGTACCAGACGATAAAGAGGACAATTCAGGTGAATTTTGATGAAAAAAAAAAAATGGATCCAGAATGTGGGACACATCAGGCGAGGGACATTCATTTGGGGACTTCTTTGTAAAATGCACTACAGCTGCAGATTAAAGACTTAAAAAAAGGCTTCTCCTCTTTTGTGGTTGTTCAGTCAGTCAGAAAACAACTCAGCTTTCAGAAAAATGACTGCACTGGTGGGGGCGTGTTGCTTCAGGTACTTGTGAGGAGATAAAATATGATCCAGGAGGTCCAATCTTAGTAATAGATCCACAAGGTTTAAGGCTTGTCAGGTGGCCAAATGCAACTGTGAAGTTATCAGCGTGACAAATATTTCAGCTTTTGTCGTAACGATTGTAGAAATGCAGACTTCAGGTTACAAAGTAACGTAGCAGGAATGTGCACTTACATGTATGTTGAGCCGAGTTGAGCCTGCTGTGTCAATAAAGTGGCCTCAGATCAAGAAATATTTCAGCAGTCTAGTGATACGTGACAGAAGGCCCGGCAGTTCAGAGCTCTCCACACACTATCAGTTGTCCGACATGTAGCTATTATCACGTTGTGTTGTGTCTTGGCTTGCTCGTTGTGCAATTCTGACAACATTGTTTAGCTCGTGCGTTGTAGAGGCGCAGAGCTTGTGGCAGGTTTTCACGAGAGTTGAATTCCATCCGTATAATCCCTCCCATAATGCATGTCCCGGCAAACACGATTAATACTCCCCTCACTTTCTTATTCTCTGTGTGTTTGTGGAGCGAAGGCACCTTCACTTAATCACAGAGATTTCTCAATTATCTTGTGGGAAACGGCTTAGAAACCCGTCCCAGAGTCTGTCTGCAAGTCACAAGTCATCAATGTGTTTCCTCTCGAGGGATTGTCATCATGATGAAAGTACAATACTTTTAATTTAAGATAAGTAACCGGCCATCCGATGCGTGCTTATAAATCCCGTCAGCCCAGAGGTTTTCGCACACCGTGGCGGCGCAGAGCGCTGAGAGTGTGCAATATTTTAAATCCAACAAATTGCAAAACAAGCTTATTTCACTGATCCATGTCCGGGTGGAGGTGTGCCATTCATGAAATCAGCAGCCGTGATACCTGCAGAGTCCTCACAACCAACACCATCAGCAACCACACAGTCACACAGATCTAATTTCAGATCACTAAAACTCATCAAGTCGCTGGAAGATTGTGCTCTGCTCAATTTCTCACATTGAAAAATACACCGTTGTCTGTGTGAGTGTAGTGTTTGTGGCAGTGACTACGAGGAGCCTCCGCTATTTGTTTATTTGAAGAAGGATTTTTAAAAAGGGAGTGTATGTATGTTTGGGGGGTTTGAAACCTGTGGCTCCAAAGTGAAACCAAACGAAGAGCAGGAGACGCACAATGCTGATTAAACATGTGACACGCTGAAATAACAAGCGTAACTTCGCCAGCGGTTTTTACTGATACTGTTTAGTGTTGCAGAGATGTTAACATTTCCTCATTGTGCTGATAGAAAACATGAAACCACAGTCCACAGACAGATCCTGTAAACACTGCCATAGCAGTGGCACAAGCTCAAGTTACAAAGATGGTGAAGCGCATCACGTGTAACTCTGCACAGCCTTGCTTTTCAATAACTATCTGCCCTTTTGCTATCTTACTTTATACTGGAGACACAAATACAGAAGCTGATCAACGTAAAATACTGAGTATATCAAGTGAATTAAAGTTAAACTTGAGGCTGGTGCGATGTTACAGTCCACTGCAGAGTTATGTTCAATCACATCATTTTTAATTCTGGCTTGTCGTCAAGTCACTCTTTTGTGAAAATAAGGAGCACGCTTACATTTTTAGAAACAGCTACAGCACTAGTGAATCATACCGGGTGGCTACGGCAGCTGCGCTCTGGGGAACTCTTGGGACATCGTGATACGCCTATGCACTACCACTTCTCAGTGAAGTTCATTGCTGTGGGGTGAAAAGAACAGCTGGCGTCGTGGAGAACAAACGCTGGAGTTGATAGTGCATATGGTAATTGGGCATTCCAAATTGGGAGTAAACAAGGAGGAACGAAATATGATTATTTATTAAGCTCAGTTGCAGGGGAACACTGAGTTTTAATTGAAATTTAAATGACTATAACTGAAGTTTACATCTGCCCATCGCAAAATGTGACCAGCGATTCTTCGTCGCTCACGAGGGAAGACCCTTGACAAATGTGAATCAATATGTTAGGAGAGCGTCGGAGCATCCACGGGAATGCTGAGAGATTGTTACAGATGCTGATCCTTTAGAGGGACGCCGCGTGTCGACGTGGGCTGCGATGCTCTAAGGGGAACTTGGAACGCGGATCGTTCTGTGAAATACAGATAAGCAAAGCCCTCGTGCTCCGGGTGAGATAACTCAATGTTTGTCTGCACGCTGCCGCTTTGCGCATCAGGACAGCCAAAGGGGAAAATGTCCACTTAATTAAATCAATCAGAGCATGAAGGGCCTGCTGACGCCTCCACTGAAAACAACACGATGGGACAAACTCGAACAATAGCTCGACTCTTTTCACGAGTCACAGAAACTCCAGCGATGATGCATAAGCGTTGTCTTCATGGCACAACTTTTACACGTTATTAGATGATGTACGACACCTAAACAAGATCATTTAAGTGTTAATAAACCAAAGACTTGCTAAGCAGGTAGGTAAGGGGTACATGGTACATCAGAACCCCAAGAGGCACCACTGCAACACTGTTTCGGTCAAACTACACCTAGAGCGTTTCAGAAGCGTTTTGCCCACCAGACTCTGTTAATTTGCTCAATTTTGGTCATTTTTCCTGGTATATGTGCTTCTAAATATGTAAATATTGTTTCCCTTTTGGCTGTTTTTATGTTTTTATGTTTGCACAGGATCAAAAATCAACCAGATTCTCTATACTGATTCTTCTATCTTTCTATACGCAAAGGCGTGGAACATCATAGATCTAAGGTGAGCTGAATGACGCCTGGCTGCTCAAATAAGCCATCTGTAACAACACCCACCTGTCAATCAAAGCGTCCACGCTCTTAATCCTGCATAACTTTAAGCCTTAATATAATCTGAACAGGTGAGTTGTAAAAATTCACCCTCAGTACAGTTGTCATGAACGGGGAAATTAGCTATAGAGACCAAAACTGTTTTTTGTACCAGGCTGTAAACATGTTTATTTCTGCTGTGAAGTTGGACATTTGAACATGGGGACTTATGGAGACTTGTTTTGAAACCAGCCTCAAGTGGACGTTTGAGGAACTGCAGTTTTTGGCACTTCCTATATGCACCACTAACATTGATGCTTTGCCATGGCCTGCATGTGTTTCACAATAAGGCATTGATAGCAGAGGTGTTGACAATGACCTCTGCAGTCATCATTTTATTATTATTCATTACAAGTTTCTCGTAGATTTATAAAAGGAGAGCGTCTCAGGAAACGAGGCCTGATGTTACATCTCGTTAACAGTTTTGATGGAGCGGCACACCGGTGAAGTGGTTTGTTGAAGAGACGTATAATCAAACTGAGGGAAGCCTTTTCTGAGAACAGCATCGACCCTAATCATTATTTATAACAGCAGCTGTCAGGTCTGTATCTGTTCAGCAATACGCCCACCGGAAAAACTGTGTGTGTGTGTGTGTGTATACGTATTAAGACAAAAACATGCCTGGCCTGTGACATCAGAGACAAGGGTTTGCATCCAGACTCCGGTCTGCGCTTACATTTAGACAACAAAAGCACTACGGTTAAGGTTCAGGGAAAAGCGTGGTGTCGGTTAAATGTTATAAACATGTGTCTTAAGTCGCTGTGGATATTAAACCAGTGAGTAAGATCTTTCCCCAACCTTAACTAATCCTACCAGTGTTTAAACACAACTGTAAAAAGTTTAATAATGCTGCACTCGGAGCAACATCAGACGTTTTGGGAGAAAACAAATGAATTACATTGCCAGTGACGTTTTACTGATAATTTGTGTGACTTGCCAAGTATGTTAACGACATTTCCTTATTATGTCAATAGAAAACATGATCCAGTTAGCACCATGTCTCACTCAACACATATTTGCTGATGCAAATTAGGTAGATATAATAACAGAATTTCTAGGAGATATGACTGTGCAGAGAAGTTAACAGTATGCTGCTGTAAAAAGTACTTGGTATTGGATAATGACAGTATAAAGAAAGTAGTACTGTTGTAAAGCCGAAAATATGCGATGCTGGCCACCGCCATGTTGTCTGTATTGCTTCTTTTGCCTCCTGGCTAATCTAAACATCGGCAAAGACATAGGTGGGATCATCGGCGGACCTGAGGCGGGCCAAATGATGCCTGGCTGCTCTAATAAGCCATCTGTAATGGGACTTTCCTGTCAATCAAAGCGGTCAAGTTGTTAGTCATACACAACTTTAAGCCTTAATATAATGAAACAGGTGAGTTGTATAAAAATTCACCCTCAGTACAGTTGTCATGAACGGGGAAATTAGTTACAGAGACCAAAACTGTTTTTTGTACCAGGCTGTGTGTTTATTTCTGCTGTGAAGTTTGTGGAGGTTGCCGCTTGGTATTGGCCAGTACTTTGAGTTTAGGTATCAGAATCTGTATCTGGAGAGAAATAGTTGGATCTCTGCACCCAAAGTATTGAAACTGTTTACTAATCTTTGCACTGAGAAGTTGGATTGGGTCAATTTTTGCATGAAAAATGAGGCAGTAGTCAAAATTATTGAATAATTTCCTGCTGATTTGTAATTTTTCTCCATTTAAATCAGCTAATCGTTTCAACTTTAATATCCGTACTTGTGTATCTGTGTGCGTGCAGGCAACTAAGGTCCTGAACTTTTGTCCAAAGTTGACACTCTCCTGCTAAGAAGTGTTGAATTTCACTCCTCGCTCTGTCTCTCTTCATGGCCCTAAGTACCAATTTTCTGCTGTGTAATATGAACCACACACACACACTCAAGTAAAGTGTGTGGGAGCCGTTGACCCTTGATTATGATTTAACGAGCAGTTCTTGCTCTGTTTATGAATTTATGAGCACGTTTCTCTGTTGAGTAAGCAGGAGTCGAATTTACAATCTCCAGTGATCTCCGTGAAGACCTCGGGAGGTTTACAACCCCTTACTCCCCCAAATCTCACGTATTTCGCATCATTTCATTAATTAAGAAACGCCACCAGCATTAGAGATCCTACTCCACAATTTTCTGTTTTTAAAATAATATACCCGTTAATGTCACCTTCCTATGCTCCATCATTACGATGCTTTAAATTATCGAACCTTATTTAACCTCTGTGATTACCTCCACGGCCACCTCAGGCCCTTGACATCATGCGTCATCCACAGATTACAAAGTCCACGGGTGTGGCTTCGTGGATCAAGTGAGTGTGAGGCTGAGATACTGTACCACCGTCCTATAACAAGCTTTACTCACTCCCAGTTGCCTCCCTTCCTCCCCTTCATGCTCTCTCAGTGTCCCAGTGTAGGATTAGGCCCAGTGCCCAGTGGTGACACAAGGACACTGGAGCCAACAGACTGTTAGTTCAGTTGTTGGGCATGAATTAGGAACTCAAGCCGGGTGGCAAAGGAGGAAGGTAATGATAGAGATGAAGGACGAGGTGGAGCAAACTAAAAAGGAACAAAAGAGAACACTCGGGACAGACAGATGAAACTCTAAACTACTGATAAGAAGCAGAAAATAAAGTTGTGACAAAGCTAAGGTGTTAATTACAGGCAAAAGAGACAGACGCTCACGATATCAACTGTGTTTTTAACAAGAGTCCACTCGCTAGCTGCACCGTGGTGCTTTGAGCTAAATGCTTACATCAGCACACTTACTCACAATGAAAATGTTGCTGATGTTAAGCAGATAATGTTTGCCATGGTCAACAACTTTTAGCATGTTAGCATGGCAAGATAAACGAAAAGTACGGCTCTTCTGCACAGTTCTTGCAGCTGTTTTGTCATAAACCAAACTGATGAAATGTCAGTCGATTCAATAGGTGTTGAGATATTTATCCCAAAATCAAAGTTAATGTTACGATGGTGCTAAAGAAACTGCCCTAGTTATTAGAATACACTGTATGGAAAGCATGAATGTCATGCCCAGTCATTATGTAAATGCTGAGATAGTTTGCACAGTACAAAAGACATCAGGATTCACGGGGCGGTGTTTAGCTCAGTCGGCAGAGCAGCTGTCCCATGTGTGAAGGCTCAGTCCTTGCTGCAGCAGCCCAGGGTTCGAATCTGACCTGTGGCTCTTTCCTGCATGTCGTTCCCCATCTCTCTCTCTGTCTCCCTGCATTCCTGTCACTCTTCAGCTGTCTCTATCAAAATAAAGCTTGAAAAAAGCCAAAAAAATAATCTTTAAAAAAAAGACATCAGGATTCACTCAATAAGCATCCAAATTTCATGGAAATCCATCCAACAGCTGTTAACCTCATGATGGTGTTAGGGTACATCCAGACGGGATCCAGCACAGGTTTTTCCATTCATTTGAGTGGGAGTAGCTCATTTTGGTTGCAGCAGTGCAGGCTGCAGGGGTGTTGGCCAAAGAATCACAGCGACCTGTGGTGGAGAAGTTGAGCCATATCCAACTTTTGGTAAAATGCAGGCCGATGTTATGAAACTGAGACTAACCAGGTGGAATCATGGACTAAACTATCATAGTTTAGATCAGATCTGATACTGTCAGATAGTTTGAGAGAGAGAGAAGGAGAAAGCGAGCAGCGAAATAGACAGTGAATGAGACCCCCCCTTCATCACAACTACACACTGCCACACAACACCTGATCCTGTCTGAATGCATGCTGAAACAGACCGTGGCTCTTCTGGTGGGGTTGCAAACGCTGACAAAACAGTCGCGACAGCTCTGGTAGCTGCGACACATCCAGAAAGTGTTGCATTCTGTGCCTGGTGGAATTTAGCCGTTAAAGGAAAAGTCAGGGGACCACCAAAATCATTGGGGTTCATCCCCTGGAGACCATAAATATCTGTACAAAGTTTCAGCAATCCATCCCAAAGTGGTGGACCGACTTGACACTGACCATCCCTGGAGTCTCAAATGGCTAAAAATCCTAACAATTAAAACAAGGAAGGTGAAGTAAATGATCGGCAGTAACAAGTTACCAAGTTTTATATCAATTCTGAATACAAACACACAGTACATGCGTACAAAACAAGCCTTATTTTGTCCTTAAGAAGGACACACATACAGCTCAATGGTCACAGCGTGCCGTCTGCTCGATGGCAGCACTCCTCCTTCTCTTAAAAATTACGGGGTCGTAGGAAGGGGGTCTATTGTCATAATTATATGAACTGTTTAATGGCTGCCCATTCCCCAGATTACAGATAATTACAATGACAATGGTTTGACCTTTATCTCACCACTAACATGATGCTCTTCTGTGAATACGTCTCCTGACCGCCCATCTGTCCCTGCACTTATTAAGTCCTTCTCCTCTCTGAGAGATTTCCTGAGAGATTTCCTGAGAGAGGCAAACGTTTCACTTTCCACAAAGCCAAAAACACCAATTTTGACAGTGATCGCTATTTCCTGCATGGTTTTTTTTCCCCTGGAGGACGACTGGAGATGCTCAAAGTGTCGAGTGACTCACAAAAGTTTGAGTAAACTGTAAACTATTGCATCATGAAACACAGGAGAGACGGACTGTCAGAGATACACGGAACATTGTGTTATTTTTATTTGAGATGTCCAGACAGAAATGAAAATGATAAAGTGACACGAGGATGGTCTAAAAACATTAAAAGCTTTAGTCTAAAACACCATACGTAATTAAATGTTTTAAAGTGACATATAAATCTATTCAGAGCTCGAGAAACTCCATTTAATATGGGCCATAAAATGTAAGAGGGTGACGCAATCATCTTCAAACCCTTGTTTCATGCTGGGATAAAAAGGCAGATACTTCACCAGGTCTTGAAATGACTAACTTGAATTATTTAAGTACTAATTACATTATGAAAGTATGAATTTTTTAGTGTTAAATTATCAGACTCTTGAATTTATAATTATTACTGCTTGTTAGACTCATAGTATCTTCTGGTAAAAAGACAGTGTCAAGTTCACGTTACACTGGATGGTAGTTAAAAAGGATTTCTAGTGAATAACGTCTTTTTCCACCGACTCCTACTCAAAACAATAGATAAGACAAAACATTGTGTGGGCACTGTGTGACACTTAATCACTTCCAGCGTGTGAAGATGAGCAGAGTAATTAGTAATTAGGAGAAGAAGAAGAAGAAGAAGAAGAAAGAGGACCTGGGTCATTATTTAATCTGTGATGTTGCACAAATGACACATTTGTGAGTTAAATGAGTTTGTTATGCAAGCGATGTCTGAATCCAGCAAATAATGGAAATGGGACAATATTTACACACTGAGAGAAACAAACAGGTGTGATATTATGAATGTGGAATAAATGTCACGTTCAGTTTTCATGCTTCACTTCGTCATCGACCAACAAGTAATCCAATCCAATCCACTTTATACACTTATACACTTTATTTATACAGCACGATTTTTAGCAAACACAAGGTTTCCAAAGTGCTGCACAACAAGACAAAACACAATAAATAACACAATAGAAACACAATAAAAACATGAAGTAGACAATAGAAAGATTAAAAAAAACAATAAAATAAAATAAATAAAAAGCACTACCCGCACAAGATAAAATAAAAATAAATAAATAAGTAAATAAAAATATGCATGTATACACATAAAACAACACTACATGGTGTCAAGAGCCAATGAGAAGAGGTGGGTTTTAAAATGAGACAGAGAGGAGGCCTGTCTAATGTGCAGTGGCAACTCATTCCAAAGTTTTGGAGCTGCAACAGTGAACGCTCGATCCCCTCTGAGCTTAAGCCTAGCTTTAGGCACTGTCAGGAGCAGCTGGTCAGCTGACCTGAGAGATCGGCTAGGGAGTATAGGGGTGCAGCAGCTCAGAGAGGTGAGGTGGGGCAAGGCCATTCAAGGCTTTAAAAACAAATAAAAGAATTTTAAAATGGAGTGGAGTGAAGCTAAAATCGGCGAAATGTGCTCATATTTGCTTGTGCCAGTTAAAAGACGTGCAGCAGCATTTTGTACCAGCTGAAGACGACTAATAGAGGACCCACTAACCCCCAAATAAAGTGCATTACAGTAATCCAGCCGAGTGGTCACAAAGGCGTGGATTACTGTCTCAAAGTGCTGTCTCTGAAGGACTGGTTTGATTTTTGCCAGCTGTCTAACTAAAAAAAGCTGGACTTCACCACAGCTTTAATCTGGCTGTCAAATTTAAGATCAGCGTCCACTTTTACCCCTAGATTATTTACAATTGGGACACGATACTTCCCAGAAGTGCCACCAAAGACCATGACTTCTGTCTTTTTTTCATTAAAATTCAGAAAATTTAAAGCCATCCAAGCTTTAAGATCATGTAAGCACTTTAGCGGCGGTTTAACAGAGTATGAATCTGACTTTATGAGAGGGACATAGATCTGGCTGTCATCCGCATAGCAGTGAAAAGAAATGCCATGTTTCCTGAGAAGAGAACCAAGTGGGAGTAGGTAGAGACAAAATAAAAGAGGGCCAAGCACAGAGCCCTGTGGGACCCCACATGAGAGAGGAGCAGTGGAGGACACAGAGTCATCACACACAGAAAGACCTGACCTGAACCATTCCAGTGCTGTGCCACTGATGCCCACCCACTGCTCCAGACGAGCAATCAGGATTTCATGGTCGACTGTATCAAATGCTGCAGTCAAATCTAAAAGTACCAGGACAACAGTAACACCAAGCCTGCAATGCAAACTAGTTTATCTGCCCCGAGAGTCAAATAATTCAGAAGTGGCCTCCTTCAACGTCATCACGAGTAAACGAGTCCTGAGTTTTCTAAGACTAACACTTTATCTTTCACAGTAGGTCACTTGTTAGACGGTGCGGTCAGCTTGAGCTCATCAGGAATTAGGAAATATCACGATTACTTTTTTAATTACCTGGAATTGTACCATAAAAAAGGCGACTGCAAGGTGTAACTAATGAAAGTCAAGCAACAACACCTCTGTTTGTTCTTTTTTATCGGCCTGATTGTGTTGTTAATTATTACACTTGGGCTGTTACAATTACTTAACTGTAGAGAAATTAATAATAAATATATTATCATTAAGCTCGAGTGTTGTTTGCCAGCTTTCCATTGTGTCTTGAAATAAATAAACAGCTGTTAATCTCTAGTATTATAAAACCTGCCAGAGTTTATCGCTGTTATTTCACACAGACTTCCTGGAGGTTGATCTCTGCGAGGCTGAGGGAGGAAATCACAATTCTTTTATGGTGAACATCTGATTTAGAAAACAGAGGAAGGTTCAATGTATTCTCTGAAGGTTACATCATTGTAAGCTGTGTACTAGTTACAAATCAACTTGAAATGCTGCAACTATGTTTATTATAAACTATTTATTCATTGGTCAGTTATAATAGCTCGGCTTTTAAAATGTGAAATGTTCGTCAGAAATTCAGAAATGAACAGTCCAAAAACACAAAATATTCATGTACAAAGTTACATCTATTCCATATCTAGTTAAATCTATTATTTTTCTGTGGCTTGACAAGGCTAAAAGTTTCAGTATTCTTATTAGAACTATTTGTACATGTAGAGAACAACAATTAAGCAATCATTTATCGTGCATTTGAACTACTGCAGGGGAATTCCAATATTATGTATTACAGTGAGTTGTATGACACATACAGCATGAAGTGCCTGAATGAATAAATCATCGTTCCTCAGTAAATGATTCATGCTTTAATGCGCGTATGACCGTAATATTTACGAGCAGCACTGAGTTTTGACCTCTTGATAAATACATTACATAAGGCAGGAAGCAAAAATAAATACAAAAGAACAGAGACGGAGAGCTGCAACTAGACTATTTTCATGGCTGATTAATCTACTGATGCTTTGATTAATCGTTTAATTGTTGTTGTATGAAATCATATTTTGTCCGACCAACATTTAAAGCCCCCACCGATTTTCATCTTACTATCATAGAGAACTTTTAAAAAATTAATTGACTATTTTTGCTGATTAAATTCCTGACGACGAATCAAGGTTTAATTGAATGGAACATCTAATCAACTTTATCTGGCAGTGGTAGAAGAAGTACTCATATATTTTACTTTAGAAAAGGTCCGCTGTGTCAGATTTAAGGCTCCATTTACAGAATATGGACGCAAAGGAATTTAATATTTACAACTATGTTTTCACGAGCGCAAAATAAAAAAACGCTTTTGTTTGCCTTAGAATGAGCCTCTTGTCTACAGACGCCACAGGTCTTCTTCCACAGAGTCCACCATGTTTCTACGGTAGCCCAGAACAGACAAACCAAACACTGACTCTAGATACGGCCTTTGTTGTGTTTTGTGTTAGAGAGGGTGAGGCGAGGGTGCTGCAACCACCACACCACCAGATACCACCAAGCGTTCATGACAACTGTACTCACCTGTTCGGATTATATTAAAACTTAAAAGTTATGCAGAATTAATAGCGCGGACACTCTGATTGACAGGTAGGTGCCGTTACAGGTGGTTTGTCTGAGAAACCAGACGTCATTCAGCCCTCCTCAGCTCTACCAATGACTCACGTCTTTGCCACAGATTTTGAGCTTCAAAGCGGTTCTTCAGAAACCTGTGGGCGACGCCACGGATACGCAGCACATTCTTTAAACTGTCGGTGGATACGACTAAATCCTACACACTGGTCCTTTAAGTAAAAGTAGCAATACAACTCCAAAAATTGAACGGCAAATGCGCGTAATGTAGTGGGTTGAAAGTACAATATTTCCCTGTAGTAGAATACAAGTAGAAAGTGGCATAAAACACAGTAATTGAGTAAGTGTACACCCACTGATTTTAAGGGCTCCATAACAAAAACTTCCACGTCTAGGCCTCATAATCTGGTTTAAAAATAACACCCAAAATATGACATTTGCAAACACACTTTCTTCCCCCTTTGTAAAATCTTAGGTATGATGTCAGATAAGAAGTTTCTGTGACACAGGCCAAGCAGTCTATTATTGCACCTGCTTTCCACATACCTGTCATTGCTGAGTGAACCTTGTCCTGTTTTTTTTTTTTAAAGCGTTACCATGGTGGCGTTAACAGTGAGGGTGTGTCTGCAAGATTAGGTGTGCTGCTTGCATGTACCTTAGGAGAACAATTCATGCACAATTAACGTGCAACTACTCCTGATACTAACAGAGACAATGCAGCTCATCATTTATGGGGACTGACGGGGGTGCAGTTACCACGAAGAGCCGCTAGAAACGGTGACAAGCTCGGCGTGAGGCACCAGTCGCCTATCTGTGTGTGTGGTGTGTTTTGGCAATTGTGGTTCATTGTGTAAAGCTGCTGCGTTTTTAAAGAGAATATCTGACACACACACACACTCTTTAGTAATACACACATGACTGAATGTGTTTCGAAATGAGTCCAAAAAAAAGACAGGTTAGTGTTGGGAAAAAATGTAGGAATAAGTCAAACATGACATATGTCTTGGAGAGCAAGGGATGTCTGAAAGACCTGCTTTGCTATAGTAGCCGTCGCTTGCAGGCCTTTCAGAAGTGGCACCGTGTAAATAAAGCTTAAAAAAAGGGTGAGTGGGTGAATTTAAACAAGCTTTTTAGTTATAAAACAGAAAATCTGAGGCTTTTTAACGGCAACAGGAGCAAACGTAACGCTTTTACACGGCGCTTCTAGCACAATCTGTGGTGAGTGGACAAAGAGCCAGCGTCAAATCTACAAAGTGAGCCCAGTTTTTTTTTTTGTTTGTTTTTTTAAATCCCAACTTTTACGACTGTTAAAATGATGAGAAAATAAATCAAAATAAGACGTTAAAACAGCACTTAAGTGGGCGAAGTAGCCCCCGTCCAACTGCACCAACTTACACACAGTTCATCTGCGGTTACAGGCTTACCTTAGTGTTCACTCCAGTGAGAATGGGCAAACGGCGACACACTCAAATGGGAACACCTCCACCACCAACAACCGCCAACCGCCGCCGACTCCCGTAACCAGACAACAAGTAACTAAAAGCGACGGAGATAACGTTTAGATCCACATATCCGTCGGTTTCACTGCTTTTCTTTCTTTTAAAACATGGACCGAACATGTACTGCTCGACCTAACCTCGCTTGTTTTTCTGTCGCAGGCTGACTGCCTCCACATCGATCACTCGCATCAAGCTAGTAACGGCTCAACGGCCGACTTCCGTTATCGCTTTTCAAAATAAAAGCACTGTTTTCAACTAAAGATATCAGTAGTGTCGCTGACTGCTTGAGTTCCTACACTCAACAACGTAAAACATTGTGTCAACACAAGTCAGTAATACTTGTAGGTTAAAATAAGATATATTTTTCTATTTTTATTTATTTTTAATTTTTTTTTGTTTTTTGTTTTTTAAAGGTGCTATATAAATAAAGTTATTATTATTATCTAAAATAAAACACTGATGTTAGCCCAGAGTCTTGTTTTTCTAGTTATACTATATTTTATTTGTTTATTTTTTTTATTTGATTGTATGAAATTATTATTGCATTATATTTTATTCTATTCTATATAATGTACTTTTCTTTAAGATAAGATAAGATAAGATAAGCTTGTACACGCAAGGTGGATAAGAAACTACTCATAAATAAGAAATATGTATAAAAATCTAAGATATACTTGAAATAGAAAAAAAACAAATAAAATAAAAAGTTATTATATTATATTTTTCATAATTTTAACCTTCTTTCTATGTTCTCTGCCGTTAACAGAGTTATTATTTCAAATATTTTGAATGAGCCGCAGAAGATCATACATTTTCATCTATACAGAAAAAAAAAGAAAATATATTCATGCACATTCATAGATATTACACATAGGAAATAAAAGATAGATTGTGTATAAGGGTCAAGCAGTATTAAACACAAACAAAGAGAAAAAATACATGAAAAGAATAATAATAAAAAAGAAATTAAATGTATATAAATAAAATGAAGGGTTAGGGTTAGGTCTGGAATTTAAGAATAGGAACACAACTTTATCTTCCTTAAGTTTCAAACCCTCCTCTGTTCAACAGAGTTATTGAACAGAAGAGAAACTCTAATTTTGAAGGAACATCACTTGATTTCCGGTGTGATCAGGATGACGTCGGTTAGCTTGATCGCCGGTCTCGTTGGTGACGTCACCAACACCGGGACTAGTACAGGACAACGCCAGAGGAAAAGGGACCAACCGTGAGGGACGATGTCGCCCCTCTCAGATGATGAAGGGAAGTTTGATTTCTTCATGCTCATCTTTGCCACAATACGAGATTATTTTAGGAGTCCTGTGAACTCACCAGGTCTCAACAAACTCTTTGCACTCATGAGTTCAATAGAGAGACACATGAAGTTATTTTATCTTTCTTTTTTTCTACACCAAACGGCAGAAATGTTGAGATTCTTCACACAAAAAATGCCACAAAACATGAGTTAGGCTATATTATACATAAACATTCATATTATATTAATTCTAGTATAAATAGTACATCATATAATAATAATCAAATAAGATCAACTTCATTGTTCCCATGCAGGAAAATTAAAGAAGATGAAAAATTAAGTTCAGATTAGGGAAGTGAAACCAGAATACTACATGATCTTATAATATAAACTACAACAAAGAGCAGGGAGAATAAAAACAGAGGTTTTATATATTATTTGATATATCTATGAAAGAGTAGAGCGATACACAAGGAAATACAATAAACCAAAACAATGTTAAAACAATACCTGTACAGCAGGTTTGTATAATTCTCTTATACAATGAAAATATATTAAATAAACAGGTTATATTTAACAGTACTGAGGGTCTGTCATCAGCGAGAAATTAAATTTAGCCTAAGTGGGATCAGTCCTTGGTCCCCCTCCATTTGTCAGTGATATGCAAGCAGAAACACACACACTGTAAAACATTGTGGTTTGATTGATTAGTTCTCCATGTGTCCTGAAAAGACCAGCGCTGGATGAGTAAACCAGCTCAAGGTTTTACTCATCCAGTGAGTCACTGGTTAGAGGCGAATAGGTAATAATTTAGTACTTGGTAAAAATGACTCAGTCCTATTTTAGCATTGAAGGAAGGCTGATAAAAATATACTGAAATATAAATCATGTCGATCGCCTGTTGACTCAGGACGGTATCTCGGCCAAAGTATTATCCAAATGTGCCGATAATTTGCTTTTATTTTTGTTTTTTGTCTTTTCTTGTCTAATTTTTTTTTAGGAACAGTGTGAAGGATTTAGTGGCATCGATCAGTGAGCCTGCAGATTACAACTGAATAGCCCTCTCCCTCGAAAAGTGTCAGAGAAACTACAGTGGCTATAAAACTTGGAAAAACCCAGACAAGCCCTTTGTAGAGCCAGTGTTCAGTTTGTCTGTTCTGGGCTACTGTAGAAACATGGTGGTGCAGCATGGTGGACCTACTCCCTCTGTACATATAGGGCTCGTTCTAAGATTAACATATAGCAGTTCCTATTTTCAGGCGATTATACACTGAAAAATATGTATGAATATATAAATAGATCCTCCTAATGCTGCATTCACACAGATTCAGGCAGACGGTAAACAACAAACTGGATCAGGAGGAGGCATCAGAGCAGGACAGTAAAAATTAGCTGAGGCTGGCAAAGAATACCATCAACAGTAAGTTAAAACTGTTTGTCATCATCGGCTCTGGATGTTACGTAGCTCCCTCGTACCTTGTGGTTTTGCAATTCCTTTGGACTGTTTGTTTTTCTGTGCAATCCAGAAGGTGTTGTCCATCTGCCGTCTAACGTCTGCCTGAAGCCACATGAATGCAGCATAAATCTTACACATTGGACCTTTAAGTCAGTTTTCATCATGATGTTTTATCAAATCAAATACACGAAGTGACAAGTCATTAAAGATGACATAAAAAGTTGGATCCAAGAGAGGTCTTTGAGTGTCTACTGTTTTTATGACATAAAAGTTCAAACCGAATAAAGATAAAGAATACATCTAAACGAAGGACTGCTTCACATCCTTGTCACCTGACCTACAGTTACAGTATGCATCCTCCCTTACTATACACCTATGAAATGACTCCAAACAAACTCTAAACACACAGCCCTCATGGCCACAACCTCTCAGTTAAATAATGTCTCTTATGTGCGATATTCATCCATTTAAAGCTTCAGTTCTGGCAGGTACACTGATACAAATTCATGCACTTGTTTCTTGTTCTGCAGTGCCTCCATGTGTCTAATCGTTATTCCTACACCAGAAAGAGGAGTAATGAAATATACACCTGTAAAGGTTTTGGGATGTGGAGGACAAAACAAAAACTTTTATTTTTATACAACCCCAATTCCAAAAAAGTTGGTATGCTGTGCAAAATGTAAATAAAAACAGAAAACAACATATCGTGTTAAAAAAAAGACATTTTACCATTTCATGGAAAACATTAGCTTATTTTGAAATTAATGGCAGCAACACATCTCAAAAAAGTTGGGACAGGGGCAACAAAAGGCTGGAAAAGTATAGGGCACAAATCAAAAGCAACTGGAGGAGCATTTGACAGTTAATTAGATTAATTGGCAACAGGTCAGTAACATGGCTGGGTATAAAAGGAGCATTTCAGAGAGGCAGAGCCTCTCAGGTGTAAAGATGGGCAGAGGTTCACCAATCTGCGACAAACTACGTCTAAAAATTGTGTAACAATTTCAGAAAAATGTTCCTCAAAGTAAAATTGCAAAGATTTATAAGATGGAACCATCTGCAGTGTAAAATATCATCAAACATTCAGAGAATCAGGATGAGTCTCTGTGCGCAAAGGACAAGGTCAAAGGTCAAAACTGGATGCTCATGATCTTCAGGCCCTCAGATGGCACTGGATTAAAAACAGGCATGAACACAGTTTTAGTCATACAATCCACAAATGCAAGTTAAAGCTGTATCATAGCAAAGAAGAAGTCATATGTGAACACGATCCAGAAATGCAGCCATCTTCTCTGGGCCAAAGCTTGTTTAAAATGGTCTGAGGAAAAATGGAAAACTGTTCTGAGGTCAGACCAATCAAAATTTGAAATTCTTTTTGTAAACCATGGGCACTGCGTCCTGCGGACTAAAGAGGAGAAGGACCATCCAGCTTGTTATCAGCGGACAGTTCAAAAGCCTTCATCTCTGATGGTATGGGGTTGCATTAGTGCCTATGGCATGGGCAGCTTACACATCTGGAAAGGTACCATCAATGCTGAAAAGTACATAGAGGTTTTGGTCATCCAGACAACGTCTCTTTCAGGGAAGGCCTTTCGTATTTCAGCAAGACAATGCTAAACCACATACTGCATCCCTCACAACGTTATTGGTTTGCAGGAGAAGAGTATGAGTGCTGAACTGGCCTGCCTGCAGTCTAGACCTTTCACCAATAGAAAACATTTGGCGCATCATAAAAAGAAAAATCCAGCAACGAAGGCCCAGGATTGTTGAGATGTGTTGCTGCCATCAATTTCAAATGAGCTAATATTTACCATGAAATGGTAAAATGTCTCAGTTTCAACACGTGATTTGTTGTTTATGTTCTATTGGGAATAAAATATGGGTTTCTGAGATTTGCAAGTCATTGAATTCTGTTTTTATTTACATTTACACAGTGTCCCAACTTTTTTTAGAATTGGGGTTGTAGTAAAATGTGTGCAAAACCATGTCAATTAAAAACAAAAGGTTTCTCACACAGATATCTGGCTCAGTGTTGAGTTTCCTATCACAAGGGGGCAGGAGAGCTAAACACTGTATCTGTCATCGAGTGTGCACGTCACAGCCTTCATTTGGTCATTACTCCAGTGCCAGGATGTTAAAATAACAAACTCACTGGTGAACGTTTCACCCGCACCCTCCCTATGGTCACAAACAATGACTTTCAGAGGCTGACAAATCAATCCAATTAGAAAGAAGAGGAATAAGTACAAGCACATGCTTATCTGCTGAAGACTCACGTTAGGTTAATTTTGGTTTACCACAGCTGACTCGAGGATAATTGGAAAGAGCTGAGCTGCAGACCAGACCTACAGTTGGTGTTTAGATTTTACGTTTGAATTTCATTATTACATAACAACATTAGACTTGGTCTGTGAGTGAGACCATTATATAATAACATACTGCGGCATACAAAGCTGCTATTAAAGTGCAAAATGGTCTTTCATACCCCTCCTCTCTTAAGCCCAAGGAGAGCTTGGCTTATTAATCAAGGCTGAGTAACACTTGTCAACACTTTTTCTGCCACCGCTATAATCAGGATGTCTTCCATTTTAGATCCACGCCCCTCATATTCTCACCAGCCGCGCAAAATCATCCCACTGAGTGACTGCTGAGAGCCCTGCAAGCTGAGCGGAGCTATAGTTACAACGCTGATGAAACTAGATGTTTATTTTGGCAGAAAGGCGCCCGTATGTAAGTCCACCTGATTGAAAGTGATGATGTACGTGATGAGCCGGTGGCTCCCGTGCTATGCTTGCTGTTCTGCGGCCTTCAGATCCAGTGAAATGTGAATTACATAAAATTTACTGTAAAATGTGCATGATGAAATCTAGTGGGGTTTTTTTTTTGTTGAGGCTGTGTCATCATGAAACTATCCTACAGTATAAAAAAAGGACACAAGACTGCACTTTGGAAACAAAAATGTACCATCAGGATACCTGTGTACCATAATACTCAGAGATATGATTGAATTAAAGCAACTTTTCTACCACAAAATAACAGATTTTGGACTGTGAGCTCAGAGCACAGAGGAAGTGTGTTTGTACCACAACGTTTTGGATCACCTGAAAGTCGCTGGAAGTTTTCGGGTTCGTGGTGTGGGTGGATGCTGACGTGAGCTGAGCCGGTGTCGTGCCAGAACAGGAGCTGGAAAAGGCGGCAACGCAAGAGCTCACTAATTAAGATGTTATCTTCTTTATTTAATCTGCAGTGCGTATGCAAACAGATATTTGACACAAAATTTTCAAGCTAAACTAAAGCATTGACCCAATCGATAGCTTTGGTTAGCTCAAAACTTGTTTAAAGTTCACATCCAAGTCTGTTGCAGATAGGAGGTTGTTGAGTTTACTCTTAAGAACATTGTAATGACATAATTTTGTACTGAGCTACAGTTTGAGACAACAACAGGCTGAATACACTACTGAACTGAAACAGTACTGTTGAGCTGTCTACCAGCATAAAGCATACTTACATTGTCTATTGTGTTATAGTTGTTGTTGGTTCCAGGCTTTATTCTGCCTACCTGCTAGTCTGTTTTTGCTTTCCGTAAATAAACTGCCTTTTACCCTCACCTGCCCTGTCTATGCATCCTGCTTTTGAGTCCTCACACAGGCTTGTGACAATAGCTATTTCTCACAACAGACGTTTTGCCTGTCAACGCATTTCGTTGTGTTGCTAATAAAAGATGAATCCTCTCTATTCATGTGTCCCAGTAACCCACGACGGCGTGACAGTGTAACAATGAGCCAGCATGCACAGCAGACCTATTTCTCAGCAGAAGAAAGTGTAATTAATATTCTTAACGATGGCTCTGCTCCACTTAAGTGTACCGATGGACTTGTTAAACAACCCTTTGACTTGTCGAAGCCAGAAAAACACAGGTGGACTTAATAACAGTAATGATTCTCTTAAGTGGAACTCAACTATCATTAATACATCTGTGTGTTTCCTGTTATGACATGACAAATTGTCTGTTGTGCAACCATTCAATAAAGCATGTCAATAAACCAGCAGAGTGCAAATGAGTGGAGCTAAATGTAGTCGGTTGTCCACCATGGAAAATGGTCCATACTCATAGACAGTATAAATATAGACGTCGTATCCGTGATGTCGTATCCGTGACGTCACCCAGAGCTTTCTGAAGAGCTGTCGTAACGCTCAGAGAGTGGTGGCTCTGGCCGTTGCCTTGTTGGTAGTCCTGCCTCTTCCGCCTCCTGGCTAATCCAAAAATGGGTAATGAAGTGGATCATCGGTGGACCTCAGGCGGGCTGAATGATGCCTGGTTATTCAAACAAACCTTCTCTAACGGCACCCACCTGTCAGTTAAAGCAGCCATGCTGCATAACTTTAAGCCTTAATATAATCTGAACAGGTGAGTTCTGTAAAAATTCACCCTCAGTACAGTTGTCATGAACGGGGAAATTAGCTATAGAGACCAATGTGCTCTAATGCCAAACCCATTTGCCTTTGTTTGACACAGCAAATGTAAGTTATCTCTGTCACCAAACCAGGCCTTTGCTGTGGGATTGGCCAAATAACTAAAAGCCTATCAGCATTACAAATCAGGGACGGTTGGCCCCCCCAGCTGCCACCACACCACCACAACCAGCCTCAATCTTCCACTAACACCCGCCCCAGTTCTCTTGGATCTGTATTCTGGGACATGATGGGGCTCGGTGCTATAGCTGCCAGAGTGCCACCATGACAGCTGCCATTGCTTTGACAGAATTAGTGAGATAAACACAGCCAGAGACAGAGGGGTCCAGTTGTTGTTCAGATAAGTGAGGGCAGATGATACGGCAGCACACTCTTAATGAACGGGAACAGGAGAGAAACAAACAAGTTTTTAAGAGAGAGACGAGAAGGAGAGCTGGATTTTATAGTGAGGCATCATCAGAGGGGTCATTTACCTTGAGTAACAAATCCTGAAACGTCTCCGTATGACACTGATCATTAAATCACCATACCTCACTGGTCTTCAGTAACACGATGATGCCATTAACAGATTTAAAATTATTTTTCCACATTAAATATTAATGCTTCCTCTCTGCTCCACTTTCAAGCTTCTCCATAATAACCGCAGAACCTCTACAAACTGTGTCAAACTGCTGTATGCTTTCAAATGTCGAAGATGATTAACGAGGCGTAAATTCTTTGTACTTCTATCCGTGATATCAGGTTGACTGTTTGTGCGATTGTGTATGTAAAAGCTAAAAGGAACAACGAGAGAAGACAAACTTCAGCATCTAAATAAAGTGTCTGGTGACTGCTGAGCTTGAAACATCCCACCAATCTCTGCAGGGATTTAGCGGACTGGGAACACAACACCAGGCTAAATGACTGAAGATTTGCTGTGTCATATATATAGACCCACATCACTATTATGGCAACGAGCGAAGAGAGAGTGAAAACGAGTACAGGAGGCTTTTAATCATCATCATAAATTCAATGTCAGGGGACAAAGCAACCACACTGATCAGAGAATTGGCACAGGAGACCGCTGTGGGGGAAAAAACAGTAATAAATATGAAGTTTTAGAGCCTTTAAAACATTTTTTGGCCATTGAAAGAGTTTTAAAAGAATTTTAAAAGGTTTGTTCCTGTTTTTGTAATTGGCTGTTGCCACGCCTGTCTGTCCTAGTGCATGTTGGGATAAGACAGGTACGCATGGATCTATGGAAGGATGAATGTATATGCAGGAGCCTCTTAAAGCAAATATCCTACCTTTGGCTTGCAGCCCATTCATGATGTCGAGTCTAATTTTACTTCTGCAGTGATACAGTGAGGCCCGTGGTGCAGTTTTAGGAGGAGAAATTAATTATACAACATAATTAATTATACTGCATACCAATCTGACCATATGCTTGTAATCCATTCAGGAAATCATGCCATCATTTGAGTTTCATCGTGACGAATCATACTGCAAAAAAGATTCCTCCATAAGTTCATTGAATAAAATCGTTGGAACAAGTTGAAGCAGCAATCGTGGCTGAGTGAGATTAAATTTTACTCTCGCTAAATTTGACTTTTTCTCCTGTAATTTTCCGCAATAACCGTACACAAAATCCTCTGTTTAGTGCGAAGACCTGCCCTCAGCTCGATCTCAGGACATCCACAGGGCCAACACAGGGCCTATTTCTTCATATCTTATTGAATTAAAAGAATCAAAAGAATATCTGGTCGAGAGCAGACTTGAAACACTCAACAGAAATAAAGCGTGACCTTACTACAGCTGCATGTTAAGTCTGGTAGTTTGGCAACACACAGAAGGTAGCAAACCTTGTGTTACAAAGGTGACTTCTCTTCAAACTCTTCTAATTCAGACAGTATACTTGGACAGGTATATCTGATACATTTTCATATATGTGTAATTAAGTTCAGTCCCAACCCACTGACTGCATTATTTGGGGTCGTCCCTCAGGAGACACCAATAACTAGGCACCAGGCTGAGGCTACAGCATTCTCCACTCTATTGGCTTGACGTCTGATACACTTTAGTTGGAAGAAGGTTACGCCCCCCTCTCGTAGGCGTTGGGTGGTCCTGTGGTCCCCTGGTGTCCCATCTCAAACTTGAACAACTTCAAGTTTGCCAGGCTGCTTCCCCCTGTTCAAGTCTTTGTGCTAAGCTAAGCTAACTACAAGAAAGCAAATAAGAGTATTTCCTAAAATGTCAAACTATCATTTTACATAAGGTAATCTCTTGTGAGTCTTCAACATCAAATCAAGGCTATGGTAGTCTTAAACAAATTCCTGCTGTACACTTGCTAAGCTGCAAGTATACCCTGTTCCCACAGTGGGAGCCCAAAATGATTCTGTCCTTCTTCATCAGTCCTAATTGCCCATTTGAGACCTTCATTATGACGCTGCACGTTCTTCAAAGTCAGTTGCCGGGATCCATTTCAACCCGTTTGACAGTTTGCAGTACAGTGAAGTTCTTCCAGAGGATCATATTGGATCTTGGATGACCCAGAGAAATTCCAGTCCAATTGGTTGCTGTGGCATTAATGATTAACAGCGCACCGGTGATGATGGGGTCTGCCTAGCTTGACCTTTCCACATGGCTGTATTTACAGCAGAAAGTAAGCACCGGGGCTTTAGCATCACGATAGCCTTGCAGTGCCCAGACAGCTGCATCTTTATCCCCTGGCCTTAGCAGCTGAGTTTGGAGGCCTCGATCCAGGGCGCATCCAGAGTGGGAGGTGGTGGGGGAGGCGAAGGCTGAGGGCTGGGCAATGTTTCAGTTGGGTATAAAACAGATTGGGCCTTGAGGTATTAATTAGACCACATGTTTGAAGTTAAGTGAGTGAAATGAAATGATTGCCTGGGTTAAATACTTAAGTATTATTGTAATGTGTTTATTTACCTATATGAGAGGAACATGTTGAATATACGTGCTTCATATTTGTGCTCAAGTCTGATGAGGGGAATTCTTCTGGTATTTTACTAAAAGTACATTGGAGGCACAGATAAAAAGATGCCACATGCCTGTTAGGCAACGTAATCAAATCAAATCTTTTTCCAGCCTTGTTCTCAGAACCAGTAGTACATCGTCTTCTGTCTGATGGACTGTCATCTGACTTCAATTTTGCCTACTAGTCCAAACAACAGAGCTTCTGCTGTTTGTCCCGGCTGCCGTTCAAACACGTTTAAAGTGGCTTTCATGATAGCATTAGCTACCTACGTTTAAATAGAAAATAAAAAGTGAAAACTGAATCATTTCAGATGACATTTGGAAGAGCTTGTTTTGATATAAAAACAAAAATTACACAGTGTTATTTATCTCTCTGTGCCGTAGCTAATCGAACAAAACGAATCTACAGCTGTGCCAGGGGCATAGCAATGCTTTGGGCTAAATGCTAACATCAACATACTACCACGCTCACAATGACAACATCAACATGCTGAAGTTTGTCCTGTTTTAATCTCTGTGAACAGACATCAGCATTTGGATGTGGAATCTGTAGGCGAGGGACCAAGATTTTGATTTCCGTTTCCGCTGTACTGTCAGCCAATAACGTCGGAGCAGAACAGTCTGAGCGGAGAGCAAAAGAGGTGGCCGAAATATAATATTCGAAGTTATCTCCTGAAATTAGCAGTGAGTCTTCTCGCATATCAAGTTGCTAATCGGGCTGCGGAGGAAGTCTTGACCTGGATTATCCATTTTCCAGATTTCTGCTGGCTACACAGGAAGCCCAAATTTATTGGCCTTTGTCCCCAGAGGCTGAATCATCATCAGAAGATAGCCAAAGGATTCCAAGATTGATCTATCTATCCATTAACACACTATGGTGGGGATGTTATTAGTTTTACCTGACGCTCAATGAAAAGTTCAGGGCTCACCAAAGAGAACATGAATCCAAACAGCAGTTGTTGAGGTATTTTCCCTCATAACCACAAATATGAACCAGTTAGGGGATCAGCAAAGTCAAGAGGGATTCATCATCTGGGGAGTGTTCAAAATATCTGGACAAACTTACATGGCAATCCATCTAATACTTGTTGCGATATTTCGGTCTTGTCCAGAGTGATCGACTGACCGCGAGCTGAAAAAGATCTCTTTTTATACACCATACAACAACATGCATAGACACAGCCAAAACACAACACTTTGTGATGCACCAATCGCTTTATGGCGGTCCACAAATAGAACCCTTGAACCTAGTGACGCATTTTCTCACTGATGAGCGTCCAGGGACCACCAGGTCAGGAAAACCAGCTTCAGAGAAAGAGAGAGGGAGAACTGAGAAGAGCATTGGCGGTTGATAGGAGGGAGGTGTAGCGGTGTGAACAAGAGAGTGTTGGGTTGCAGAAAATAGTGCCACAATTTTCTTAGAAACTATGCGGGTGTCTGTCAGTACCAGGCCTGGACACTGTACCCGACAGGTTGGGAGGTTTGGGATTAAATGGGTATTCTCCTGTGAGGAGGAATATATGGAGGTAGAGACAGATGAGACATATATAGGAACAAATCTCTGACCGGATAACAATCTTTGACATTTGACCCTTTCCATCATGTATCAAAGGAAGATTGTGGTATTATGTAACAGTGTGCATGTGTGTGTGTGTGTGTGTGCAATATTATGATGATGATAACCAGAGATATCGCACAAGTTAAGAAAACAGCAGTTGAAGTGGGACAGGGAGGGATGATGTGATACGGCTGTTGTGGGGAGGAACAAAAATATTAGACGGATGCAGTAAAAATTGAAGTGAGCGACTGAATCACTGAGTGAGCAACTGAGTGACCTTAAAAGGCCACACGGTCTCTCCGGTGACTGAATGAGCGAAGTGAAAGGGGGCCTCGGGGTTATCTCTGTGAAGCGCCGCTGTATTTATAGATCATCTGAAAAAAGATTCCCTGCCCCCTCGCTCGCTGCCCCCTCTGAGTTTCCCCTCCCCTGTTTTCAATTAGCCCCTGATGGGTGGAGTAATGCAATCAGGATTAACTACAGCTGACCCGTAGCCTCCTCTCTCAGTCTGCCCCAGACTCCGCACAGGCACACACTCCTCAGATAGGAAGGTAAGACCCAACTCTGTTCAGCTGCTCCACTATCCATCCATTCACTCGTCCATCTTTCCACCCATTTGTCCTTTCACTGGTCTCCATCCATGTCTTCCATTCTCTGGGACACAGCTGCTCACTGTGGCCCCTGGCATCCTCCTACCTGCCTCCCCACCTGCCTACCTCATGTTGTTCTCTTTTCTTTTTCCTCCCACCCGCACAGTCCCTTCACTATTTAACCACCTCTTCTCTTACCCCACTTTTTTCCGAGACAGAGCTTGTCTCATCCTTCTTTTATTAAATCATTTTATTATCTCTTTTTTTTTTCTTTTCTTGTTTTGTCCAAAAAGATGAGCTGATTTTCCACCCTTTCTTTTCTCCCTTCCGTCTTATCGAGCTCACACTTCCCCTGTGTTGATAAAATCTGCTCCTCACTTTCACAGTGATGACTTTTATTTTGGCAAACTTGTCTATTCTTTCTTTTGCTTTTTCTCTCTCTCTCTTTTTTTTGTGGTTTTTACAGCATTTGACGCACTTCACAGCATTTTGGTGTGATCAAAATCAGTAGGAAATCTTGTAGTCACACTTTTGGGTGAAAAGAATGCAGAAAAGAAAGAACCTGTTAATAAAAAGGTCTCTTTTTAGAACTGCATAGTTGATGAATATAGTGTATAGTGCAGCATATATACATGCTAGTGTTTTACAGTTGTTGGAGGAGTCAGATTGAGCTACAAACTTTTATTGCATTTACGTCGAGTTTGGACTTTAATTCTGGACTGGATAGGAACATTCTCAATGTACAGCTTAATTCGATTCATTCCATTATCCACTTACAAATCTATTAATAGAGGCTGTTGTTCGTACTTATTAAATTGGCAGAGAATTCCCCCAGACTTGTTGCTTCGGAAGAGAAAGTACTTGTCTATGGTTTGCATTTCTTTAGATTGTTGGACAGCATTCTAAAAATGGCGTTTTCTTTCTGGAATTATGAATGTTGCAAGGTTTCTTGAGCAGATGAGTACTAAAAACTAAAATTTCCTGCAGAAACTGGAAAATAATGAACCAAACCAAAGAGCTGACTGACTGGGTGAAGACGTAGTGGAACTTTCTGGGGATAGACCAAGCTGCACGGTGGTCAAACAACTTGCCAACTGGCCGTACATCAGTTTGGCATCAAGTGATTTACACTGAGAGACTCCCAGATGGGCTGCAGACAAAAGAGAGCCCAGAAGCTGTGGGGGGAAACAGCTGCATGACATGTCTGAATAGCTGAAGGTTTTATTTGTGTCAGCTCAGATTATCCTTTTTTTATTTTTAGGAGTCAGATAAATCCTTATATAAGCTAGGTGAGTCATGGTGGGAGCGAGAGACAATGAGGGAATGTGGGAGGGGTTGAGAGTGACTCAGAGCAGAAAGGACAGGCAGATTAAACGTCTCAACTTCAGCCAGATAAAAGATACGCGAATGTCAGGAACGTCACAAATCACTCACAGGTCTCGTGTCAGGCTGCTGAGGTGGGAATGCAGGTATGAGCACAAATAGATAAAGGGTAAGAAGGTCTGAGAAGGACAATAAAACAGCAAGAGGAGATGGATTAAAAACAGAAACTTAAAGAAAGCAGAAATGGTGGAATGTTGACATTTTCTAGCCTCCTTTTAAGGGCAAAGATTTGAGGAATGAACGGACAAATAGTCACATGAATGACAGAGTATGTGTGTGTGGCAAACCGAAAAATCCTACACTATCCTCGGCCAGCAGAGAGTAGGAGTATTTGAGCACAGGTGGGATAACCAGAGGTCTTAACAGGACGACCACAAACAGCTGCAGATTGTAAGCAGCCATTATTACAAGTGCCATTCAAGCCCACTTATACACTGGCACACACACTCACTCACGTACACACGAGCATGATGACAGGGGGGATACGGCGCTCTGGCGCTGACAGCTGGACGGTGAGGTGATGGATGGGTCAGTGTAGAGTGGCGGTGGCGGGCGTTGGTATGCAACAGGGCAAAAGTTGACTGTTGACTGTCTCTAAGCAGGACTGATAGAGGTTATTTATATCCTCCTCATTTGTCACCTTCCAGTCCTGACACAGGGAACAAAATGAAGGGCCACTGAGAGACTGGACGGAGAGATGAAAGTGGAAAAATGCAACATGAAAAAAAGGCTGTAATGTGAAGGATCTTGATAAAGTTTCCTAGAAAGCATGGGGAGACAAACCTAATGTTATTTAGGTGATACAATATTTCATATGTGAAGATAACTGTGGTAACTACTCAGCTTCCAGCTGCTGTTTCCATTAAGTCACCTATTTTTTTTTTACACTTTCTGTGTCTTTGTGTCTTTCCCTTTCTCTCAGGTGAGTCAAAATGACCGAGCGCTACGACTGCCACTACTGCAAGGAGTCCCTGTTTGGGAAGAAGTATGTTCTCAGAGAGGAGAATCCCTACTGTGTGAAATGTTACGAAAGCCTGTACTCCAACACCTGCGAGGAGTGCAAGAAGCCAATTGGCTGCAACACCAGGGTAAGAGCTGTCACATCCAAACCCCAACATGCTCGTTCTGTGGGTTTCTGTCCGAGCTCTAACCGTCCTCCGCCTCGCCGCTCTCGTAGGATCTGTCTTACAAGGACCGTCACTGGCACGAGGACTGCTTCATGTGCTTCCAGTGCAAGCGCTCGCTTGTGGACAAGCCCTTCTCCACCAAGGATGAGCAGCTCCTCTGCACTGAGTGCTACTCCAATGAGTATTCCTCCAAGTGCCATGAGTGCAAGAAAACCATCATGCCAGGTAAACACAAACGGCAATACAAACACCGTAACATCGTAAAAATATGCTTAACTGTCCTCCTGAATTTATACTAATTTCTACGTTTAGATCAAGTTTTTTTCCATAAATTGGACCAAATGTTCTAAAAGGCCAAAATAATATTCAAATGTTCGTTTGTCGACTCCAAAACACACATTTTCTCTTCACCCCTCTTCATTCTTTGAACTCCATCCATCCTCTTACTTAATATTTCCCCTGAAGGCTCCAGGAAGATGGAGCACAAGGGGAACAGCTGGCACGAGACCTGTTTCACCTGCCAGAGATGCCAGCAGCCCATCGGCACAAAGAGCTTCATCCCTAAGGACAACCACAACTTCTGCGTGCCCTGCTATGAGAAGCAGTTTGCCATGCAGTGCGTGCACTGCAAGAAGGTATTGAACTGAAGTAACACTCAATTATTCACCATTTTCCCTTCAAACGCAACAAAAAGGTGTGACAGTATGTCACTCACTCGTGTATGTCCTCTTTTTCAGCCTATCACCACTGGCGGGGTGACCTACCATGACCAGCCCTGGCACAAGGACTGCTTCCTGTGCACTAGCTGCAAGCAGCAGCTGTCTGGCCAGAGGTTCACCTCTAGAGATGACTTTGCCTATTGTCTCAACTGCTTCTGCAACCTTTATGCCAAGAAGTGCGCCTCCTGCACCACCCCCATTAGCGGTAATCAGAATTTATCAATTTATTGGTAAAAGAAATGTTTATAGAAATGTTTTTTTTTTATGGATTTGGACTTGTTCTTTGTAACTTTCAGGCCTCGGAGGCAGCAAGTACATTTCCTTCGAGGAGCGCCAGTGGCACAATGACTGCTTCAACTGCAAGAAGTGCTCCGTGTCCCTGGTCGGTCGTGGCTTCTTGACCGAACGCGACGATATCCTGTGCCCAGAGTGCGGCAAGGACATCTAAATCGAGTCCGAGAGCCGACTGATACATGTGATAATGATATGATAGAGTAACGACAGAGATACAACAAATACTGTCAGAACACAGCATCTTTACTACCTAGCATTACTATGAATGTACATTGTTTTATGCCATGAAATACAAACTAACAGCGTTATTTGAATTTATTTAAGTGAAACGTTAAAAAGTCATTACTAATAAATAACTGTTGGCGTGACTGTAAAGATATTTGCCTATGAAACAGCAACATGTTTGCAGATAGACACTGTACGAATAAGTCTACGATATTAATGTAGACTATCCACTTTGAAGTGTGATAATAATAATTACTGCTTTGTGCATGGACTAGCTTGGTGCTGTAATGTAGTAGTGGTTTTGTGAACGAGTTCTGCTATTACAAATTAAATATATTAAAACTGTATCTTCACTCTGATAACTGCTGATTGTGTCTGTGCACGAAATCACATGAAGAATTAGAAAAATTAAAAAAAAAAAAAGGGGGTCAAAATGTTTCTATTGGCAACTGTTGAGCAAGAAATAAACACAAATTTTATTCTGACGTTACCGCAGATTAAAGGGTCAAAGATCTTAAGAAGAATTTAGATTTCCTTTATTTTTTTACCACAATATTAAGAGTAAGAGTACATTAAGTACCGTGTATATGTTAAAAACCTGGTATATCAAACATGGGTCACAAAGCTGCTGAATTTTCGACTGTAATTAAATCAAAACATTCATGACTTCGTTGCATTGAGACAATTTATTTGAAAAAACTGTTGGTACAAACATGACAATGGATTTGACAAAACGCTTTGTGGATCTTGCTCCTGTGTGTTTTTGATGAACTCTGTCTCCGTTTATTTCAAAGAAAAGTCCAAATAAATATCAAAAAGACAATATTCCTGGTTTAGTTCATATTCCTTTCTTTTTCCTTCTAAGTGATTAAAACGTCATATTCCTCTGTGTCAATACGGTTATTTAGCAGCAGATTATGATGCACCTGTATAAGAAATAACTTGTGAAACATCACTGAGGTTTGAATGAAGCCAAACCTCAGTGGGATGGAGTTCATGGAGAACGAAAATACCGGTTTAAAACCTAAACACGAGCTTCCACCTAATCTGTTTTTTGTATTATTTAAAAAGGTAAACCAGAGAAAAACTGAATACTTTTTAAATATTTAATGTTTTGCCTGATAACACGTTCACAATGTTTCTTAGATCTGTCCTTCATCTTGACAGTCACAATCCCGATGAGAGTCTCGATCAAGTCACAGAAACAAACACAGTACTGCGGGCCCTCTTACCGAGTCGTGCACAGAAAACAGCTCATCAACAACCGTATTGTCCTTAAATATTATGTCAGAAAACAAAAGTTGTTGCTTGTTTTGTCCTGTAAAAGGTCTCCATGTGTGGACTGAGGACAGTTGCTGATCATTAATGGTAAGGGCACTTGAGGTTGTTGGAAAGCAACAAAGAAGCTCGTGACTTCAAAAGTCAACACCGCCGCATCCTGTCAGCTCTCAGACCGGGACGAGAGCTGTGTCGCTGTGTTGGTGGGATAACTATGAGGGGGAGAGCACAGACAGTGAGCGACAACATCGGGTGGGAGACGGGGAGGAGAGGAGAGTGGTGTGTGATCAGGGGTCAAAGGTCAGGGCCATGTCACATGCTGGATCTTTTTCTTCACCTCTGGAGACTTCAGTTCATCCTGAAGAGACGGAAGACAAAAAGCGGTCAATGAAACATAAAATACTGCCATGTGTGAATGATCCATTGATATTTCATGATAATTTGTGATTGATTGCACAGACTGAAAAGATTTGAACCACACACACACACACACATTTTAACATAACAGCAAGTGAGCGCCCGGCTATCGGGTTGCATCATGTAACATCAGTCGCTCTGTGTCACTCTGAATCTGTTAAATATTTTGTATTTTTTTTAAAACAGAAACACATTCTATATTGTAATATTAGATGTTTCTTTACTGGAAATGACATACAATATTGCAATAACAGCAAAAACTTCCGGCTCTCTGGCGATCTCCCGTTACTACCATATTCAGGTTTTTGTAGTTAAATGAGGAGGTATCGTATACGTGACTCTACATTTCAGCTTCATGAATCAACCGTTCTTCGTCCGAGATGCAGCGTTTTCATCTTCAATATCACTACCAAAGAATCACCCGTGTTGTAAACGTCTTACATGATTTCCACCCCAATTAAAACACAAACAATACAGTAAAAGACAAGAAACATAGAGCAATGTTGATTTTGAACCACACAGTGAAGTTCCTACCGAGCTGTTTGCTTCTCGTTTGAGGTTCGTGTCTGTATCGGTGCGGCAATCAACGGACGAGGAAGACGTGTTTCCAGACAGCCTGCGGATCGGGTTGGACAGGCTCACAGAGGGGGGAGGTTTTAACCTGTCGGTGATTCCTGTTGACGCGGTGGCTCCCTCCGGTTTCTTTACTTTTAGTGAGCCAGAGTGAGAGGAGCTGCCCTCGAACACAATCAGAGGCCTTTTCCTGTTGTGGTCGTTACTGGAACTGGAAAGGACCAAACAACAATGATCGGTTAATTACACTCATGTTGACAATGAGGGCTTTATTTTCAAGCAGGTGCTTGATGCTGGCACACAGTTTATTACGGTTTGGTATTTCGGTGAGTCGCAGCAGGCTGCAGAGGAAGGAAGAACACAGTACAGGCTGTGCCATTGCCAATCCAGCAGTGCACTTACAATCCGGTGCCAAGAAATGACTTGTTTAGTGCCGTCTACCGCCCGCCTGCTCAGTAGTGCACCTGTGTGCTGCAGTGTTTCTGCCACTTGTTTTGGTGACGGCACACACTTGTAAGCCTCTCACCCAAACCTGTAGTTTCTGTTTTCCTGTTTCACTAACGTGGGATCACACAGAAAGAATAGTTTTGTAATTGTAGCAAACAAGGCAGACTAAAGGGCAATTTTTTTTTTACATGATTTGGTGCTTTTTATGCCGTTATCGGCGTTATACTCATGTAAAAAGTTTGATAATCACAATTCTAAACTAACAACATAAATATTTTTTTAGATCATCACTGGTTGGACTAAACAAACAGTGTGAAGGTGTCACTCATTTGTCACTATTTTCTGAAACAATGAATCGATTAGTGGAGAAAATAATTAACAGATTCATCCAGAATGAAAATAATTTTTAGTTGCCGTCCTAAATAGTTAAAAATGAGCTCCACCTCCACCAGTTACAACATTTAAATGTTCCCCACACATTAATTATGTGTAATAGTGATCTAAGGCTTTAATTACCTGCATTAATTACTTTGAATACTTAAATACTTTAAATTTTCCCTATTAATACTTTTACTTAAGTAACATTTTCAATGCAGGACTTTTATTTACAGTGTGATATTAGTACTTTTTAGCTGATGCTTTTTTTAAAGCGACTTACAGGTAGCAATTTGGGGTTCTTCAACTTCGACATTAGTGGAAGACCCGCTCTACCATCACACACACTCACAAATACAGTCAGAACTTTGTGCACAACATCCCAAAGACAGGTTTTTTCCACAGTTTTCAAGTATCGAACCCGGGCCAACTGCTTGGCAAGCAGCTATGCTGACCACCATACCACCAATGCATTCATACACTGATACGCAGGGTGCCAACTGCTCATCAGATTTTAGGAGCTAATCATTCACACACCGATGCACACACACAAGGACACTTGGACATGCAGGCCGGAGGAGCCGGGGATCATCTGATGAGTGGATGACCCAAACACTAGTGGCTCGACCTCTTGAGCCACCTTTACACACTGAATCCTTCTTCTGTTGTTTACAGCCTGGTCTAACCTGCTGCATGTACTGTAATGTTAAACTGACAGACTGTGGTACAGTTAGTGGAAACATGTGAGCTGTGAGTGTAATGTAAGATGAGGTCAATCTTCCACAGCGGTTACCTGTCTGACCTGTGACCGGCCGGGCTCTGCCTCCCTCGGCTCCTCTCCATCCTCTTGCCCCAGCGGCTGTTGGGTAAAGTCCTCTGCGGCAGCGGGATGACATGCCGGAGGTACAGCTCCGTGAGCCGGTCCCGACTTTCACAGCCTCCGGTACTGACATGTTTCTGCTTACAGACACAAAGAACCTTCAGCTAACGCTTTAAAAACATTAAACAAACGTTCGGTGTTAACATGAAACAGCCCGTGCTGGCTGTTAGCCTGTGTGCTAACATCACGGCGTCCTTCCTCCGTTACTCCGCATTAAATAACCCGTCACCTCCTTCTCCTCGCTCCTCTCTGCACACTGACTCACCTCCTTTAAGATGAGCTGCATGAACTCTCGAGACAGCAGCTCGGGGTGAAGTAACACATCCACACCGGAGCTGCTAACAGCCTGTCCAGCCTGTCCCGTGGAGGTCGCCATATTTGATGCGCTTACACTACACTTCCCGACATGCACCGCGTCATAACAAACTGAAACGTTGACCAGCTGTTGCCTGAACGTTACCATGACGACATGAAAATATACATTATTTCACGTTTTATCGCGGATTGCTGCATATTATCTTACTTTTTAAACAAATGATGGATCTAATAGTTTGTTTATTTAATATTATTTTAAATAATTTACTTATTCTATGATGTTTGTGACTAACAACTGAAATTTAAAGGTCCAGTGTGTCAGATTTGGAAGGCAGACATCGAATATAATATTCATAACTATGTTTTCAAGCATGTATGATCACCTGAAAATAAGAATATTAAGAAAATAAGAGCGGGTCCTCCACCATGTTTCTACAGACTAAAGCAAAATGATGCCAAGTTTAAGTTTTCATGTTGTGTAACACAGAATACTTTTGTTGCAGCTGTGTCTTAACTTGAGCCGCGCCTCATCAGTTTGTAATTTTGTCAAACAGATCATAATCGCTGACTGCAACAAATGAGTTTAGAGAAGTCATAAAAATAAAGAGGCCTCCAGTTTGTAAAGACTTCTTGTGTGTCTCAGTGATGTCCTGTTAGTGATTGAATACAGGCTGATTTAACCTTTGGACCTACAGGCGGGCATTGCCAAGATTATTCATCACAGCAGTTAGACCTTAGTTAGTCTAATTTATCTTTGCAGTCCTGGAATAATGTGTTTAATAACCGCAGATCAATGTAACTCAGCTGTGGGACGTTAGACCAACATAGTTTCCAAATTCATATGGAAGCTTTTTTCCAAAAACAAAACCCTGAAGATCCCGAGTCGAGCCTACTGTGGGAAACTATTGCGGCCTTGGATCTGAGCAAAAATGTCCTTTCTCCTGACGTCTTTGCGGTTACTGTATGATTTGGATCCAGCTTCAAGTGAAGTGATTAAGTTAGGACAGTAATGTAATATAGAAGCAACCATGAGCTCTGGATTAAGATGGATAGAACATGCATTGGTTGTCACATGTGGGAACTTGAGTAGATTCGTTGGGCCTGAATTCATGTTTTATATCGTTTGTCACAAAACAGACGTGGAAAGCGGGTTTGATTTTATATAAACAGAAACATACAATCATTGGCACCCTTTTGGCATTCAGATTATAATTAAAACACATTATTATATATGAAAGAAGCTTTAGCTTTTTTTTTTACAAAACTACTTCCCCTTTTACTTTACACATTAAAGAATTAACGTATACTGAGAAAGTTTTCCTGCAGGTTCAGAACATAAAATTGTCAGCTGACACATAAAATAATTATGATTCCCTGAATCATGTGAGTTCCAGGTAAAAACCATTAAACCGTACTCGTGCTGTGCTTTAAAACATTAATATGATATTAGAGCTGAAATGATTGGTTGATGAATAGATTTAATAATGAATTTATTTATAATTTTTCAAGAACAATTTCCAAACATTTGCATGTCTCAAAGTAGAGGACTTTGCTGCCTTTCTCTGTTTTATGTGATAATAAATCCAAAAATCTTTGGGTTTGGGACTGTTTGTGAAAATCTGGGCTGAATTTTGACGTTTCATAATCAGTTAATTGGGGGAAATAATCAGCTTATTATCTAATAATCAAAAAACATTACCTGCTGCCAGCAGCCATTAAGCACTGAAGAAGCTCTACATGGTCTTAATTTATGTGATTTTTGTGATTTACCACCACACATTCTTCTTCTTCGTCAAAACCGTGCCGCTGTTACCGGACTTCATTTTCAGACTTCTGGATCAGCATAATTTGATTAATGATTTGAATAGAATGAATGAAGTGAAACAAAATGTCAATTTACTGACAACGGGGGCTGAAATCACAGCAGGAAATTGAGCTAACTTAATTTGCAGTGAAAGAACAGCACCATCTTCCTGTTTTGTGCCGTACAGCAACACAACCTCTATGTAACTGTTTGAGGGTGACTGTTATTATCGATGGGCTTTCAGCTTTATAACATTTATACAAATATCTCTAAATGAACGCACTTTATTTAAAATGCCACGTGTTACTTCATTTGTTCATTCAGCGTTCTTTGGAGAAAAATTAATTACGGTTTCCGTGCAGACTTCACTCCTCCAGTGGGATTACCTAACCTAATAGAAGTCAATAAACAAACCGCTGTGTATGTTGTCCTCAGTGGAGTAGATATACATCCACTCACAGTGAACAGATGTGGTTAGTATCCCGGCAACACAGCAACCTATTTCCATTATGTACCAACGTATGGTTTATGTACATTGTGTGTCATCAATCTGTCAATACAAAACTCTTTTAAAAACTACATTTATTTACCCGGTTCGGCCATTCATGACACAATAATACAATCAGGTAAACAGTCACAGCTCAACAACTGACACACTTCTTTGTTAACACACTCGAGAAGAATCATTTCGACTCACGGGAGGTTGTGTTTCAGCACAAAGTTAATTCAAATCAGTTTTCTTTACTCTGAGAACATCACTGAACATTAATACCGTGTATACCATGTTTTTTTTTGTGTGTGTAAAATTCGTCACATGACAGCATTATTATCACCACTACTACTCAAAAGACCGACAACTGAGGCAGTCTGAAGAAACAGAATGACACTGATGATACAAATTATGAAACAATAAAAAGTAAACTGACAATAGAGGAGATGAACGCTGGCCATGAAGTTAAACTATATCTTGAGACTGAAGGTTCATTGTTGATCCTGGAAAGCAGCAGACAAAAATAATCTCACGACAAGATTCAGTAGCTATTCTGGAGCTTTTGATTGTAATACATGATCTTCCTCAGCAGATGCAGAGTTGTTCAAATGTTGATTTCTCTGAGCACTTTAAAGACTTCTCGTCCCCCTTGGCATAAAAATTGAGATTCTTGCGGTGAGATTATTTTGCCAACAGCCAGTATATTCTTTTAAGTAAACTTTAGTCGCCTCTCATTGCTTATCATGAGGAGAATTAGGAGTTAAAAACAGTTGGTAGCAGTGTCAAAAGCTGCTGGTTTGTGCATCGACGGCCTGGTCGTCCTTGTTTCACACGGCTGACTGAGTCTCGCTGCAAACGTAGATGTTGCTGGGCCTCACTCTCCTGCGGCTCCTGCCCGGCACTTTGGGACACAGTCTGCAGCTCTTGGGAATAAACTCCTGACAGGCCTCCCTGAATTTTCTGATCCTCCAGCAGTAGATGACGGGGTTGAACACCGTCTTCAGGTAGCTGAGCCACAGGGCGCCTATGCTGATTGGGTAAAAGACGGAGCTGTAGTAGAACTGCCGGCTGAACACGGCCAGCAGGCTGACCACCGTGTGCGGCAACCAGCACACGGAGAAGCCGACGAAGAGGATGAGGATGGTGGTGAAAGCTCTGGTCTTGAAGCTCATGTCCACCTTGATCTGAGGCGGGCGCTGCAGCCCGGTGAGTCTCATTTTGCTGACTTGGTTGAGGGCTGGCAGGCAGGAATGCTCACTGGTGTGGTTGTGGATGCGCAGGGTGTTGCGGCGCACTGTATTGAGGATGCACATGTAAGAGTATAGCATGACAGCAAACGGCACAAAGAAAACTGCGACCGCCAACAGCACTGTGTAACCACGGTCTGCCAGAGAATCACTGTATCCCAGCACGCACTGCGGCGCCCAGGAACCCCCGATACCTGCCGCACCTGTCCTCCACCCGACTACAGACGGCAGAGACACGCACAGGCTCAGCACCCACGAGCCTGCGATCAACAGTTTAGCTCTGTGCGGGGTCAACTTGTCCTGCCGCTGCACAATGATGAGGAAACGGTCCACGCTGATTATGAGCAGTATGGACACCCCCTCCAGGACGAACAGCCAGTACAGCATGATGGACGCTCTGCAGAAGCCGCTCCCAAAGCTCCAGTCAGCAGTCGCCACGGTGACCGCAGTGAAGGGCATGCAGAGCAGAGAGAGCATTATGTCCGAAAAGGCCAACGTGGCAAGGAGGAGATTGATAGCGGAACGCATGGCAGGTTTCTGGTAAACAATCAGACACACGATTGCGTTGCCGAGGAAACCAATAGTGATCATGAAGATCATTATGGCTGCCAGGGTCACACGCAGAGTGACTGATATGGCGGGCGTCGCAGCTTCTGACGGGAGGCCTTCTTCTGCTGCTTCGTCCACTTTGTCCGGCTCCATGAAGGCACACTCCTCCAGCATGCTTTCATTGCAGAAAGCCATAGCAGCTTCGATCAGGGGGTATCAGCTCGTGAGAGGGTGCATGTTTGATTATTGTTGTGACAGACACGTTAAGTTCTCTTCCAGAAGTTGGTCATCCATGGCGATATCTGAGATGGAAAGACAAGAACATCATGAAACAGAGAAAGACATAAAACTTGTGATGCATGATGTTAATCGATGTGAATTAAAGCAACATTGTGTAACTTTTCTTCCATAAAATAACAGATTTAAATCATTTTGATCTTACACTGTCTTGTAATCAGGTGTACGTAACCTACGTAATGCTTTAAGTCGTACCGGCACTAAGTCACACGCCACCAACTGTTTCACTGATTTTGGTGAAACTGGATCATATTTTACAGAGAAAATGTTTTCTGGTTTTCCCACTGATGTCCTCAACTCTCTGCAATTTACAGAGTTTCCCGATGGACAGTGAAGTAAACTGCTGCCAGCTGTAGCTGCTGTAAGCTCAGTTTGTTAGCCGGGCTGCCGAACTGTGCACAAGAGGAGTATTAGTCTTTGCACCAGAGACGTTTTGGACCACTGGGAAGAAGAAGAGGTGTGGGTGATTGCTTAACAGGGAGTGGAGCCAGTGTCGTGCCAGAACCGGAGCTGGGCATGCAGGCAAAAAGAAGCAAAAAGACTGAAGGTGACGTTGACAGAGGAAGCTAAGAAGAGGGAAAAAAAGAGTAACCGTGCAAGAAGCCGCCAGACAAGAGTAAATCTGGGATTGACTTTGAGTCGGTGGCGAGAGCTTGGTGAAATAAAAGGCTGAAAGACAGACGACTGCTGTTGGACTAGTCAGTAATATTAGCTGTCTTGTGTTGTTGACTTTGCTTGATGTTTGGCTCTCAGCAAAGTTGTCTACTGGCTTGTTTTTGGATCATAAGTAATGTAATCAAAACAAATACATGTGTACAGCTGTCCATATTTCCGACAGAGGTGTTGCACTCTGCAACTGGAACGTCACATTGATGTCAGTCTCATAAATGCTGCTGTAAACACGGCTCAATTACAGCAAACACTGACTAGGTGTCTCATAATCAGACGAGTTCAGCTGCTCTGTGATCTATTACTCAGTGATAATTGCAAATTTTAAAACAGTGAGAGGAGGAATGACGTCCTCCTGATGCTGATGGAGTTATATAAGCCATGGGATCAACCCACAGACACTCCACACTGAGAGAGATACAGTCACACAGGACAGAGATGTGCTGCTCACTGGCTCGAATGAGGTTAATGATTAACAGCTGAGCTGTACAGATTCACAAGGGCGCATATGCAAACACTCACACACACACACAGTATGCGTGATGTTTCACACCTGAATAGAAATACACACATTTACAAAAAAAGTACAGTACACACCCGTGGTACAGTTGCCTTCAGTCGACTGAGCAGCAGCTGATTCTTGGGTAACGCCTCAGGCTCTGATGCAACCTTGATATAACAGAGAGGCATCCTCAGAACACACACACACACACACACACACACGACACGTCTGTTGCTATGGTTTCTGCCTCCTGCTCCTGCTGGTGGGACAGCACACAAGCGTTAATGACGTGTCGAGGTCATGCTGGCGTTCAGGTCTCAGACGTGGCGTTCACAGGTCGACTGGCACTTCGGAGCTGCGAGACAAGAAGCCCAGTTAGTGGTCATAACCATGTTTAATGTCCTGTGAACTTACAGCGGTACCACCTAGAGTGTCGGAGTAGTAGGCGTTATGAATAACATCATCGATGGATTTGTTCTGTTCAGATTTTAAGCCACACCGGCGTGACAGTGAGCCAATATGCACGACACCAGGACCCTGAAACTGAAGCAGCTTAGCTACAAGTCTTTGTCACGGCAAAATATCTACTGCTAATAGGAAAAATCAAAACACATCATCATAACACTGAGAAAATCTGTGCTTGATTTAACCTACAACAAGAGCAGCAATGTTCTCTCAATACGCCATGGTTCATGCAGAGGTAAAGGTGAGCTAAGACCCGGTGAGTGTAGCTACATTCTTCCACAAAACCCTTTATAGGCTGCTGCACAGTGTTACTGGTTGTTGCCAAGGCAACAAGGTCACCAGTTTCAAGGCAACCTGTAGTCGCCCATGACAAAATATTTTCTGTATCACAGTTTGCAACTCAGGACTTTTTCAGGACTTCATATATAGCAAACATGTGAGCAAAGATGTCTCACTGACTCAGACATGCAGGGTGATAAACATAAGTACCCAATGAGGATAATATGAGGATTTATTAAGTCAAATATGGGAAATAAATCAGAAAAAAAAGCTAAAATAAGAACAACGCTTAAGGTAGCAAATAAGAAATAACAGGACCGTGCAGACTACATGGCAATAAAATGATTAAAAATTTGAACTTTGTCACGTTTGAATTTTAAAAATGCAAATCATGTAAAGAAGATAACGAGGTGAGTCGCCCTGCAGAGAGCTGCCAGCAGCTTATTTCAACTAAAACAGGTGGCCTCTGCTCATTTCTAACAAGTGTTAGATTTAGAAGGTTGTGCTGATGTTTTACAGTGTAGTATATGAGATATTTCCTCTGTGTATTCATAATCCATAGCTCTCATCCATCCAGTGATAATAAAGAGTTTTTTTTTTGCATAGCGCCACCACTGAGCCTGTACAGCGTGTCCTCACATTTCCATATGAGTGTTTCTCTGTTAGTGTCAGCCTGTCTGCATCAGTCCATGCAAAAAAACAAACAAATAAATTCTCAGGATACATCACAGGCATCAAACACCAAATGACAGATTATCATGTAAGCAACGAGTGGAGGGGGATTAAAGCAACAAAGCAACACAGCATCTTTAAATGAACCGGACAGAAACAGCCCTACCTTGACGTTACGTTTCATATCAGGTTTCATGATTGTCTCTCGTCGAGTCAGCGTGCTGGACGATCGTGTTTCTCTCTGTGTGCATGTCGAGATTTTCTCTAAATGTCCCACTTTGAATATTTTACTGTCGTATCGATCACCATCGTGCCGCCTGCGGATGATGCTGACGCGAGGAGAGCAGGTGGTCACTGATTTAAAGGAGCAATGCGGCAAATGCATTCATTTAGAAGGTGGAGTATAATATAATATAATATAATATAATATAATATAATATAATATAATATAATATAATATAATATATTATATTATATTATATTATATTATATTATATTATATTATATTATATTATATTATTATATAATGCAAAAATAAAAGCTAAATAAATGGGCTACTTTTCAAATATGGGAAATAAAATATAATATATATATGTAATATATATAATAAAATATGTGGCAATATTGTATTACTGATACATTGCTTGATACATCACTGATGTATTACTTCACCAACAGTATTTACAGACTATATGCTGGACTAAAGTAAGCAAACAAAAAATATCATAATGACAATAATATTTGCTCTAGACCTTTAACTCATAACTGTAATACAGTATATAAATAAGTCAATTAGAGTAGAGCATATGAGGGGCACATTTAAATGAATATCTTATAATATCTTGTTTATATCTCTGTATACTTGTATATATTTTATATTTCATGTTTGCAGCAGGGATATGAGGGAATGATATTTCAATTCTCTGTATGTCCTGTACATATGAATATTACATATATATATGTATAATTTAAAATATTACATTTTTATTTAATAGTATTTCGTGTATCTTTCTTTTTATTTGCCAGTGGATCATTGTCTTTTTGCACTGTAAAAATTCAGAAACATGCATTAATTATGTTGTGCAGGAGATGGCAGCATTGCACCTCACATCTATCTCCAGCTGTTGAAGCAGGAGACATTTCTGTGCTGGTATGTTAAGATTTTTATAGGAATGTAAAGTTTTTATTATAAATATTTAAACTTATTTAAAAGGTGCAACACGTCTTCTCAGAGGTTCATAATAATTCTACAGAAACATCTTTGAATGAACTGATGAGACTCTCATATTGTATTTTGTGGACACATGAGTGATGTTAGTGAGAGTCCAGATGTGCAGAATAACGTCTGAAGGTAACTCAATTGTAATTAATTTATGATTTCATATAATAAAAACTGTTGTATTCTCAGTCTTCACACACGGCTACATTCACACACTTAGCATGCAGCCAGAGATTCTTTTCATGGGCATGCTTGTCTAAATTGGCATCGTGCCCGTGTGTTGAACATGCCCATCAAACGAGTTCCACTCCACCGGTCTGGCACATGCATGCTCGTCACGTTCAGTGGCACCCACACGACAAGCTTGCTAGTGAGAGAATTCATTTCCCTGTCCATTATTCCACAGATGTTTGCTTTAATTTCTTCCTGATGGAGAGACTTTGGTACTCCATCATTCACCAAAATAAATAAATAAATAAATAAAGCAAACACAGGCAAAGTGAAAAAATGTTGGCCACTAAATCTGAATATTCAGAGGAGAAGTAACAATATTGACCGAGTCTTGTACAGACAGTGTTTGTGTTACATTTTAATAGATTCACACACAAATAAATTGACTTCACAAACACCTAAGAGCCACTTTTATTCAAGTCTAGGATTCCAGGTGGGAGTTTGTGTCTTGAGTTTTCAAACTGAGTAAGCCACACAGCGTGTTAATCAGTGTTAGACTTTAGTGGTTAACCAATCTCCGCCATGTGAAAATAATTAACACCAAACAGTGGGGGCTGATAATGTGCAACCCAGTGTGAAATAGTTATAGATTAAAACTTTGCTGTTGTGGAATAATTCTTTGAATTAGTGCAGTTTTGTGTCTGCAGCAGGCCAAACTGTGAGACACAAACAACAAGCAGTGAAAGGGGGGGATTATCATGCAATAATTGCTTTATGTAAAGTGCCTCTGAACAAGGCTTTAAGAGCAATTATGAGCAATTATGTTTAGCAGAAAGTAATAACATCCTTAGAGCGTGTATCAAACCCTCGTTCGGTGATGCAACAATACACCACTGATGAATACTACTAAATTTAAGTAGCACATACTGTCAGGCACTACACGATTTTGCTGTCATCACAAGCACACGTGAGCTGATTGAAGAGAGGGGCGGGTGGGTTTGTGGCTCAGGTTACTGTAACATCATCAGCTCGTACCTTCAGATCCTCAGCATTAATATTCAGAGGAGACACCTAGCGTTGTGCGATGACAAAACCCCCTTTAAAGGGTTTTTTTTATCCCTCAATTCCAGCCTTATCTCACATCTTTACATCGCTAAGCTTTGAGGGGATCACACAGCAATCCTGCGAGCTTAGATTCTGCCTCAGATTTTTTTATCAGAGAGCTCGGGGCCGTGTGTTGCAGCTTGGTGGGGGAATACTGTACATCATATTAAGAGGCATTACAGTGAGGCTGCGGTACCTTCACCTCTGTCACCAGCTGAGAGCATGCAGAAGCTTTCATGACAGAGAGGTGTGTGTGTGTGTGTGTCTTTTTAGCTGTTTTACATGATTGTAATAAGTCAATAAAAGTCAGGGAGGACATTTTTCAATATCATCTCTATCTGGTGAAATCGAGTCCACCAAACTGGATTTGATGGATTATCTGCCCAATAATAAAATCTTCTTGTATCTTTCAGAGAGTTAAAGTGAAAAACAGAAACACTTGTGTCTAACGTCTCTGCTTTCTTTGGTTACCGGCATCATGAGCAAGTGAAGTACCATCAACATCTCCTCATCTCCCTTCAGCCTATTAATGGATTGAAAATTGACCTGCAGTGATGAAGGCTGGACAGGCTGACATGTAAAAAAAAAAAACTCATTCAAACCACTCATTCATACGAGCTGACTGCTATTTATAACCCACAAGGGCCAGACTTTCCCTTTCCCCTAAATCCTGCCAATTTTTGACATATTTACGCGCTGTCCGCGTGTGTGCTTTACCAGGAAAAGTAAGATTTGTTTTAGTATTGGCATTGTTAGGACTCATGTTAGTCCAAAAAATGGAAATTATTTCATCAAGAGTCACATAAACTTGTTTGTTTTCAGTGTCAGCTTCTGGAAGACAAAGAACAAAGCTCACTCAAGCTGTAATGAAAGTGTAACATTTGCAGTAAAGCATTAACTCTCAGGTTTGTGTTTATTCCTCAGTGTTCTCTCTCGTTTGTTGGCAGCTTCTCTCCCAGCAGACCTTTGACCTCCCTCCAAGTTTCACTCCAACCTCCTCGTCTTTTTTTTTTTTCCTTTATTATTGATGAGGTATTTGAAAGAAACATCAGCTTGTGCATGTGTGCGTGGATCACAGAGGGACAGACAGACAGAGGAAACACAGATTGTTTTCCAGAGCCAGCGTCTCTCCAGCTTCTCGCCGCCTATCTGCCAAACCCATCATCTGTGGCAAAAGATCCGCTGCCTCGTGTCACTCCATCTCACCATCACCTTGGCAACCGCTGCCGAGGTGAACTGCCAGCTGGGATAGTCGACCTCCGTTTGGCTGCTTTCCACGGAGCTGCAGTCCGTATCACTGCCACAGGATGTACTGCATGTGGCTGGACTGATATGCGGGTACACAACACACAAAAATGTGGAGGCAAACTCCAAGAACAGACATACGTGATGAGGTCAATCAATTTCAGCTGAGTAAACACAACGAGGAGGAAAACTTGGATGTGGTGTCTGACTGGAGACAGATTCTTTTGATTTATGATACAGTATAAATGGTAATAACTTAATGAAGCTGCAAGGGCTGCAGCTGATGAATATTTTGATGAATCTGCCTGAAAACTGTTAAAATTAAAGAGGCGACTTATAATTTCACACAGCAGAAGAAGATGCATCCAAACAGCTTGTTGTGTTTGACCAACAACCCCAAAACTTATTCAGGTTTTTATCCATCAATCCATTTTCTGTCAGCGCTTATCCTGATCAGGCATGTATTTATTATCATATATGGCAAATCAAATCGTCAAAGAAGCTGGGACAGGCGGAGCTGCAAAGTTTGAAGTTTTACTTAAAAAAAAAAAAAGACTAAAACAACTGATCAATTCATAAAAATGTTTTGACAGGTGATCAGCCAGTTTCTCATCTTGATTAATCAACAATTCATCGCAGAGGCCCAGGCAGAATAACATGAATATGTTTTAAAAAAAACACTTTAATTGAATGACTTCATAACTTATTTCTATCATTTATAGGATAATATCTGTATATTAGCTTTGATTTTAATGAGAGACAATTTAAACGTTGGTTTATTAAGTATAATAAGTATATTTCACTGTAAAAGGTGTGTGTGTGTGTGTGTGTGTGTTAATAATGATGGCCATATATTAACACACTTCTTTCCTTATGTCAGATTTATTAAATAATTAGTCTATTCCATGAAAATAAACACAGTGGAAAAAATAAATAGTACAAATCATCACACAGGAATACACAGCAGACTTCTTACTTGTATAGAAACTTAAAGGAATGTTTGCTAATGTTTTTTTTTTTAAATGAAAGTTTCCTATGAAAGAAAACACCAAAAACTTCAACTCGCTCTTTGACCAAACTGTGCCACAACAGAAATCCACGGACACTCAACACAAAAAGTGAGAGACAGGTTTGAAGGAAGATAAATTATTGCTCATTAGAAACAACTTAACGCTGAATAAAGCACATGAAATCTTTTTTTTTTTTTTTTTACGAAAACAAAAAAAGGAGGCTACAGCCCAGGTCTAGCCTGTGGGACGTCAAACCCTGCAGCATCACACAGGAACTTTTATCTGAAATACAGAGATAAAGTAACTTTTTGTTAGTTCTTCCTCTGGGCTCTTTTTTGGTGCCTTTAAAAGATTTTAAATTATTGTCTAGTCAGATTTTTTTCAAGCTTTCATGTCCCAAAAGTTGATTCAAAGTGCAGAAAAATACCTGGCGATGCGTAAAAGTGGACACACAATGGATAGAGTTATTATTGTGGAGCAAAGAACATGGGAAGCCGTATGAAAAGTTCATCATTTAGAGAAACTTGAAAGATTTCCTCTAAAGAGAAAAAAGTTATTCAAACACTTTGCTCAGATTTCTTGTTTCACGTGTCGCTGTACATCCTCTTGCAGTCTAAGGAGGGTGACGGTGTGTCAGGTCCCATGCTGCCCACCTGTGAATATGCGTCCTCCGGGGTGCGTGGCAGTCCAGGCGGCGTCATGCGCTTCTCTTTCTGCCTGCGGTTGCAGAACCAGACCCTGACCACCTCTTTCTCCAGCTGCAGAGTGTCCGCCAGAGAGTTGATCTCCTGCGCGGAGGGTTTCGGACACTTGAGGAAGTGGCTCTCCAGCGCGCCTTTTACGCTCACCTCGATGGATGTGCGCTTTTTCCTCTTCCTGCCCTGGGTGGCGATTTTATCGATACTGGTCGGGCTCCCGGTGGTGGAATCGGCCTCCTCCAGCCACTTGTTCAGCAGAGGCTTCAGCTTGCACATGTTCTTGAAGCTCAGCTGAAGCGCTTCGAACCTGCAAATGGTGGTCTGTGAGAACACGTTGCCGTACAGGGTGCCCAAAGCTAAGCCCACGTCTGCCTGGGTGAAACCCAGCTTGATCCGCCGCTGTTTGAACTGTTTGGCGAAATGCTCCAAGTCGTCGGACGTCGGGGTGTCCTCGTCTGAGTGCGGTTCGTGGCTCACGCCGTGGTGCGGGTGATGGTGCGTGTGGTGGTTGTGGTGGTGATGGTGATGATGGTGGCTGCTGTGGTCCAATTCCGGGGACTCTCCGCGCACCAACCCCGGATGCATGAGGCTCTGACCCGCGTGCGAGCTGAGCATCCCGTTGACTGTAAACCCGCCGGGCTGCGAGTAAATGAGAGACTGTTGCTGTTGCTGCTGCTGCTGCTGCTGCTGCTGCTGCCCCTCGGTGATGCTGATGTGCGCCGTGGTGCCTCCCCAACCTCCCGTGTGTGTCTGATGGGGTCCCAGATGTGGGGACCTGTGGTGCAGAGCGGAGCCCGAGTGGAGGTCCTCTCTGCCGGCGTTTCTCTTTACAGCCTGCGGCTGGGAGCTGGGGGGCCACTGAGAGCTGGCCTCGACTGCTGCCACCGCGGCCGCGGCTGCTGCGGCTGCTGCGTGAGGCAACGATGTCACCCACTGGTGGGCATGGCTTAGCATGTGGCCCCCGTTGCTCGCCACCATGGCTCCCTGCATGAAGTCACTCTGCACCATCTTTACCGAAGGGTCCACTCTGTATCCACTAGACACCGTGGTCACAGCGGGGCCGCCCGGCTGCATGCCACCACCCCTCCGATCAGAATGAAGGGTCGGGCCGGATAAAATCCTGCTGCTGGCTAGGTATGGACTCGAGGTAGCTGTTGCCATCCCCCAAAGCATATATAATAAGATATCTGTATCTCTTCTGGTGTTTTTGTGCAGTCCTCGTTTATTCTAATCCATAAATAAACTCAGCATCAGCGAAACTGTTGCGCTATTGTTGAAAAAAAAGAGGTGCAATCACTCCATAGAGGCTCAGGTGATGATTTGAGTTATATAGCAGTTTGTGCGCGCTGAGATCTTTCTTAGAAATCCTGTGCAACAAAACAAAACTTTTCTCTGTCCCGGGAGCTGCGCCGTGCGTAATCCACAGACCCGATTTGGAAAAAACAAACAGAAGAGCTGTTAGTAGACGCGCGCACTCAACGACACGTTTCTATGATCTAAACGTTTTAAAGCTGAATGATAAAGACACTCTCCGGTCCTCTCTCGGTATAGTTTTCATTCACTCCATCTGCTCTTTTCGGTGCGTCCTCCACCGAGCGAAGGAGACGAGCATGTGTTTACGTTGTGCCAGGGCTGCGTATTCCTCTCCAATCTCCATCCAATTACAGCAGAAAGGCTCTGCAGAGCTCCCGCTGATTGGACGCACAGCCAGGAGAGGAGTTGTGTGTCTCAGTCTCAGCCTCGAGTGCACAAAGTTGTTGCTGCAGGGGAGAAAAAAAGCAACAATATGATAGAAAATATATTTTTTTAAAAAGGGACAAAGACGCAGAAGAGTCCGGCTGTGTCCTTGAGGGCGCGCAAAGTCTGCATGAATCATCTGGAGAGAGAGAGAGAGAAAACTGAATAAAACTTCTTAAAATATCAAATATATGAATGTGGATTCATAAAGATTATTATTATCAGCATTACTTATATACACCTTTCATAGATTCTGAGGTTATGCAGACAAAAGACAGACAAAATAGTACCGTATAGTACGCAGAGCAGCCGAGGCCTGAGTCAAAGATACTCAAGTCGACTTTGGGCACACAGGGGGTTTAAACGCCTCTTGCATCTTAATGCGCTCTTCCTTTCATATGGTAAAGGAAAGGCCACCGTGGCGTGACGCGCCACACTGCTGAGTGCTGAAGGTGCACAAAAAAAAAAAAAAAAACAGCCAACAATTTAATTTTTCCATCTTCACAAAAAAAAAACGGTTCTCCTAAGATGTTTCCATGCCGGGTCAGTTTATGGATGGACTCTTAAATAAACGTGTCATGCGGAATTTTTCTGCCTCAGATTTAAAGGCCTTCAGAGAGTAAAGCATGGAGTCAGACAGAAGTTTTGTGTGTGTGTGTGTGTGTGTGTGTGTGTGTTTTTGTGTGTGTGTGTGTGTGTGTGTGACTAGAGGAGAGAGCCAGGTGCAGCCCAATAAATGTGCTAATTTATGATTTTTTTTTTGCAGCAGATTTGTCTTGGATGTTATCCAGGAGGTAAAATAAATAAATAAACATGAAAAATGTAAGCCAGTTTGCTCAACTTGCAACATAAAGTGAGTTTTTTTTTCCCTTTATCATAACATTTAAATAGACCTACCCATTACCTTCAGTTATCCTGCTCCAAATTACCTTCACATGCATCAGATTTTAGACAAACGTATTAACATGCTGTAACCATAGAAATAAGGGCTATGATTTATCAGCAATGGTAGATAGTAGCAGACATCCTGAAGCTTTTAGCTGTTAGAGTCTCTGTGGGAGATTAAAATGTCATAATAGACCCAGTGAGTAATGCAGATATAGAATCACTCCTTAAAAAACAGTCGAGGAATAATTTTTATGGGATTGTTTTGTCAAAATTGTTTAATCTCTCCAGAAAAGCACCATGGAAACTAGTCCGGCTGTTCTGCAATGTTCCTTCAAGGGTTCAGCGACCTTTTTTTGGTGGGGCAGAGGGGGCAGGCAGGCAGGGTGGGTTCATCCATGAGCGAGCACAACGACACCCTCACTCATGAGGCTCAGCTCAACTAAAGGTAACATCGCAGCCTAATAATCTGCTGTATCTAAATGCTGGGATTATTTTCTTTTAACTTCGGAGCAGCACAAGAAATTTGTCATTTAATGTCAGATACTAACCAAGTGCAAGACACACTGAATGAAGGGTTTAAAAAAAAGTTAAAACTGTTTTTAAACAGATCAGTTTTTAACCATTCATTTTTGTCTTCTTGTCCAGTGAAACACTTTATTTAAATGTTAACATGTCATTAATTAAAAGGTCCTTACAGAAACATAAGTTGTGAATGTTAATAACTTTAATAAACACATTTTGTTCCAGATGCTCTGCAGCCTTTCTTCAGATGGAGAGTGATCAAACTTTCCTTCCCGACGAGCTGAAAAAGACAAAGTCACTTTTCATGCACCACAAAATGAAATGATTTAGTTTGTTTGGTTCATTTTTTTTTAGTTGGGTTAGGCTTCTAATCCCTAATCCTAACTCCAGTTTTCTTCATGTTTTCATGCTTTTATGTCCAACATATTCTGAGAGTTATGTTTGTCTTTGTGGTTTTAACAATTCAGAATGATACAGACAATACATAACAAGTGAGAAGAGGAATCTGTATCATGCCATGACATAAATAACATGAGATATCACAATTGTTGTAAGGTTTTACTCAAGCGACAGCAGCTCCTGTCTCCCACAGACAACTCCATCATCAATATATCTATTAATAAATGAAGAAACAGCATTAATGCATGACTTATTAAAATATCAAGGCCATTAGGTACAATTTATACATTAACAACTGCTGACTGATTATTGTAATTACCATTTGTTTGTAACTAATGTGAGAGGAGGATGCGACTCAAAAGTTATGAACCTCTGCTCTACAAAACAGCTCTTTACAGTCAATAACCATAAAAATACATGTAATTATTTAATCCACAGTCTATAAAACTTGTTTATCGTTGAGCCCTGTCCGGTAAAACACAGCAGAAACAGAGGAGCCGTACAAAAGCAGCACAGTGTTTCACGTTTCCAGCCTACGAGCACAATGTAGAGAAAACCAGACGAGTCGGGGAATGCAGTAATGTTTTTCATGTGTTGTGCTGGCTGGTCACAGCACCGGGTCCTCTATTTGTTATTCATGAAGGAAGCTGGGTGAAGAGGCCTTCTTATGATGCACATTTTTCTCCTCTGCTCCCTCTCTCCCTCTCCCTCCCTCTCTCTCTCTCTCTCTCTCCATGAAACTGCTTGACAACTAAGCAAATAATCGGTTTTACTTGAAGTGAATGCTGCAATTAATCCGGCATAATAAGCATGACACCATCAGCTAATTGTCATTGTTGTTTCTTTTAAAATCTTCAAATCATTTATGAAGACTTTCCTCTCTCTCTCTCTCTCCCTCCCTCTCTCTCTTCCACTCTTCGCCCTCTGTTGAGTCTTCAATATGCAGATCGGCCATTTCTGCCCCTGGGCTATTTTCTTTGGTAGACTTTTGAAATATGCAAATGCTTCCAACAAAAATTGAAAAGGAGAAAAAGGAAAAAAAAAAAAAAACCTTCATCTGGGCTCCAGGAGTTTTCCATTCAAAGAAACAGATGATTTTCTCTTGTTCGTGCTCTTGTTCTTGTTCTGTTTGCTTTGTCAGTCAAGGGTCTGTCTAATTAAGAAGAGAAAGAGAAAACACAAACCAGGCGGCCAAAACAAAAATTAAGTTGTGAGGATGACAGAAGTTGTTGTTGCTGGTAGCTCCACCATATTGCAGAGATCTCTACATGGCTGTTATCATGTACCATATATGTTTATGTGAGGCAAATCTCTGCCGTGCACTGAGCCACCGCTGAGAAAATAGAACTTATCTCTCGTGGCTTTCATCCCTGTACTCTTTATATTCCACCTCTTCAGTGTCATCCTGTGGTTCTGATCACGAGTGTGTTTGACCTTCAGCTCTCCCTGAGTCAGAGAGAGATCCTTCACAGCGTGAGTCTCTACCCACAACCCCCTGCTGCACGTTTAAATCAGAAGCAGAGGCAGCCACGGAAGAAGAAGAAGACGAAGACGAGGGAGAGACAAAGTGTGGTTACAGAAAGAGAGGAAGGAAATAGAGGGCACGCAGGGGAAATGATCAAAGTGTATCTATTTCCTAAGTCGTTCGCAAAGAAGGAAAAATATGAGACAAACATGACCAATAATATTCAAATTTAAAGGCAGATCTCTCTGAGGTTTGTCCACACGTCTGAATGTGCTGTGATGATTCATCAGGCGTGAGAAGTTTGCCGGGACAGCCGTCCATTTCTTAACCGTACTTGATGTGGTGGAATTACTCATCGCAGAAGAGAGGCTGTGTGTGTGTGTGTTTACCACTCTGGAACAATAGTCAATTACCGGCTCCTGCTGTGACTTAAATGATACCCAGCGGACAGAAGCACTTGCTTTAACCACTGTTGTGCTTTGGCTCATTATGTATGAATAGGTGGAAGTTAATGTGTGAAAATTACATTTATTAATCCCAGCGGATCATTTGAAAAGGGGCCAAAGTGACAGAGAGAATACAGCCGGGGAAAAACGCTACAAAGACATCACTCATCTCTTTTTCTGTGTAAGTGTGTGTGTGTGTGTGTGTGCACAGGTGCTTGCAGGTGCCTCTTTCTAAGTGTGTATGCGCATTAACATAATGGTGGAAGACGTTCGTGCGATGATGGCCTGCTACGAGCACGACGTCCTTGCTGAATATTGATGCTAAACTGAACTAAAATGCGGGGCAGAGAGGAGAAACATCTGGGCCGTCGTAGAAGGAAAACAGAGGAAATTGAGAAAAGATGAGACTCGTGAGGTTTAGTGCATTCAGATAAAGACAGAAAATATAATGCTTATATGGTTGCAAAAAAAATAGGACATGGAAGTTGGGTTAAAGGAAAGGAAGAGTTTTTCATTTCCTTTTAGCTTTTAGCAATGCTCTTGAACCGAAATAGAAAATAAAAATAGAAAATTAGATCTCTGTGGTTGTAGCTGTGTCTTTCCACTACAGCACCTAATGAGTTTTTATCCATGTTCACTCTCTAAACTTCCCATGCCGTCCTTCGAATAGCAAACAGTATGACAGAGAAATTTAGTCAGGAAATACCTGCAGCTCTGCAGCCTGCAGCTACAGACAACTGTAGCCCTGTACCCAGGCCCAATCCTGAGCCAAGTCAAACAGCGGGTGTCCCTGAAGGGCCAGTCTGGCCGAGTCTGGCTGGCCCTGCACTTTTCATGAATGGACAGATTTCTCTCTGAAGCTCCCACCGAGGTCCACGTGGTTATAAAGGCTCTCTGTAGTTAAGATGATTTCTCGGGTGGGTTTTGAAAGGGAAAGAAGGAAGTATCAGATACTGAAATATTAAGTGACTCCTGATATAAGTGGCTGAACGGTTTGTGGCATTTTTGATTCACTGTGCTCCTGTTACACTCTGGATAATGGATCATAACTGCAGGTATGATAGTTAAAGTGCTGGTAATTTATTACTTTTTCAAATTATGGATATCAATTACCTTCTGTGTCTTGTATTCCCCCGACCCCCGAGCAGCACAGTCTCTCTAACTGCGTTATAAACCAAGAGTTCAAATAAAAACCCAACCTGTGATTATTCAGCACGGCGGGAACAAGTGGCTGAATTTATAATGGCTTTTTTTTTGTTCCATTATGTTGGAATCATCTGAGAAATTTCGAGGACGACACAACAAAGGAAGTCTCTCTCTCTCCGACATGTTGACGATAGTGCGAGCGTATCAGCACAAGGCAGTGCTCCACGGGTCAGCTGAGGCATCAGTCACCTTACAGTGGAATCAAATTAAATAAATGCGACGAATAGCTTTAAACACAGCAGGTTAATGATGGCGTGCAAGCTTTGGAGTTCACACTTATTTCACTGCACAGTGAGGGGAGTTTCACATCGACACTGCACACTTCAACAGTTCCAACAGTGGGAGTTACAGCTCCCATCTCGTACTCCTCGAGCGTAAAAGCTAAAAAAAAAAATTAAATTCTTGTCAAAGTGACACATTTAGTGTTTTACTGAAGGACAACATGCAGACTGATTAAATTCAGCGCTGATGAAGTTTTGGGAAATGCAAGATATTGTTCCTTTTTTTTTTTACGCCACCATTCATTCAACTTGACAAATGGCAGCTAATGTCTTTATTAAAGGTTAATAAACCATCTATTAATACTTGTAGACTAAAACTGACTCACTTCTGGAGCCAGCCTCAAGTGGACGTTTAAGGAACTGCAGTTTTAGGCACTGCTGTATTGGCTTCACTTCACAGCCGCTTGATTCATGTATAAACTTAAGCGCCAGTGGCTCCACAGTCTGAATGAATGGGTACTCCAGCTTCCTCCCACAGTCCAAAGACATGCAGGTTTATAGTTTAATTGGTGAATGTGAGTGTGAATGGCGGGCTCTCAATGCGTCAGCCCTGTGATGAACTGGCGACTAATCCAGGGTGAACCCCGCCTCTCGCTTAATGTCAGTTTAAAAGCGGTTATGGAAGATGGATGGATGGATGGATGTACTGTATATTCTGATTAAAGCAGAGTGAATGAAAGGGACAAAAACTAGTAAGTGGCCCTTGAGTTGGTCAAGAATGAACTTCGACGTCTTGCTTTGAAGTCGGCATGGACGAAAAGTCCTCAAAGTGACTGAAATCATAGCAGCTGTCGAGAACTGAGCAAACAACATCTGCTGATGAAGACCGTGTCATGGTTTGAAAGCTCTAGAAAAAACTTGCAGGTTCACCTTGAGTTGGTTGCCCTGACCTTCTGAACTTCTGGACTGACACACATTTATTAACAATCAACAAGGATTCGCAACTGCAACTACAGCTCAGATTAAAGGTCTTCAAATACTCGAAGAAGCCCGGATCGGTGTTGTGGACGAACAGGTCAGTGAAACAAAAGCTTCTTTTTCCACCGTTGATGCTGCAAGCTCAAGTGGAAACTCTAATTCAAGCAGCTCTCCCCGTCGGCAGCCCTCCGTCTACTGTACAGAAATTTGTGGTTTTATCTGCGGTTGTGGTCTCAAATATTATATTATCTAACGGCAGACATTACTAGATTCCAAGACTCAGTAGATACACACAAACAGTTTTGCATTTGCACTGACAGAGAGAGGAAATCAATTGAGTGCCGTGCATTAACCTACGACGGGCCTCTGTCGGTCACAGAGTTTGACTTCCCATCCTTGAGAACGCGTCCTGCAGACCCAACAGCTCACCTTGTGCCATCAGACCGGCCCCCCGAGCGCCGCCGAACGCCACACGAGCGGGATCAGAGACGACCTTGGCATGCGCGCAATGAAAACACAGCCTACTTCAACGTCTGTGTTTGATGTACATTATCAAAGACCTTTCTCCTCCTCTCCTCCCCGGACCAAAGGCTACTATTGTTTTTGTTGTTGTTATTGATATTGTTTTCCACCCTTATAACACAAAGCAGTCTGACCATGACTCTGATGCTAATGCGAAGGTGGAGAGGGTGTTTTAATGAGCTGCAGAATAGATCAGAGGAGCTCGGGGGGGGGGTTAGAGAAGGGGAATAGCACTGAACATCAAAACACAGCTAGTACTCCAGCTCCTGTTTTTCACCAGCCGTGACCTTTCAGTGTAGCATGCGGCTAGAGGGTGCAACATGGAAATTATGAATTTCTGCTGCAAAAAGGAACAATACAGAAAAGTAACTCAAGGTTTGTTATGAAATGAAAGAATAAATGTTGGAGAGGGGATCATTGAGTTTTAATAATATTTCTGACTGAAATAGTTGGTGGTGACCAAAGGGCAGCGATGGAATTCAGCCGTGAAATCAATCAGTCTCAACAGTATTGTGGCAATCGGGGGGGTAAAAAGCACCAGTCGATTCCAGATAAGTTCTCTTACCTGTGCTAATTAGGTGCTGACCACTGACAGTATAAAGAACTGAAGCTCACAAGCTGTCGCTCCTGTTGCTAATCTAAAAATCGGCAAAGACGTTGGATCATCAGCGGACCTGAGGCGGCCGAATGCGCCTGGTTGCTCAAACAAACCACCTGTAAAGTTTTTAACATGAGGACTTATGGAGACTGACTCACTTCTGGAGCCAGCCTCAAGTGGACGTCTGAGGAACTGCAGTTTTTTTTGGCACTTCTGCATCGGCTTCACTTCACAGGCTGCCGCTTTGGTTGGACACAAAGTGTCTTGAAGCTGTCATTGCAAACCAAAGCTTCTCCATCAAAGATTAAATAAATTACACTTAACATAACTCCATCCGTTTTATGGATTGGGACGTTACAAACATGTAGTTTATTGAGTTAATACCGATGGCTGGTCCTAATTTAGTTTGAATAGGTGCAGAAATATGTTTAATTTAAAAAAATATTGACTATGTTGAAGTGTTGACTACTTATTTCCCCCATTGTATGCACATATTTATATTATTATTGTTATTATTATTAGGGCTTTATTCAGAGATATAATGTATATAAAGGTATATTCCAACATCAGAAAAAGTGCACACGCTGGACAAACGGTGGGAGGAGCTGGAGGTTAAAAGCTCATTTTTGCCCACCGACCACAGTCTTACCTGACCTGGTCTGTAGCACACAAGAGAACAAAACAACTCCCAGAGTTTTTATTCATAAACACACTTGACTAACACTGTCTCTATCATTTCAACACAGACTGAGACGGTTATGCAAAGACGGACAAAGATTTTGCAGGAAACAATAGGTAAAACCTCAAGTGATTAGATTAGGAAAGACATGCTGTCTGAACATTTAGAGCTCCTTGCTGCATCGCAATGTTTTGTTGTTGTTTTATTTTATTTAAAAAAAAAAAAAAAGTTACTTCTGATTGCTTTCTGCTGTTGATCTTCAGAGTTAGAAGAGATGTTTGTCTGATGCATAATGTTTCCTTGTAGATGCTTCAATCAGTCTGCTCCAGCACTGCTCACAAATTTCTGGAGCACTTTTCCGGAGATGTGCTGTAAATATAAAACTCGCATTACCTTTATATTCACAGCAGACAATATAACCACAGTCTTACGGCATACGGCATCCGTTCTTTAAACTGTCAGAGCTTTAGACAGATATTCATCAGTCAGCTACCTGCTGCAGGTTGTTTACCACCATTATCCAGCTTCAGGTCAACATGCTGATAATCTCCAGATGGATTATTGATGAAGACAACTAAAGGGACATGTATACACACATGAAACATTAAATTCATCTGTGTCTAAAACGTCTGGCAATCTGTAGAAGCTAATGTAAGCTAAGATCCATGGCGAGCCATCCAAAATGTTCCACACATGCTGCGTGTGAATGATTCCTAAAAGATATGCAGCTGATGTAAACATACCAGCATCAATGAACTTTAACATTGACACACACACGCATTTTATCAGTCTGTTCTAGCTGTCCAAGAGGGGAAAAAAAACAATAGAAATCAAATCTTAGAGTCTCAAAACTGGGTTAGAGTCCAACACAGAGAGCAAAGTGTGCTTAAACAAGGCAGATGGGAAGGAAGGAAAAGAAAAGACTTGTTTACCTTTCCTCCCCTTCTGGGTCGAGGGGGATTCATTAGCTGCTGTGTAAATCAATCTGCTTCTCCTTAAAGGCCTGTCAATTTAGCCCTGATGTCTGGCAGCCTGACATCGCTCACTGGATATTTAACTTGAAAGCCAATTAATCATCATGATTAATTCACTCACAAACCACATGGAACTGTTCGACTTCACCTTATGGAATAAGAGACGAATTCTCCAGACTTGAAAAGAGAGAGAAATGAGAAGTATTGGAAGTCTCACAGCTCCATTCACTCTTGATCAGCCTCTCAATACACAGTTTCAGCTGAAGCACAACCCCAAAGCTCCACCTTTTTTTTTTACACTACAAACACAACCCTGGACTATGATTATAGAGTGATGCTTTGCTTCTTCAAATCTGTAATGTTAACACAGGTTGGAACTGTGAATATAAATTTGCTTGCACACATAATGAACTCACTTTGTCGCATAGAAAAACATCAATTCTCAGCGCCGCTCTCCGTACGCCGGCTGGCTAATATTTTCTCAGCTTAACTTAATATTTCCTCCTCTTTCTCGGTGAAAAGGTGGGATCGCACATTAGCAGGGTGGACTGTGAATATGTATTCCATTCAGCACTTTATCGTTTTCTTACAAAGTCTCAGCTGAGGTAATGGAAATGACCCGAGAAAGACGGTATTGCTATCAGCAGAAGAAAAGGGGATGATTTCCTTGCTCTTCAATCATCTATCGTTATTCCCTCTGCTAATAGTCTGAGGCGAGGCAGAATCCACTCCATACATTTAGTGTGATGAGTTTGGGTGGTCTTAAAGCAGCTTTTTAGTCCCAATTTTAAAATAAAACTTGAGATCACGTCACAATAACAACAGCGAAATCTGAAAATCTCATTACAAAGTCTCGTTCCTCCTCTCGTGAAGCCCGAAACTGACTCAACAAAGCAATGAAGTCAAAGGTTGAATGATTCGTGACACCAATTGGCTGACTGATGACTTCCTGTTCCAGCCGCTGTCATATAGCCGTGTGCTCTAAGAGGACACGGGCAGAGGAAATCAGTCAGTCAATCAAATCCCACCCCCACCCCCCTCCACCTTGACAATTGTGATCCACTGAGAGAACGGTCTTGAGTTGCAGTCTAATCACTTTTGAAGCAGCGAATGATCAAATTGTCATTTTGGCGTCCAAGTGCAAAGGCTGACACTTCCACTCCAGACTCAGCACATTTCAATTCTGTGTGTGCACCTATGCCAAAGGCAAAGGCTTCTTTGTCTGCTGGAGCATCTGTTAAACACATGTCACAACTAAATTTTGCCTGAGGTGACTGGAATGAACACTTTACTGCCCATTCCTGAGAAAGAAACAGATACAATTACTTTCATGAGACGCTCTGTGGTTGCTATGTAGATCGCAGTAATTTAATACTTTAAAGCTGCTATCACCAAGGTTTTTATATTAACAATTGATCATGTGACTACCTGTATGTGAAAGGGATTTCTCAGAATTATGACTGGACTCAGTTACCCTTGGCTCTAAAGAGATTTAGCACATCATCCAGCTCATTGTTTTAGTTTTTTCGCCCTCAACTTTACTGATTTGGTTTTCTGGCATCGCTCTCGTCAGCGTTATTTCCAGCAGCAGGCTGCAAAAAAAAAACAAAAAAACCCCGCATACTCAGCACCAAAGTTAGCAACTAGCAGGTGAACATAGTGGAGTGTCTGACTTAATGAGGAGCCTGATATTTCCTTCAGGAGCTGGTGTAGACCAAAGAAGAGCTACAAGAGAGTATTGGACTTACTTTAACCATCACATGCTGTTTCAAATACTAACCTGTCCACCAAATGTGTGTTAATCAGTGAGGAATTAGTGGCATTCATCATTGAGGCTGCAGATTCATTCTGAATCAAATGAATACCCCTCGCCTCACCCTCCCCCAGGTGAGCTCTATAAAGATTCACCCTCAGTACAGTTGTCATGAACGGGGAAATTAGCTATAGAGACCAAAACAGTTTTTTGCACCAGGCTGTAAACATGTTTATTTCTGCTGTGAAGTTGTGACATTTGAACATGGGGACTTATGGAGACTGACTCACTTCTGGAGCCAGCCTCAAGTGGACGTTTGAGGAACTGCAGTTTTTGGCACTTCAGCATTGGCTTCACTTCACAGCCACGGAGGTTGGCGCTTGGTATAAAGTAGCAAAATTCTTATTTTCAGTTGATTATATGCTAATAAAAACATACTTATGAATATTAGGACTGTAATGCAGTCATGTAGTGCCGTCATGACAGAATTTATTGGCAACTTGGCAAGTCCAACTCTGTCTTCAGTGAATGTAAACTTGTGACTAACCTGAGGCCAAAGATCTGCTGTAAAGCCACAGTTCCTGCAGGACATATGACCTCAAATGAACCATGTAAAAAAAAAAGTAAAATCTAGACAATATCCAAAGACATCCAGTTTATCAAGTTGGGATGACAGAATTCTGCAAGCGAGATATACCGTCCATTGAAGAAATATGTCTTACAGGATTTACAGTTTAGTTCCTCTTTATCTCATGTAGCTTCCTTTAAAACATGTTTTGTTCATGTTTAGAACAACCTGTCCTCACAGTGCTGAAAGAAGTTAACCAATCACATTAGAGCTCTCTTAATTAACTGATCCGCTTCTCTTGATAGACAACAACAACAGCACACACTCTACTAACCACCGCCTGCAACCTCCCGCGGAGCCAAACTCCACACCGCTGTCCGCCACACAAGTTTCAGCCTCTATTTGAAGAGTAGGACATGAAAGCAACGGCAGACCCTCCACGTGAGCTTGTATCGGATCTTAATTAAAAAGCCTTGCATATTATTTGCCGTAACAAAGGGAAATTTGGGGGTTCATTTAAATCCAATTAGGCCTGTGCTGATGCCTCAGGAGATGAGAGAGTAATTGCTGTTTGAACACGAAGGTCTTTGTTCTGGGCTCCAGTAGATTGATAAAGGCAATAAGCACACAATGTGGAGTGACTGGAGATGGGACGGGGGGGGCTGTGAACTTACACTATGAAGTCTTAAACACGCCAGGACCATATAACACGACAATTAGTGGTATGGAAATTGTTCCTTGTTGTGTTCTGGGAAAGAAAAAACTGTGATTGAGCTCCCTGCTGCAGGTGTTACTGGAAAGATCAGTTGAATTAATTGCTTCAGTCATTACTGCCTTATACCACATGCAGTGAGCCTCAGCATAATCAAAGTGCGGACTGTTAGTGTGTAATTTCACTGAAATGCATTCTGTGTTTATCATCTATCTCTTTCTCACCGAATCATCCACTGTTAGTGTCATGACTGATTTATGAGAGGCTCAGGTGTTCGCTCCAATTGGCCAATGTGGGTGGTGGTAATGATCAATAACACACACACACACACACACACACTCATGCCTTTAAGACAGATATTTGCTGAATGGAGTGGCAGAAACTTTTCTTTGTCTTTGGTACCAAGATTCAACATGCAAGCATTAAAACCGTCACATAATGTGTATACATAAAGCACACGGCTGGACATACGCCGGTCGTGATCTTTCACCTTTAACCTGATGATCATTGATTGTGTCTGGCTGAGTCTGATATCACCGTAAACTGTGAGGTAAAAGGACATTTGTTGGACTCGCGTGATTACTTTGAATTATGTCACAGGGATATTTTGACATTTTAGTAAATATGTTTATTCACCTTCTTTAGACCAAGAGTTAGAGTTAGGTTCGAGGTTATCTTAGCTTAGCTTAAAGCAACATTGGTATTTTTGTGATTTAGCGTACCCAGTGTGACCCAGATTTACTCTTGCTGGGTCTTTGGTTACTCCGTCAACATCCTCTTCCGTCTTTTCGCTTCTGTCCATGGAGGCTATACTGAGCCCAGTTGCATTGTCCACTCGCCCAGCTCCAGTTCTGGCACAACACCAGCTCTGCTCCCCGTCAGCACGGGGGAGTGGAGAGGTTACAGGAAATGAAACACTAGGAAAACACGAGGGAGTCGGACACACTGAGAAACAAGACTTATGCACATATACACAGACACAAGACACAAAAACGGACAGACAAGGAAACAAAGGGAACACAGGAACCAAATAGACACGCAGGACTCATCAGGGACGGGTGAAACAAATCAGGGGCAAAATCAAAAAAGGCGGGAAACAAGACAGGAAGTAGAATAAGACAAGACAGACAGAGTGGAACTACAAAATAAAACAGGAAACACAGAAACATTTTTTTAGGTGGTCTAAAATGACACATTTTAACATGAAAACATCTTTAACAGATCTGTATAGAAGCATATGTAGCTGGTTATATTCAGAAGAGAACACACGCTTAACATTCTGGCTGTTTTATACTTGTTAATCTTTAGTAGTTGTTTGATATACCAGATTCTTGTGTATCACCTGATTTGGACTGAGAGTGGTTAGTACAGTACTCAGTATACTGGCAAGACACCTGATGTATTGATACAACTAAAATGTGCGTTATCCCTTTTTACATGGCAAAAAAATACTAAAATAATAACCAAAATAATTTAATGGTTCAGTGCTGCTAATTATTTTATAAACCAGTGATTCAGAAATAGTGCTTCTATTAAAGCAATGGCGGCAACTTGCAATTAAATTTTAATCATCAACTGTACTTATGAACTTGTCTTTAGGTCATCATAACTTGCTGAAAATACGGTGTAAATCTAGTTTGCAAAGTTTCTCGCGGGAGCTTCAATCAATATGAAACACCCAGTGAGACTTTGGAAATGCATTATCCCAACGTGAAGGTTTGAAACTGGCACATTAATAAAAATCCTGTACTTTGACATCTGGTTAAAATCTGATTGTACCTGGACTGAAATATAAATACACACATCATCCGTCTGTCTGTCTATCTCATCTGTCTGTTAATTTTATCTGTCTGTGTATTTGAATTAAGGCAATCTTATCTATATAACTCAATATCGCAGTCTGAACAGCATATGACACCCTCCATCATTAAACCTTCAGATAAAGGAACACCCACAGGAATTACCAGGAGTTGTTATCCTGCAGCTAAGAGACCATGAGCATGGACCTGAGGGCAATATTCAGCACAGAATTATCCTCTGTGGTGGTACAAAGAAAACAAAAGCTGCACGATACTGTGATCCATCACCACGTCTCTGCTTGTGTCCGTCTTTAATGCGTGCTCATGTAATTAAATTACCGGATCAATACAGCTGAGCTGCTAGTAGCCGTGCTTCTTAAGAGTGTGGAAAATATTCCTACTTCCTCCGCCTTCCTTTCTTTGTACTCTCAGACCGTGGTCGCACCTCTCAGGTGAAGTAGCATTCAAGTGAAACCTTTTGACTTATTTTAACCTCCTCCTGACTCTTGAGCTCTCTGGAGATGGCTAACGCTTGAGGAGCAAAGGAGCACGGCCAGGACACTAAAACAAACAGGAGCAGGTCACATCTGGGGCTCACCGGAGGTCAGAGGTCACATAATGGAGGTTAAAGGGCAGTTTTCTGGCTTCAGGCCAAGGTCAAGGCAGCAGAGGTCAGTGTCTGAGTTGTCAGCTTTATCCTGCCCTTGGCCTTGAGCTGATCAATAAGAGCAGGGTCTCTGCTTGCCCCAGCCAAACGATCAATAAGACATTTACATTTAGCCCAGTCACATATCCCCAGTAACCCCACGTTTCCCCAACACCCCACTTTCTGTTGGCAACAACCATTCACGTAACTCCAATGCAATCTTTCTTATTTCAAGTTTCAGAGATCGACCTTTCAGTACACAGCCCTCATCGGGATAAAGATCGAGTTATGAGTGTGTGGCTTTCCACTTCTTTCTTTGATGTCGGCCTGAAAGTCAGCACTTCATTAGAATCAGTGCTCCTCTTCTCAGTTCTTCAGGTAGAAGCTTACATGAAATGCTTCTCATTATTGGGATGATGCTGAAAGAAATGTCTCTCAAAATGATTGTATTGAAGTAGATGCTGCTGGCTTGTTTTCTGCTTTCGAGCGTCCTCTGGTTACTAGTTTCTGCTCTTTTCTCACTGTAGTATCGGAGTATTATTAGTATTAATTGTCAGCTAAATTCTTTGTATACCTCTTGAAATATTTTAGGGCTAAAGGTCAGGTGGCTATTCCCACATTTCACAATGGGACAAAGCAAAGAGCTTAAATGTCTTTGAGCTATCTTATTAATATAGTGATACCTCTGCAATACCTGTATACACAACCCTGTCACTTTGATACAGTATATAATACTTAAACATATTTTCTTTTGCTATATTTTGCTTATATCGCTCCAGTTTTTACTTCAAATTTTATTTTATTGTACATCTTTTCTTTAGCTTATTTTTTTGCACATGACAAATAAAACTGAAAACTGAGCTCACTGGTTTTACAGCCCACAACTTTACTGTCTTTGTTAACACACTTCGCTCTTGTTATTAATGTTTCCAGACATTGTAGGTATCTATTTTCAGTAAAAAAAAAAAAAAATCTAATAAATCCCTGCCCAGTTACCTGCCCAACACCAAATGTCAGTCAGACAAAGTTAGCGGCTAGCCGGTGAATGTGTTGCTGCATTTGGCAGCTAAAAAGCCAGATATTTCCCTCAGGAGTTGGTGGAGACCAAAAACAGAGCTAAAAGGAGAGCGAATGGACGCCATTAGATGATCAAAAACACGACAAAATGCTTTTTGTTTAGAGCTTTAAAAGGTGAAAACGTGTCAGTATTTTATTTATAGCTTGTTGTGCTGCCTTGAAATGGCCAAAAATCCATTAATACAGGCTTAAAATAACACAAATGCCCCATTTTGTATTGGATTGTAACATTACCTGCATCGATCGGTGATTTAATTCTGACCAGAGCGCATATATGTAAGTGTGGGTCATTTTTCACCCCCCTATATGAAATAATATGTTCCTTATTATGCAGTAAACAATACGAGTTATACCCTAATTAGGCACCAATTATGCTGTAATTAGAAACTGCATATATTGCTATTATACCCAAAATATACTATATAAATACACTATTATACCAAATTACACTGACCAAATAGGAGATCCTAACACACTGTTAAACACATTTTACATAATGAATTAGAAATCAAATATAATATCAGATCTTAAAACACACACTACTACCTGTAGTAGTAATTAGACACCACATTGAATTCTATGATAGCTTAATTAGACAACACAGGGTGTAATTAGGTGAATGTAATGCCACATTATATTGGGCATAGCCTTTGTAATAGTGAGACAAAAACACAGAGAGACCAGAGGAGAGGTTTCTAAATACAGAATAATTTGGTATAATTGTGTTTTGGTAGTTTTTGGCTCTGATACAGTGTTTCTAATTGCAGCATAATTTAGGTGTATGGTATCTAATTAGCGTATAACTGTGTGTGCTCACTGTTTAATAAGGAACATATTATTCCGAGTTTTTTGTCTAATTTGATACAAAGTGCAGCTTATTACATCTAATTAGTGTATTGTAAAATAAAGTGCCACCCTGAGTTTTTTTCCCGCGTGAAGAGTTGCTTGTCGTGTACTGAAATGTTACTTCTGCATAAAAATGGAAGAATTATTTAGACAGAAACACTAAAATATGAACCTATTTTGATGATCAGGAGAGAGAAAATCCCATAAAAACTCATCATGGGCGAAGATGTATTAGTATTCTCATTTGGCTGAACGTTCATGTCTGTTACAGACCACATCCTGTAATTTCACAATGTTTGAATGATGAGCTAAATAAATGATGAGCTAACAGTCTGCTGTGATTAGCAGCCTTCCATCACTCCTTTTTTTTAATTTAGTTTTTTTGTTCTTCTTGTCACCGCTTGTCGCTGCTATCATGAACGTCCTTCCATCCTCTGCAACTTCTCTGTGACACGGGACAAACTGAAGCTATGTTGTTTGGACAATGTTTCCTATTAAATGGACCTTCCTTTATATTCACACATGGTGCATTTCCAGTCCCAGAGCAATTATACACATGACTACACTTGGAGCTAAAGGAACAGGCTGAATCTTTATCGCCAGCCAAAGAGCAGCAGCACTGTGACTCCTACCGAGCAGCCTGCCTTCTGTGCTCGTGTCTGCATCGCCAGTCAAAGATGAGGGAATATTATTTTGTTTTAATGAAATGACCAGGATTCAGACCTGAAAAGTTAACATGGAGCTCAATTAACATTTTGCATTCTTTGCAAAAATCCCTCCACTGAAAAAGAGATAATTATTCACTACAACTCAAAGATTTAACTTCGGTTCATCCAGCCACAAAAGAGAGCCGAGTGCTGACGCCACCTTCGGGTTAGCTGCTGTTCCAGTAGCTGATGTAACTTAACACAATCTCATAGAGCAAGGAGTTAAACACGCTCCCTGTGTTTACTATCCAAGATAAATTACCACCTACAACAGTTCTTGCTATTCGAAGCTGAGAAAAAAATTGGACAAACATTAATTTGTTGGTGTGAAAATAAACTACAGCTCAGTTTACTCCATATCCACCAACTCTCTCCTGATGTATTTGTATATTTGTGTTTTTATCCACATTAGTGTCATGACTGATGGGATGGTCGTCCAGACTTGTCACGTTAAAGTTCAAGAAGAGGTCGTCCAGACTTTCTCAACTTTGACTTCTCAACGTGACACTTATCGTCTTTCAATATTCTCTTTCAGTATCTAAAATAAAGAGCTATATAAATATGATTCATCATTAACATTTTTATTATTAACTATCTTTATGTACTACATGGGGAGGCAAAGGAATCTGACATTTGAAGAGCGTCTTTCAGGACAAGGACAAACATGCGCTGGAATGAGTGGCACCTCCCTTTAACAGCCCTTTCCTTCTTGATATTTCTAGGTCTAAGCAGTGTCTGAAAATCTGGCAGCAGCTAAGATGAAGGCAGGGCGTTTGAAGATGAGGAAATATGTTTGAACCCGCACCCTTTTCTCTGTGTCCCAGTGGGGAGTGTATCTGGGAAGACAAGTCATGTATTATTTAGAGTCAGATCTGCCTTTGTGCTTGATCAGGACTTGATTGAGAGAGGCTGTGACTGGTGGTTTCTTTCCTTTTGTAACAATGTCTGCTCATGAAGGTGAACTTGTGACCTCCACACAGAACTCGGTCAATACTTGCATACATTGAACGCAAAGCGCAGGAAATGCATTTGCACTCCTTTGTAGGCATGTGCATGGACAGGTCATGTCATTCGAATACTCAGCAAAGATTACTCTAGTGCATTACATTATTGGACAGCTATGGGATAACCTGCAGCCCTTGTGGAGTTGTTTTAAGCGCACGAGTATTGGTAATGTGTCAAGACCACAGGGAGCTGTGTTTTAGCCAATCCCTAATTAAAGAAGAAACTCCATGCGGCGTGCTCCTCCACTGTTCAGCAAACGAGCCATAGCTGATATGCTCTTTAAGTCATTAGCAGCTCTGATTCGGAGCCACAGCACCTTGTTAACAGAACAGGGGGCGCATAATCCCAAAACGAGATGCTCTGATGCTGCTCCAGTCCAAACCTGAAGACCAGTTTAGTTTATAAAGTGTGTATTGTGAGGAGAAATAACTGAAATCAGTGTTTCTAAAGATTTCAAACATGGTGCATGCTTATGTTTTTCTGGCTGTGCTGCTGCAACCCTGATCCAAACAGCATAAGGTACCTGTTTTTTTTTACCCGTGGGTGCTCTGGCTTCCTCCCACAGTCCAAAGACGTGCAGTTAACAGGTTAATTTGTGGTTCTAAATTGCTCCTAGGTGTGAATGGTTGTTTGTGATGAACTGGCGACTTGTCCAGGGTCCAGCTGGGATTAGCTCCAGCACTCTGCGACCCTGATAAAGAAAAAAAAACAATTACAGAAAATGGATGTATTTCCTAGCTGTCAAGTAGAAAATCTATTGCCATTCAAGTATTGTTGTATGTTTTTCATGTTGCGTATTATGTATATAGTGTGACTAAAATGTGTGTCCTTAAACATAAAGGTCCGTGCTGCCAATTTTACACCTCAAAGTCTGATTAGAGGTGGAGGTTAGAAAGAAGAACCATCCATCTGCAGCATTAGCATTACACATTCAAACCCTGAGTGAACTGTCTGTGGCCCAGTTGCATTGTGGGCAATGTACGCACCATGTTTTGTCAAAAAAAAAAAATGGATTAAAAAAGACAACATCTCTGGTTCTGCTGCTTCACTTTGTAACCTTTTTTTTTTAGATTCATTTTTTCATTCTAGTTTTTAGTCATTTAGTCCTGTAAGTGGTTTTTTTATGTCTCATTCAGTCTGGAATCAAAATGAATGTAAAAAATTAGAATTAGGATTATTTCAACAATTTTCCATTAAGGATGTTCATTTTTAGACACAAGAGGAAGCCCTCAGAATTACAGAGTGGCTTTAGATGTATGATTCGAGGTCAACCTCAATCCAGACTGACCAGTAATTGCAACGAAACATATCAATTCGGTTCAAAGTGATACGTACACGAATGGGACCCCCGTTTTGTTTAAGGTCTTTATGTTGTTCTTTTCACAGACAATCAGTGAACCATGCATAGGTGCTGTGAACGGACAAAGGCTGCCATACTAGGCAGGCTGCATTTGAATAACAAATTTGAACAACAGCAGAAAAAAAAAAATGCAGGTTAACCTTCAAGCTACAGTGTACATTGATTCAGTGTTAAACATGCATTCAGAAGATTTATTGTCCTGCATCGATAGGTCTGTGAAGTTGGACAAACGCCATAAAAAGACGGTTTATCCTGCGTCTTCACCCCCCTCTCTCTCTTGTCAACACTCGGATCTACAATCAAGATAATCCATCATTGTGGCACATAATGCAAAAAAAAAAAAAGATATTAAACTCACTCTGAGAAAATGTATTCCCAGGGACTGAAATGAGAATAAAATGCTGCTTAAGCATTTAGTGAAGGTCTGCAGGTGACACCTTCAAACCTGACAGTCAGAATACAGATGATGGACTTTAACTCCATCACAACCAAATGCATATTTTATTCACTGAAGCTGTTGACAAGCGTGTGCACATTTGTCCTGAAAGACGACTTTTAAATCATTATTGTGATTATGCAGAAGAATGTTAATGTTCTAATAACGTCAGCTAATTTGCACTGAAGTGGCTCGTCAACTTGAGGAGAAGAAGTGAGTCAGTGAAATGCAGAAATAAACATGCTGGTGCTTAAGCATTGTACTGTGAAGGTTCAGATTATATTAAGGGAAGGCTGGACACTTTGACTGACAGCCTTTACCTTCAACCAGGCATTGCATGGTTTAACTCCATCAACACACCAAATGCATGTATTACATTCATTTGGAATTAGAACGACCAGACAGAATGTTTAATGTGTCTAATAACGTCAGCTTCAATTTTGCACTGATGCATGCCAACAAGCAGGTGTCTTGGCTGAATGTGGCATGACAATGAGACATTTGCCTGGTCTCCGCAGAAGAAGTGAGCTCAGTGTCTCAGCAATGAAGTGCCATTAACTTCACTGTACACTGTTGTTGGAATTGGCTCTAGTTGTAGCTCATCAGAGCGTTTCAAATATATCATGGTCTGTTCTGAGTTTTATTACAAATCTCACCAGTAGCTTCAGATTGTGAACAAAATTGGAATTTAGGGGTGAGTATTTTGATAATTGATTGATCGTTTCAACATTTTTTAAGCAAAATCAGTGGGAAAAAACATTTTCTAGTTCCAGCATGTGAGGATTGCTTTTCTTTGTCATATATCATTTACAAACTCAGTATTTTTGGGGTGCACGTCCAAGTCAGTATAGTGACTTAGTATCATGGCACAGCAATTAATTAATTATTACTTTTAATTTGTTCAAATGCCACCTTTTTACAGTATTTGGGTTTATGAGGTCTCTTAAAAGAGTAACTGTTATGTTTTCTACAGATTATTCTTCAAATGTTACCCGACAGCTGTAACATTTAAACTTAATATTGTTTTCCAATGCACAGAAATAGAAATAGTTACTATGTAAATCTTAAACGTCAGTGCACGAGTCATCATCACTGTGTGTGGGCTTGTGGCTCCCAGAAAATTGTGTCTGTGATTATTCATATCATTCAGAGGAGTGATTAAATATTCCTCATACCCTCAGAGCAGCAAAGCAAATGAACCACGGCTACGTTCTAACAGGAGCTGACAGATCTTTTAAATAATGTTTATTTATCAATGGTAACATTTACCAGCCTTTGTGGTCCCTCTGGCATCCGGAGGCATCTCTGACTTCCACTGCCTGGAGCCCCGGCAGCGTCTCTTCAGCTGGCATTTCCTTTTTACTTGGTAAAAACTTTGCAGAACTTCACGGTGTGTTTATCTCCTCTTCGGTTCATCTTCAGATATGAGCAAGAAAGAGAAGAGCCGGGGATTAAATCAAGGATGGAGATACAGTAAAGACCTTGTACACTGGGTTTTACATAAGTTCGCACAAGCAGGAGAAAGGAAAGGTCAAAGCAAGGAAAAAATATTGAACGGAGAAGTGGAGTACAACATTTTACTAGTTTTATGATTGGGATATTCTCACAGTCCTAAATTATTACACTGAACCAAACAAATGTTTAATGATGGTTCACAGCGAAGTAATGGAAGTATAAGGGTAATCTAAATTACGATTCAAACGTATGAATTAATAAATGAATATATGAACATATTCATCTGCATGGAGATACATTATTCACTGCTTTTCTCCTTTCCCCAGCATCCGAGCAAGGCACATAATTCCACTTAATAAATTAATACAAAGTCTACTCTTACCATTGCAAAACACTCCACTTGTCTGCACAAGATTTTACTTTCAAGGAATGTCAGCACTACTCGGGGTCAGAGGTATAATTTTGCAAGTTAAACCAGTATAAAAGCAGCAGGCACAGAGAAGACATGAGGACACACATGAAGCATGTTGATTGCAGCCGTGAAGGAAAGAGGAGTGTAACATTACTCTTCGGACATAATTTGAAACTTCAAACAACGACAGAAAAAAAAAGAGGATTGTTTGTCGTCTGAACAAACGAAAAGGAGACGAGCAGGTAAAGCACGTCTGCGTCTGAACTGTTTGTTTCTGTGCTGTAGCTTCTCTTATCTTATATTGTGTTGCTTTCTTTGTGTCTGAGCACGCCTGAGAACTTTCAAATTTACCATTACATGCAGCAAAGTTTTCAGTGTTACCGTTTATTTTCTAGTTTTACCTTCTCCCTTCATTTGTTTCTTCACTTTTTAAAAAAGGATTTCTCCTCCTAATCAGATCCATATTACTGCGATGTACATACATTACCTCAACCAGTACAAAGATTTCCTGTTCTCGTCAGCGTTGTCGTACGTTTCTGTTTAAATCTCAGCACAAGAAGTCGTGCTGTTGCATGTAACTTCAGCAAGACGTCACCTCGGTTAGTATCCAGGCGGTGTGACTCTAATGTCAGTACAGATGTAGTTCAAGTGTTAATAATAGGCCCGTGTTTACTTTGCTCTGATTTCAATACATAATACATCATTTTCATAAATGTTACTCTAATGAAGGGAGGTCGCATATGAAGCAACTCTTATGAATACACATGAAGAGTGAAACAAAGAGAGTAGAAATCATTTGAATAGTTACATTAGAATTGTATATTTCTTTTCTATTAAATATGGTAAACAGAGCTCGTGCCTGTTTATTTTGCTGAATCTATTTACACATGCTGACATGCTTAAGACTAACAGATATGACAGTGCCCTCTTGTAAGATGGCATTAATAAACATGTGTAACATTAAGAACAGACTGAGGGATCTGTGCTTCAGCCAAACGGAACAACAAACATTTTTATTTTACCGTTGAGGCGCGCAAGACGGAGAATGAGAGATTTAGAAGTGCACAAAGTGAACCTGTGAACGAGGATGTGAAAACAAAAATTCAATGATAGATTGAATTTTAACTAAATATATTAGTTTCTGGTCTGATTGTGAATTTTCTCAATGACCTCAAACAAAAGTCTAAAATAATAATAAATAGGTTTAGTAAAAGTGAAGAAAGATTTCAGAATGCACAAAAAAACCCCACAAATGTCGATAAATCCATATTTTACAGTGCAAATATGATAAACAATTTTATTCAGATACATTTATTTATTGTAATTAGCTACTTTTTACTTAATATATAGTCGTTTGCATCTTTTTTTTCTCGATCCTGTGTATTTTTAAATAATTTAATTAAGGGAAGTTCACATCTCAGATTTATGATAAATAATTATTATAAATCAGTCACTGATGTTTAATAAGTGCAACTGTACAACCAAATTCAGTCAAATATCGTCTGTGAAAACATCTGTCTTTTGACATTGATGGATGTAAATTAATGTACTTAATTAATGTACTGGACAACTTTATATGTAAAGATATTTCTAATTTTCCTCTGAATATATATATATATATATATATATATATATATATATATATATGCAGTCCAGTTCAACAACACAGCTAAGTGTGACCTAAATGCTAAAACACAGAATTGAATCAATACGTCAAAAAACTAAATATTACTAGAATCATTAAGAAACGAACAGTTGTTTTAGATTACATTAGGTGTACCTAATAAACTGGACACGGAGCGTATACTAAAATAATCCAAAACTAATGTAAACCTATTTTTACTAAATAACAAAATAAGAGTGGGGATGTGTAATTGCATGCAGAAGTATGTCATGTCACATTTCATCTTGTTAATCTCACTTGTGTCGAGGCTGACTGTTCAGATGGGGACAGACAGGTACAGTACAGAAACCCCGACTGGCTTTGAAGCCATGATGCCCGCCTCACTAACGCCCAGTGTTACAACACTGCATAAGAAATTATATGCAAGAGGTTATATTTGAATATTCATGACCAAATCCACTGTTTTTTTTTTTTTGTACTGTAGCATTAATTAATTGCTCGAGGGGAAGCTATACCCAAATAAGGAGCTCAGGAGTGCTCAGTGCTGAAACGCAGCACCCAAAGAAAGCATTAAAAAGTGAGAAAATTATGACTGAGTGTTAACACAGTATGGATCCTTCAAACAGAATTGGATGTATACATACTGATTTATTTAACAATTAACAGACACATGCAACAATAACTGTAAAAAGCTGTTGGACTCGTAGGTAACCCGGTCTTGAACAAACTCTCTCTTTGTTTAGGATTTGTGGTTATATACAGCCCGTGCCATTAAAACTGAGTATGAATATTCAAAAGGAAAGATGGTTGAAGAGTCCCAATCATCTCCTACACAGTTGCTCTGGCAGTTAAAAGAGGGCCGCTGAGAGGAGTTTCGCTGTGAACGACATTAGCATGCCTTTGAAACAAGAGACCTTGAGTATGAACAAGAGCTATCCATACACACTTTGGAATGTAATTTATATGCACAAACTGAGGTGTGAGGCCAGAGGACGTTAGAGGGGCAGAAAGGATCCACTCAGTACAGGTGTAGCTTTCACCGGCTTACAATGTAATACCTGTTTTTATACTGCCAGCGCCTCTTTACACATCAGGGAGCTCCTCTGAACTTACAGACTCCATTGAAACTAAAAAGGGTAATATAGGAGTATATAGATAATTGGACGCTCTGCCTGTGCTTTATATATATATATATATATATACACATATATTTCCTCTGTGATCTTGAAGAAATGTGTTCCCTCATCAGACAGACTTTTGTTTAATGTTTCAAGCTGAGCGCCAATAAAAGTGTTGATTTCCAACTGTTTGATGACCTAAGTTACTTTTTGTGCCACTGCCACTGGTGACCTATGCGCTCAACTCTCTGAATTATGCATGGTGATTATACGACGTAGTCCTCTGAATTGTAAATTCTCACAATTATACAGCCCATTGTCTATTCATTATTTCAAAACGAATGGGAAATTATGTAAAACTATCTCTAAAGAGGAAAGCAGCGTGTAATATGACTTGCCATATTGTTCATGCAATTCAAATACTTTGCTTTTTCTGAGAGTTGAAAGTAATCTGATTTAAATGAAATCTGACTTGCATGTCATGTGGGATTATGATACATTTGGAAGATAAGCTATGATAACTACACTACGTGCCATGAGGTGAGAGCACTCAGGCAAAGAGTGTTTTCCAATTAACTTAAACCTCCCTCAAGGTTAAATATACAAGTGTTGACTGAGAGTCGAACTTATCTTCTTTTCTCGACCAGACGAGCGAAGGACTTCGACATGTCCCGCAGCCTCTCTCTGATCCCTTCACATAGGCAAGCACGTACACTACACACATACTGAACGTTCACACAGATGCCAGAGCGACTAAAAGAAAAGATTAAGGCAGTGGTATGATGCAGGTTCGTTTTCAGTCGGCGTTGGGCTTCTCCTGCTGATGCGCATCATTCAGTGATGTTCTAAGAGCTGGATATTTTTCCTAGTGTGACATCGTTGTCCAATTTTCATGAGAGGAGTAAGGGCTGAGGAATACTTCACTCAAAATGCATAATTATGTAGTTGTCTCACCATCTGTGGGTCAGCATTTATTGCCAAATCTGCACCTCTTCTGTTACTAACGATGATTTTATAATGATCCCTAAATTCAAGCAGCAGAAGTTAAATTACAAGAATAGTCTCACGTGTTTATAACATAGGGTATCTCTTGTTAAATTTAAAAAGGGGGTATAAATGAAGAGTTTACCCACTCCTCCAGGCACCACTACATTAGTTCCAGCACACACTCGTGAGCTTTAGTGCCCTCACAGTACGTACCCACACTCAACCACAGATCCTCTTGGGGCCCCCAAACTCTGGAACAGCCATTCTTGTTATAATTTCATCAGTTTCATCACGATTTCTATGAAATATCTAATGATAACTCCTTTTTTTAATCATATATTTTTGCAATAAAATTGTGTTTTGCTTACCTAACGTTGATTTTTGACCTTCACTATGTAAAATGATGTATGTTGCAGGGAGTATTCATCTGTTTCTCTGTACACACCTTAAATCTGACTTCCATCAATGTCTTTTTGCCTCTGTCATTTTGTCCATAGAGGCTGCTGAGCCTGGCTACATTGCCTGCTTACCCGGCTCTGGTTCTGGCACGACACTGGTTTTGCTCCCCATCAGCAATCGCCTGCACCCTGGGCCAGAAAACCTCCTTTTCTTTCCCGGTGGTTCAATATGTCTATTGTACAAAGACTAACACTCCCCTGGTCCCCTCCTGGCAGCTACAGTTTGCAGCAGTTTACTTTACTGTCCATCAGGAAACTCTGTAAATGACAGAAAAAATCATATGAGCGAAAGCAGAAAACATTTTCTTTATAAAATATGATCCAGTGTCACCAAAACCAGTGAAATAGTCGGTGGCGTGTGACTCAGTGCTTCTCACAGGTGATCGTACCTGGAGCCCAAAGTTACAGAAATAGATGTACGGGATGCAGAGTGGGAATGACAGAGACACCATTCACCTGATTACACGTCAATGTAGCATCAAAATGATTTAAAATGTTATTTTATGGCAGAAAACACACCTGGAAATAAATCACTATGCAACTATGCCCCAATGTATCTGTAGCATAATGATATATGTACTTAATTAGACTGTGCATGTTCTGTTTGGTCCTTTTCTATTACCAGATGGTTTTCACATGTCACTACTATCATGGCACTGATTGATGTCTTTCGTAGTTTATCTATAAAAGAGATTTCTTATTTTTTAAATAACCCCGTATCTGTCAGGGCCTTGTTCTGGTTGCAATATGTACAGAATATAAGGAGCTGCAGTGAGACCACTGCTTCCTGTCACCCCCTCCTCCTCCTCCTCCTCCTCGCCTCCTCCTCCTCCTCCTCTGGAAGTGTTACCCTCTCATCCTCTATCTCCCCTCATCCGCTATTCTCCTCCTCACCTCCTGCTGCACTCCATCCCTCTGCTGAGCACAGGTATTTGTTTAGGAATCTCTCGGTGGAAATTATACTCCATCTCCGGCGCTCCCTATCAACACACAATTATCATGGGCAATCATGCAGAACAGTGCTGAATTCAGCTGGGACTCTGATGACATTACTGACTGCAAGGCCCGGCTCCTTCTGGAGGTAGCCTGCTCCACACCTGCATTAAACCTCTCTCTCTCTCTCTCTCTCTGTCTCACACACACTCTCCCCTCTCCTCACTTGGATATGGAGAGAAATTATTAAACTTTTTTTTTAAATCTTATTAGGATTTCATTAAAGAAAGGAAGTCCACCATATAAGAAATCTGTTTCCTCGGGGAGGCTTGGCTGAAAGGACCACTCCAACCTGACAGGACAAATCCTGTGATTTTATCTTAACGTTTTATTTGGATCTACCGACCTCTGTGGTCTTTTTTCTCGTGACCTGAAGTGGTTTACCTCTGCAGCTTCTCTTATAGCTCAGCTGAATTTTGTCTATGTGTGGACAGCAGTTTGAAATTTCAGGAATTTCAGAGCTATGAATCTCCATCCTCTGTCAATCTCACAAAGTAATCAATGCCTGACTTTGCGTCGCTCTCTGCTGCATTCTATGGCAAACCACAGATGCATTTCTCTGTGTATGATAAGTACATTATAAAGCTCGAAAAAAGGCACACAGTCGATACAGACACACGAGAGTCTGCACTGGACTCCATTCAGATCCTGATCAAATGCTTCATTCATGAGTGAAATTACCATCCGGTTGTCAGCCAAGGTGTGAATTCTTTCATCTACAGATCCTACCTCTGAAGTTGTGATTAAATGCATAACGCCACATACACTCCACATAGACTGGAGATAAGCAAAATAGGATTTCTGCTGCTCACACTGTGGGTGAATGTGTAAATGAACAGTGCCCTCGTGTGGTGCTTTAGTATTGTTCTAGACTATTTCATGGAAAAGGTCATTTATAACATGTGCAAAAGGTGTTGGCCATGATTGATATTTATGTTTCTGTGTTACACAGTCTGCGAGTTGTGCAGATGCTGCTCCTTTCTACATGTTCGCAGGCATTTTCTCTATAAAATGGGACTGCTGATTTTGGTTACATGCACTCAAGGTTGTCTTTTGAAAAACCTGGATTCAATAGTGCGGATCCTTTCGCAGTCCTTTGAACTTGTTACGCTGACAAAATGATTCATCTTAGGCAGCAAAGCTGGTTGTCCTTTTATTGGCAAACAGATCACGGAAAAATACATTTATCTGGACGGACATAGTCAGAAAATATCACAACACGCTTAACTCAAGGAAGAACCGGACTGATGGTGAAAACATGTACAACAAAAACTCAACATAAAATCATGCTTCAAGCTCCACTTATAAACAGAATAAAGTGATCAAACAGGAAAACACATGACCAAATAACATCAGTTTCAGGCTATGTACAGAACTAGTAAAATGAAACTGCAGAAAAACACTCAGTGAAATATAATTATTTGTTCATGTTGATGATATTCTACATTTTTCTTATTGCCAATAAAAAAAAAAAAGACCAAAACCAGCAGAGAATACAGAACAGAAGGTGCAGCCGACACCTGATATAAATCCACCGTGCTTGTCCAAAAACTATTAATAACACACAAACAGACACACTGATGCACTGAGTGACGTGTTCCTTCATCAGGATGAGCATGGGCACTGTAGCTGTTACACATACGTTGTCATAAATACTCACCAGAACACCAAATGTGTGTGTATTCATCCACAGCTAAAAATAGTCACTATTCACTCATGTTTGAGCAACATTTGCTTAAAAAACTACAGTGCCCAGGAGCTTCAGGAACTTATATCCAGGATTAAATCTTCAGTATAGAACTGAAGAAGGCTCTCTGATGAGAGGTGACACATCTTCACGGAGCTACAACCAAGCCCGGTTGCCCCAGATTTAAGAAAGATGATCTGGAAGATGGAGAACCTTCACAGACATCTGCAGTATAAATGAATAGTTCTGGATACTTTTCATTGGATTTGTGCACAATAACAAAAAAATGTAGAATATATATTATATATTATATTATATTATATTGTGGCGACCCACAGAATATAAAAACGACCTTGTTTTTCACTGTGCAGTTTTTAAAAACACTATACAAAGTAAAATGTATATTTTTATAACTTGCTTTTATTTAATTTTTTATCTCTCCGGTGTCGTCCCAAGCATCATCTCGTCAACATTTGATTGCTGGTAATTTTGAATTTCATGAACATACACTAATAACCCTCACAGCCGTCAACACGCAAGATCCAAACAAAAGTGTTAAGCACCACAGGTATTATAGTACACTGTATACTGTACGTAATCAGGCTTGTAGAGAACTCTTCATATAGTCTGCAACCTGCAGGTAGCTCAGTTGAATTATGTTGCTATTTTTTTTTTTTTTTTATCCCAGAACAAAGTGCTCACAACTGTCAGATAATTTACACCACAGAGCTGCCATATAGTATATACAGAGTCCTGCTTTAACATGGCAGACAAAATGGGGAAATATCAAAGAACATGTAGTAAATAAAAAAAAAAACTTCCACTCTTCCTCTAACCTACCACTGGCTGAAATCAGTGGTAAAGAACCTGGATGGTTCGGCCGATGAGGAGGAAAAGGAGGCCGGACAGGAGGCAGAAGAAGATGCCAACGGGGGCAAACATGAAGGACAGACCGTAGGTGAGGGACAGCGTGAAGCCTGGACACACTTGAGAGCGCTGGTGGTCAATGTAGACATCCACCACATCCAACACCTGCACCCACAGTACGTACATCACCACCACACACAGCAGGAAAAGACCTGGAGCAGAAAAGGGCAAAGAGATGAGGCTGTGATGACTGAAGGCAACATTATGTAACCGTCCTAAAGTGTAAAATAAAAGATTTTAAATCACTTTGATGCTACACTGACTTCACTGATTTTGGTGTAACCTCAACTCTCTGTGATTTACTGTGAGTTTCCTGATTTACGGTAAAGTAAACTGCTGCCAACTGTAGCTGCTGTTAGCTCATGTTAACTCAGTTTGTTAGTCGGACTGCACCTGGGGGAGTGTTAGCATTTGTACCACAGGCATTTCAGACCACAGAGAAGAGGAGGTTTTCAAGCCTGGGGCGTGGGCAAATGCTGACAGGGAGTGGAGCTGGTGTCGTGCCAGAACCAGACGGACAATGTCAAAGGCAAAAAGCTGAAGAGGACGTTGTCGGAGGAAGCTAAGAAGAGAAACTAAGAGAGTAACCGAGCTGGAGAAGAATAAATCTGGGACTGACTTTTAGTCGCTGGTGAGAGCTTGGTGAAATAAAATGAAAGACAGATGCCGAGCTGGGCTGACTGCTGTTGGACTAGTGAGCAATATTTAGCTGGCTGCTATGTCTTGTGCACTTGACTCTCTGTGTGCTGTCCAATGACTCACATGGTTTGGGGTAGAGAGCCAAAGGAAGAAGCCAGAGTGGTTAGGGTTAGGCATGTAGCCTAAGTGGTTAGGCTTAGGATACCATTATGGGAAGGCATTAGAATGAGGAATAGCTAAAGGTCCAAAGGCAGACATGTGGAAGAGGTGTTACGGTCCGGATTAAGCCAGAGATTCAGCATTTAGGTTTAGGCATGGAGTCTAGTAACTAGAGTTGTCAACTAATTGTAGTAAAAAGTACACCCTCTGAAATGTAATGGAGTAAAAGTATAGAGTAGCATTAAATTGAATGAACTACAGGGTTAGTGTTCTTAGTTACTTTCCACCACTGGATTTCAAAGCCTCACCGGCTGCCAGGAAGAATCCACCTCCTGCTTTGTACAAGCGGTGACTGGCGAACGGAGCAGCGCAGATGATGATGAACCCGCCGAGCACCACGGCCGCCACGCCAATGAGCATGAAGATGCTCCAGAAACCTCTGTAGACTGGACGAGAGACATGTTACAGCCATTAGATCACTGAACTTCAATCAGTACGAAGAAACTAATCTAAATGAAGAGAAACTTACTTATGGCAGAATCATACTGTGTGGCGTTGTGGGTCTGATGAGACACCGGGAATGGGAAGAGGTAGGAGTGCATGCACACTTTTGAGTGGGGCTGATTTGCTGCAGAGAGAAAGAACAAAATAGCAATGTTGGCACAGTTGGCAATTAAGAGTATCAATTATGTAGCAAGGAACAACAACAACATAACAGGAAAATGTCACACAAGAAAGAGAACGTTCAGTTCTTTGCACACTGATGATTCATTTCATTTTGGAGTTTTTCAACATTTGTTGAACATATTTCTTTATTCAAAAAGTTCTGATTATTTCAGATTTTCTCTCTCATGTTTTTATATTCTTCCCTGCACTCATCTCTCATCTCTTCCACCATGTGAAATTCCACAGACCCTCACAAGGTCCTCTCAGTGCTGGAGGCTGTTACTGACAATGACCCACCATTCAAAGTCCCCCCCCGTTAGAAAATAGACGACGCGCAATCACCTGACAAACGACCAGAATAACATCACATGGTACGGCGTCAAAACAGTCACATGAGAGGATTTCTAGCACTATGGCAACGTATGAGTTTTTATTGACATAATAATAATAACACATCAGAAGCTTCTGTAGCAGAGACAGAGCTGCTGTTTCCTGCAATCACCAACCATCGGCTTCAGAAGACAGAAAAAGATCCATCCTTTAATTTGTGTGTTAAAAGATTGTTTCACAGTAGAGCCTAATCGAGACCCTGGAGCCCTTTTAACAGCTCGAAAAATATATTTAATATTCTTTTTATTATCTTGATGTGGCAATATTTTTGCTAATTTTATGAAATTTTCTTGCATCTTCTGTTTTATGTCTGTGTTGGTCTCTTTTTTTTTGTCTGCAAAAAAAGAGAGGAATTATATATTTGTTCATGCATAACCCATGTAACACCCACAATGTTAAATGTTCATAATGCGGCCGCTCTCTGGCCATTTCTGTGCATTGCTGCCTCAATCAAAAGTACAAATGGAATTTGCAGCAAAGTGAAGGGTTACGTCCTCCATGTTGGGTTTTAATGAGGTCAGGAGGAAATAAATCAAATATTTAAAAGGAAATAAATTAGTTTATTTTGCAATTCATCTCATCATTTTAAACTATAAAGCAGAGAAAACAATGTCAAAAGGGGTTAACTTCCTCATGTGTCCACTTCACTTACTGAACCAGAGCTTCCACAGCAGGTTGTCGTCACCAGCGTCACCTCTAAACGAACACCTCCAGAAAAAGCCCTCATGGTACAGAGTGATGTCACTAGGGCTGTCCTGCACCACCACATCTCCACGCTGAAAGAAAGAATAATGACTTATGTTTTAAAAAGTCTGCAGAACAGAGTTTTTATGAAGGTGCAGAGTTTGCACACGTAGTTGTAGTTAAAGTCTGGGAGCAGTCTCAGGATCGTGTACAGCAGGTGTGCAGTGTGTTGCTGTGTGTGGCGCAGCTGCTAATTCAGGTCAAGGGTCGAGCTGAGTAAGCACCTGTAACCTCGTGCAGGACTGGTTTGGTGCTGTGTGAGCGTGCGTGCAGGTCAAGGGTGTTCCCATTGAGGAAGCACTCGTCATTGGTGGTCACTATTTTTGCACGTGAGCAGAAAAAATGCATTGCAATTGCATTGTTAGTTTGTTTGAATATAAATACATAAAGAACTCCTATTAATGCTGTATGACAGTGGCTCCCAACATGGCGGCACCTCAAACACTCAATCTGAGAGGTCACAAGATGATTAATGATTGGAGAGAATCATAAAAATATTTATTTTAGACAAAATTATCTTTATTTTTTCTGATTTTCTTCTAATAATTACTTTCTTGTGAAAGAGTTTTTTCCTTTTTATGCCTCAAAAATATTCAAATTAAATAATTTGGCAGGGGAAAATCCCTTCGGTTGACTGATATTAAACCCGTGTTGGGGGATCATAGAAAAATAAGTTGCTCTGAAAATGATATGAATAACAAAACTATTTCATGTACTACATGCTACCACTTAGATTTTATTGTGGTGTTATCGTATCTCGAGTCCAGTGTCAGTGCCCACTATGAAAAGCGAGGTATGTTCTAGTCTGTGATATTTAATACAGTACCACACCACTGGGACTACTGGTATTTGTATTTCTATCATAGGGGCACATGGTACGAGCTATGTCTCAATCACTGCATAGCTGCACACACACTACATTAAACAGTGTCTGATTACATGAAGAGGACCTGCAGGGATGCCTCTCCACCCTGCAGTTCATCTACTGAGAGAATGATTGGAACAACTGTGTCCAAAATAGAAGACGTGGCTTTGATTCTAGTTTAAAGGTCCACCATTAGACATTAGAGGGCGTACAGTACAACTTCACAGTACTTTAAATATTAAAATAATAGAATTAAAGGGAGTATTTCTTATTTTACAACAAGAACAACTGACCTAACTTTATCTTCTGCGGTCACAAATATGAACATTTTTCAACTTATAATCACATGATAACTAATATTCAACAAATAATAACTGACTATCTTCTGAGCCTTCTTGATCTGCTGCTGTTTGAACACCCACCTCTATGGTCACACCACCCAGAGCAGCAGATCCGTCAGGGTTTGGGTGGCAACTCTCTGAGGCCAGCAGCCAGTAGTCAGTTCCAAACGACAGGAGGATGAACACAGCTGCCAACGCCCCAAAGAGCCCTGCAAAAAACAACGCCACGCTAAGCTTCATGGTCCAGGATTGACCAGCCTCTCGACTACTGGATGCTCACACTCAGTCTGACTTCCCCCCTCCGACTACAGTGAGCGCATGTGACAAGCAGAGGCAGAAACAGTCACTCCTCTTGTACTGTAGTATATCCACTGAGTAAGATGGTTCCTGTTGGTTTATGTGGCTCACTGGATCTCCACTCCTCTCCTGTCCTCTCTGTCTGTGTCATGGGAGGACAAGGTTGAACACATGACTCCTCTGGACCTTGCTGGGGTCTGCAGCCAACCCATCCCCTTGGTCTATTTTGGGGGGTCTGATTGAAGGCGGCTGCTCCACTCCGCTTGTGTGGTTTTACTGTGTGAAGCAGTTGGAGAGTGTGAAGGGAGGGGGGATCAACGCAGAAATAACCGGTGGCAACTGGACACCCACCGTCTACACGGGAATGTCGGGGCAGGGTGAGACTGAAAGGACAGGAGAGGAGTAAAGTATCCCACAACACCCTGCCCGAAGCTTCTAAACAGACACGTAAACAGATAGATTGACAGACACACACCACTATCATTTCCTGTAAATGAGGGTGATGTAAATTACTGTAAATGCACGTTTACTTCACGGTGCTTTTCACTTGTATCAGCTGAGGATTATAAACAGTTAAATGAGTCATTAAAGAAATAATACTAATGTTTCTTAGACACAGGATCACATGAATTACACAAAAACAACAATTATTCCAAATGTATCCATTACTGTAAGGCAATTTAACTGGCGCACATAAAGAGCAGTTTTGTTACTTCAAGCGGTCATGTCATTTATTAAGTGTAACCTAAAACAATCTGATTTTGCGGTTATAGTAACAGTCAGTGTGAGCTGAGGGGAACGTCTGCTTTATTAGCATCTAAGAGGCACATTTAGCAGCGAACCTACATGTAGACACCAGCAAATTTACACACTGATGTGACCCCGGCCATCCTCAGCCAGAGGGCAATCCACCCACATCCACTGGTCTGTATAAGTAGTGTGTGTGTGAGTGTGTGTGTGTGTATGAAAATACAGTATCAATTTCTCTGACTGATTGGCTGTTTAGCCTTACATATACAGACAGAATGTCAATCAGTGTAATCCTGTTGAGTTCTTCAACATAATGTCTATTAAATAGACTGATGACAGTCAAATATGGTGTGTAATGGTACAGAACAGCATGACAAATATGTTTATGAAACAGAATATACCATATTGGAATGATCAAATTGTACGTGATCGTATAAGTCAACAGCCCACAGCCCAATAAGTCATTTTTCAGCAGCATACAAGATGGTAAACAGAACATGAGTGAGTGATAAGGACTGCTGATTAACTCGTATCAGTTCAGGAAGTAGCCACCCTTTAAAATAAATGGGCTCATATCTACAGCTGCTTCTTTCAAATTAATCTGAAAGTATGTTGAGGTCTTTAATAATAGGTCTTTTTCATTCAGGCCCAGTTTGAGTCATTCTAACAAAGAGTTTGCTTGAGCTCTTCAAAGCGTCAGTGACACATTTTCCTACAAGTTCTTATCTAAACTAACTTACAGAGTCATGAGGGTGACTCAAACAGACCTAAAAACTCCAGAAGTGGACCTTAATATCAGACTCTGTGTATTCTACAGATGATATAATTATAAAATAATGTTAATGTATTCATGTGATGGAGTGATTTGCATCATTACAGCATTATTTACAAACTAAATTTGCAGCTTTCTGTGCTACTGCAAATACTGTATATGGTTGCAAACAATAGTACTTGTGGTAATGATTATACATCACAGTAACCACGTGTAATTACCTATATAGTAATGTTTTAAGTGAAGTTTAAATGTGTTACAGTGGTTTTACTGTAAAAACAAATACACAGCATGTGGCACCATCTTTTATTTCCTTGATTTGGATGCTCCGGTTTGTCCAGCAGATGGTGGAAAAGGAAAACTCAGTCAACAATCTCAGATAGGAAGAGTTATGAGTGAGCTTATGAGCATGTGAGCAGTGGTTCTTTGCATTTGCAACAATAGTACATGACCTCAGGTATAGAATAATAAAGGAGTGCTGACAACATCAAATGTTTATAAAACTAAATAGAACTAAATTCAATTAAAGTCAAATAAATATTAAAAACATAAATAAAACACTAAAAATATAAACACAGAGGGTAAACATTTGAAAATGTTTTAGAGGCAAAAAAATAAACGTTTAAGAAAAAGACGTATAAGTTTAGTTATGTGACGTCACCGGACGATACCAACTGTTCGCGCAGCCGCGGGGGAGTCAGACCGGACAACGCGGCAGTTCCGCACCTGGGAAACCAATCCGGACTCGAACAGTCGGTTCATGGCAGGACGTGCACTCCGACCTCGTCTTTTAAAATCCTCCACTTTTTACACATGCCAGCTTTGTGCGGGCGGTTAAAACGGCGCCGTTTATCTCCACCCCTACCACCCCGCCATCCACTCACCCCTACCCCGTCCGCCTGTGAGAGCTCCGCCGGGGCCGGGGACGTGCTCGTCTGTTTGGGATCCGTACAGTAGAGCTTCCGCTCTGGCTACAGCCGTGCAGTCACAGCGGGAGGATGAACAACCAGAGATGTAGCACTTTATTTCAGAAACCAAGAGGACGGACGAGCATCATACAATGTATCTATGTGGTGGGCTTCATGGTGAGTGGCTAACTGAGACCTGACCAAGTGAAATGTTGGCTTATGCTTTCATAAATCTCATATTTTTGTCTGTTTGTGCCATAAAACTCATGCCTGCATGTGTTATACAGCTTAATATACTATATATATGTAAACCCAGCATAGATGATCTTTGTACGTGCATGCATATCAAAAAATACTTTCTTGCAACTCAGAATAAACACAAATAAGTGGTATTAATACATGCACTAGGTGTGTAATGGATTACTAAATGAGGGAGAACCTGGCAGATTGTTTTGTCACCTCTGAGTGTTGCCTTACAGGCATCACTGTCAGTAAAATATGTTGCAAAGTGGACCAGTGCTTCCTTAAATTTAAAGGCTATGCCACAAGTTATATCATAGTCATAGCAATCATAAACAAGCCAGCCAGTGTCATTGTAAATATGATGAGAATAAATGATATCCATTGTTGTTTTAAGAGCTGGCCTGCAGTCATGCTTCACAGAACTAATTTTACATTTCAGCCTGCATAGCTGGCTAAATGATCCATCTAATTAAATGTGACCAGGCATGTCAGATTTTTCCTTGGGCACAGGCAGCAGACTGAGAGAAACTGCCGGGGACAGTAATGCCCCTGAAAGTTAAGCAGTTAGTGTAATGAGTTCGTGGTAGAACACTCTATGAAATACTGTGTGACTTCAATCAAGAGTGATGTCAGCGATGCAGCTAAACAGGGCGACTCTCTGCAGCAACTGCAACTGCAACCAACAACTGAACTCTCAAACTTTGATTTATCTCCGTTCAGATGTTTTCTGGTGTCATAAAATCCTGATAATGATGTTTCTGATTCCTTGATTTTGTTAGGACTTGTTCGGGGTGAGCATGATCATCCCACTGCTGAGCCATCACGTGAAAGCTCTGGGAGCAAGTCCCACTGTAGCTGGGATTGTAGGTAAGTTACGTCCACTGCAGAAAGTCTTTAAGTTTCAGCGTAGCGGGATGTACTCGAGGGTCAGCCCTTAAGGGTGCGTGCAGAATTAGGCAAGCTGTGTCACAGGACAAATGATAAATTCACAAATCAGTTATTTAGTCAAATACAGATAAAAGAACCAAATACAGAAGTGTTCTAAGTTTTGTATCTGCTTGTGTTTTCCTCATTTGCATGTATTTTCTTAAGTTGTGTTGAGCTCTCAGCGCCACCACAGTTGTGTGAATGGTCAAGCAAGCAATAGTGATTTGCATTCTACAGACTAAAAGTAGGAATATTGGAGGTCTTAACAACATGTCAGCGTCTCGTACTGCTGAGAATCGCCTTCGCATGATCGTATTCTCTATATATCTGAACACATGTGGTGTCTGTCTGCTCTGTGCTCTATACGACAAATGTGAATTAAAACAAATATGAAACTGTTGCAGGATCTACGTATGGGATCTTACAGCTCTTCTCAAGCACAGTAGTTGTAAGTATTGACTTTGTTTCCCCTCTGAAAAAAAAACAAAAAAAAAAACAGCTTCAGTCTTTCCTGTTTGACAAGGCATGCTCACAGTTAGTGGCCAAAATAGCTGCATTCCATGTCATCTCTGGTATTTCATGAAAACAATAAACACTGACTGTTTTGGGGTAGTCGTAGACGGACAATACACTCAGTCTCTGTACATTCACACACAAGCTACTCCCAGTTTGCTGTAGATATCACTCTTTTTAAACAGAAGTATATTTTTTACCCTTTGACACACCCTGGCTGCACACTGAGATGTTTCAGTGAAAGAATGTTAGAATGCCACGATGAGAAATCAAAGCCATGATGATTAAAACCATGTCCAAACTGTTAAGAAATTACTCCAAAATGCACATTACTCTACAATAAGCACAGCAGACACAAAAAAATTCTCAGCTTTCCGCGTCCGTCTCCTGCCGCCCACAGCTCCTGAAATTGGTTTAATTCTCAGGGGTCATGCGACAAATTAAACAGATAAGGAGTCATCTGTTGGCTCCTGCGTGCAGACCGGCTGAATCCTGATAAACGTAGGGATATGTGAACAGCTGGGTCTCTATGATAATGCCACCAGGCTACATCCAGAACACAGCAAACTCAATTGGTCCTTATTTCATTATTTCATCAGATGTGTGTGTGTGTGTGTGTGTGAGGGAGAGAGAGACAGAAACATAGGGAGAGAGAGAGACAGGGTGAGAATCTAATAAAGGCTTGTGTAACGGCCTGGTTCTTCTATTTAGTAGCTACACTGCATTTGTACGGAGGTGCTCGGTGGGTTCAGAGCGCAATCACAGGCACGGCAGTCCAGACACACATTTCAATACAGTAAATAATTCTGTCAAATGCACGTCTGGCTGCCTGGCTGCTGATGCGCACGCTATCCAGGCACAGCAGTTCATTAACCAGAGTTGAACTCATATAAACAGACTGGTGCATCTGCCTGGTTTCTGTGCGTCTGTCCCTCGAGGTCCAGAGTGCTACTGCATTAAAAAGGACAGAGTAGTTAGACAACAAGCGCCAGCTGTGCTAATCAACTCACCTGGCGTGCTGCTCTCCTGAGCCGGCCTGCAGCTGAATGCCAACTCAGCCTTATTGTCTGTAGCCGCTTATCCTCATCGGGGTCAGAGTGAGGAGCCTATCCCAGCTGACTCTGGCCGAGAGGTGGGGTACACCCTGGACAAGTCGGCAGTTCATCACAGGGCACATAGAGACAAACAACAATTCACACTCACATTCACACCTACAGGCAATTTAGAGTCACCAATTAACCTGTTAAGTGCACGTCTTTGGAGTACCCGCTGAGAACTCCACACAGCCCCCAGCCGAGGTTTGAACCAGGCACCTATCATTAATCCCAAAGCAATGATTCAGAATGGAAATTTGAGGCCTCAGCTCCACCTATCCAGATGTTCTCTAGGACTGTACAACCTTTAGAAAACTCGGTTCAATATCTGTGCGTCATTTCCTGTGTGTGATCGGCAGGGCAGCTGGAGTGACGTGGTGGGACGGCGGTACTCACTGCTGACCTGTCTGCTGCTGAGCGCTCTGGGCTACGGCCTGCTCGGGATGTCCACCAGCATCGCCTTGTTTGTCCTCGCGCGGATACCCGTGGGTGAGTCCCAGACTGAAGAAGACATTACAGGTGTAAATGGATCAATGAACGATGCGACACTTGAATGGAACGGCGTTGTAGACTCTCTTTCCCAGCAGCCATTTTGACATGATATAGGTGGAATTATATATATCTGCATTGTCACAATATTAAGGGTTCAAATTATGATTACAATAACAGAGTATTTACCGTTATCTCCTATATTTTCTTCACTGACTGTGCTTCAATAAAGAAAAGCTGAAATGATTTCAACAATTTTGATAAATTCATTGTTTGTTTTTATGGTTTTATGAACTTTATGAACCTTAAATAAATCTTTTTCTCCTGATTATAACTAAATAATAATAAAGTTATATATTATGGTGGTTAACAGGTACCTGCTTCACTATATACTAGTTACTTTCTTATTCAAGGTGCACTGAAAAACACTGAATGTTACAGTAGACTATCATGACTCGTGGTATGAGAATTTACATGAAATAACAAAACTAAAATAATTTGCACAAAGCGACCGTCTTAAAGATCAGTCGGCTTCTTGCTCTCACTGTGCACTGACTGTTTTCTGTCTCAGGGCTGTTCAAGCACTCCCTGTCCATCTGCAGAGCCCTGCTGTCTGACCTGGTGTCTGAGTCAGAGCGCCCTCTGGTGATGGGACACTTCAATGCAGCCTCCAGTGTTGGCTTCATCCTGGGTCCTGTGGTGGGTGGCTACCTCACGGAGCACGAAGGTGGCTTTTATACGTCCTCCTTTACCTGTGCAGCCATCTTCCTCATTAACGCAGGTGGGTAAAAGGTGAAACTGACTGAATCGAGTCTGCGTTTAAAATATTTATCTAACGTCATGTGTTTATCATCAAAGGGCTGGTATGGATGCTACCATGGAGCGAGGCGCTAATTCACCGTAATCACACTAACTCCAGCAGCAGCACAAGGAAAGGTTGTCACGACAACAACTGCAGTAAATCGGCTCACAATGGCTCTCATGTGATGGCAGCAGAGACTGACCCAGGCTCCAGAGCTCCAGGGAAATACAGAGGTGGTCTCAGATGGAGGGAGGTGTCTCTTCTTCAGCCTGCCTGGAGACAGCTGTACTCAGTGGGCTCAAAGATCCACATGGTGGCCTCCTCTGACATGTGGGACCTGTTCCTGGTGCGTCTATTGATGGCGATAGCCATCATGCTTTATTACAGTAACTTCTCTCTGGCAATGGAGGAGCGTTTCTCACTCAAACCAAAGGTGACGGGTTATCTGATCAGCTATAGCAGCACACTGGGGGCACTGGCTGGGTTCCTGGTGGGACCGGTCACCCAGCTGTATGGGAACAACATGCCCGCTCTGCTGCTTCACTCCACAGTTCTCACCTGTTCGCTAATTTTCCTGTACGCTGCTGCGCCCAGCGTGTGGCAGGTGCTGCTCACCTCCACCTTCTTTGCCATTTCCACCACTATCGGACGGACATGTATCACGGACCTGGAGCTGCAGAGAGGAGGGGTCCAGGCCAGCGGGACTCTGATCGGAGCCGGGCAGTCAGTCACAGCCGTCGGTCGAGTCGTGGCCCCTCTCCTCTCTGGTCTGGCCCAAGAGTTCAGCCCTTGCGGTCCCCCAAGTCTGGGAGTGGTCCTGGCTCTTGCGGCTGTGGGTTTACTGCTCATCAGGATCCCCAAATGGGACGGCAGAGGGATGACAAAAACAGCCAAACTCTGAGTAACTGTATGAATTTCAAATGATGAAAGACAATGCAAATCTACCACGCAGAGAAGTGCTCTTGTTTGTAGGCCAGCTGTGAAGACGGAACAGCACAGCAGGGATGAGATTTCCTGCATCGAACGCCTCACAGGGTCAAAATGGCTCGCCACCACCAGCACTGCAGTCCTTCTCTCAGGAAGAGCGGCTTCAAAACTCGAGTACAGCGTCGAGGAGAAAACGGGGCCGAGAAGTTTCACCTGCTTCCACCTGTGCTAAAGTTTGATCCGACAGAAACAAGTGGACCTCGTTTTGGCACATTTGGGATAGGTTGATTGGAAACAACGCACGTTTATTTTATTTTTTTTTTATGTAATTCTCTAACCACTACATTGTCCAACGTCCCAACGTGGAGTTTGTTATCCTGCGAGTCACCAAAATAAAAGACAAAGACGAACCTTTCACATTCCAGGCAGTGACACTTCAATCACAAACGAGCTGAACCGACGCTGTGGGGAAATCAGGCCGCCTGACTGTCCCAAGGTAGATCACACTGTTGTAGTAATAATTATAATAATTAGTTTAACACATTTTACCTCAATGCCAGTCGTTTCTCCTAGTGCACTTCATCAGAAATGGTTCCTACGGTGGAATCTGAGCACGCGCTTGCTCGAGTTTCTGATTCTTGAATATCGTTAAAGAGATTTGTTAATTTATCTTAGGCTGCGTTAAAATGAAGTATTTGTTGTATACTGAACACCACTGTTAGAAACCCAAATGTTAAGGAGGAGAATGGTTAAAAAAAAAAATGTATGTAAAGCAGTCATCGAATCCACGAAGTACATGCCAAAAGTCACAAGGAATAAACAACATTTTGTATGCCAGTCTGCAGTGTTTTGACTTGTATGTGAAACAATGTCACATTTATGAGTTTACTTGTATCCCGTGGTTAGAAAATGCTTGATAATTCTCATGACCATAGAAAATTTATTACAAAACAGTGAGGTACATCAGTGTAACAGACATACAAACGGAAAAAGTTAGTCCCAGGCGTACCGCACAGCAATAGTTATATTAAACATAACATGGCCTTTATACAAACCTGTATCAGCGCACAGCTTTCACACATTATAGGCAATTTAAAAAAAAAAACTAAATTCTAATCTTTACATGTAAGGACTGAGAAATAATAACTCAAAATAAAATAGTTTAAATTACGTTGTCTTCAAACATTTTTAAAAGAAGTCCTACGGGAAGATAAAAAGTATTTAAAATCACACTGATGTCAACGATGATGGCTGAAATTGTCACAATGACTCCTCAGTTTATACACACTTCCTTCATTATAGTGCACTTCAACATGTTACTGTCCACATTGGCTCATTTTGGAGGGCGCTTCACCTCTGATAAGAAACAACTGGACCCCCAGTGTTAATTTACTCGGCTTCTTTGTGGTATGAATACCCAGTTTTGTGTAGAGACTCGAGATCCTGAGACTCAATCTGTGGCAGTCCAGCTGCTCTCTGAAAGCTCGGGTTGTTTTACATCTTCTTCTGGTTCCACTGAGGCCGTCTGAGCAGCGGGTTCTGCGCCGCACTGTCTCTGGGTTCAGCAGCCCAGGCTGGAGGTGGAGATGAAGGCTGCTGCCGCCGCTCCTCCTCCTCCTCCTCCTCCCCTGCTGCTTCGTGATGCCCGTTTCTGAAGTTATCAGCTGAGGAGTGGAGGTGACGGCGGGAAGCGGGAACGCGCGAGTCACTGGAGGAGGAGTTCGCTCTGGGCATGCCACGCCCTGTCCTGCCTCTTTCCCCCGCTCTGCTTTCGTTCAGCGTGTCGACAGACGGCGCCTCTTGCAGGGTGTCCAACCGGCGCAGAGGCATCATGGCTCTGGAGGAGGAGGAGCGCGAAGGCTGCCGAAACCGAGAGCGACTGGAGGGGTACGCCACCTCTGACATCGTTTCCTGATCATCTGGGAAGAAAATGAATATTTCACTATAAACATACTGTGGCTTCAATGAAGAGCTCATTCACAAATCATTCGCTGAGCAACGCCTGACAAAAGCTGAAGGTGAAGTGCAGTCAAAAGTTTCATCTACTTAAAAGGGAAATAAAAGGGGGGGAAATGGATGCTATGGAAGAAGCTTACCTGTGTAGCTCAGCCTCTTGGGAGGAAATTTTGAGTCCAGACTTTGGCCAGCAGGAAGTGAGAAGTATTTGTGAGATCTGGGCACCACCTGAGAATAACGTGGGGAGGAAGAACAGCAAGAGAGACAAAAGGAGAACAATGAGCAAGAGATGGATAAAGAAAGCTCGTGTTTGATTTGGATTCTCTCGTGTCAGGTTAGGATTAGTCGAGAGATAAGATGAGATTCAATCAGAGAACGTGTAGGAGGAGATGCATAGTTTTCCACGTAAACACCAGCCATAGTTAGAGATTTCCTGCTTACCGTTGTCTGAAAGCTGCCGGGTCGGAGGCTTCTGCGGATGCTGGAATGCCGTCTGATGAGTATCTCTTTTGTGTGGCTGTCATTGGGAAGTGCGTGCTTACCTGTGTACGCCACCGTCTGGTTACAAAAAAAAAAAAAAAAGGTACAAGACATGATCACACGGCAGATATATAGACCACTTCACAGGTGACAACCTTTCGGCCAATAACATACACCATCTCATCTACAAAGGCCAAGTCAGTTAAGATGCTTTGAGAGGAAATATCACTCTTTACAGCTCAGATTACTCAACCAAAACTGGCCACACCTGTTTGAGCCACAAAGGTTCAGTGTCTCCAGTTATACTGTCAAGCTGCCACACTAACCTCTTCAATGCAGAGTACCCATCTCTCTGGTCGAAAACAAACATAACCGCCTTTCAAACATTGTAAAGGTTGTCAGCAAAACGCTATCTGACCCGATCTGTTTCGCAAGACATCAACATGGTCAAAGAACAGAACCCAATTTAATATTCTCGACTGTTAACGTCACAAATTTGCGTCTGATACAATGTAGAATAAATAAAAACACACTAACCAGTTTCCCAAATGAAACAAGACCTCATGTTAAAACAAATAACGCCACAGACAGAACGTGACGCAGGATTTGTGAGAGACACAGCTGTAAATACTATTAAGACAATCAGACAATTCGTCTGCCCAAGAACAGAAGCACATGCTCCTTATTTGTCTCCACACATCAAAGCGTCTCTGTGCGAAAAAAAAAAAAGGTGATGTCATGTCACGAATGGAAAAGTACTGCCGGCCACAGTCTGAGGCCATGCGAAACAGGTCTTCAGTTTCAGTGCTTGGAGTAATCACATCGCTGTGTGTGTCAGTAAGGCGTCACACACAAAAAATCTTTCCAGTTTACACGGAAACTGGGATGAAATTGACGCCTGCTCACCGTTATTCTGTCTAATAAGCAGATGTCATAGGAGTGCTGTCAACAAAAGGAATAGCACAAATATTGCATTTGGCTTCATTTAAAGTTGGAAGATTTGGTGTAGAGGAGTGCATGTGGGACTAGGATGCAACTAAGACAAACAGAGTTCAGATTTCACAGCGCTTTATGTACTGTAAGCAGCTCAGAGTTTACAACAACAACAGCAAAATGCAAATGCACGAAGACTGGAGGTAGCTTCCTGCCTTTAGACCCGCATTACTAGTACTAAAGTAAATATACATGCGTATTATCAGAACACATGCAGCATGTGTCCTGTTTAGGTGGAGAAGATATTATCTACTTTATTTATAGTTTAGTCCAGTGGTTTACAAGCTATGGGTCTGGGCTCCATAAAAAGGGTCATAAAATAAATCTCAGCGGTCGTCAGATGATTAATAGGAGATGAAAAAAGAAAAATCCAAATTCTCCTTGATGTTTTTTGTGAAATATTGGAAACTTTTACCTCTCTAAGATTTAAACAGAACTGCTAACAACTCAAAGGCATCTGAAATGTGAGAAACCACTGATTTAATCTTTGCATTTTATAAGATTATGTTATTTTTATGTAAAATTATCTGAAAAGTAAGTAGTTCCTTCTGAAATGTAGTAAAGTAGAAATATAAAACGGAAAGTACAGTAACTGTACTAAAATATGGTACTTAATTAAAAGTATTCAGTTACTTTCGACTTGATGCTAAAAACGATGTGCACACTGCGGTTAACCTGACTATTATTTGATTATTTCGTTTCTTACCCGTTGCCTGATCTTGTACATGTTCTTGGACAGGATGTCATGCATGTTCCTCAGATCAGCAGCGAGGAACTTCCTCTTCGGTTTAGCAGAGCTTTTCTTCTCCTCGCTAAAAGACAGATAAAAACAGAAATTAAAGAGAAAACTCCCCCTTTGATCTGAACATACAATAAGAAGGTGGCATGACAGTCGGAGATACACGATGAAGGTTTCATACTAGAGAGAGACGATGGACGGAGCAGCACTGATGATGTCTCCAGACACCGTATCCAGGATCTCCATGGCGTTCTGCAGTTCTAGCTTCTTGTACAGCGCCACGATACTGGACTCGGCCCGGTTGTCTCGGATCAGGATCCTCCGAAGGATTCGGTTGTTGAACTTCATAAACCTGACACGGAGAGAGAGGGGATTGCACTGGTTAGTTTGTGTAAAACAGGCTCTGCTGCAGTGATATGAACGAAAAATATCCAGGTACGTACGGAGAAGTCAGAAAATATTTTTTGTGTGTGTCGGCTCTGTACGAATTGGATTAAAACCGACACAATCATGAGGTTTGAAACAACGGTGGTTTAACAATAAGGTTTGTGTTATTCTATAGTTTTCTATTCATCAACAAATCTCCTGAAAAGATTAAAACCAATGTGTTTATGATAAAGGAGCACGTCAGCGAGCGCAGCGGTGTGGAGCATTGATGTGCTTTTAATAGCTTGGACAACAGCGGAGCTCTTTGGCACAGAGGAATTAACTAAATCACGCTATGGCTACACAAACAATGCTTGTTAATGGGATAAATTCGTTGTTGGCTTTTGGTGTATTCACAGGATTTGTTGACAGTAAGAAAACATAAAACACTGAGTCATCAGGCTAATCCTTTAAAGTGATGAGCATAATTTTCATCGTCCTTCCTTGTCTCCAAACTTTGTGACTATTTTTCACCTTTTATTTTATTTTACTCATACTTGTTTTTGTGCATAGCAGAAGATTATATAGTATTGTAGCTTTTCAAAGTTACTTATCTATGTCTATCTATGTGCATCAGTTATTCTGCTGCTGTGACATCTACATGTTCAGTTAGTGACTCTCCGTCTGACCCACATCCAGCAGCAGACACTCGGTATCTTCTCTGATAACGCTGTCGGTCTGTCGTGCAGCTCTCTGAACTTCTTGCACGTTTCATTCAGCGGGCTAAAGAACACTATCGTTTGACTATTTGTAAGTTTAGGACCATTTTCCAGCTGAAACACGAATAACCTCAAACATCCTGGTTAACCCAGCAGTCGCTGCTCCATTGTAAACGCAATGTGCCAGAGTACAACCCCAAAACAAACATTCCTCTGTCCTAATACCCTCTGACTGCTCCCAGAATGTTCCCAGCATGTTTTAACTTGTAAAAAAATCTACATTTTCAGACTTGACAAACCTGTCTCACAAGACAAACACGAAGAGTGTATCAAAAAAGCCGTTAGGTAGTGAAGGAAAACTGGAGAGGGACAAAGGGAGAAGTGAGAACAGCGGAGATTAAAGGAGGAAAGTGTGTGCAGTCTCATGTACGATTAAAATAATGTAAAATATGTATGTGTTTAGATCGACTATGACTGTATACACAATATTTATTGTATACTAATAATAATGATATGTCCCTATAAATAACCATAATATGTAACGCCCACAGAAACTATATCCAAACCAAGTTTGTCATAGCAGGTGCACATATTATTATTCTGACTCAGAGACAAATGGGACATAAACCCATTTATATCCTGAGTTGGCCTTTTCACAAAAATAATATTTTAACTGAACTTAAACAATGACAATATTATTTCAGTATTTGCATTGTCATTTACAATGCAAATACTTATATTAACATACTTGCCATGTGCTTGGTGTGTGTGGGGAAAGTATTCAAAAGAGGCTACGAGGAACTAAGTGAAACATTAGGAAAACGTGCAGCTGATGGAGGAAGCTGAACGTGACTCCAGGACTGTGAACAATAGCACTGTTTAACCACAATGAGGGGGAACTGAGAGCAGGTAAAACTGCCACCAGTTTCACTGCCGGTTCCTTCACTTCAAACGTGATGATATGAAGCATGTAAGTGGTTTAAGATGAGGTGAGTAATGTGTATGTTGTCGCTGGTTATTCATGAGCAACATGTGGTAAATAAAAGCTGAGGATGAGGAAAAAGTTCTTACTTGTCCTTCCAGTAGAAGTGGCTCCACTGGCCACAGAGGTCCTCTATGCCGGCTATGGTGTGCTCCATGAGCTGAGAGCAAAGTGAGACCTGTTAACACCGTGTGCAAAGAAAACATACCGCCTGCTACATGTACAACAAGCATAATCTGTGACATACCCTGCAGTGAACCTCCACATTGATGGTGTCAAGGTTGCGGTTTGTTCTGCGGACGTTGATGAACTCAATCAAAGGTCGAATGCTGATGCCCTGTGGAGAGAGAAAGATCAGAGATTAAGCAGAAGAAACGCTGGAAGACTTCGCTGCTTCTCTCTGACTGAGGCTCTACCACGTTACCTGCAGACTTCTATCAAAAAAAAGACAAACGCTAATATATATCACACTAATACGAATCATAACTGTGCAAAATGGTTTGAGCGTGACCGTTCAGACACCATCTTACCTGAAGAAATACAGTGAAGAGGATGATAGTGATGGTGGCAGTGACGAAGAGCTTCTTGCGGCCGATGTTATCGGGAAGAGTGAAGACCAGAGCGAATGAGATTGCTCCTCTCAGACCGCCGTAGGCCAGACCGAATTGATCTTTTAAGTTAAACGGGATGGTGCGGAAAGGGTTGATGATCTGAGTCAGCACCAGGACACCTGGGAAGGAAGAACTGTCATGATTATTATTTTCCAACGAATCAAGTGTGTTATGCAAAAGGAGTCACTTGGAAGTGATGAACCCACAAAGAGTTTTCACCCAGTCAGCTCTGCCGAGCATTGTAGCATCTTTCAGCTGGTTGTTTTGGTTTCGGGACACTAAACTTCACTGTTGTGGTTCACAAACTCACTGTACGCAAACTGCCCAGCACTGAACAGTGTCTATTAAAGCTTTTATCCACTAAATTTAGCTGCATTAGCCAATATTTGCTTAAGGAGTTGGTGGAGACCAAAATAGAGCTAAAAAAGGTGAGTGGATATTTGCGAGGTTTCAAGCCCGTTTCACCTCTAACTGATGGGTGTGGTCGGCCGCTCTATTGCACCTGTAACCACACCCAACAGTGACCTCAAAGGGTCCTAGAGTACACTTATACATCACTGTGGCAAGGTGAGCAGTTAAGCCAAAGGAAAAGAGCAAAATATCTTGGGCGGATTAAGTTACTCTTTAATTCAGTATTTTGATATTTGTTGAACTGTTGGAACAGTGTGAAATCAATGCAAGGATGTGAACTACACCACTCGTGCTCAAGTGTGCACAGGACATAAACAAAATCCGACTCCACAGGGGACCTTTAATCCTACAACAAGACCAACAGATGCCAGGTCAAACAAAACATGACCTCCAACATGACCCAGATACCCCCTGCCCGCTCCTTACCTAGACCTCTCCAGACAAAAGCAAACAGCAACGTGAACAGGATGTAGCCCCAGTTCCACTCGTGTTCTGTCGTGATGGTGACGACCCCGAGGAAGAAGAAGATTAGCGTCTCGGAGATGGAGCCGAGCATCTTCACCACATGGCGGACGGTTGTGCAGGAGCTCTGCGAAACATTTTCCTCCACGTAGTACTTCATGGTGAGGGCACAGGTCACAATGCTGTAGAACAATACAGACAGCTGTGTTTTGATGTATTCTTTACACATATTTGAACCTGGAAAATGTTAAAATCTACTCACGCCATGATGGACGAGATAGCGAACAGCTCGGCCACCAGATACGCCAGGTAGCTGTACATGAATATGAAGAGCGGCTCGATTTCTCGGACCTTGGAGGTGAATCTGGTGGTGAAGGCAGCAACGAAGCCGAACAGGATGCCGAAGCCCATTCCGCCTAGCCCGACCACGAAGAACCTCGCCACCCCGAGGAAAACATCCACCGGCTCCACGACTGGCATTTCCGCCACGAAGTTGAACATGTTGTACAATACCTGAAAACATGCACACACATGCTTTTATATGCAGCTTTGTGTGCACAAGAGGTCATGGGTGGTGTCCACAGACAAATCTGTGGTGGTGTCAGGGGCTGTGGCCTCTAATGACAAAGTTGCAGATAACAGTGATTTATTGAAATATTTACTCAGCCCTGTTTGCAATTTGATAATCTCATTTCACCATGCACGCTGAATGACTCACAGAAAAGGAGCATTTGCCAGAGCGACCGGCCTTGTTCCTTTTTCCTTGAATCTTAATCTTGTATTCATGCTGATGTGGCTGATTTAAATCTGCTGTATCACTGCACAAAACTGTTTTAAAGTAGGTTTTCAGAGAGCACACACATTGTGTGACATTCATCGTTCAGTCATAATTTGATTTAATTGGCAGGGGAAACTGTGGCGTCTCATTTACATCCTGGAAATGTCTTAATGTTTACTTGCAAACAGCTTTTCAAAATAAAGTTTCCCAGCAACAAACAGTGTGGCTAACCTCCTTATTATGAGAGGACTCTCGCATATTCCTTCCATATTCCTCAGCCTGTCTGAAGCACTCAGTCAACAAGGTTAAAAGGTTTTAAAAGGATAAATGTTTTCTGGCCACTGTAGTTTTTTTATTTTTATTTTGGGGACTATTTTCAGCGACAGATTTGGTGCACCGGTGAGTATCACCGGGATGGTGTTCAGTATGTTGCATTTATTGTAATGAAGGTCACTGTTTTCAATAGTTTTTGGACAAAACAAAGTGAAACTGGTGATATTCTAAATGTAAATCCAATGAAAAGACCGAAACCAATGAGCAGAGCAGCCTGTGTGAAGCAAAAAAAATAAATCAATCAAGTCAACAAGTTTAAAAGGTTTTAAAAGACAATTATCAGGATGTACGGTTTGTGAGATTTATTGGAATGAAGGTCATTATTTTTAATAGTTTTAGGACAGAAATGAAGTCCTATGGCACACAGGAATAAGCTAAGCTTTGGCTACAAAGACAATATTTGCATGTTGTTTTTTTTCCTATGGGGTTAAAATACAGAAACTGAAGCTTTTGAACGATCAGGCGACCTTTTTTAACGTTTATTAAAAGTAAATCGGTGCACGGGGCACCGGCAACAACTGTTCCCTGTTTTAAATTTGCATATTTAGGATGATCTAACGATCCTAACTAGTGACTGCAGGGCGGCTCAGGCGTATTTTTTAAACGTTTGACAAATATCACGATCGGGTTTGATGAGTGCAATCCTGCAATACGAAGCTCTCTGCGCGGACCACGAGTAAATCCTTCCTGAGTAAATGTTTGTCTTCACTTTTCAGCTCCGCTACTGTGTGTAGTAGACAAAAGGGTCACCACACCAAAAGAAAGAGCCGGTTAATGTAGGTGGGTGGGTAAAAGGTAAAAGGTAAAAGGGGGGGGTGGGTGAGTAGAGGGTGTGTTTGAGCACAATAAAAGAAGGGGGGAGGGAAATCTGAGTAGTGCTTCAGACAAGTTTCAGATGAGGATGTGTGTTTTTTGTGTTGACTCCACCCATACAGCCAAATACAACAGTGACCTCAGAAACTGGTCGAGCAGCATCTGATGGCACCGTTTTATGTCTCTAACAACATTCCCTTGCTTACATTTTTTTTTTTTCCTGGAGTAATTTATCTCTTTAGCGATCCTTGCCAGTGCACAGACGTTTCCCCTCCCACACATTATGTTCTCATAGATGCACACTAACCTAGAACACAGAGCGAAACAAACAGTACAATATCTGGGCGAAACCCGAGCTGAGCCTTTAGAGAAAGAACAGAAAAGCTTCAGACAACACGATACTGGAGCTGCCATTTCATATAATAGCAGTCTTGAGATTAAGGGTCCAAACTAGACCATAAATGGTAGGTGTGAAGAGAATAGTAAGTTCGACATAGGCTCTTTGTGGCCTCCATATCGATCAGGAAATTTGGTTGCACCCACATTAGTTGCAGCACCTTCCCAATGAACTTTTGGCCTGTTGGGCCCCTAAGTGCGCCCTCAAGGTGTAAATCTGCCCTATTATCGTGAACATTGACATAACAGTTTGAAATGGCACCGTGCTCATTGCTCAGCATGTTTTCATAACAAGCAGTAGCCCATAGGAATCCAAAGAAGGCCAACATGTCGCAGCAAGCCTCAGCTTGGTGTGATAGCTGCTTCCAAGCACAACAAACAGCCGAGACACACTTCTGTGGCCTCGGTGTCAGCCCACTCACCACAGTGACGGCGTCATTGAAGAGGCATTCTCCAAACACCACGATGTAGAGCTGCTCATTCACAGACACGTCCTCGAACACGCTCAGCACAGCCACGGGGTCCACGGCCGAGATGATGGTGGCGAACAGCAGGTTCTCCTGGAGGTTGATGTCTTGCACGTCAAACGCCTCGATCTGACATATGGCGAAGAGAGACATGCCAATGCCGATGCTGTTCCACAGAGTCCCCACCACTGCAAACCACAACACCTGCAAACACAGAGAGGAGAGTGTCAGATTGGCATTATATGAGAACAAGAAGGTGCAAAATCTGTGAGCTGTGGCTAGTTTGTGACCGACCGTGCCGACGTTCTCAAAGAAAGGCCTGGTGGGCATGAAGTAGCCCGAGTCCAGGACGATGGGGGGCAGCATGTAGAGGAAGAAGACATTGGTGGTGAGCACAGCAGGGGGCTCCTCGTGAACAGAGTGCATGATGGCCCCCACAATCAGACCAATGCTGATCAGAAGGCAGGACTCTGGCACCCAGATGGTGATCTTGTGGTACACATGGAAACCTGAGGAAGGGAACATGGCTGATGAGAAGGAAGTAGAGCTCACCTGCATACTTTATACCTATTATATGTTAGAAACCAGCAGCTTGAGCATGCGTTACTCACCAATCTTTGCGAATGAAGCCAGCAGCACCCACAGTGTGATCTCAAATGGTATCTGTATTCTTGCATAATCCATTGTAAAAACTGGTAAATTTGCCTTTTCCGCGTCTGGGAAGGCCTGAGGGCCATCAGGCTTAATCGGGGGCACGATGGTGACACCGCTGCTCGGTTTGGGTGGGATTTCTCCTCTGGAGCCATGAAGGAGACTTAAAACTATGAAAACAAAGAGTAAAAATCCAGTTCCTTTGGAAATGCGCAAATCCATTGCGCACGAAATAATCCACAGCAATCCAAATCTATGTGAATATCAAATCACTCCATCCAACTTCGCAGCCGCAGAGAGAAAAGTCAGCAGAGGTGAGAACAAACTCAGCCTCTCCTCTCAAAGTTGACACTAAGTTCTCACTCCGCCATCCTCACTCAGATCTCCAGCAGTGGTCATTTACTTCTTCTTCTTCTTCTTCTTCTTCTTGTTTGTGATCCGAGTTAATCTCCCTCAAACTGCGGTGAACACACCTGTGGTCTACCTACGGCGCGCCCACGAGTTCCGATCCGATACAGGCTGGGCGCGGTCCCGTGCGCCGCTCTGATTGGTTGTTACCTGGAGCTGATAAAAAAGGGTGGGACGGCCACCACTTCAAGTTTCGGTGACACCAGTTTCCCTGAACGACACGAAGTGCCAAGTCTCACCTGTAACTGTGATATAGACAGATGAATAAATTAAATATAAATTATAGAAAACAAAGGTTAATGAGTAAGTAAGTCCATGGCAGAGAAAAGAACTGAAATGTGAAAATAATTTCAGGATTCCGGCTCATATAAATCATTGTTTTCCTTAACAATTGCAACATTTAACCAGTTTACCTCTTAAATTTCACACTGATGACAACAAAGGTGTTCACAGCATCACTGGACAGTTTGTCAAATCTGTAAATCTCACCAGGAAATAAAGAACATACAGAGATAAAATGTCACTCTTGACAAAATATATATACATTTTAAATTGTTCAGTCTGTTGAGACTAATTCATTGTCTCTTCTACAAGAGGGTCAAAATGTCAGAACAGAGTAGACACCCAACCCAATAAGAAAGAGCACGAGAGGTATGAAAGACAGAAACTTGACTAATTAAAACATGTTTGTATGTCTAAATTATGAGGCACTGAATTCAAAGTTATAACTTTGAGGTGGATGCGTGCAGCAGCTAATGCAGGAGTGTCGTGTTCATGGTTCAACATGTTGTAACCTCCATTTTTTTGGCCTCCATAATCAACATCTGGATCTCCATGTGAGAGGGGAGTAGCATTTCACAGGTGGGTTAATAATTTTGACATCCAGTTACTCATTTTTATTCGATCATTTCTCACCTTTCCATAATAAGTTTGACTAATCAGGAGGTTGACTTAGTATCTCAAAATTATGATTTAGTGTCACAGAAGTTTGATTCAGGGAAAGTGTAAGATTTATTCATGTGATTGTAAAAAGTCTCAGAATCAGAATAACTTTTATTTTCCAGGTCTGTGCACACACAGAAAGAATCTGACTCTGGTTTCACTCTCAGTGTGCACACGCAGATAGAAGCATGAATACAGCTACAAACAAGGAGCTCGACAGATTGACACAAACATTAAACCACTGTGTACAGATATATTTAAGTATTAAGTGTTCTTCTGTCTGCTTGTTTTTGGTGTGCAGAGATCTGTGGCGCCTCCCAGAGGGGAGAAGTTGAAACAGGTCATGTCCAGAGTGTGATGTGATGAAGCAGCAGGGATGTTTACTGACTCCTCTGAACATTTCTATGTTCTGAATGGAGGTGCAGGATGGCACCGGTGATAGTTACTGTCCTGTTTGAGGGCAGTGATGGATGAGCAGAGAACAGACAGTGTAGAGGTGGATCAGGAGCTTCTGAGGCAGGTTGAGAGTGTCCTGAGCTGGTCCTTCTTGATGATGGTGTCTGTGTTGGACTCCCACTTTAGGTCCTGTGGTGTTGTGGATCCTAAAAAGTATCTCCTCTGTGTTAATTCACATTTTATTTACTTAGAAATAAACTGCAATATCTCAAAATAATATATTTATGACATCCTCTTCTTTGGAATAAATGAACAGACATGTTGTTTTATACTCACACCCATGCTTTGTCCATGCACCCGCCCAGCAGGTGAGCATGCTCTCTGCAGACCAGGTCGACAGCGCCCCCCAGTGGACGGCGGAGGAGCTGTTTGCAGCGGGGGTATTACGTCTCGGATGTGTCACACAGGGAGTCAGGGGCGAGTCTCGACTGCAGACATCGTCGAGTGTTTGACCAGGATGCTCATCAATATGAGAAGAAACATTCGCATTTCTCTAAACGGTATGAGATATTAATTATTGCGCTTATGTGTGTGTGTGTGTTTCATATTTGACATGTCATCTTCTCACGGTTTGTCGAGGGTTGTTTGCTCTCAGTGATGCTGAAGAACAAGCAGCATCCTCGCAGCAGGAGCAGAATAAGACATGTTTACAGCCCGAGCAAGAAATGTCGAGTTACCTCTATTGTTTTCTTTACACTGTTTTTTAATTGAGCACATGCTGCAGCAGCAGCATCCTCATCAAAGGAGCATCAGCACATCTCATGACGCAATATTTGTTATTGTGAATAATCCACTGTGCCAAGTATAATGACGATATTATTGGCCAGAGCTGATCTATTTCTGGCCTCTCTGCCTGGTTATTTCCACATCAGGACGGGACGGCACCCTGTTTTTAATGCAGGTTTATGGGAGGCCAGGAGGGTGCTGATGTAAGATTATGTTGAACACTGTTAGATATTTAATTATATTATATTTAAAACCGGATGTGTTGCATGTGAAGCACGTCATTGCAGGCCTATCAGATGCTCCCAAAAGGATTAGATTTGATCTGTTGAATCACAGTTAGGGAAGTAAATGACAGTGAGTTTGTCTGTGGTTCACCTCTAACTGTGTTTTCTTTATTTCTCTATATATTTAAAAATACCTTTAAAAATAAGTGTTGCACCTACAGTACAACTCTGTATCTGATCCCATAGCATCATCCATCGCCGTCATCAGTTTACTGCTGAGCTTCTTTATGCATGACGTCCCTTCTTCTTCACGTTTGTGTGTTTGTGTGGATCTGTCCATCTTTGAAAACAATTCATGGATCAGTCAGCGAGGATGGAGTCAGCCACTCATGTTTCCACGGCTGTCACAGACCAAGTCTGCGATTGTAGATCAGACTCAGGGGAGCTGCAGGTCGGCACGGCTCAGCTCAGGGTCTGAAACTGGATCAATGGACTGAAATTGAGAAGAACATCGGGGTTACAGTGGGACACGGGGAAGGTAAAAAAAAAGAGAAAAAAGGACGGGGTTTGATGACGGAGCAGAAGAAGCGCAGCATGCATGATGCAATTTTGGGGAGAGATTTAAAGGGGATGAGGAGGAGGTGAGTTGAGGAAGAGGACGTCTGAGAGGCACTGCAGTGCAGCCGGTGCTGACAGCATCTGCAGGGGGCCAGCTGTGTGCCGGCAGCCTGAATAACTGGGTCATTTTTGTCTCCAGACCGCCCCAGAGGACGCTCTACCACGAGGACCACTTGAATCCTTTTTCTGTCCTCTGTTTTCCTACACACCGCTTTGCTTGCTTCCTCACTGCACGTACACCATCTCTTCTTCTTCTTCATTTAAAGCTGAAAAACTAAAATACATCTCATTGAGGTCAGAGGTCACACGCAGAGCAGCAGCTGTGGGGCTGGTCAAGCCTTTTCCTCGGGGACACTTCATCACTGTGGATGCTCACTGTTATAAATCTATAACAACTATAACCACACTGCGACCAATCTGAAAGGAAACAAAACGCCTCTATAGCTGCATGTAATTATCTGTCAATAAGAGCTGAAACGTTTAATCAATTAGCCTCCATCCATTTGCTGTAACCAGTGAGGCTGGAGCACATTCCAGCTGACACTGGGCGAGTACGCCCTGGACAAGTCGCATGGTTTAATCCATGAGTCAATGGACAGAAAATTAATCTGCAGCTATCTTTTTCATGCAATAACAAGCTGTAACTATTCTCTGGTTACAGCTCATCAAATATGAACATGCTTGCTCTTCTTCGCTTTCTTATATCATCATAAAAAGTTTTTTATTTGGGAGTTTTAGGCTGTTGGTCGACTAAAAACAAGCACTTTGAAGTCGTCACCCTGAGTTTCTTGGACATTTGTCACTCTTTCTGCCATTTTATAAACCAACAGATCATCCGATGAGTCGAGAAAATAATCAGCCCATTACTTGATAATAAAAACAACCTTTCGGCTTTGATTTAGCTTATCTGGTCGAGCATTTTATGATTAATCAATCAGTTATTTACTCCGTAAAATGGCAGAAATGCTCATTACAGTTATACAAACAGTCCAAAATCCAGAAATATTAAGTTTATAATGATATAAAACAAGAAATCTGTGAAGATGGATCCACAGAAGATTCACAGTTTTTTGTTAAAATGCTGAAAATTGTTGCCAATCGAGTTTCCATCCACTGATGAATCAGGTTAATTGGCGAACGGTTTCAGCGCCTCTCCCTTCGAGCATGTAGCTGATGACAGTCAGACAGATGTAATAATGATGATGATCTGTCGCTCCCTGCGGCTTTGCATTAGATCCACTTTTTTCCTAGAGAGCTCGCCCCTCCCCGAGTGCCTCAGGCAGTGGAGATTACAGCACGTTATAAGAAAGCTCCCGCTGACAACGACCCCCACAAAGCCTAATGAGGCAGAGCAGCCATGCCGTAATTGTCATCTGTTTTGGTCTCACATGAAGCTGCCAAAACAGAGATTAAACTGACAGAGATCATCACAGTCTCACTCTGGATTTGTGCGTGTGTGTGACTCGACAGATGACTGAGCGTTGTGTGAGGATGTGTTTTTATTCGTGAGTGACGTCAAAACCGATTCAGGTGTAAAAATAGAGCTCCGTTGTGGGAGTCCTTACACTTGAATGCACAGCGGTGCAAACACAGAGCTGTTCTCCTTCTGTCAGCGCGATATCTAACAAACACAAGACAACCACTCGCAGTGTGTGATCCCTGTGAAGGTTCTCCATCGTCCAGGTCATCTTTCTTTGAGAGGGGGTCAATCTGGGGCAGCTGGACTTGGTTGTAGACCCGTGAAGACGATTCACAGTCAGAACTGAAGGGGTGAAACGTCTTCACAGATCTGCAACAAGCTCCTGATATACACCAGGTCTGTATATTTGGGCTGCAAAGGCTGCACACACACACAAATACTAAAGATGAAATGTTAACTGAGGCTGACATGCCGAAGGAAATATGAACATTTAGCTCTTAGGGCCATTTGAAGCAGCCTTCAGCTCGGGTTAGTCATCAGAGCATCCTTTCCCCTTTCACATTTTCTTCATGCACCATTTCTCTGTTTCATTTGTCTTTACACGGTGATGCACCTCACAGCGATGAACCCCTCATTCCTCACTCTCTGGGTACCAAACACATGAGGGTTAACAGGTGAATTGGTGACTCTAAATTGCCCGCAGGTGTGAATGTGAGCATGGATGACTGGTCCAGGGTGTATCCCCCCCCACGTCGCCCTGATACAGCAAATGAGTGGATCCTTCTTCCTCTGTATCCATCCTGTTCTTTGGATCATGTTTGTGCTCAGTTGTGCTTTTGCGGGAGCTAAATCAACACACTGACAGCTCGCTCTTCTCGTCTTGTCTCGTTGCTGATTCTCCCTCTTACATCATAAGTTTCCTCTTATAGCCAACGCGCGCCACACTTGGCACGGCTCTCGTTTCCGATGAAACGATGAATGTAATTTTGGCAAGTGCAGTGTTAGCTAATTAACAACCGGAGCAGCCCTTTACCCCGCAGCTTCTGCTTTATCAGTCTTCATAAGATGAGTAGCGGACATAACAATTGAGTGTTTGATCTTAGATATTTTAGTTTGTCCGTTCATCCAAACATTTGTTTTAAAGCAGCATGTCATGCTGACTACAGGCACAATTATCATGAAGTTTGGTTTTTTAAATTCACGTCTCCTAGATCTCGAAGAGACCCTTTGAGGCAAAAAAAAAACTCCAGTTATACTCAAGAAATATCAATTTAAAGAACAGAAGCATCGTTGTGGCCTGAGGTTTAAGGCACAGGTCATGTCGGTGTCTGCTTTCAGTCCAACCAGCAGACCTTGGATGTTAGATGTTCTCCAGCTCTTCATGCTCTGTTAGCTGTTACTGTCTATTTAAGGACTGTTAAAGACTTTAGATCATTTGAATGACTTTCTGGGAACAACATATACTGTACATTGTTTGTTGTGCCCTTGAGCATTGTTTCTACCCTACAAGTGCTTTACTTTTGATTATTGGCACTATTTGGCTCTTGCTGGAGGGCGTGTGGATCCGTTTCGGCAGACCATGCTCACATTTTCTGGTTGCGTCCAAGCAGCAACCTCAAGTGCCAAAAACGTACAGTTCCTCCAATGGCCACTTGAGGTTGGCTACAAAACATTTCAACCTCCATAAGCCCCCATGTTAAATTGTCCAACTTCCAACAGCAGAAATAAACATGTTTGAGCACCCTGGCATCATCTTAGTGGTTGTGCTCTGTTGTTAAGCCTTTCTGGAAAGGAAGTGGGCCATCTGGTCTCAGAGGTTCTGAGATCTGACTTCTCATTTACCTTTTTGTACATTGGAAATGTTCCTAAAGGCCTCATTGGGAGCGACTCTTACCTTTTGACGATCTTTATGGCTGCAAGTAAAAAAAACACTTAGCTCCAGAGGAACCTTCCTACCACTGCCCGTCTTATTCGCACAATCTACTCGGTCCACATTAGGGAGAAAGTGAGTTTCACCCTTCGACTATAAAAGGGGGATAAATACTGGGGAAAATGGGATGGTTATAACCACGTCGACTTCTAACATTTTATTCTCTCTATCTAGACCATGAGCTGTACCAGCGCCTCCTTTTTTTAGCTCCTCTTTCTTATTTTTCATCTCACTGATTTAATAACTGCAGACCTCCAAAAAGCCTTAAAAGCTACATGACATGGGACAATTTCCACCACGTCCTAGAAGCTACTCGTGACATAACTGGTGTTTCCTTCACATGACGAGGTTTTCTGTTACATCTGGGGTAGATTGGTTTAGTTTATGAAGGTTAAACTGTTACATTTACCTCTTTGTCCGTCTCTCTGTCCGTGTTTGACAGGTGTCTTTATGAAAGAAGAACACAGGGAAAGCATAAATAGCATCAGGAAACAGAAGGTGAAAATTCGGGCTGCTGCATCTCGGTGTTTCATATCCTGCAGCTGTGTGAAAAGTCACACTTTTCTCCACAGAATTTATTTCCACTGCCTATATTAGCACCTCGTCAGAGGGAAAGAGAGAAGTCGAGCTCTGACGGAAAAATACGCAACCTATGATACACCGTTCAGCTCAGAATGGGGCAGCAAAACAACTTGTTCTCATCTTGATGAACGGATGCCAGTCTTGTTGTCAGTATCTAAGTGTTGTCCAGCCTCTCTCAGCTGTTTCTATGGGGACAGCAGATGATCACTCTGTTGCGTTCTTCTGTGGTTTCTTTCAGTTTTTCCATCGACGAAAGTGTGACCGCTCGAATCAACACGACGCACAAAGGGAACCAACCTACACACATCTCAGAGAGCTGACGTGCCGGACGAGTTTCTGCTCGACATCCTTACTCTGAAATTCATCCTCATCCTCATCCCCGCCCCGACGTGAAGCCGCCATGTCCAGGAAGGAGCGCAGCCCCCGTCACCGGCCGTGGTCCGTGTACCGGGCCAACACGTTTGATCTCTCGGCTGAGATGATGGGGCTGGCTCTCTCGGGTAACTAAGTAACTGCTACCATGGTAACCTGTTAACTTCATTGACGATCAAATGGCACTAAAAGGGAGCTCCCGCTCTCCTTTTTTGTATTACACAGGCAACAGTCAGGATCCAGACGAGCCTGTGCTGGAGTTCAGCGTGGGTAAGTTCAGGAAGAAGATGCTGGGTCAGACTGTGTGGGTGCTTTTCTTATAGAAATGGTTTAATTAGTAATGGTCAAAAGGTCAATACGTGCATGTTTATTGTGACGTTTATTGAGCTTGTTTCATTTGCACCAAAAGGCCTCACGAGTCCAAGATAGATCATTAACAAATCTCAACTGATCCTAGTAACTACACAGGAAAATGTTGTCCTGATGTTGCTTCTTTCTCTCCATTGTGGCTCCAAACACTTAAAGAGACATTAATGAGCCACACTGCTGCACTGGCTGACATGTTCATTCATTATGATGAAAACAGTCCCCACCAAATGCACCTTTTACTTCTGTTTGAGTAATGATTCATAAAAACTACAGGTCCTGTCGCTGTTCTAGGGAAATACTGAGCTTTATTTTAAAAAAAACCCTTAAAAATGTATATCAGTGATCTGTTTTTAAATATTTATATCTTAAATAGGAACAAATGTGCTGCATAGAAAATAGAATAGATACTTTATTGATCCCTCGAGGGGAAAGTTTTTACATATACAGGCCTAAAATACAACCACGCACAGACAGACAACTTGAACTTGAACATTAGCACTCGAGTGCTCTGTATCTGTACTCTTGCAAACATGTTAACTGTATACAGCGATAATAAATCAAAACTGTGTTTACGGCTTGTTCAACTGGCCACAATAATGATTCGATGCTGCTTTAAAGGATGACGGACGATGTGTCTTGTCAGGGATTGGCTACATCATTTGTCATCATTAAACAACTGCTGCTCATCAAGCAACAACAGCTCAAAAATACTGTATTACGTTCCACTAATGGCCCGAGGATTAGTAGTGACCGTCTCACCATTAAATCCCACAGTTTGTAATCTCGTGCTGTGTCTGTTTGTTGCTGCAGCCTGCAGTGAGCTGGTTACTCCCTCTCTGGACCGTAAGCCAACCAGCTTTGTCGCCATCAGCTGCACCACGCCGCCTCAGGCCTTCTGGACCAAGCACTCTCAAACTGAAATCATAGAGGTACACACCGCTGCTCGCTTCCCCCTCGCTTCCTGTTTTCTGTTGTAGACTTCAAAACCATCTCACCTCTGTCTCTCTCTCTGTCTTCAGGGCACCAGTAACCCTATCTTCCTGAGCAGTGTAGCGTTCTTTCAGGACTCTCTGATCACTCAGCAGACTCAGGTCAAGCTTTCTGTCTACGATGTGAAGGACCGCGCGCAGGGAACAGTAAGCCCCAAACCCGAGAGTCATTTGTCTTCAAACCTCTTGTCAGGAAGTGAATAAAAATCGTATCTTTAACTTATCTGGGTGAAATCCTCTAAATCCTTTCTACTCTCATGTGACAGATGTACATGCTCGGTTCGTCCATGTTTTCCGTGAAAGAGCTGCTGCAGGACAAACACCACAGACTGCACCTGACTCTCAGGTAACAAAGCGGACGCAACGCTCACAAAATGATCACCGGATTTATGTTCGGGGGTGCTTTAATTTTCTTCATGTCGCCGCGGGTCAGGTCAGCAGAGAACGAGCGCGTGGGGAACATCACCGTCATCGCCTGGCAGATAGAAGAGAAGCGCGAGCAGAGAGCTCCCGTCGCGAGATTACAGAGAGGAGACACTGTCAACGGAAGGGTGAGTGATCACGACTGAGATACTCACATTTGTAACATGTTTTTTTACCCTGAAAGTATTAAAACAGAAATAATTTGGTGCAATTTTGTGCAATCATGTGTCAGATGGTTCTCCCTGTTGATGAAAGCCTCACCGAATCCATGGGCATTAAATCCAAGTCTTCATCTCTGTGTAAAGACCCGCTGCTAAAAGCCGGTGAGTGCGTCTGTGTGAACTGAATATCAACCTCCTGTACGACTGTTTAGTAACAGGTGACATCCAGATTGCGAGCCACAACTGCAGTGATTCACAGCTGTGATACTATGTTTCAGTGTTCGGGGGCGTCATGTCACGAACGTACCGGTTCCCCACCACGGACGGCAACCACCTCCGGATCCTGGAGCAGATGGCGGAGAGTGCGCTCTCCCTGCACATTCCTAGACAGTTTGTCAAGCTGCTGCTGGAGGAAGATGCCGTCAGGTAACGTCTGAAGACTTAAAGTTGCTGATCAGAAGCTTTGAACATCTGAATGTCGGAGCAGCAGGGTGCTGTAGTGCAGTTGCTCTCAACTTTTTTGACTTTTGCTGCATTCAGACAGCATCCGCACTGCAGCAGAATGCAGGTTTGCAGGCTAAACTCTGACACTCTAACCTGTTGTGTTCTGGCTTTGTTTATTTCATGCACCCGGCTTCTAAATCTGAGTCTGACTCACAATTTACGCTGCAAAATAGAGACAAGAAGAAGTTTCGTTTGATTTGTTGTGCGCGATGGTTTGAAAGAGAGCTCTGGTCGGCGACATAGACAGTGAATGAGAGTGAGCGAGCGCTCGATAAAGCCGGTTAATCAGCGACATAAAAAGTTATTTGCTGATTCGGCACAAAGAGACACAAGCAGCCTCCATCAGCACCTTCACCCTCACACACCGCTGCACAATCCTGCGGCGATTCACCGCAGTGCCTGATCTGCATGCTGTCTGAATGCGGCCTTATGATCATTTAAAAGCTCCTCAACTTTAAATCGAGTTACAGTCTTTGGTCTTTTTTTCACTCTCATTTTTTTTCTTTAATATCTCACACACTTCTCCGTAATGTCATTTAAATAGCTATAAATAGCTCTGGAAGAACGAAGCATCCTCTTTTTTTTCACTGTTTGGTGAGGACATGATGCTTTCTTACTTAGTTTGAAACACTGAGTAAGAATATTTTGTTTCTAATCTGATTCTATTTTTGGACTCTGACTCGACCCCATTTGTAGCGCAGTATGTCTTGACTCCATCTTGAAACCGCTCGGCTTGAAATGGTCTCCTTTCTCAGCTTTGCCTTCGTCTCAGGTTGCAGATGAATTGTTTGAGCAAAAAGACGCCCCTTCTCATTTGAATAGTTTTTACCATTCGGAAATGATTTAACTATCTGATGTTTTACAATAAAGAAGAGCAGGAAGGTGATCTTATTAATCTTGCAGCTTCACTTCGTGTCGGTGCATGGGTGGAACAGCTCTTCGTGTCTCCCTTGTCGGGTTAAACTGAAATTTGTGATCAAGATACATTTAAATGATTAATTGACAAAAAGTGAGGTGAAGCTTGAAGTGAACTCTTGTAGTTCTTCGACCTGTTGCTGCGTTGGGTGGAGAAAGGAGAACTAGGAGGTGCGGAGCACGAGATCGAAAGAGGAGGAGACGGTTAGGAGGGTATTTATAGGGTTGCTGGAAGTGATACAGTTGAGGTCCTGCTCCTGAAACTCTGTTAAAAAGCTGCTAAATATCATGTTGTCTATTTTTTGTGTACTCTACCACCGCCATCATATAGAACATTAACATTAGGACTCCTACTGTTGCCATTCTTACTAATGGCTGCTTTTAATGTGGGTGATCTGCTCAGCTGTCGTGTTAATTGCACAGACCTCAATAAAATGAGCTCTACTAACCGCCGCGAAGCTGAGAGATCATCAGTGCGACGTCTGGATGTCTTGATCGTAAATGTGTGTGTTTGCACAGAGTGTGCGAGCTGGAGGAACTGGGTGAGCTGTCTCCATGTTGGGAGAACCTGAGGAGGCAGATCATCACTCAGTATCAGACCATCATCCTCACCTACCAGGAGACCATAAGTGACCTGCATGAGTACAAAGGTTAGTACAACAAACTGTCTATAATGTTTTTGGAGCCACCACACTCTGAGCTTCAAAACGTCTCTTTAGAAAGCCGTGGGTGACATCACAGATATGACGTCCATTCTTTATGCTGTCTATGTTAATGCCAAACACAAACACAGCAGGAAAAATTGATCCTTTCATCTGCAACCAAACAGAGGAACGTCTGCACTTCATTTAATGACCACAGCGAGGTTTTACAAGCTGCCATTTTAAAAAAAAAATCTGGGTCAAGTAAATAAAAAATGTCTGGTATCTCAGCTTGGGCTCCGCTAAAAGAAAACAAGTAAATTTAAAATACATGAGATGCTTTTAAGTTTCATTATGGGAAGTTTTGGAGCTTGAGTTTTTAATGTCCTCACGGTTTCAACATTGAATGAAACCCCAGATAACCAGTGTGGCATCTTATATATTTATATTTTCATGTATCATATAACATTAGGACTCATCTACATGCTATTACACAGAGAACCTCTTCCTCCTTTCCTCTCAGGTCCTTCATTCAAGTCCAGTACCTTGAAGGCTGAGAGGAAGTTGGAGTTTATTCCCACTAACCTGCACATCCAGCGGATGAGAGTACAGGGAGAGTCTGGCTATGGTAGGTATTCTGTACGTTCCCCTGTGTGTGTGACCGAGGTTTTAATAATCTTGTTTATTCAGTATCTTCTTTATTACCGTCCTCTGATCAGACCGGACATACGATGTCGTGACTATTGGTGCTCCTGCTGCGCATCACCAAGGCTTTAAAGGCTGCGGCCTCCGAAAACTGCTGCACAAGCTTGAAGAAGCCAGGAAACAGTGAGTAGAGCAGAAGCAGAAAATATAGACTGTTTGACTTTATGAGTGATTAATTCATCCTTTACTGTGCTCTTTTACTCAACCAGGACTTATGTGGAAGAAAGGTGAGATAACATGTAGTGTATTATTGGTTTCTTGTGTGTTTTTATGTGTTTTTTCTAATGAATCTTCTCTTTTATGCTGCCCAAAGCTCTGCTGGCTCTGGCCCCAAACGAATGGCATATCAGCCTCAGGATGTCGTGAAAGCGAAGGAGCTGATCGCTCAAATTAACACTCTGAAGACACAAGTGTGTTACTACACTGAGCGTCTGTCTCGAGCCGCCAAGGACCGCTCAGCCAACGCTCTGGAGAGGACGCTGGCCATCCTAACAGAGAAGGTAAGAGAGGAACTGGAGGGTATGAAGTGCAGCTTTTTCTCTCTCATTTTTAATGTCACGGGTTTATGAATTTTAAAGAACGTTTATTGCCCCGAGTCATTCTCTCTGTCCTCCTCCTGCAGACTCGTCAGTTAGTGACCGTGTGCGACTCCAAGCTGCTGTCCTCAGCCATCCTCGCTCTGGCGGCCGCCCGCCCAGAATTTGCTCAACAAGGCACCCCGTCCCCGTCCTCCTCCTCCCTCTCGCCTTCCTCTCGTTCCCCGTCGCGCTCCCCCTCCCGCCACCCGACCTCCCCGTCCCGTGCCGCCACCTCACCTTCTCGCCATGCGCTCCCTCCTGAGGGCAGCGAAGCGAGTAAAAACAAGCGCGCCTCTTTGCAGGCAGATTTTCACGAGGAATGGGTAAGAGAGAAGTCCATCTGTCTCCTTAATGTCTGTGTTTGTGGGGTTTTTTTTATAGCAACTCTTTTTGTAATGTGTGTTTGTGTGCAGGAGAAGGTTTGGCTAAATGTTGATAAGAGCCTGGAGTGTGTGATCCAGAGGGTGGACAGGCTGCTGCAGCGAGACAAACTCGAGAGTGACAGTAGCTCTGAGGACGTCTTCCTGCTCGCCACAGAGGAACCGGGTAGCACTAAGAAAGGTAAACAGAGATCAGGACTCAGGAGGTCGTCCACTAATCAGAAGATTGGTGGTTCGATCCCGGGCTCCTCCAGTGTCCTCGGGCAAGATACTGAACCCCAAATTGTTCCCAAAGGTGCCGACGGTGTGTGTGAATGGGATTAGTTCCTTCCTGATGAGCAGTTGGCAGCCAATGCCATCGATTTATGAATATGTGTATGAATGGGTGAATGTGTAAAAGAGCCTTGAGTGGTCGGAAAACTAGAAAGGCGCTATAGAAGGACAGTCTATGGACCATTCAAGAGGTAACCACGGTGATGCTGAGCATTTACCAACATCCTCGTCACATCAGCCTCTTTTATTGTCGCTATCTTCACATCCACAGAGCTGCTGGATGTTTAAAATCTGAAATATATATATATATATGGATGTTGAGTTGCAAGTTGAAGTGGAGCTCTGTCTTTTATATGTTCTCTCTCTCGTAGAAATCAGCCCAGAGGTAGAAAAGACGTCTCCAGGTGAGAGCAATGTTTCTTTGGCAGATTATTATTATTATTAAGTGCTTAAATCTGAAAAGCCAAAGAAAAAACATCAAATTTAAAATGTTAAACTACACATACGTTATGTCATGTATGAGCTGTGTAAAACAAAGAAAGGACCAAATGTATTAAAATATTATATAATGAATTGTAATGTTTTCTTCTTTTGTTGTAAAATAAATCAAAAATATTTCAGACCAGAATTTTAAATATATTTATTATTCATTAATTATAATTCAAGAATGATTCATTTAAGAATATTGGCAAGATTTAGTGACAATAAATGTCACTAAAGAATTGAAGTTTGTGAACTGAACAATTGAGTTTAAAAACCAAAAATGAAGAAACAAGTTCAACAAATCCACGTTCAGTTTCCAGTTTCTCAACCCTGGCATCAGAAGTTCATGTGGGGATGCTTGATGTGCAGTCACAGGAAATTTATAGGACTAATATACTGATACTTGTTTGATATACAAAAAATCATGAAAAAAAAGGTTTGAAATAGAGAATCACTTCATTATGATGCAATTCTACTTTCTCTTGAATACAAAAACATGCAAAACTGACAACGTAAAGTTGATTCACAGTGACCCCACTCTGTGCATAACAAAGGTGTATAAATGAATAATAAAGGGACATTATGGCAGTTTGCTGTGAAGCATATGGTATCAGTCATACCCGTGCACATACCCTGTGTGTATATGTGTTTAACCTGTGTGTCTGCAGGTGAGTGGAGCGACGCTCTGTACCCTCTCCTCACCACGCTGACGGATTGTGCGTCTCTGATGAGCGACAAGGCCAAGAAGGCCATGGTGTTTCTGCTGATGCAGGACAGTGCCCCCACCATCGCCATGAGCCTCACCCTGCAGTACCGCCGCGACGTCGTCTTCTGCCAGACGGTGCGTCAACTTCAACATCCCGGTTCTGGCTCTTGTGTCGTGTGATTTGCATTAAAACGTGTCCGTTCATCACTGTGTTGACGTGAGCTGTGCTGCTTACAGCTGACGGCGCTGATCTGTGGCTTCGTTATCAAGCTGAGGAACAGCATCTGTGACTCGGGCTTCCTCAGGCAGCTACACACCATCGGCTTACTGGTGCAGTACGAGGGCCTGCTCAGTACATACGGTAACCTGTGTGTGACGATGTGTGTGTTAGTGACATGTTATCACAGATATCTGTATGAATCATCAACATGAGCCTCTGTGACGTCTCCTTCAAGGTGAGGAGCTGGCCATGTTGGAGGATATGAGCGTCGGAGTGATGGACCTGAGGAACGTCACCTTTAAAGTTACCCAAGCAACTTCGGGTTTCTCCCCGGACATGATGCCGGTGATCACGGGAAACAGGAACGGCTTCAACGTCAGGGTGCCGATGCCTGGAGTGATGTTTGACACGCTGCCACGAGAGATCCAGAACGGGATGCTCCTGCGCGTGCAGCCAATCCTGTTCAACGTGGGCATCAACGAACAGCAGACGCTGGCTGAGAAGTGAGTCACGGGAAAAGTCCGAAAAAAGGAGGAGAGGGAAGGACAATTTTAGCTCGATAGGTCCAGATTTAGAATATTTATTATATGCAGGTAAACACGGGGCTAACAATGCAGTGAAGTGTGTTGGACAAGAGGAACGGGTCAGCTCAGCATTAAGAGCACTAAACAGTGTAACAAGAATAGAAATAATCTAAAGAATAAAATATAACAGAATAGAATATGAAAAATGTTCTATACACTGTACAAGGTTGTGACAACTATATTCGAGTATAAATAGATATGAGGAAATAGAGCACAGGAAAGAGGTTTGAATAAGGATGAAAGGAAGGTTGCTGGCTGAAACCTCCGTGGCTGTGTGAAGTGAAGCCAACGTGCAAGTCCCAAAAACTGCAGTTTTAAACTCTAATATCTGACGTTTGTGTCCAGGTTTGGAGACACGTCGCTGCAAGAGGTGATCAACATGGAGAGCATGACTCGCCTCAGCTCATACTTTGACCAATTTAAAGAAGTCCTGCCAGAAGACTGTGAGTTCACACACATGCCAAGCCGTTTTTATCAGCAGGAGAAATGTGTTCTCATCCTCATCGTTCCTCCTCTGTTCTCCACAGGCCTGCCTCGCTCCCGCAGTACCACCAGCCTGCCCGATCTGCTTAAACTGCTGAACCAGAACGTCAACGCCAAGAAAAGCAAGAACGTGGAGATTTTGTGGCAAGCAGCCGAGGTAGACTCGCGTCTCGTGTCTTCTCTATCGAGCCCCCCCAAATTTTAAAAGCTCCGTCTGACTCCTCTAATCTCTTTCTCTCTGAACTCTAAAGGCGTGTCGCCGCCTGAACGGCGTGCGTTTCACCAGCTGTAAGAGCGCCAAGGACCGCACGGCCATGTCTCTGACCCTGGAGCAGTGTCAGATCCTGCAGCAGGAGCACGCCCTCGCCCCACAGGTGTTCTACCAGGCCTTGGACTGCATGCGCAGGTCAGCTGCTGATGACGGTGAACGTAACAAATCTGGCACGTTATTATGTTTGCCAGAATAAATAATGTCTGTCTTGTTTCTGCACAGTGAGGGCTGCAGGAGAGAGAACACCATGAAGAACGTGGGATGTCGTAAATATGCCTTTAACTCTCTCCAGCTCAAGGCCTTCCCCAAACAGTACCGCCCTCCAGAGGGGACGTACGGGAAGGTTGAGACCTAAGTGGACTCCTCTGACTGGAGGAAACCAAAAGACTGAAGGGGATAATGATGATGGCACCACACAAACACAAAAAAAAACACCAACACGAACTGGAACAACAGCCCTTTGTTTTTGTGCTTAGTCACTGTTAAGATGATTCATGTTCAAGTGCCAGTGCTACTCTAGTTTGTTTTATAGCAGTTCCCCCTCCTCTCCTCCGGTATGTTTAGAATCACACACTTTTCACGGCCACCAAAAAAAAAAAAAAAAAAAGAGTACATCTGTGTCTTACATTGTAGACAACCAGGAAGCGTACAACTGAGTCATTTTAAGTTGTGTCCCTAGAAATAAGATGTGCAGATGTCTCAGCCTTTAGAGAGATGATGTCGCAGACATAGTTCAAGGTTGTAGTCCTCTTATTGTCACAATCCAATGGAAAGACCAAAACCAGCAACCGAAGTATTGTTTGTGTAGCCACAGCCTGATGAAGCTTCTGCCGTCTTCATCACAATGAACATTGATGCACTGTAGTTTATTTATGAGTCAATCCCACGCCGTGCTGCTGCTGTAAAACTCGCTAGTGCACCAAATGTGTATTAATCCGCCCCCCGACAAATGCACTATTTCCCCTTGTTTGAGTGACATTTGTTATAAACTACAGTGTCCAGATGTTTAAGAGAATTACTGAGCCTTTTTTTAATTAATTAAAAAAACAAACAAAAACTAAATAGTTTAAAGATGTGCAGGCTTAATGCTGACAGGACAGCCAAGTAAAATACTGAGACAGACATAAGCATTGTTGGTTTTAGTTTTTTCATAGTTTGTTGACAATAAATAAAACAAAAAATAAAGCTTGAAGGCAAATTTTATTTGCGTACGGTCAGTTTTCCCTACAAGAGGTGACAAATTTAAGTTAAAGTTCACGGCAACAACCAAGCAAGGTAACAAAATGTGAAAAGATTGCTTGAAAATGTTGCTTGAAAATATGTTTTTCTGTGATTTGGAGCCACGTAAATGTGACGTTGCCCGCTGTAGGTTTGATTAGATGATCAGGTTCGTCTGTGAAGATATTTCTCTGGACCTAAACTGCAGAAGTTGAAGCAGTTTTGTTTGTTTCGTTGTCTGTTTTCCTCCCACTGTCTCTCCTTCTTCTGGTCTTCAGTCGCCTTCATCACTCTCGACAACAGATCTTTAAGAAGTACGTACCTGACGCTATTCACCCTCATTCTGTGTGATTTCTGTTGTTCCTCTGATGCTGCGCTTGGAAGCATCGACGTGGTGCATCACATTATTCTCTAGCACATCTACAGATATTTATATCATTTCTGTGGGTTATATGCAGCACTATAGTGGTTCGTTAGCCTTTCAAACTTTCGGGGTTTCGTTTATTTAAAGGTGTGTGTTCTCCGTTTTACAGCACTCGGTTGAATTATGCAGAACTTTGTTCAGAAATTGGATTAAAAAAAATTTAATTTAACTTGCATGAAGATTAAAAAAACCTTACTGCTTTATACTATTGCAATTGTATACTGTTGCAACCGAGAGTACCAATGAGCACTTGATCGATGTTTTTAGACTGAAGTGAAATAATGCATATTGCACCTCTTCTGTCAGTTTACCAGCTCCGGGGCTCCGATGTACCTTATTGTACAAAACTTAACAGAGACAGTGGATTTTATTTTGAAAATATTATTTTGCTTACAGGTAATTTATGTTGAAATGGCTGTTCTAGTTTTATCCGTTTGTTTTAGTTTGTTAGTCATGACCTTGTTCTGATCGGTTGTACATGCACACAGGTTCAAACGGGAGGTTTGGAGACGCCGCCCCACAGAGATATAAAACAAACCTGGATAATAAATAAAGGCTTGTTAATGCCAAATGAGTTTGTCTGTCAGAGTTTGTATGTCCTCTCCGGGTACTCTGGGATCCAGGCCCGCCGTGACCCTGATGATGGATAAGCGGTTACAGGTAGCAGATGGATGGATTATGATCTCTGAACTGAGCAGCAAACACTCTGTCCTGTTAAATTTGTCTCATAAAAAAATGACTAAAAGAGAAGTATCTTCAAAAAGTAGGTAGACAGGGACACCAGTGTTTTGCTTTGAGGTTTTATTTGCCTGATGAGCGAAGTAGGTAACTTCAAACTCATTCATTCATGTGTAGGGTTTGCAGAAATTTGCACCACCAACTCATCTTAACTCAGTATCAGCTCCGACTGAATGTACCAGGACATACCATCTGCTCACCCACAGCTTTAATATGCTGGAATATATTCGATGTTACTGGTAATTTCCACCATAACAGAGGATTCAAAGCTATCACGAGGGTCAGATATATTCTGTTCACACCCACACAATGCTGAGAAAAGATCTGACTTTATTTATCCAGCATGCAACAATACCACGGGACCCTGATACTGAGGCAGCTAAATGGAGTTCAGCCGAGGTGGAAGAGGCAGGACTACCGACATGGCCGCATATTCTGAGCTTCATGCACACGCTGTCCATTCTTCATACGGTCAGTGGTCGGGCTTGTTTTAAACACCCACCACAAACATACACTTGACCACTTCCACTATACTCCTGGAGGCTTTTTAATCCTGTTTGTCAGGCCTACATTTTATTTCTTGACACGCAGATTGAGTCACTTTCACCTTCCAGTAATTGATACTGCTTCGTGGCTTTCCAACTGAAGGACCATTCTGATATCCAACGTAAACATCCGTCTCATATTTGTGTGTACCCAGAAATGAAGCAGCAACAACAAACCTCTTTTGGAACAGATTTTATTATCAAGAAAGTCAGGTTTAGTTCTCCTTCTCCTGTACGGTCTTTGTTCCGCGCAGTCTGCCTGTACGACGGGCAGCGATAAGACCGACCTTGCGACCAGCGGGAGCGTCCCTCCTGATTGTTGAGGGTTTGCCAATATGCTGATGGTTACCACCACCGAAGGGATGCTCAACGGGCTGTGAGGAGAGAAGAGAGGGACGTTAGTCTGAGGAACCTTCATTGTTTTTTTTCACACTGAACTGTGGAACAAGAGCGCACTGATGTGCTGCTTTAGAGTCATACATGAACTCTCCAGAGTGCAGACACTGTCACAAACAAGCTATGAAGATCTCTTCAGTACGTTCTCTATGACAACTGAAGACATGAAAACATAACTGAGGCACCTCTGGAGACATCTTCCTTTCATTTTACACTCCCTAGTAAGGGTTTTCATGTCGGTGCCACCTTGCTTGTAAAAGGTGAACTAAACCAGGTTTTAAAGAGAGCCGGTCTGGTCTAGAGGTGCTGAACCACCTCGCACATCTGCAGAGCTCATCTGACAAACTCTGTACAAGATGTTAACAGAGGTTTGGAAGACTGTCAGCACAGCTACTGAGAAATGACAATTTAAAGTCGCCTCCTTTCAGAAAAAGCTTCTCTGGTTTCACAGTATTCCTTCTTAGACTCCATCAGACGATAACTAAAGATAAAGCGACTTATTACTCAAACTTCTGAGTCTGATAACATGAACTACAATGTACGGCTGTTACATGAAATCTCAGAAATATCTATTCACAGTTTACCCAGCTCAAACACATTCATACTCAGGAAGGGTATCGTTAATTCTCATCAACATCCTGTAGTAACGTTAGCCAACAGTCCAATGTGACCTCTGATGACACCACGACCACGTCAGACTGAATTTAGCTGCTAATGGTTACTTTAAATCATTAAGCCATGTGTATATCATTTAGTTAACTCCACGTGGGCTCTAGGCAACAAGAGATGAACCACGAGCAGGCGATAACCGTGCATCTCTCTGCCTGCACACGATGTACTACAACAAGCATCGTCCGGACTGACCACACTGAAGGAGCCTAACTCTCTGCACACAGTTACTGAGTGCATCAAACAGGCGTTACCTCGTCGGCGTCACGGATAACACGGCTGCAGTATGTTCATGTTCACTTACGTTCATAGCCACACCACGGACACGTGGCCAGCAGTTCCTCTTGGCCTTGTACTTGTGGTAGGCACGACCAGCCTTCAGGATGGGCTTGTCAATACGACCACCGCCGGCAACCACACCTGTAAACGGAGCAGAGGTGGTCAAAGGTCAATCACATTCAGTTCACGACAGCAACTGTACGTTAGCGTGTGAGGGAACGTGAGCTCCACCAGCTTACCAACAACGGCTCTGTTGGCAGAGGAGATGACCTTCTTGGAGCCTGAGGGCAGCTTGACTCTGGACTTCTTGGTCTCCGGGTTGTGGGAGATGACTGTGGCGTAGTTTCCTGAAGCGCGAGCCAGCTTGCCTCTGTCGCCGGGCTTCTCCTCCAGGCAGCAGATGATCGTACCCTCGGGCATTGTGCCGACGGGCAGGACATTACCGATGTTCAGCTGAGCTGTGGGGTTTAAAAAAAAAAAACATGATAAAGGTACGAGGGCTTCACACTGAAACAGACCTCCATCCAACAAACACTTTAACATTCATCTGACAGTTCAGCTTTTGTTGTGGTTGTCAAATCTAAAACTGAATCCAGCGTAAGCATTCAAAACTAAACTTTGAGGCGGCATACGTCCAAAAAAAATCCAACAAACTACCGAGTCACTCAAACACGCACCTCACTACTTCACGTTAGTCTCATTTACAGACTTTAACTTAAATACCGTGACTGCAATCTTACCAGATCAGACACAAACGCTCAACTCCTGGATTACTTAACACAGCAGACGGCGATATTTCTTTGTGTGACTGATGAATGAATGAAGCAGGTCTAAAAATAGCTTCATGTTAGTGCCAGGTTGTGGGTGGCATGAGACATGCTACAGTTTCTTGTTCATAAGCTTGGAAACTATCAGCGTCTTACCCTTCTTGCCGCAGTAGATGAACTGTCCGGTGTGGATGCCCTCAGCAGCGATGAAGAGCTCTGTCCTCTTCTTGAAGCGGTATGGGTCACGGAAGGCGACTTTGGCCAGGGGAGCACCACGGCCGGGGTCATGGATAATATCCTGAGAAGGTAAAGCCACATTTAATCATGATGTACGCTCACCAAACAAACCAGCAGAGAAAACACAAGGTGGCACAGCTCCTTCAGTTACCTTCACGATCCCCTTGATGTAGCCATGGCGTTCAGCGAAGTCAACGTGACGGAGTCTAGCAGCACCTTTCCTGTGCTTGACGTGGGCTTTGAACACGGAGCCCGCACCTTTTCTCTGTCCCCTGATCACACGTCCCATCGTGTACTGAAACACAGCAAGGAGGCAGCGTTATTTACCGGCTACACATGTGAGCGCTAACATCGAGGCCCTCTCTGGTTAAAGCTAAGCTAGCTCTGTTTTTTTAAACACATTCACCTGCTTATGTTAGGTGACTACACATAAGAGCTAACCGAAACATTAGAAACGGGCTCAAAGACAGTAAAAAGTCAATCTAACATCTTTTACCCTTACAAAATCTGTTAGCTGTCGTTAGCCTAGCGTGCTAGCCACCATGACTGCTAACTGTGTGTTAATGTTACGGTTGTTTGACAGTTACAGAGAGACTTGTTGACAGTTATACACAAACTAAATTGTCTCCAGCTTCTTCTTAAACGACTCCTATCAAACACAAACCCGCCCTATGTGTAGCGGTTGCCGGCCTTTTTTTTTTTTAGCCGTTGCACATCGCTGTTACAGCGCCATGTCATCATTGAGCCACACAGAACCGTTAAAATGCTTAAAAAACAGACGTCTGTCGTCAAAATACTCTATAGGTCTTATTGTTATACATTTATAACACACATAGAAATGTTCGTTTTAAGCGGATGAACTAATAAAATCATGATTTAAGCAGATTTAAGCGTGTGAATCAGTCAGTAGATGTCCTACCTAAACTCCGTTGACGGAAAGAGGAAGTGGAAGGGAGAAGCGGGGGGTTTTCTTCCGGAGAAATCACCGCGGGGCATGATGGGAAGTGTAGGCAGATAAACAGCGTCTTCCTGCTTCTGTGTATAAACCAGGGGTCTTCAACCTTTTTTCAGAGGCAAACAGGACAGGGACAAGTTATTGTCAAATAATAATATAACAATAACTTTTATATTTACTTTATTCACCTTTTATTTCACTGTATTAACCTATATACTTGGTTATTAGGAATAATTTATTTAAAAAAATATATAAATAGTAATAGTTTTTGTCAAAAGTGGCTTATTATTGCTTAATTAATGCTTGTAGTTTACTCAACATCATTTTTTAAAAATGTTTTTAATTCTTACAAATTATTTTGGTGAAAATGTCAATTATTATGACAAAAATTGGCAGACCTCTGCGGACCCCCTAGGGGTCACGGACCCCTGGTTGAAGACCCCTGCTATAAACTATTCCATTAATCCCTCACATTGTAGTTTAAGATAAAAACAGACTTTAATGATCCCACAGAGGGGAAATACACTTGTCACAACAGCTCGTATACACACAGGTGGATAAGAAAATACTCATAAATCATAAATATATATAAGAAAGTCATGAAGTCTTGCTGTGTGTTGATCCTTGTGCGCCCCTTCAGAAAATGATGATGGATTACCCTTCATGCAAAAAATGTTTTGGTTTCTAAAAAAGTGCTATAAAAATATTATACGTGAATATTTGTCACTTTTGACCAACTTCAGTCCTGATCATAACTATTTAATTTACATGTATTTCTTAAATAATTTTAACCCTTTAATGCCATTTTGGGAACATGAAGCCCCAAAACACAGAATATGAAATATTTTCTATATACTAAGTGCAAACTGGATTTTTTAGGAGGGGATTATTACACCCTTGGATATGTCAATAATTGACAACAACATTGATTTTAATGCTTTATTATTTTTTGAGCAGTGTGAGTTTATTAAAAAAATACGCCACCTTTTTTTTACCCTTCATGCAAAAAAAAAAGTTCAGTTTCTAAAAAGTGCACACGGTGAACCTCATGACAGCAGGGTTTGTTGTGTAGACTAGCTTCGGTGACTTCCTGGGTAAACTGGTAGTGCAGGATATGTGCACTAGAGGAAGCTGTTGCATCAGGACAGTTGGGTGTTAAAGCGCTCATGTAATGTTGGATCTGTTCACAGGCTGTGGGTGATTTAACAGTGCAGAAGTTCCCACGTTTAGTTTTAGTGTGTCTTTTCGCTTTTGTGGACATGACGTTGTGAGCAGTTAAACCTGGGAATGATCTTCCCTCTCGTATTGTTTTCATTTGAGTTTTTAAGATGCAAAAAGGTCTCAAGTGTATCTCAGTTTCTTTAGACCATTTGTAGTGTTGTATTACTTCCATAAAGTGTGATCAAAGTTGAAGCAGCAGAGGCCTAGACACAGGTGTTACCAATGACTGGATGACTTTATCTGTTATTTTCTAAGACTTTGGAGTGCTCCATCCACAGCAACAGACTTTATTTGGCATACCTAGGTAGAACTAATGCAGTCTCACACACTGGTCTTGCAATAATAATAAATCCTTCATACCTCCTCGTGCAGCTTTATGATTTACATTTAGCTCATGCTTTTATCTAAAGCAACTTACAAAAAAAGGGAAACAATCAGGGTACAGTGCAGTAAGTACTGTGACAGCTGTAGAGGGGGATAGATTTATCACGTCCAGTTGTTGGAGAGGAGGTACTCTGAAGAGGCAGAGCCAGGCATACATGTAGTTTGTGGTGTTGTGTCGTACTGGCAGGTGTTTCTCTTATTTTGTCCACCCCATTTATATCAATGAGGACAGGCTGGATAGCCTCTCTGAAGAGCTTCAACAAAAACAGAACATTAGAACCTTCATGAAGGGAGGATTTATTGTACAACAGTTGTATTAATGTCATTAGTTTTAGTCAGGAGTACTGTTACAACTGTTAACTCATAGCCTGAGTATCAGATCACAAGTAAACCAAACTTGGGATGTGAGAGAGTGTCACGTGACCTTAAGTGTGACAGAATCAAACCATACTCGTCATAACCTCAAAACTATAAAACAATACAGCACTTTAAAGTCAGCCCAGAAGCCCAACGAATGTGAGGACATTTTGAATAAGTATTTTTATACTTTCTGGATCAAAGTCGTCGACGCTCAGCTGAAGTTTTGTGACGATGTCCACGAGTAAAAATGAGACACAGGCAAGATTCCATGTTCTTTATTTGCTAAGGGCGCAATGCTTTTTTTTGTTATATTTCTGTGCACAAAAAACCTCACAAAGTGAAAGTCCACATCGCGACTGTAGCTCCAGAATTCAACGTCACACCATGGCCAAAACAAAAGTCGGCAAAAAACAGGGCGCAGAACTCTGTACAGTCAATATCTTCTTTAAAAATAACACAAGGACAAAAATGTTCCTCTTAAATCAAATTCTATTTTTAGTGAAATACAACAAAATAAATTCTATAAAATAAGAGCAAAATATTTAAATATAATACGATGGGCAGAATATTTTCATTTGCAGGAGTATTTGGTATGTTTTAGACAAAAAAAGAAAGAAAAAAAAAATTCAAAAAAATACATGCATTCAAGTTACCAATTAAATACAGTATTTACTGATGTTTACCTTTTACTCCTACAGAATTACAAGTTAGCTCAAGTTGCAACAGGACTAACCAGCCGCTATTCTTACGGTACAACCCTGCTGTGGAAACCTGTTCTCCGTGAAGCGAGAGGGCGCGAGGGTCTCGCCACCGCTCTGGATCGGTTTATCCCGAACCGCGGCCAGACGCCCCAAACCTTTGACCGGCTCCACGGCAGAAAGGAAGCCGATGGGCAACAAGTCTGTCTACAACTAGGCTCTATTGAAGAGACAGAAGCAAACCACACAGTCTATTATACACCAGATAGCCCAGTGCAGCAATTCTGTTGCATATGTGTTTCATTTTTCAGAATTTTTCCTAAAGATGAAAGCTAAGCTGTCTATTCCCACCAAAAACTGACTGCCAAATATGAAGTTGGAGGATTATAATGTGCAATTGAAAAGCCACTTATTCATACATTGGTTCAAAATATCGCCCTCATTGTAGATAGGGTAGATGAGTAGAAAAAAGAAGAACAACAAAAAACCTAAAGGGTAACAACACCCCTCTGGAGATGTGGATTAAGAACAGCTTTAGGTTGTTATGATCACAAGTCTTCCCCTGGGCTACACTATTCTGGTGAGAAGCCATGCTAAATGTTACAGCATATTAACTAGAGCTTCAAAAAGGATTGAATCAATTTACCAGAACAAACAAAAGAAAAGAAGAAAAAAAAAAAAAGAAAGAAAGAAGAAAGGCAATGAGTTTCAGAACAATGTTGCATCACTGCTTTTTCACATCAACCAAACACCGTAAAAGTCCACCCAACCATTCCACATCTCACACTAAAATCAACCACAGCTCAGGAGATGATTTGGCATCGGTCATAAGGTTGCCAAGGAGCTTAAGAATAATAATATAATTATGATAATAACAATGCGTCCTTCTACAGTTGAATGACCAGTAACCGTCCGATGGTAGAACAAACTTTACTGCTGAGCATGGGTGATAAAACAAAGAGGAGTTGTTGTCTTCTTACAGTTTTTTTTTTTTTTTGGGCATTTTTCTTATTTATAATATCCATTTTTGTTTTTCATAATATCTGCAACATCTCCCAACAGCAAACCACACAGAGTTATGCTACTGGGGGATCTGAACAGTCAAAAACATTAACATACTATGTACACCTTTTCGTCGTGTAGACAAGCGCATCAGCATCGTCGGCTCTGGGTAAATTTGTTTTTCTTTATTAGAACTCTTGTCCACTCCCTCGCCTCTGCAGCCGCCAGCAGGCCCCTGTCACACGGTCAGGCAGCCCCAGGCCAGGGAAGAGCACCTCCCACAGGCTGACGGGAGGAGGAGGGGGTCTGGCTCTGCCCTGACCTGGGGCCAGAGAGAGAGAGAGAAAGAGAGAAGAGACCCGACGAGGAGCTCTGTTTGACCGAAGGATGAGAGGAAGGAGAGCGGGACGATGGAGGCTCGAGGCACAGCAGAAGAGGGAGGGAGGTGTTACTCCTTAGGCGGGCGGGCGCTGGGGCTGGGGTGGGTGCGGGGCGGGCGACCTCCTCGGTGCTCTCCCAGTTCTCTTGTGCTCGCGGGCCTGGACCAGGAGTGGGACCAGGGGCTGGGGTTGGGGTCTGGGTGGGGCCTGGAGTCGGGGCAGAGGCAGGACCAGGACGCTGGGGGTTGTTCATGTGCTGAGCAGCCGGCCCGGTGTACGGCTGCCCATGGGGGTGGTTGTTCTGTTCAGAAGGAGAGAAGATAACAAATATTAGTTGACTGCAAACAATATCAGTCCTGAGAGACAGACAGGATTCGTTGATAACGAAAATACAAAACCTTTAACAGCCATATTCTGGGTGGTCTTAAAGGATTCAGAGTTTACAGACAGCCGGGCCGAGGCTGTGGCCTTTCCTGCTTTGACGCGTTAATGGTGCATCTCAAACTCGCGCACCACTCACAGCTCAAAGAGACACTTTTATAAGACGTGGAAAGTATTTCTCTTTTCAAAAGTGCTGGACTACTCTCCATTAGTGTGTGTGATGTAATACTTTACTTTATTTACACCATGTCATGATGTCTTAATGGGATACGGGACATTTGCTGTTGTTTAAACTTGTGATGTTTGCTGATTTATATTTTTTATATCTGATGATTTGTTGGGAGCCACGCCCAAAGACCTATATAATGCAGATCAGCGATATACAGCTAGGATACTTTATGTTCCTCTGCATGTTGCTGTTATTATTTTCATTAATTTCTTAATTTTTACATCTTTATTTTGCTTCATGTTTACATATTTATTTTTACTTTTTTATGTATTTATTTATTTTATATGCTTTCTTTTTAACTTACTTCATTTTAAGTGGTTATTACTACTGTAATTCATATTACCTTGTCATTTAATATATGACGTCGTATGTCAGGAAACATATGAAATGATTAGAATGTTTAAATGAAAAGTTAAACAGGACAAACAAGCTTGTGTGTCTCGTATGACAAACTGACTATAAAGCGAGCATTCAGGCATGAAATAACACTGAAGTGAAGATGAAGTTGCCATGGTTACTGGCACCATTCACGGCTAATGCGAGACGGGGCTACGAGGACTGAAGCCACTTTGTGTCGGTGCCTCTCTCTGCTCTGCTAGAACAGGTTAAAAACACGACGACGGGACCTCCGACACGCTACCTGCTGAAACTGGGTGGTTCCAGGAGAGTGTGGGTACAGAGAGGTGTCTTCAGGAGGGGAGGAGTCTTGATCATCAGGTGCTTCCTGTTCATCCGGCTCCTGGCAAACATAAACGTTAGCGCAAATTAATTTCAGCGTTGAAGGTAAATTACAGTAAATATATAAATATATATACACACACACAGCAGGCATTGCTAATTGATCTGAACAAACAGGTGGGTATAATGTCAAGCATTTTCAGTGTGAGATAACGTGCAGGTTGTTTCCAACTGTGTTAAGTTTTCAAGTTAAATGAGATCTGATTATGTGTGTGGGTGGATTCTACACCTGAGTGTGTCGTCTCAGCACCAGAGCTGCTGCTAATTCTTTAGAAATGAAAAAAGAGCTAACAGAAGGCGCTCATGAACTCGCTCAGTCTACCGTTACGTCAGCGTGCCTCTTTTCAAAAAAGACGAGGCCGCTTTCAAAATATGAAACTGAACTGTAAATCATACGTCTATGTGACGGGGGAAATTACACGCGTGCAAATGAACATATTACAACATGAGCGGAGAGACAAAACCTGTCAGTTCATTATTAACACAACTGTCTTGTATGTTCAGCTCATGTACTAAAATGCCATCGCAACCTCCTCCATCCTTGTGTCGTCTTAACTCTGTATTTACTGCCTGAGCCTCATCTGATTCGATGCCAGCACAAAAAATTAACGACAACCAATTGTGTTAGAGGTTGTTTTGTGAAACAGTGTCTTAATTTTGGAGTTAACAGGCACCAAAATGACAAAAACATATAGAATATAATCTACAATAACGTAATGGAGGACGAGATCTGGCTTAACGCGGACGACAGTCCTGGTCTCGCAGTTTAAATCGCTGCTGTCCGATGAAAACCACGAATCTGCACTTTGGATGATTTTTTAATATATTGATATATTTCTACATATTATTATTATTTTCTTCTGTGTAGAGTCAGCACTGAAGAATCTGACTGACCGATGTAAATATGTTTGTTACAGAAGGAGGATAGCTCTGGATAAATAACATTTTGAGTTGTGAGTCAAGGATAGACGACGAGCTCTGTGATCAGACTGAAGCACGCCCAGCAGCGTCACACAGACATTAATCTGAATTGTTTTAATCTATAATAGTAAAATAGCTTTGAATAGGCAGATGCGCTGTGTGGAAACATGTTGGACAGCCTTGCTGCTGATTTACCAACTGAGGTGGACATAAACAGGCGAGTCGGAACATGCTGCATGTTGTTAGAACCTTTTTTAGAAAACCTGCGTAACCACTTTTGCTCATAATCCATGTGAATTTATTTATAACTAAAAATAAAATATTAAACAGTTCACTGACGACTGTGAAAACAGGTTTTCATTTCTGGTGCTAAATGTGTCTCATTACAGAGTTTTAGGTTGATTTTGAGAGCTCGATTCTGAGAAAACGTTTTTTTTTTAATCTCCTGAAAACATTTTTTTGGACATGGCGTGGTTTTCATCAGACGTCACTGCAACGACTCCTGAACACTAAAGTACAGATAAGAGTTTTCAAATCAGACGCAGGCGGCCGGTGGCGTCACAGTTCGAGTTAAGGAGGAAGCAACCAAAAACTGGCTCTAGACTGAGATGAGATGAGGACGAGCTACGTCAGTGATGCTGCTTTGGCGAAATCACTGGCACTTGGCAACCGGACAGCGTGAGAACAAAGATCTGTTCTTTGTGTGCAGCTGCATAACATGATTTCTTATGCCAGTTACACTGTATGGCATCTCACAGGACAGACCGTCTACCTTTCCTGTTACTACACGAGCGGACAACTGGATGGAGGATGGCAATTGTGCTTCTAGCAGCGTAAACGTGTACATAATGTTGGAAAGTTAACATTCTTTCTACATGTAAAAGATAGAACAATAATACACATGTCAAGGGTTTATGTACTATATAAAACTGCTGACAACTCAAAGTGCTAATTCATTTACTGCCTATAAACCTGTGCTCTAATAATAAACTAATTATTAAACATTTTGTGTCACATAAATACAAATCAAGAGTCCAAAAAAAAAAAAAAAAAACTGAGCATTGCTGACAAAATGGGAAAAACTATGGGGGACTCAGCATGTCAGTGTGTCTAGTCTGCCACTGATGACTAATTGAAGCTACAGGAAACTGAAAATTGTGCAATTCTAAACTAAACAAGTGTTTTACTGTGTTCACTGGCCGACTGTTCATTGTTTCTCTGCTGTAATTAAATTTTGTTTCATTTCCTTCCTTTATGTTGTGGTGCCTGGAATACTGACCTTCCCTGGGCTTCCCTGAGTACACTTGAGCTGTGTATGGAATATTACAGGAGAAGTGTGTCATTTGACTGGATTTTTCAACAGAATACAAGTAACTTATTTTAAGTGAGAACAAAAAAATTATGATATTTGTATGCATTGTGAACTGCAGCCATGAATCAATACAAAAAAAAAACAATCAGCATAGTAAACATGTCACAGCTGCAGCTTATAGGGAGGACATTTACATTTAATGGCATGTTGGATAAAATGAATGCGTCCAATTAATTGATCTTTTTAGATGTTTAGCTATGAAATCTATCAAACGGAACAGCTACAAAACTGAAACATACTCCCTTCATAATGACATCAGATCAAGAAAACGATTAATCAGTCATTAAAATTGTTGGTAATAAATATTCTGGTCAACCTAACACTCAATGAATCCCTGCCATGCCCTTACACATATACACCCAGTTCAAAGATGGTCATGTTGTTCCATTTTCAGTGGGTTCAGTGTTGTGATGACGTGACGTGATACACGTCAGGTTCAGCTCCTCTGGCTCAGTCATGCTGTATTTCTGTGGGGGGGGGGTTTTCTGTTACCTTCACCAATGCACGCTATTGTTACGTCTCCATAGCAACCTCGGCCACGTAGACATGTTTTACTGTGGTGTTCACGTGTAACAGAAAGACCCCCCCTCCACACTGATGTTTGACTACAATCAGAAAAGTCTGTGGTGATTTTGAACAGCTGTCCTGAATATCTGATGTTTCATTGTAAAATCACCATCATCAAAAGTTTGGACACACCCTCTCGTGTTTTTATAACTTTCTACACTGATTAACAATGAAGACCTCAAAACTATGAGATAGAATAAATGCACATGGAAAAATATGTTTTTGATTCTTCAAAGTAGCCACCTTTTGTTTTGCACAGCTTTCTAACAGTCTTAAAGGAGTTCTCGTGCATGCTGAACACTTGTTGCTCTCCCAAACCATCTCTTCCATAGGTTGGGTGCCAGGTCATCTGACGCAGCACTCCCTCATTATCCTTCTTGGTCAAATAACCCTCACAGAGCCTGGAGGTGTGTTTTATGGCCATTGTCACATTGAAAAACAAATGATGGTCTGTCTGATGGCATGTCGCATCAGAGTGGTATCCGTGTGGTAGCCGTGCTTGAGCAAATCACCCCCACATCATCATCATACCTCCTCCTCCTCTATGCTTCACAGTGGGAACCACACATGCAGATGCCATCCGTTCCATCTTCTCGGCATCTCACAAAAATCTCAAATTTGACTCAGTACAGGTTTCAACTGGTTGAATGTCCATTCCTTGTGTTTCTTGGCCCAGGCAGTTCTATTCTTCTTCTTCTTGGTCTCCCTCAGTCGTGGTTTCTTTGCAGCAATTCAACCATGAAGGCCTGATTCGAGCAGTTACCTCCGAACAGTTGATGTAGACGTGTGCTACTTGAACTCTGATCTGAGATGTTGTTAGTTGGCAATTTCCCAGGCTGGTAACTGTAACAAACTTATTTCCTGGGGCGGTCCTCATGATAGCCGGTTTCAACATAGCGTTTGATAGTTTTTGTGACTGCACATGATGATGCATTCACAAATTTTCCTGGAAACTGACCTTCGTGTTTGAAGGTAATGATCGTTTTTCCATAGTTGGGGGTTCTTGCCATAATATGGTTAACTACAGTAGCCGAAAAGACCCATTTACTGTTTGCCAACACAACTCAAAGAAAGAAGAAATTCCACTAATTAACTTTTGGCAAGGCACACCGGTAATTGGTGACGATCTCATGAAGCCGACTGAGAATACCAAGAGTGTACGACGCTGTCAGAGGCAAAAGGTGGCTACTTTGAAGAGTCTGGTTTGTTTACCACATATTTACAAATGTTATTTCATAGTTCTGATGTCTTCAGTATAGAAAATAATAAAAAATAAAGAAAACACTGAACAAGAAGGAGTGTCCAAACTTTATACCTACTATATACAGTGTCCTCCAGCTTTAGATACTGGTACGTTTGGCTCCCTAAACACAATCCCTCACACTGGAAGATAATCTGAAATTAAGCAAATGTTTGTTTTGTGTGTGTGTGTGTTGTGCATGTGTGTGTGTGCGTGTGTGTGAGTGAAGGGTACAATGTCAATGCCATTACCTCCTCGGGACAAAGTTCACAGGCTTTGGCCAGTGTCATACGTGCACTGTGTGACCGCTCCAGGAAATAGCCGTTGGAGGTCTCGTTGCTCTGAACTGGAGGGGACCAGTTGTTGTAGGTGTACTGGGGGTTTCCTGTGTATGGCCTCCTCTCCAGCTCATCGCCTAACCACTCCACTGCCCACGTCCACTTCCGTTTCAGGTCACCATTACTCTGTACGCACAAGAAGAACATGCTGATTAGCATATGCATGTTGACTGCTCGGGGGTAAAGCAAAATAAAGTATTCCAGAAGATCTGCGTCATCTGTGAGCATACCTGTAAGATCTGGTAAGCCACAGAGCAGTTGCTAAAGAGGGCCACCATGCACTTGATGCACTGGTAGGCTCGTTTCTGGTAGTGGTTCTTGGAGCGCTGGATGGTGTCAAAAAGCCCATCTCTGTCATCAGGAATGCCCTTCAGCACGTTGTGGATCCTACACGACCAAACAGGGAAACATTTAAACTCTGATCACATTCAAAACAATGCAGCACTCATGACTTACACACCGAGCTATCAGTCTGACCTGTGTGTCTGCCAGGAGTCCTCGATGAGCAGGATCTGTAGCAGCAAGTCCAGGTAAGGCCTCAGCTCGTAGGTGTAGGAGTACGCCACCTGCAGACACACAACGCATATATAATCTGAACATAGTAAGCAAGCTGCAGAGTGATGGCTATCCTGATGTCAGAGGGACATTTACCTGCCAGAGCAGCTCACTGAGCACAGTGGAAGAGAACTGAGGGTTCTCCCAGCAGCTGAAGCGAAGCAGCTTCACCGTCTCCTCAGAGTTGCTGCAGTCCTCGATGATCTTCTTCACATAGCTGGTCCTCACGAACAGGATCTCCGCCACCAGCTGCTGCACCGGCATCACTGGGGCTGTCAGGTTGGTGTCACCGTACGGGTTAGGGAGCGGAGGGTTACCTGGAGAGAATGGAGGGGAAGAAATTTAAAGTCACTCGTATGATGGAGTTATTAAAAGCCAATATCCGTCTTTTATCCTTTGTCTCTGAAAGCCCTCAGCTCCAAGCTCTGTTTACACAACACAGAGGCTCAGAGTGGCTGGTTTGTCAGTCACTTGATCCTGAGCAAGGATGAAAATCCTCATTGGGCTCCAACTCTCCATCCCTACGCTCATGACTTATTTATTCCTGTCAAATCACATTATGTGTGGCTCAAGATTAAAAAACAAACAAAACAAAAAACTTACCATTGATGGAGGACTGCATGCGTGAAGAGACGTCACAGCAACGGACCAGCTGGGAGACCACAGTGTAGAGCTTGCCCAGCTCAGCGTACTGGTATTTGATGGGAGGGCCAGGACCCTCGTCCAGAGCGACCAACATGAAAGTGGCAGGGACGTTCAGCTTCAACAGCTGGGTCTTCTCTGCCAGGCCTGTGCAGAAGAAACTCATTAGTAATTATATTTTGCATAAACCTTGTTTGGTACAATTCACTAAGAAACACATGCAGGTGACAGCAGTGTGATTGCTGCGTGCTCCTTACCCAGATTGGCATACATGACAAAGAGGTTGAAGTACTGCTGCAGGTGACGGCCGTGTTCAGAAACCTCTCTTCTGAGCAGGTTGAGTACAGCTCTCAACAGGTGGTCACTTAGACTGAGATTATCACAGCCCTGATGCACAAACACGGGAAACAACAAACAAACCACAGCAGGGTTACATCAATCAAAGACGCAGGATGAGAATCCTCTCAGTGATACAGACTGCCTACAGTATCTTCCAGGAAATGTGTGATTCAATCAGACTTCCAAGAAAGTCTTAATAAAAACCCAATTTCCTCCCCCCCACGGAGCTCAGCTTAAGCCTGGCACCAACCTGGGCAGAGGGTCCAGGTGAGGCGGTGGGTGAGGGGCAGGGGCCGTCTTGCAGGGAGAAGTGGGCGATGAAGACGATGAGCTTGGCAAATGCGCCACGGACCTCAGCGCTCGGGCACTCGAGCAGGTACTCCGAGAAGCGGTTGGGGTACGCAAACAGAACATTGTGTGCAAACCAATAGCGTACATTCTTACTGTGTCTCAGCAGGATGCAGAGGGCGTCGTACCTGGTGGGAAGGACGAGGAGAATATTTACAGAGAAGCACACAGCAGAGAGAAACCCCCCACACACAAATAAAAAGAGGCAGACAGAGCTTACCAGTCACTGGCAGGACCCCGTACTACTTTCTTGGTGTGAAAACCTGTGCTGAAGAGGAACCTGGCAGCCAGCTGAGCACTTATCATAGCAATCTCCTCTGCCTCTGGCAGAAGATGGTCTTGTCCTAATGAAAACACAGCAAACAATGAAAATCTTCCAGGTTATTTGCTTCGGTTGTTGTTGTCAGCTTATGTTATAACACTGAAGACAACTCTGTGAAGCTACACCCAGAGACCAAACACACAGTCACTTATTAGCAATTTGACATCAACACTGATGACTCAGACAAACTAAATCCCTTAAATCTGGTATGTACACATAAGTAGAGGTTGTTAAAGTAATAATATCTCCAAATTTGTCTTCACATCCTTGAACTGAAGCCGACAGTTGGCTCTTTAACCTCACAGCCACAGCTTCATTTCAAATCCAACACAATAAATAATGTGTCCTACTACTGACAGGCAATACTTTATACACACACATCATAGTGCATAAGTGATGTATGAAACGGTAAATCATGTCTCATCCTAGTTCAATCTCGCATAAATTAAGGTGAAGCACAAAATGCGCGAGAAGTCAGCTCAAAGCAGCGTGAAGGCTCAAAGAAAACTACAAAAAATGTCCAGCAACTGAGTCAGGCCAATCAATATTACGTCAGATCATACATTCTGGGTAACTAGTTATAAAAATCTACCGTATAAAGACTAAAATTGTTTTTGCAAATCACTATCCACTCATACGCTTCATGTTCTTCAACTTGAATCATTCTGTCCCAATCGAGTGCTTCTGTGCTGAGGACTGCCCTCAAATATTTATTTTCCGGTGGAACATTACGAGGCACAGGCTCCATTAATAATGCATTACAGAGGCAGCGCATTTCTCGGTAGCCCTAAACGCTACTGACCACCAGTTATTTTCCAGAGGGGTGCCGTGTATTAGCATCACTTTGAAATGTATTTTTCAGACGAGCGAGCCGCAGATCAGTGATAAAATCGAATGGCAGCTGCTGTAACTTCAAAAGAGAAGCTTGTGTACAAGTAGAGATATGATGAGTTCATCACTGTTAAAAGGATCAAAGAAGGCCTGTTATTGGACAGGCAGGGTCGTAACTGGTGGAGTGGTGTGATACTGTGGAGCTCTAACAAATCACATGCCTCGCATTTCGTCACAATCCTGCACACCAAAGCGTTCTCTCATGTTATATTGTTGATAACCATGTTGAGGAACAGATATAAAGACTTATTACCTATTTTACCCTTCAGAATACTGTTTTATCTGTTGCTTGTTTGTATGCCGTTTAATCTAAGACGTTATTTTAGCTGCCATCTTGGTCAGGTCTCAACCCCAGAAGAGGTTTTTAACTTTAGCTTACCTACACGGAAAATTAGATAGTTGTGTCCACAACCATCATTACTGGTTAATGATGGTTGTGAATTTATACAGCACTTCTAAAACTGAAGTCTGAGTGGCTACCTACACTGATCTTTTATTATTTAATAATACATAAGATCCACTCATTTAGTTCTGCGTTTAAAACCCCACTAAGCAGCACACACACACACACACACACACACAAAAGATGCGTACCTGGAGGAGGGTTTAAATAGACACTGTTACAGGTCAGAAGTTTCTTAATGAACTGGAAATATTCCAGGCTGTATTGCATTCGGTTGTGCATGAATTGGACGTTCTGCTTGCGGACGCTGCACTCGATGACACCAGGCATCTTGACCTGATGCGGCTTGGTGGAGGAGATGGTCAACTCCGAGATGTATTTGACAAGCTCGCTGTCCTTGTCCAGTGAGTCCATACGCTCATAGAATAGGATGTAGGCGTTCCACCAGCGCTTCTGCCTCCGGTACGACATCCTTTTCATCATATGATCGAACACCTCGCCCATATATTCCCCTCCGAAGCACTGGTTCTTCATTTCCTCCTCATCGTCCATCTTGCACTCAGTCACATCGCCATCATCGAACTTATACCAGCGGTTCTTCTCGCCATCGCCCCCATTCCTCTGGATTATGTAGGAATAGTAGTGTCCACCACTGGCCTGGCCTGAGTGGACCAGCACTCCCACCAGACGATACTTGGAGCTGCCTGGAGGTGTGGGTTCAGAGGGCTCGTTCTGTTGGATCACCTGGTTCTCCGGGTTGACGTCATCGCCCTCTAATTTGGCCACACCAGCTACCGTGTACGGCTCCATGTCCAGCTCCCTGGGGAACTCAAAGTAGTCATTGAACTTGATGGCACACTCCCTCTCCCAGTCATAGTCGAAGCGCTTCAGCTGGATGGCCAGGACGGGCGGCAGCTTCTTGATCAGCAGGCGCTTCACTGTGTCCACCTGACAAAAAGGGAGCAAAGCATTCAGGTTACTCTCCGGCCCTTCATATAAATCTCCAAGGTGATGAGAACAAGACAAATACTTTAAAATAAGCCATGTGGAGGCCATTAACGGCTCCTTTATTTTACCACAGCACTTCAGTCTAACGTTGGCTGGTGACCAGGTGGGTGCTCCATTCTTACCTTCTTATTACACTTCTCACAGTGGTAGGCATTGGCTCCCTCGAGCAGATCTCCTTTAACATACTGCTCCATGGAGTCCAACAGGTTCTGGTGGTTTCTGATGTCAACATTGAGCGTTGTGAATGATTCCTCACACTCATACCTGAAAACAGAAAAAAATTATTAAGAACCAAGGTTGTCAAACTATTAAATCATTTCCAGGGGGAAAGAGTTGCACTAACCTGTGGGGGCATCCCTGACAGATCTTCTGGTCAGCAAAGGACCCCCCCAGCACCTTGCTAAGCATAGCGGGGTGGCCCAGGGCCTTCAGAGCTTCATCCAAACTGTCCACCAAAGAGTTGAAGAACTCCAGAGCGTCGTGCTGCTCCCTCAAGTTCACCGGCTCACCCCATAACCTTAAAAGGGACAGAACAGAACAAAGACAATTACACGTCAGCAACTGCTAAACAGGCAAAAAAAAAAAAAGCGGATCAAAGTTGACTTTGAGTCTTTGAAATACCTGAACTGTTTCCAGAATCCCCTTGGGACGTAGTACTGCAATCTGGATGCAGCCAGATGTCCAAAAATGACCTGTAGGTGACGCAGTACTCCGATGTTGTACTCTTTCCTGTCCTCTGACTTGCTGGAGGGTTTATCATCGAACTGATGGTGGTAGCTGAACACCTCATCACGAGGATCCACGTTACTCTGTAGGGCAGAGCATAAAGATGTAACATAACATGTCTCCACATCCACAACGTTCAGTACTTTTTGCTAAAAATGTAATGGCCAAATGATGATCAGCTGTAATTACGATGCCCTCAGCTCTCAGCTCAGCCTACATGGCCTATGAGCCCAGAGTTGGCCGCATTTTATCAGTCATGGGATTCTGATAAAGGATGAACATCATCATCGGGCTCAAAACAAACAACACAGACTCTCCTGTACCTCATTCTCTTGCTTCTCATCCCCCGACATGTCATCATCCACATCGGTGCCCGTGCCCTCGATGGCCAGGATGCCATTGCGGATTGGAGGGATCATGTACAGCTGCTGAATGACGGAGTTCATATAACAGGTGGCCCCGGCGTTCTTCAAACCTACAAAGCCTTTGTTGGGTCGTGGCCCCACTGGAGGCAAGTACTCCCATTCTGTCAGTGTCTCACAACCTGGTAAGAGAGGGAAGGAACATGATGTCATTTATAAATCAACCAAAAAATATGCATGTGTAACACTGCCACACTGGTGTCTCCCTACCTAAGTAGTACATGTCAGTCAGGGTGTCAACTATTTGCTTGAGGTTGCGGACACAGCCCACGGCGAGTGCTACCAGTAGCTCAAAGCCAGCATTGATGGAAGCAGGGGTGCTGCACACTGGGATGGCCTGCTCTGTGGGGAACTCCCCACTCTTCATGTACTGCAGGTACACATTAGACGCGGGGAAGATGAAGTCGTCAATCAGCTCCTGATCAAGAAGAGAGAGAGAACTCTTAGTGATGCCTTGAGAAAGGAAAGAACACTATAGAATGGGTAGTTTTCTTCTTCAGTTTCAGGTTTGGTCTGTTCATCGCACCTTAATGAGGTTCGCTCCTCCTTTCTCGCAGCCGATGTAGTACTTCTTCTCCGGTGTCTGGAAGGCTAAAAGCTCTTTGGTGACCCCAAGGTGACCCTCCAGGATGGTCTCCTCCACACCGGTCTCCCCTGTCCTCTTAACCTCATCCTTGCAATGCAAACATGTTGTGTACCATCAGCTCACGCACTCAAAACATACGGTTATTTATTAATAAATATGACGTTCAAAACAGGTCAACAAACTGTTTTACCCTTATCCGTTTCAGCCAGTCGATCTCATTGTTGAGGAGCACCTCAGCATTTGGCAGATTGATGTTGCTGTTGTAGGCATAGTTCAGAAGATGTCTGAGTAAAGTGAAGTAGTCTCCAGCGTGTTTGGCTCGCTCCTTGGCTGTACTCTGGATATGGAACATTTGAAATTAGTACCTTGTGGTGATGCATTCTAATGCATATAATAAAAAGGGAAAGAGAAATGATAGTCAAGGCTTTAGAGCCACTTACCCCGAGCACAGTGAAGAGGAGGGTGATAAAGAAGAGGAGGGGTCGATGGCCCATACAACACCTAGTTGCCATCAGGAAAAACTGCTCTTGGGCCATTTGACGCACAGATCTGTTAAAGACAAATGACAACATCCTGTCAGAACTATAAAAAGGGGCTAGGGATGACGGGGATGTCTGCATTTATGCTTCAGCAACTGGCTGGCACGCATCCTGGTGTACTCACTTGCTGTGGCAGTGTAGCAGCAGGTCTATGATGAAGGTCTGCCAAGCCTTCTCCTTACTGAGTGTGTCCAGAGCTGTGGGCATGAGGGCGAAACACAGCGTCATCACTTCCAGGGCCTCGCAACACACCTGCTCGTCCTCCCCGTCTGGCTCCTTAGCTGCATTTGTCTGAAAAGGAAAAGGAAAGAAGAAAGACGACACTTGAAGGTCCACCAAGAGCTCTTTGTCTTTTGCTTGTACTTTACTCAAAGCTTTGGACATTTGGAGGCCGTGTTTTTACTTTACAATTTATTATACTTGTGATGTTTTCTAAAATAACTTGATGACAACAAAACTTAAAAAAAAACTCAAATAACATTTAAAGGTAACTTACCTTCTCGTATATCTTGCTGATTTCTTCATTTGAACTGAAGACGAGCTGCACTGTACCACAGCCTGATGCCCACACTATTTTCTGTACCGCTCGGATGACACAAATGTCTGGGATGTACTTTGATGCCTGGAAGAAATTCTGGTGAAAAAAATTGTCCCATAAACACTATTATTACAGACAGCACTGCTTAATAAAAAAAATAAATTAATTTACTCATCCCGTGTTTGTTAGAACTCAACATTCTTGAAATAAAAAAAAAAAAAGTTTGTTCCTTACATTTTCTGTTACTTCATCAGAAATCTGCTGGGCCAGGCGGATGGCTACGTTGCGCAGCATGCATTCTGAGGCAGGGTTGGGGATGTTTTGCAGGGCACTCTGGAGGACCAGTGCCTGGTCATGCGTGGCCTGGTTTATCTGTAAACAAGCAAGACAGGGCAGTGGATGGGGGTGTGGAGAAAGATGAAGACACGCCAGAGATATGTCAGTCAGCCACTGAGAAACTAGTCATACAGGTATGTCTCTGTGTGAGTTATGCAAGTGGCCTAACCGGTGAGACGGGAATATTCCCCTCAGCGTTGGGCTGGCAGGCCTCAGCCACAGCCTTCACATGCCCGAAGCCTACGGCGGTAAGGAGGAGCTTCGCGATCTTCAGTGCGTTGAGGTAAGCCCCACGCCGTGTCTCCATGTCTGCCGATGGGAGGAAGTTGTTCCTGGTGAGCATGCTCAATACCAGGGGCAGCCCACCGCTCTTCAAGAAGTTGTACTGGAAGTCGCTGGCGTCCTCGCCCAGGGTGGCACTGGCTGGCATCAGCAAAGCATAAACAACCTGGAACATGGGCAAGAAGAGTGTGAACCTTTGTCATTTTCCCTTGTGGGATGGACCACATATTTATATACTATGTCGTGATTGCTAATAGAAATGTAGTACTGCTGTTCACACACCAAATTAACACAGAATGACACATAACTGCATCACCTCCAGCTCCAGATATAATAAATGAGACACACCTCGATGAGGTAGAGCACTTGTGAGGGTGATGGGCCGAAGAAGCGCGAGTCGAGCGAAGGACTGAGGCTGTTCTCGCCGAGCTTGGCGTGGTCCAGACACACAGCTCGCAGATTCTCCACCGTAGTGTTGTCTAAAAAAGGACACAGAAACATGACCGCTGAGCTAACATAGCCTGCGTGCGTCTTGTGCACGTTTTCATCAAGTAAACTGGCTGGACGGATTTCAGAGCACAGGTGCATGTATATATACCTGGGGGCATGAGCTTCATGAGAACTCGAGCTCCATCTCTAAGCAGGGGCATGTTGAGGTTGCAGCCCAGGTCAGCAACCTGCCACAGGAAGGATATGTAGCGCAGATGCAGCGACATAATCTGTAAAATAGGGTGTAGGGTGTTAGAGTACGGCTGCTCGAATACTGTAAATAATAATAAGTAAGCCATCGGATAACAAAGATGTAGTAATGTTTAAAACTCAGTCAGTTAAGTATGTGTGCTGTTAACTCACCACACCAGGAAGACAGCTTTCCACCTCAGGGTTGGGCCCATCGCTGTAGTGGTTGCCGTGGTTACCAGGAGATCCAGTGGATGAGTCAGAAGAGCTGTCTGGGCTTGAGGGCATGTTGGCACTCACCTGGGTCAGCTTGGCGTGATCAGCTATATAAAAAAAAAAAAATAAATTGCAGTGAGTTAATGCCGCTCTAAAAAGATGTGTTACATGACGTGGACACAGCTGAGATCACTAATTTCAATGCATTATTAATGAACGGTGAAAATAAAAGCCGCGCAGCACCTTTAATGAAAAGATCTTTTTTTTTTTTTTCAGTCCAGCATTCTCTCACCGTTTTGTCCTTCAAATTGAGCTGTCCAATCAGCTTCCTGTCGTCAGCCGGATCAACAACCTCCCCACCAATAAAGAGCTCTATCTTGGTATGCGCGGCGTTAGCCTTGATCCGGTTAAGGATGCCACGCCGAACCGAGCCGATTGTGTCATTGGTGTGTGACCAGATATCCAGGTCGTCCACCTGACGCCCCTGGTTGGGGAAACGGACGATCAACGTAATGTGCTTCCCACGGAAAGCTCTGCAAGAGAAACGGGAGAAAGACGTCGTGAGTGTGTGGATAAATACACTCGTCTTGTTCTGGAGCATTACACACTCAGAGGGGAAACAGAGGCGCGGTTATACTGAGCAAGAATGCATCAAATTTTGAGAGAAATTATGTAATTATGTATTAATGTGTGACCTGTAAAAAAAAAAAGCTTACTGCAGTGCCTGGGGTGAAGATAATGTTGATTTTGTTTATTCTTGTTATTTAGTCTTTGGTGACTTAAGAGTCTATGTTCAAGGCAAAACCAGCAGATGTACAGTAATATATAAAGTCATTGCGACTGTACCTCGACATCGGCAGTATAGTCCTCTCCTCGTGGTAGTCGCTGTCACACTCGTTGATGTACTCCTTGAGCACGGTGAGAACTCGCACCATGCGGATTGCCTCCTGACGGGCGCAGTTAATGCTATCTTTGTCTCCGTCTAACACACACAAGGTGTCATAGGACGCCTTCAGACGGTCAAAACATGACTGGATGAAATCTTCGTGAATTTCAACCTAAAAGGGCGAGGACAGGGATTGAAACAGGTTTCAAGAAGACAAGTCTGGACATGAAGATAAGGACTAAAAGAGAAAAACAAAAGCAGATTAAGAGAAGACAGAGAAGTCAATGTACCTGATTGACTTGTAGTTTTGGTCCCAGGTTGGTGTAGATCTCTTTCAGCAGGTCAATGGCTCGGCTGGCTATGTCATCACTTCCTTGAATTACCACCTGGAGAGAAAATGCAGAGCTCTCCATCACATTTAAGGAATTCATTTTTTGACAATGACACAAAATTCTGTGATCAGCTCTTGTCTAGTAGTCTTTGATCTCACTGCATGACCTTGTTGTCTAGCCAGCTTTAGCAATCACATTGGTAAACTATACTGCTACACAGCCTAACTGTCACAACTGCCATGTTCTGGCAGCTGAGTGTCCAAAGTTGATGATGTTGTTGATGAAAAAGGGTGGAAAAAAAAAAAAAAAAAGACGGCTTGAGGTTGGTGCTTGGTCTCTGACTGTTTTGAGGGATTACGTTTGTGAAAACAACGTAATTATGGAAACAGTTTAGTAACGTACAAACATCATTTCTAGGAGACAGGGTGGTACAGAGGAAGCAAGGAGGTCAAAATCATTCGTCTGCTTCACGTGGTGTGGACATGAAAAGCGACCACGAGGTCAGAGTCTCTTCTCTCTTCGTGTCCTGATAAAGGCATAATCTGGAAGTTCTGTATATTAAATGTTTTTAAACGCTATTAAATAGGCTATATGTATATATTATTATTATTATTATTATTATTATTATTATTATTATGACAAACTTTTGTCTGTCATTAGCTTGTCTGTCAAAATGACACACAACAAGAAAGTCTATGGGAATGCTGCTACATGACTCTTCTGTCATCAGCTCTTCTTTTGATAACAATGCAATTGCATACCTCGGGGCTACGATGACAGTGTACTGTTGTCACAACCTGTTAAGTATATTGCTCTTGTCACTAGTTACACCCAACATAATCAATGTTTTTAAAGTTATTTTAGAGCAGAGAGTGCATTAAGGCAGACACTGTCGTCCAAAGAAGCGTAAAACACCGCACAGAGCAACTGGTCATACAGTCACAACCACCAGCCAACACATATCACCAATGTGTTCCCAAAAGCATCTAAGTTAATTAGGAAGATCTAAGATCTTTTTTTCTGATTATTATCAAACCGCACAGCACAAAAAGGAAAGGAAGAGCACAAAAACATGTTTATGTGCCTGTTGCAACAAATCTCCTCACCCTCCAAAGGTAGTCCAAGCCTATTAGTTCCAGGTCATCCATCATGTAGGCCCTGCGCTTTGCTACCAGCTTGCCCTCTCTGCAATTGACAGCCTTGAAGAACCTCTCAAAGCACTTCATGCCATTCTCCGTCAGCAGAGACGGGTCCAGCTGCAGAACATTGTTCTCAAAGAAGTCCTTATTGATGTCTGGGTCCAGGTCTGGCTCATCACCCATCAGCTTGGAGTACCTGTTGGGTGGCAGAAAAATAACACAGCATTCAGGCGCTTGCTTGAATAACTAATGCGAGGGAATTCGTTCAAAGCCGACGGACAAGATCAAATGAAGCGGTACCATTTGAAGCAGGCCTCGCGGTCACAGAGAAACACTGCGTTCTCAGCCAGACACTTCCAGATCTGCTTGGCCTGAGGGGCACACAACCACAGCTGGCCATCTTTTAGAAGGAACCTGGCAACCACAAAAGACAGTAAGAAAATCAATCAGTGGTGGCCTGATGGTTAGAGAAAGGTGCGTGTGAAGGTCACGTAGTAGTTTCTGGTCTGGGGTGAAGTCACTGGGCACCACTCCTCGTCCCCAATTACCCCCAGTTGTCTTTGAACGAGCTAGTTCAACTGAGCAGCTTAATGGCTAACAGACACAAACGTGGATGTATTGTGGAGCTCCCATAGGTTGTGCGAGTGTGAAATATTAGGAATATATATGATATATTTCCTCTCTTACGTGTATATGTGCATGAACATTACCTCAGATTTTATAATCATCTCACGCTGATATTCGCGCTTTTCCAAATTCTCTGTGCCATTGGTGAACAAGAGACACCAATTTATCTCTGAACTGGCACAACAATACCTGGAAGCATCAGCAATTTATTATCGCTAATTTGAGCCAACACATGAGATTTGTCCTCGACTCAAAGTCATTTTTAAGGCAGATAATGCTTCAGAATTAAGGTTTACATCTAGATTTCTTCTTCTTCCATTCTTAGTTGAAGTCTCAGCTTTTAGGTGTACTTCCCCTAATGCCTTGTTCATCTGATGTATTTGAGTATGAGATACTTGAGGTGACGTTGTACCTCAGGAAGTTGAGGCGTTCCTGTACTTCCTGGACATGGCTGTAGCGGCTTCCTGGCCTGACCGTCTGCGGGTCAAACTCAGCTTGTTCTTCTGTTAATAATAAAAAAAAAGACACACATACACACAGCTGTAACTATGAAAATGAAATGTCAGACTGACGCATGGTTCTATTTCTGGCCACGCCACGGTGGTGTACCTTTGGAGAACTGCCTCATGGTCTCCATGTAGGCTGAGAGGTTCTCAGCCACCAGGGTGACCAGAGCGTGGTTATGCTGCAGCTGGTTGATCAGGTCGTGGCGGTAAAACACATGAGGACTTCTCTGGGTTTGACTGACGAGAGAACAGCGGGAGGGGTGGAGGTTGTAAGGGGGACAAAAACAGAAATTGAGTGAAGAAGCAGGGAAGACTAAGACTAAAAAAAAAAAAAAAAACAGTGAGAATTAAGCTGAAGTTATTATACTGTACTTTTAGCAACACATTTTTCTGATTATGAAAAAAATAGCATGACTGATTTCTCATTTATTTCTGTCAGGGGCATCAAGAAAGCAGCTTTTGGTGTATTGGTATGTGTGTGTGTGTCATAGAATAACCAGCAGAAGAAGTCATACAGGCCATTTCCTGCATTGTTTTCCACATTAAAAGTCAAATTATGTATAATTAACAGGACTCCAGTTTACTCATTAGCAGTGGCTTGATTACAGTGAATTGAAGGACTACCATAAAAATACATTCCTCTAAAATATCTATAACATATGAATCAATTTTGTGGATCCAAGGCATGAAATGGCCTTCATATTTTGCATTGAGTGATTTGTGCTGAAAGAAACTGGCATCAGGAAGAATGGGGCTCCATCTCAAAGGACCTTTTAGTTGTGTAACTGTCTAGATTTAAAAAGGACTGTTCTGCGGATGCACTGGCTTGGTGTGCAGTACTGAGAAAAGTGCACAGGAAGTGCCTCTCATGCATAAAGATGTCTGCTTTTAGATATCCATGGTAACCACCATATCTAACTTAGGGACTTGGCTTGCTTTCAGAAATTACACCCTGATTTTATCTAACCTGAAACTGAATTGAATATAAACAAATAAGCACATTTGTAATTATGTAGCTTAGTAATGAAATCACACGACATCAAACTAACGATAGAACAATTAAAATGATAATCAGACGTTTACCATTATTAAAATCATTCAATATTAGTTAGAACCTACTGTATAAGACAGATATTTTACACCACATGATTGTGAGCTTTAAGCCCATCCATCTATGACTTATGTTTCTCATCCTTATTTTCCTTAACCGAAGGTCAATGAATGCGATGGATACACATCTGGGTTGCTAAGGTTTCTAACAGCAAGAGGAGAGAAAGGGTATAATTTCATGTTCTTCAGCGCTCGTTGCTTATCCATTAGTCAGACTACAAGCATCTTTGCCTCTTGCTCGACTGAACTACACATGTGCAGGACTTTGAACAGGAGATTAGATGAGGAATCAGTCATTTGAGATGAAACCCAAGAAAGAATTGCTTAAGCGGATTCATGGCAGAGATTTACATTTTTTATATAGTATATAAATATACATTATAAACATGTCAAAGAGAAAGTTAGACTTGACGTAACACAGAAATAGGTAGAACCCTGGAATTAGCTCTCAACTTACCCCACTAAGTTCGTTTGTATGTTAATTGGCATTTTCTTTCTGAAAAACAACAGGCATGTATACTACATATTTTCTACATCGACTAGAAAAAAGCACTACTTCAAAATCAAAAACGATTTAAGATTAATGCTCAACAATATGACTTCAAATCAATCTTACAGTAATTTCACAAATTCACCATGGTAACATTAAACTAACGCTCATGTTTGTTAGCATTGTAGGTCCCTGGTTTAAATTTCTACTACGGCTCCCTGACAACATTACTCACTAACACAACAGGATTTAAATGATGCTAAACTTGTGTAAGCCTCGTCAACATATATTCTGACATGTCACAATAGGAAATGCACAGATGTAAATAAATAAATAAAGTTGCATGCTGGTTCCCTTACTATTGGAACATTTGGATAGGAGCCATTGTTAATGTTATTAGTTACAACTGTGTTTTCCTACTGCAATGAGTCAAAATATCTGCTGTATAAAAATAAATAATAGATGATTTATGATTGAACATTTGCTTGACAAACTAACTACCAGACTACACAGATAGAAGTGACTGATTGGATGTGACTGAGTTTAGGCATGGACTTGGAGTGGTTAAGGTTGGACCTGGGTCTCATCTCCAGCACCATTTTTAAACAGCAACTACAGAGTTTACTTTGTTACAGTGTAACAATGCAAACAAAGTAAGTGCACCTTTCTGCTTCTTTCAAAAGAAAGAAAAAAAATGACCATGCCTTGCCCTAAAACCATCCTGATGGCAGTTTCAGACACAATGCGACAACTGCACTCTGAAATCCATTATTTCCAAAGGCTTGCAACGCGCCATGATGTTTTTCTAGCGCATAAAACACGCTCTGAACCCAGCAGCTCAAATCACATTGTGTCTGAAAAGGCCTTAACTTAAAAAAGAAAGAAAGAAAAAAAAAAGAAAAAGAAAAATAGTGCCCAAACACCTGTGATGCTTGATTTAATGTAGGACACATTTTCAGTCAAAATCAGGAAGTTGTGAGTTGGTTTATAGTTTTTTTTTCCTCCCCCCAACACTGTTGGTTAGCACTGATGGTTAGTTGGTGCACTGGGATTAGTGGCAGGATTCTAATCATCATACTACTAAACTGTCGGGCAATTTTACTCTCTCTGGCTCTAAACATAAGCGCTAACATGCCTCAGCTAAATATGCCAGGAATGTAAGCTGGTCAAATAGTTGAAAATGAAGCATGCTGTTGATCTTCTATTGGTAGTCATGCATTATGTGCTGAGTAAATAATTCAGAATAAAATACATTAGACTACACCAAATACATACTTAATACTTGCCAACGTTAAAATCATTCTGTATATGCTCCTTTGATATAAATAAAAGGTTGTTACCATGACCTTACCTAAGGTTTTGAGGGGCTTCTCCAAACAGGCTACAGATTTCTCTGATTTGCTTCAGGGCAGGGATCACCCATTTGTCATTGGTTCGTAGCTCCTCTATGAAACGATCTATCCATTGAATCTTCTGTGTGTCTCTGTCCTGTGAGTGAAAATTGAGCAGCATTTTAAGTTAAACCAGCCCTCCAATCTGATATTCTGCATGCTGTTCACCTTTAAAACATATCCACCAACACGTACCTGGGAGCAACTGTAATCCAATATCTTGATGTGAGCACTGAGAGCCTGGTCCATGATGTCTACAGGCACATCATCGCTGTGTGCCAGGTTCCACAGCAGGTTGAGGACCTTGTGGGCCATCACCCCATCCTTATCATCCTCAGCTAAGCGCCTGATAAGTTCCAGCAGTTTTTCACGCTGTTTCTTGCTGGCATTGGTCCAGCTTGCCTGCATATGAGAAAGTCCAAACGTTAAAGTATGTTGCTGTAGTGTGTTTAAATCCAAACCGAATGAAAACAGGCACACCCTTTATAATCTGTGATTGGTTGACTCATTAATACAACTCTTACTCACCTTGAAACAGTCAAAAAGGTGATCGAGCTGCTCGGGTGAGAAGTCCCACGCCAGCTTGGCCAGGAGGTCATGGACATTCTTCACAATGGCCTCGTGCTTACCAGCCTGCAGATATACAACAAGACAACAAGCCGACTGTTACAGCAACAAAATACCTCGAATGTCCGCCACCAGATGTCTCAGCCGTGTCAGGGATGTGCTGCAGTTGCAGTGTCCTGTAGATTTTACAACCAGCGTTTTGACTGTGATGTACAGCTACAGCCGTGTTTCAGTTAAAGGAGAGTGAGTCATGATTACATGTACTTTGATTGGATGCTCCTTTGAAACTTAACATAACAAACTGACATTTTAACATTAATGTAATGTTGCTCTACTTTAGGTGTGAAGAGGTCAAAACTCCAGCAACACTTGTAGTATAAAGAACAACTTTATTGTGAGACCAACACTTCAGAGTCATCTGATAGAGGCCTCGTCTGACCCCGATGACTAACCTGAAAAGCGTTGGTGTCACAATTAGGTCTTCTTCTAGTTCTTCAGAATATTTCCCTTCTCCATGCCAGAAATCACTACTCCCGCTTCTACTCTAGGTGTGACCAGAGCCAAATCTACAACACTGTGTGGTCACCTGGCATCACTGAAAAGCTGTTGGTGAGTATCATTTCCAGTGTAAAACCATAAAAACCTAAAATACACCAATATCTAATATTATACACATCAGTCAGACTATATAATGAAAAGCAGCTGTTCACTTGTATGAAATATATCATCGTTATTTGCAGTGTACCTGTGCAGCCCAGATGTTGTCCAGATCCTGCATCGTAAGCGCTTTCTCTTTGATAACAAAGCGAAGGATCTTCTCCAGTTTCTCTACGTACTGCGGCTGATGCAAACTGTCCCTCAGCACAATGGACAGGATGTGGTTTTGCTGGATCCACTCCTGAGTTACGGCAAGAGAGGAGGAGTGGATTTTTAGACACAGAGAAATCTTTGATGATGATGATGCTGTTAAGAGCTGAGCGGAGCTTACCGCCATGCGCTCTGCAGTCAGCCATTCCTCCTCTTCAGGGTTATGCCGATGAGTGTAGTAGGACACACTGGAGATCACCTTGTTCACCTCATTTAGTGCATTCATTTTGCCGTTAAAAGAAGAAATTTGCAATAACCTGGTGATAAAAATTCAGAGTTTAGTTAACATCAAATTATATTCATTGTGTATAATTATCGCACTTAAATGATTGAATTGTGATCTGGCGCAATGACACGATCTTTAGATGCTCACCTAAGAATCATTTTTAACCTAAAAATCTCTAAATTTTTCACCGTCTCCTCCTGCCCTGGTACACGAGAAGCTAGATTCTTCAGAGACTTGATTATCATGGACAGTGCGTCGTTTTTGGCTTCATTCTTGGCCTCTTTCTTCAGCTCCTCATCTGTGAGATTCTCTAGAAACTGAGGAACCATCTCGATGACTGGGAGGAAGTACTTCTTTACCGTGTGCAATGTGAGGAACTCATAACACTGGCCAAAAGGCCTGGAAAGCAGAAAACACAATCAATCAGCTCACAAACATGTAAGAACATTAACAACATCCGAACATTGAACATTTTCATTGAAGCTCACTTGATAAGTGCAGCGATGATCTGGACGTTCAGTGCTTGGCCACTCATGAAGCGATCGTGCAACATTTGAAACCCGTTTAACGTGCCAAATTTGTTTATTAAGTCCACCAACCAGCCCTGTGAATAAAAAAATATATATATTAAACAGGTTTCCTTTAAACTGCAGACTGAGAGATGGTTTCACAAAGTTTCCTCAAGGTCCATTTATTCAAGGTTTAATGAGATTGCATGTTGGGTTTATAACTGACGTTCAGTTCCTCAAATAAATGTAAATGCTTCCTGATTTTTATCCTCCAACTAAGGTCACAATTACAAGCTTGAAACACAATCTCTAAACATTATTTTCTTCTGAAGTCTCATTTGAGGAACAGATCCAAGTCACTGAGGAACAGAGACAGGGTGGGGTGTAATTAACTGCTTCTTTTAAAGATGGAGTAAACGAATGAGGGTCAATCTCTGTGTTTTGCTGTGTACCTGAGTTTTTAAATCTGTGGTGAAATTCCTGCGCTTGTGCACCAGTAATGATGCATTTTATGTCAACCGGCAATAACTGGCTTGCCAGAGTTGAAGGAGAGAGCAACAGAGAGGAGTGTGCTGCAGCAACACGGAGTAGGGCGGAGGCATACGTTATATGCATGCATCAACAGTGTCACGACGTCAAGTTTGTGTTGTCGTTTAATATTTAGGAATTACTGATTAGATGTCAATCCTATAATCATCCAAAAAACAAGGTCCAGTGTGTCCAGGTCCAGATTTACAGAATGTGTCAGAAATGGAATATAATATGCATAGCTATGTCTACAGACATCGCAGGTCCTCTTCCAGAGAGCGACATGTTGCACCAGCATGTGTCTACAATAGCCCAGAACGGACAAACTAAACACTCGGTGTGTTTTCTTGGCGCGTTTCACGGCCGCTGTAGTTTCACTTCACACCCGAAATGGGGGTTGAAATGGGCAACTACACCGCTAGATGCCGCTAAATCCCACACATTGATCCTTTAATAGCTGGACTGTGGAACCCAAAGTAGTCCTGGGCCACTGCCAACAGAGGCAGACAGGCAAGCAAAGCTGCAGTACTGAATACTGACCCCGTGCCCACGCTGTATTCATCACTCTTTCACTGTAAAATCCACATTCCCTGGTGTATCCACCTTCTCTTTCGTACAATCTGCTTTCTGACACAAGCACCGAGTGTCTTATGGACTGTGTTCCATATTTTTCATTATCAGGCTTCTCCAGAGAGGGATTCTCTTGGTTTCATAAGGGCCCTTAGGGTAAGACTAAAATGCCACTCTATGGATTTGGTCTAGGGAGGAATAAAGACGTGCCAGCTATCCTCTGGAGGAAGAAAACAACCAGTTTTCCGACTGACTGTTCCTGACAAGATTCATTTTAATATTCTACAGCCTCAACATTTATCATTAAATAGAAATAAACTAGTAATATCATGTACAATCTCCACTGCCGACTGGGTAAAAACAGACATTTATCTGATCACTGAATGTTGGGCAAAATGTATAAAAGGTCCGTTTAAATAAAAAGGGTACAATATCAAGGGTACAAGTCTGGCCAGCATTTGCAGTGGTGTTTCACCTTAGGAGAGCGTGGGTCTGGTGGTCGGGCGAAGAGCTCATCGTCGGCCAGCTGTGCTCCAGCAGGGACAGTCTCGGAGGGCCGTGTGCCATTGTAGATGTGGAACTTGCAGTGAGGGTTGGTGGCCATGGCCAGCAGCTCCAGTAGAGGGAACCAGTCCTGAGAGAGCTTGGCCACACACAGCTCCACCAACCGGTGTGTGTTATTGATGATGCACCTCTGTGAGACGAGAGAGAGAGAAAAAAAAAAAAAAAAAGGGGGCACATTAACATTTAAACTATGAGAGATGGAGTAAGAGTGTTTCAAGGCCAGCTGGAAAATCCTCTCGGGAACGCTGCGAGCCACTTCCGGTTTACTAACCATAACTTTGCATTGACCTCAAAGTCCACACACAGCTTGAGCCTAACTGATAGATTTACATTAATACACTGTACCTGGAAATATGAGAAACACTATATTATTCATGGCTTCTGCTCTGTTACCCTGCAGTCAGGTGAGCCTTAATACAACAGCTGCCACATGACTGACTTAACTCCTGAAGTGGAGTACATGTCAAGTCTCAGGTATTATTATTACTCCACATTTTGGGACCGTACCGGCATCTCGCATCATCAACGTGTTTCGATGTGAACGCTTTATTTCCACATAAACATAAAATGTGTGCCTGCTAATCATGTCATTAATAAAATCACAAAATCGACTGCCACTTCTGAATGACTCCTGTCTGCTTTAGAGATCTTAAAAAAGGAGCCAGATATGAGTAATCAATAAAGGGACTGACTCATCGCTCCAAAGCATCAGAGATGTAGTTTACAAGATTCTCATTGCTTCCTGAATGTTTTTTAGTGAGTAGCGAAAATAATCAAACAGCCGCGGATCACGAAGACTCAGATACAAAGCTTTAATGTCCTAAAATAAGATTAAATTTAAAAAAAAAAGAAACATTGTTTTAGGAATAAAAACGTTTTGCTCCTGTACGTCCTCGTCTGTCTCGTTGGTTTCAGCGTGAAAAGGTTTTAAGAGGTCAATCTCCCTAATACAACACAACAGCCAGTCTCAGCTACTTCTAACAAAAAGATCATTGATCACTGCTGGCTTTGCCTCTTTTCCTTCAGCTCTTAGTGAACAGAAAACTCAATTTACAGGCAGCACCCGATGCGAACAATGCATACATCCAATGAGATAAGGGCAAAGATGTCAAAAGAATAAATAAAGCTAAGATGACTATGCTGAGTCATGCCACCTGACAATAATATAGATTTTTGTCAACCTTTCATAACACCATCGATCCATTCCATTTAAACCAGTACAGAGTAGTTCTGTGGGAACTGAAGCGAGGTCAAATTCCAGAGACGGTTATCCTTTATCGGAGAAATCACAACCTCTAAAATTGAGCTTTTAATATGGTGTTACATACACCCACCAGATTTCTTTTCATAAAGACCAACCAGTACAGTTGTAAATATTTTATGGGTTAGTTGTTTTATTTGAACAAATTTAAAAAACACAACCAAACACGACAAAAACAACAATGAAAACTCACATGAATCTCAAACTTCCAGCCGCTGACTGCCTCGTCTGTCAGGATCTTTGTGAAGGAGATGGTCAGACCATCTCGGAAAAACCTCTGACATGCTTCACACTTCACATCCAGTCCTGCAACGAAAGACATTCCTCATATAACACCATACTATTCATATACAATGTGCTTTTATTAAGACAATAAGAAAATAAGGACATTAAAAGGACAAGATATTGAGCCCTGTACAGTCTAATAAGATGAATATCTGGACTTTGAGCTCAATCTCAGTGTGACATTCGATATCTGAAGTACAAAACATTTATTGACAACATATTTTTGGTCTGCGTGTTTGTACAGAGGGAGGAATCAGGTGGAGAAAGGCTTGATTTTAGTGGTGAATTTGCTGTTTTCAGCTTCTCACTTGCTGCTTTTAAAATCATTTAAGTGATTTAACAAGCAAAAAGAGGAAACATTTGTCTGTGCCGGGTTAAAAAAAAGGAAGGATTTGCTGCTTGTTTTATATTATTGTAAATTACATATGTTTACTCTGGGAACACCCTGGATGAGTCGCCGGTTCATCCCCGGGCTGACACACAGGCCAACAAACATTAATGCTCATATCCACACCTACGGACAATTTAGAGTCACCAATTAACCTGCATGTTTTGGGATTTTGGGATGCTTAACAATCTGTACTGTATGATCAGCTGTATGATGTAGTATTAAGTATATTCCTACCTTTTTTACTCAGGTCTATAGCAGCTTCCAAGAGGACTTCTAACTCTCCTTTTGGCAAAACTGGAACGACCCAACGAGGCCTGGGAGAGAAAAAAGAAAACACCATATGAGAAGGCGTGTGAAAAGCGGATGGATGGATACTGCGTGGAGTCAATGGAAAAACAAATGTAGACATCACACACACATCACAATAAATGTTGACACCCTGTGCAGTTTTTCGACTAATAACGCTGTAGAGCAATCATTCTAAGAATGGGTCCATCTTCCTTTTTGCATCTCGTGTGCTGAGGGTTCAGCCTCTGCATCAGGAAGTGAGTTAGTACCTGTTGATCATGTCATCCAGCTTGGCTAGGTCAGTGTGAGGGAAGGCGGGCTCCTCCTCTTCCAGCTGAGGGGGCCCATCCCCCTGGGCCTGCTCATCTGGCGGGCTCACTGGAGAGTTCTCATTAGATGAGTTTGGAGATGATGTCTGAAAATAAATAAATAAATAAATACACAGATATAAACGATCAAACTCATAAAATGACTCCTGATCTCAGTGGATGTATCATATAAGCCAAATTATATATTAATGCTACATCAGACGAGGTGTCAAAAAAGTCAAACTGTTAACTAGATTCAACCCCTCAAATAAAGCATGTGTGCTTCCTTCGTGCAGTATAGATACACTGTAACCACATTAACGCCTGCAAAATGAAATTTAATTGAAACAACTGCCCAATGTAATGTAATAAAGTTATATTTCCCTGGTTCTTCTTTCAGTTAGAATAAATAAACATGAATACAAGTCTATGGTGATAGCAGAGGCCCTTAACTTTTCGGTTTCAGCTTCTTACCACTTGAAGGGGCAAAAAATGTCAAAATGTTTGGCATGAGGGTAAAGATACAGTCCCAGCCAAGTTACCATAATTATAACCATTATATTATCCTCTGATGTTTTATTTGCTTTATTTGGATTGTATGCCAGTGAAACATAAAACACGGGATGAGAGGCGGTGATGACGTGCGCCAAAGCTTCCTGTCGTGGTTACACTGCACGTGTGTTAAACCTCTCCGCAACCAGCCACGCCACGAGCGATCTGTTGTGATTTTGTGTCCTTTAACATGTGAATGATGAAATATGACTAAGCAATGAATAAAAAAAAAAAAGACCAACGGCTTTGTTTCATCTTCAGCACGACTAGACATCGAGTTCAAATTAAGTTTTTTAACCAACTGCATCATTTGAAAAAATATGTGAAGACAGAAGCTTTGTCTATTAGCTTCTTGACACACACACTGTCACATTATTAACTCAAGGCTGCGTGCTTGTCTGGTCATTCGCGAAAACAAGCCTGTGCGACTGCAGTGTTGTGACGGAGCATAATGTTGATCATTGGTATACACCGAGCACACAAAGGATCAGAAATAGGCGCCTGGTTTAAGTGCAGCGTCGAGATGGAAGTGACCAGTCCAGCGAAACGAGAGTACGACTTAACTTGCTGTCAAATTGTATACACCTGTTTCTATAGTGATATATGCCAATGGAAAGTCAAGGCCCACTTCCTGTGCTGGGTAGAGTTTCTATTGTTCTGGTCAGGCACATGTGCATGTAGGTATAAAGAAGCAGGTGTCTCTCCTGAAAGGCCTTTAAACACAGCCATTCAAGTCATTATACTCATAGTATTTGGCATAGAGAGAAATGCTTATCTACTGAGAGGAAACAAAAGGTGAGGACCGACACGGTTGTGTTAGTACGTGAGCGCTGTCAAGTACAACTTTTGGAAGGAAGAGCGTGCATGTATAACTGTGCATTTAAAAAGGATGCGACCATTCCCTTCTCCACTTCTTTCCTCATCCGACGAGTGTGTGTGTAAACATCGCTGGTGGTGTGAGCAGCTGTGTGTGTGAGAGAGTAAAACAGGGATACACATAATCGAGAAAGAGAGGGAGATGCACAACTGAGAAAAAATATGAAATGTGGGGGTGTGTGGTGAAGGCTCCTTCTGCTTGGCTGACCTACATAGGCAGCTTGCCTCTCACGTCTCACCACGGCTCATCTCTAACCAACACAGGCCTGCGCACACACATCCTTTATCCATCACTCAGGAGGCTCTGTTCATTGATGCCTCGCCTTCACCCCCTTTTCCGCTCCCTCCTCCCACTCCCTTTTTGTCCCCTTTGGCATCTGTGTGTGGTGAGGTACGAGCAATATCTGTTAAAAAAATATACTGCGCTGCGGTGTGAGCTAACAGAAAAAGACAGATCTCAAAACACACTCCGCTCCTCGGGTTAATTTAATTACATGTGCTTGGAAAGAAAATGTAATGCAGAGTCATTTAAAACGAACACACGATGGAATTAGATGAAGCCAAAGGTAGACAAGATCAAAACTGTACTGACAGAGACAGAATGGAAAGATCCAAGATGCTGACCTGGTTCTGTGGCAGTGGGGGTTGGCTCTGAGCATCAGGTGCCTGGCCCTGGCCCTGGCCCTGGCCCTGACTGTCATTGCCCCCCACCGGAGAGCCACGCGTGGTGGCCGTCATGCTCGCCACGGGGCAGATCTTGGCAATCTTGGCCTCTTAGGGAGCGCTGGCCAGGAGGGAAATCACAGCCACCTCAGCTGTAGAGCAGAGGGAAGAGAGCCCGAACACACGAGAGAGGGACACAAGCACCTGGAGATCTGGGTGTGCCGCTGAGACCATTGCATAACCTGTAGCAGGGGAAGAGAGGGGGGGTAAAGGTCAGAATTATCAGCAGGCTTGGTTCAGTTACTTGTCAATGCACAAACAAATAAAAGGTTTGGTGGTTATAATGCAGCGTTTCCATCTAAAACATCTTGTGTTGGGTCGTAAATAGTTTTCTACCCAACAAAAGTTCTGTGATCATTAGATGTGTCGGGATGCTCCAGCCAGGTTTTGGATCACTGGTTCAAATTAGATGCAGAATACCCAACAAAGATTTGTTCCTGACTCATTAAATCTGAATTACAACAAATCTCTCCCACACCTACATGCTTTTCTAAGTCACCACGGAGAAGCTTCAAAAGGTCAAACGATATTACCGTCAGACATTTTAAGAAATCTTTCAGACAAGTAAATCTGGCAACCGGTAGACAACGCTGCGCTGTGTCACTACCAGCCCATCTCGCCTGACAACAGATGACTTGACTGGCACTGGTATTATTTATCCACGGTAAAAAGAAGAGTTTCACACAACTCCGCCGTGAAGAATGCAGGATGACATTGCATGAACTTTTTATGACTTTATTTCTGCTCTGTGACGGCAAACACAACACGTAGCCTTTCAGCGACTTTTATGCTTAAATAGGCATGTTACAGCTGTAACTACCCTTTACAACATGCACTGTGACTGCAGCAGTGTGCCAGGACTTTCACACACACACACACTAGGAGGGACTCGCTTACCACAACAAAACCATGAGTCTACTTCACATACACAGGTTACCCACAAGGTAGTCTGGCACACAGGACGAAGGCTGAGTATAAACTACTACCTAACGACTCTTAACCTATGAAAGACAAAGAGGGGCAGTGATGGAGGAAGTACTCTGATCCTACATTTAGTCAAAGTAGTAATACCACTATAGAAATACAGTTAAATAGGAACTGTATTGAAAACATTACCTTGTAAGTTTGTAAGCATAATCAGGAAAATGTATTTGCAGTATTAAAAGTAAAAGTAGTCGCTCCTGATTGTTACTGTCTGTATCATTAGATTACTGATGCATTAATATAAACGCAGGATTTTACTGTCGCAGTTGGTTGAGGTGGAGCAGATTGAACATTTTTGTACAGCGTTATTTTAATTATTGATTAAAGTGCTGATTATTTTCTACATGAGTTATTGATTTGATTAGAAAATAGTTAGAAATGCCGTCACATTAACCCAGAGTCAACGAAATAACTAAAGTAAGGAAAGCACCAAAAATCCTCACATTTATAAAGATGGCACCGTGACATGATTTGGCATGAAATATGATCAAAGCAGTTGCTGATTAACAAGAAATAACCACGTGACCTGTTTTGACCCCGCCCCTCAAAGGATCCAAATCGAAAACGAAGAATCGAAATCAGAATCGTTAAAATCCAAACCAGCCGCAATGAAGTGAAACTGCCACGGTTCGATTCCTGCCAGGGGAACTTTGTTGCTGCTTATCATACCACTGTCTCTTTCTCTTTCTCTTTGCACACTATGGTTGTTGAATATTACGCACAGTGCCAAAAAAATTATCTTACGACTTTACACGTTTCTCATCCCGTCTGACTTCTTTTCAAAGCATTCCCAAATCTCAACAATTAACTCGGCGAGTACAATGAAATTATTACCGACAGGGACGCTGGACAAAACTCTAAAAATAAGACCGAGCTTGTGTGACACCAGAATTTGCCTTTAAAAATGTCAGTATGACAATCAATAAAACATGATACAGCCTGCAGAGCTAGCACTTGGCACTTGTCGGTCTGATCAACGACAAATCCTGAAGATGAATATATATCCTGCATCATCCTTCATGCTGCATTTCAATCTCAAAGTTTCATACCAGATAAACCTTTAAATAAAATTTGATCATAAGTTTCTTTTTCATTTTTTTTAAGCATCAGATTAAAACAGAACCTGTTAATAATGTTTTAAAGGAGTGGCAGCCACATGTATAAAGATAGATATACATAATAATGACAGGACTGCAAAGGAACTGCTGTAACGTTTGGTACCAACGCACATGTCTTCATATCAACAGCAGAAAACTTGAAGTCTAATATGATTTCACATTTAAAAAAAAGAAACTATTACAATGTCCAACACTGACTATTTGACAACAATGAAAACACAATTATTAATAAAACAAATCAATGTCACAGGATACAATATGTTCATCACCAACTTCTGCACCTCTGTCAAAGTAATCATCTCCTCACCTTTCAGTCTTAACTTATTAAAACACTCGGGATATATGCTAGTTAAGAGTCATGCTGTTTTAAAATTATTTTACAATTTCAAGTTTGTTATTTTTAAAACAGACTGGCAATGAAGCCATAAAAGCATCATAAAAGGAAGGGAACATGACCTGGTGGGTGCTTAGACAAAATAGGAAAAAGAAAAAAAAAAAAAAATCATCATCTGTGCTGTTTAACCAGCTGAACGCCTCGGTGAAGGTGACAACCACAATGTAAAGCCTGACCCCTTTGTAAAAAAAAAAACTGTCATTATGATCCCAAGAGCTCAACTCAACTGTGTCTTATGCATCAATAGTTAACCAGATCAACAAATGACTGCAAGAAAGATTCAAATTAAAGCATAATATCTGAAATACAAACAGGAAAACACAGAACAAGAGAACATAAACATCACTAGGAGAGGAATGACTGAGTGTAATGTTGCAAGCCTGTGCATTACAATAATATAGGTGTATTTATGGTGACCATAAATATTAAGGGAAGTCATAAATATCTTATGGGTGAAACAAAGAGTTAAACGTGTTTGTTGCAGCATTTTCTTTTTTTTCTTTATAGGTAGTGAAACTAGATTATTTCCTATTTTACAGGTGGCCGGTTGCAGCTGTCATTACAACAACACGTTACATGAACAATATAGGTGAAGTCTGACGAAATGTTACATCGTGAATCTGAAAGCGCTCAGTAGCTAACTGTTTACTAATGGGGATGGTAGGGTGGGTTACTTAAATGACGCACAAATAACATGTTTTTATCCACGGTGTCAAACACACACACACACACACGGTAACAACATGCACTATTGAGGGCTAAGCTGGATACAACTGCGGCCTTTTGGACCTGAACCGGCATTGAAACGTTAGTGTTATTTAAAAAAAAAAAAGACATCTTATGGAAGGAGAAATCGGTCATGTAACATCATGTGTGTTGTAATATCTTCAAAATTAAGACAACGCCAGATGCGCGTAAAGTACACGGTGACATTACGTAATTATCAATACAAACTAGCGCCGTCAACAACCGTTAACAGCTGGTGGTTTAGTTAGTTAACGCCTGCTTGTTAGCCCAGCTAGCTGCGGCAACCTAACGTTAGGGGTTAGCCTGCAAGGCGATCCGCCCCAGACACAAGCAAAGCAGCAAGAGGAGTGACGGCCTAGTGTCGTCCAAAGCGCCCATTGCGCTGCTGCTGAGACACGCAGGCCTTGCATTATTCGTTCGGGCCTGACATTATAGTTGCCCCAGCAAAACCGTTGCCACATAACGGGCGAGCATAAACACACACACACACACACATAAAGAGTCTGGTTAATAACTTAAAAAAAAATAAAAATAAAAAATCACTATTGTTGGATCAACCGTGTTCCCCTTTGCTTGTAAACTCCCATTTACAATGAGCAGCAGCATCGGTCGTGCTAGCGTGCGGTGCTAACGAGGACCAATCTGGATAAACAGTTAACGTTAGCCAGCCGTTAGCTTTACGTGCTAACTTTAACGTTTCTAGTTTGACAAGCGGCTTCTCGACAATATGACTTCGTTAACTAACTAGTTTCACCATCTACAACAAGAACACTCACATATTATTAAGCTTAACGTCACTTTGCAGCAGATTCAGCGTTCAAAATAAGTTAACCCAGCCGGCTATCTTGGTAAAAAAATAATGTTAGTGACAGGGGAGTCGTCTATTTCCTGAAATGTAGTGAGTGACCTGTATCGACTAACGTTAAATTATAACTCAGCTACAACAAACTGGATATAATATCGTGAAAGCACCGAGTGATACATAACGTTAACAGCAATATATGCTTTTGTTAAAGCCAGTATTGGTGATATATGTGTAAATTTATGTGTGGAGGATAAGCAAATTTGAGTAACTTGTAAACATGAGACGTTTCAAAGGAAATGTTCCTTCCCAGTCTGTAGACAGTGTCGAGGATAGCTACCATTAGCTTTGGCGGGGGTGAGCTAATCAAGACTTACACGTACTGTAAAGAGCATGAATTGCAGTTTAATCGCGTTGACATTGTCAAAGATGCAGTAAGGGGTAGCTAACGGGGAAAAAACCGCCGGCGAATGAGCAGCACAAGTAACCGAAACGCAGTAACGTTACCTTGCATCCAACCACCAGCTGATACGCTAATACTTAGCAGTAGCCAGCTAACAATCAGCAGCCAGGGTACGGAGCTAGTTAGCTAACAACTCACCAGGAATTTGATATGACTTCCCCCCTCTCTCTCTCTATTCACGGGCTACGTCCAGCCTTGAACGATGGTGTCGTCGTATATTACATAAACGTGGCCTCTATAATCGGTGACAGTTTTCGCAGGGCACAAACCTGTTACCAGAAAGATCTAATTCCTACGTTCTTTCCTCTGCTTCTGGGTGTTTTTCCCTGCGTCACCGGCGCGGTAACAGCCCCCCTCTCTAACTCTATCTAGTCCGATTTCTGAGGGCTTGTCACTTCGGTCCCAGCAGTCACTCACACAACTTGAATCAGTTCAACATGGCGGAAGCGCAGTCGGACACAAATGCTGCTCAGTTTAAAAAAAAAAAAAAAAAAAAAAAAAAACAGACCAGACGGACTGTGTGAACTTCAGCAGTCGGCGTTGTCTATTAGCTTGTTTTTGCACCGCAATCGAGAGCAGCTCAGCAAACACAACACCCACTGAATGGAAAGGACATAAAACCTCATCTCAATTCTGATAAATGACTCCGGGTCCAGCGGGGAATGTCCGAACCGTGGTTTGAATAAAACCAAGCGGAAAAAACGGAGCAACCTGACGCACTGGACTATATCGCCCCCTATCGGATGGGGTGGTTATAAGCGAATGATGTAAATTGTAAACTAATAATAATGATAATAGAAGAAGAAGAGATACTTTTATTGATCCCTCGAGGGGGATATACATGAATTTTACACACACACACAAAGGGCTCATACAGAGATGGTGAAGTGAAGTGCAAGCAGTGGGGGGGGCGTGCCTTGCTCAAGGACACCTCGGCAGTGCCCAGGAGGTGAACTGGCACCTCTCCAGCTGCCAGTTCACCTTTCATACTTTTTGGTCCTTGAACCGGCCACCCTCCGCTACTCCCGCCCCTTAATACATAAGAAAAGTATTAAAATAATAGCAGTCACATATCTAAATAAAAATAAATAAATATTAGAATAAAATAAATAAAGAAAATTGTTACATGTTACAGTCCATATGCTAGCCTGAAGAGATTAGTTTTCAGTTTAAACTGAGCAATGGATTCACACTGCCTGGTGTCGTCTGGAAGTGAATTACACAGCTTAGGAGCAATGTGGCTGAATGCTCTCTCTCCGATGGTAGTGAGGTTCATCTTAGGTACTCTGAGCAGACCAGCTGAGGAGGAGCGGTTAGGGGTGTAGATCTCAAGGAGGTCAAAGAGGTAAGTGAGAGCATGGTTGTGTAGGGTCTTGTATGCCAGAAGCAGGATGGGGCAACTGGTAGCCAGTGAAGCTGCATCAGCAAGGGTGTTACATGGCTTGTGGAACACAACATAGACAAATAAAAATGTACACACAGACTGAACCTCAACACTTATAAGATAAGGTGTGGCGGGAATAAAATATCAACAACTTAATGGTCCAGTGTGTAAGAGATTCACTTCCTGGCGAATCTAAAAATCAGCAAAGACGTGGATCATTGGTGGAGCTTAGACAGGCTGAATGGCGCCTTAACAAGAATTAAGCATCCACGCTTTTAATTCTGCATAACTTTAAGCCTTAATATAATTTGAACAGGTGAGTTTATAAAAATTCACCCTCAGTACAGTTGTCATGAACGGGGAAATTAGCTATAGAGACCAAAACTGTTTTTGTACCAGGCTGTAAACATGTTTATTTCTGCTGTGAAGTTGGACATTTTAACATAAGGGACTTATGACTCACTTTTTGAGACAGCCTCAAATGGACGTTTGAAGAACTGCATAATTAACAGCATTGCTGCTTTGATTGACAGGTGGGTGCCGTTACAGATGGATTGTGTGTCTTCAGGTCCGCTGATGATCCATGTCTTTGCCTATTTTTAGATTAGCTAGGAGGTGGAAGAGGCAGGACTGCTGACATGGCAGTGGCCAGAGCCACGTATTTTGAGCTTCAAAATGGCTCTTCAGAAACCTGTGGGTGATGCCAAGCATACACTATCCATTCTTTATGCTGTCAGCGGTAATAACTTACTACAGCCCTTATGATGTCGGTTGACATCGTATTTTAGTAGGAGTGTACATTGCCATAATCCTCGCAGTTCAGACCATTTGACATAAAATAGTAGGTTAACACAGGTGTTAACAATGATACTAATTAAGGTTCTGTTCCATTCAGGTCAAACAGAGTCAGGGTGCTGCCGTGGTTCACTGCAAAGTCTCTGCTGCCAATAAATGGAACTAAACCTTAATTAGTATCACAGGAAACACCTGCAGTGACCCTACTATTTCATGTCAAAATGGCTGCTGTGAAAAAGGTCTATTGCGACTGTATGCACTCTAATTACTCAAGAGTTTTTTTTTTCTTTCTGTACAGTGTCGTATAATCTACAACAACCCAGCAATGAACACAATTAAATTTAAAATGTTTGGTTTAAGTTGAGATTGCAGGCAGTCATATAATAGCTTAATGGAGCCGGTTTATGGTAAATTCTTCTAAGATACAACACCACAACACACAAATTAGGGGGATTTAAAAAATGTGGTATTTACCACAAAAACACCCAAATCCCTGTACAAGTGTTTCTGTTCCTGTTTCTGTTCTCGGTTGAGCATCTTCATCAAATGATAAGCAGTCATAGATAATGGACGGACAGTCTATTTGTAGACTTACTGATTCTGTTGCAATGAATAGAAGCTTCAATTTTTCTTGATCCTCTACTTTCCTGCAGCTGCAGTAACCTAGGAGATGGCAGGAATTAGGGCTTGAAGGGGCTCACTTAATTTATAACAAGTTCACTGGCAGCATTGGAGGATGCTCAAATATTTCAATCTGCTTCTTCGAGTTATGTTAATATGTTCATATGTCTGTCAGTCTTTTCTGCCAGACGCAATTTGTCTCTGTGTATATAACTGCACAATACTGCACCCTGGACCACATGAGCCCCTTTCAGACATGAATGTGTGACGTTGCTGGCTTCGTGTATCTGTTACGGTAAAAGCTTATTAAAAGGGCTTATACGCAATGTCCTCAAGACATAATGATCTTGACCAAAAACACCACTGGGATAGCGTCATATTTACAAACTCAGTAAATGAGAATCTTGGTATGACTTGTGATTTATGAATGTGGGTGTCTTTCACATATTTTTGTATATCATATATGTATCTCTACAGTGTGCTCTCCACAGCTCTTTATAATTTTATGGAGAAAGAGGAGAGGAAACACTACACAGGAAGACAACTGATCTCTTTACATCTCCAGAGTCCTCTGATGAAACAGCAAAAACAAGGCCAATAGCAACTCAAGTAATCCAGTGAACAAGTCACTTATCCCTCCTTCCCATCCTGCATTAGGTTCTTTGTGCTGAGTCTGTGATTTGCTTGGTCTAGGAGGTCCCTGACAAAACCTAAACAGATTATTTTCATTATTTTAACAACCCCTGTTTCATAAAGTGCTCATACTTAGCTGCCTGTGGGTGGGGATATACAGCAGTAAATCCGTAAATACAGATAAACTCTGATGTTGTTATTTTAATTAATTAATTCAAATGAAGGTAGATGTGATAAGATCATTATAGAACATCGCTTATTAAAGATTGGATAAGGCAGAAAGCTGTTTAACTAATGTGTGTGGTATCTCTATCAAAGAGCTGAGAAGTTTTATTGGGTAGTATTAATTATGGGTTATAAATATTAGTGTGAAGGGTGTACTTGAGCAATGTGTGTTTGTGCACTATGCTCTCTTCCAGGTGTCCATGGTCGTGTGGATCAGATCTCATCTGTTTGGCGACACCTGGAAGTTGCTTGGTGTCCTCATGGATTTTTTTTCCATCATATATGTTTACAAAGTAGACTACATTTCAGGCTCCGTTTTTCTGAAAGTTGGATCCGGCTCAACCCCTCCGCTGCACGTTGCTGTGTTTTTTGGCGGACACCCCTGCGGCCCGCATTACCTCAGCCAAAGCGGACAACCCCCACTTAGATGAATGGAAAAACCTGAATATTCGCCGCAGTGCCAGATCCTGTCTGAATGCAGCCTTAGGTGGGATGTGGAAGAGGCAGGACATGCCAACATGGCGGCGGCCAGAACCGTATATTCTGAGCTCCAAAACAGCTCTTCAGAAACCTGTGGGTGATGTCACGCATTCACCATCCATTCTTTTTATACCATCATTAGCTGGACTCCATGGGAGTACCTGCAGCGTCTGTAGAAATAAAAGGCTTATTAACAGTAACAATTCTTACAGTATTTTCATTTGACACTCTGAACACTGAATATTAAACACCATTTATAAATTTTACACATTGGACCTTTAATTTATGCAAATTTGTGCAAAGAGATTAAACATGTGCACAGAAATTAAACCTGTGCTAAGAAGTAGAACCTATGCAAAGAAATTAAAGGTCCAGTGTGCAGGATTTAGTTGCATCTAATGGCGTAATTACTGCATTGCAAATATCCCCATATCACCCTTGCCTATACCTAGTGTAAAGGACAAACACTTGACAGGCCCTGTCTAGTGTCAGTATTTAGTTTGTCTGTTCTGGGCTACTGTAGGAATATGGTGGCCTCCATGGAAGAAGACACACTCCCACTGTAGATATAAAAAGATCATTTTTAAGTAACAAAACAAAACAATTATTATTATTATTAGGTGATTATGCATGCATGAAAACTAGAATATTATGTTAAATGTCTGCATTATTCTGAAAACACACTGGACCTTTAAACAAGATATATAGATAGATAGATAGATAGATAGATAGATAGATAGATAGATAGATAGATAGATAGATAGATAGATAGATAGATAGATAGATAGATACTTTATTGATCCCGAAGGAAATTCAAGCATCCAGTAGTAGCATGCAAACATACATTAAACATACATTAGAATACAGTGTATCCATACGTTAAAATTGACCTGAGATAGAGCTAAATTTAAATATGTACAGAGAAATTAAACATTTGATTAGGATTTAAATATGTACAGAGAAATGTGCAAAGAAATTAAACATTTTTACAAACAGAAAACTATATAAAAAGAAGAAAAATAGTAAAAGTTTTATGCTTTAGTTATATTATTTTATACAAATAAGAAATAGAACTACAAATAGAGATTTAAAATATATAAATAAATATATATATATATATATATATATATATATAAAATATATATATATATATATATATATATATATATATCATTAAATTAGGCTATAGGCAATGAATGGCCATTTCTCTGACATTAGAATAAATAAAAAAACAAGTTGTTTGCTCCCACATTAACTCGAGTCTGGGGACCAGTGGTTTGGCGTAAAACACGGTAACGAGGAGCCAGTCATGACTCCCGCTCCTCGAGGCTCCTGTCTGGGTTTTCTCTCCCACCGAGCGGTGGGACTCCCCGACAAGCAAAGATGGCGGTTGAGCGGCGTTGAGTCTTCTCTGTGATGAGTTACTAAATTTTGGTGTTATTTGTTGAGTTTACCGCTGAGTAAGAAAACCAAGTCCACGCCGAGGAACTCGTCTCGTGAAAGAAATGTTGTGAGACCGCAACATTGACGCTTTTCACGGGGAGTTAGCTACTACGACTCGATAATTTTCCGTTAAGTAGCGCTCGGGTGTACACCGCCGTGTAGCTAACTAGTCTGTACCGTCATTGTAAAATGGCTCCGGTGCAGATTGGGTCAGATGGGCAGCTCGTCCCACTCGGAGGTCCGGTTGTTTCGGGTCCACAGCCACCACCACCCGGAGCACCGGCCACACAGGGGGTCCGACTGAGCCTGCTGATTGAATTTCTCCTCCAGAGGACCTACCATGAAATTACCCTGCTGGCAGAGCTGTAAGTAGCATTGTAGGCCGCAAAGCTAACTAGGATAACCGGCGGGCTAATGAGCTAACGGTAGTAAACCCAGAGGATGCTCTTCTTCCAGACACTAAAATAAACTATAACGGGCTCTTCAAGTTGGTGCCAGCTTAAATTAGGATATAAACTTTTGGGAATAAGCTCTAAGAAAGTGTATAGCACACATAAGTACTGTTATGTGAGGGGGCGTACCGGTAAACAAGCCATCATATAGTATCTAAAGTTGTAGCTTATGGTCAGCTATCCGAGATGTGTGTTTGTATGGGGGGGGGGGTACATATTGTCAGACACCAGCTGGACCATTTCCATCAGTCCCAAAGCCAGTTTCTCTTCTCTTGTCACTCAATTGCTAACTAAAAAGCTGAACAGTGCAGCTGTGATCAAAGCAGACTCTCATATTAGGGGTGCACAGTGTGTGCAGCTCCTCTACTCTGAGAATAATTCAACATTTTAATGCTTTCCCTTCATAGACTTCCCAGAAAAACGGACATGGAGAGGTATGTTTCTTTTGAATTTCTTTATTTATCCTTCACTCCTTTAGCCACTTATTCTTCTATTTTATCTTGTGTCTTGTCCCGTTCTGTGTTTTTATTTTTTTTATTTTCTACCTCAGTACTTTATTCTATTGTATTTCTGTTTGTAATTCAAATATATCAGACTGCTATGACGACATAATTTCCCTTCAGGGTATCTATCTATCTATCTATCTATCTATCTATCTATCTATCTATCTATCTATCTATCTATGTTGTTGTTTAAGTTGAGTGTAACTTTATTCAAATGTGTCTTTTTCAGGAAAATCGAGATTGTCCAGTTTGCCAGTCGCACCAGGCAGCTGTTCGTGCGCCTGCTCGCCCTGGTGAAGTGGGCGAGCAATGCAGGGAAAGTTGAGAAGTGTGCGGTATGTTGTGTACTATTTGACTTCCCCCAATATCACTCTGTGTAGTTTTTGATAACGCACTCCAAATTTCTCTCTCAGAATCAACTTACTCTTTCTTTTTTTTTTCTCCTTCGTATCCATGGTGACAGATGATTTCCAGCTTCCTGGATCAGCAGACCATCCTGTTTGTGGATACAGCTGATAGGCTGGCGTCGCTGGCCAGAGATGCCCTCGTTCACGCTCGTTTGCCCAGCTTTGCCATCCCCTTCGCCATTGATGTTCTCACCACAGGGTCATACCCACGATTGCCTACATGTATACGGGTAAGTGTGTTCTCTTCATGTGAAGACTGCTAACTCATAGTGTTATTTGAAAAGGCTTTAAACAACCCTCTCTATAGTATGTTTGGCACGTCAACACAATTGTTTCTGTGTCCATTTGTGCAGGATAAGATCATTCCTCCAGACCCCATCACCAAGTCTGAGAAGCAGACCACCCTGAACCAGCTTAATCAGATTCTGCGACACCGCCTTGTCACCACAGACTTACCGCCCCAGCTTGCAAACCTCACAGTCGGTAAGCAGCTCGTGTAAACCCACTATGATCTATTCTAACTGATACAATCTCACTCGGTCTCATAACCTCTTTAGCAGTTTGTTTTCAGCTGTATTGATAGTGGTAAAGATCTTGTATGCTTGCTTGTGTGTATATTAGCTAACGGCCGTGTAAAGTTTCGTGTGGAAGGAGAGTTCGAGGCCACTTTGACCGTGATGGGAGATGACCCCGATATTCCCTGGAGGCTGCTGAAGTTGGAGATTCTGGTGGAGGACAAAGAAACTGGAGGTGAGACGTGCATCCAGTGGGTACCATTGACTAGCAGACTGACCGTATACTTCATTGCTAATGTTTTTCCACCCAATTCCCACGCTCCATCCACCCCCCCCACCACCGCTTCTCCTCCACATTGACAGATGGCCGAACCTTGGTTCACAGTTTGCAGGTGAACTTCATCCACGAGTTGGTCCAGGCACGTCTGTGTGCGGATGAAAAACCCCTACAGGACATGTACAACTGCTTGCGTATCCTTTCTTGGTCTTTGTCTATTGGGACACACACACACACACACACACACACACACACAGAGGCAATGTGTGTATGTCCTGCACAAAATCACTTGGCTTTAGTCCCAGTCTGATGTGAACTACTGCAGTAGGGTGGGTGTGTGTGTGTGTGTGTGTGTGTGTGTGTGTGTGTGTGTGTGAGAGCATATAGTGTATTGACTGGTCAAGCAGACGTGTGCAGCGTTCCAATGAGAAACCCAGCTGCAGAATTGCGTCCTTCTTACCCCCCCCTCCCTCTTTTTTCATTAATTCTCAAACAACACAACCACTTTTTTGTTACTGACGGAAAGGGCAGCACTGTTCTCACCACAACCTGTTACCCAGAGCGTCATGTGAGGTGTAATTAATACCTTATGATGATGTTTCCGACACCTGTATTAGGAAATAGATGCAGTTTTTATGGGAAGCTACAACTAAAATACATTTTTTACAAGTGCGCCGTCATGTCAACATCAAAACCAGTCACCTAACGTTTGTATCATCAGGCGGTGATACTCCTGCCGTTCGTTATGCTGTTGTAACTGATTTAAATATAGGAAGACGTGTCAGAGGCTCTGTCGCTCCTCAGTCTGTGGTAGAACGTAGAGAGAAACAACGTCTCGTTGGCATTCATGCTAATATCAAAGACCCTAATCAAGCATGCGAGCTGAGCACGATCACAATGCTAATCAGTACATCTCTGCTCTGCTCGGTGCAGCTCACCGTGTCAAAGAGCAGTCTGTGTCAGGCACAAATACCCCCTTTTTTACCAACAAAGTGCATGTGTCTGAGGGCATGTGTGTGAGCGTGTTTTGAATGTTAATGGGAAAGATGTGTGTAGTACTTAATCTCTACTCACCTGGACTCGGTATTTTCCCACACTGTCTTCTTTAACCACGTCGTCTCCAGACTCCTTCTGTCTGTCACTGCAGCTCGAGGTGCTCCACTCGCAGACTCTGATGCTGATTAGAGAGCGATGGGGAGACCTGGTGCAGGAGGAGAGATACGTGCCCGCGAAATACCTCACGCTCACCGTCTGGAAGTAAGACTTCACGTATATGTACAAGAACACGTGTTCTCAAAAATTGAATGACGTGAGGAAGCTCAAAATGGCAGAATGCACTCATATAGTTTTCATTCTTACTCTCAGTCGTCCTTTTTCTTTGTTTCTCCAGCCAACAGGTTTTGGGTAGGAAAACGGGTACAGCGTCGGTGCACAAAGTCACGATCAAGATTGATGAATCGGATGGATCTAAGCCATTGCAAATCTCTCATGAGCCTCCTCTCCCTGCCTGTGACTCCAAATTAATGGAGAGAGCTATGAAGGCAAGCAGGACGTGTTTTTTTTAAATTACGTACAACGGTACAAATATCTTACAATTTTAATAATGTCTGTTTTCTCTCACTCATTCTTTAGATCGATCATCTGTCAGTGGAGAAACTCTTGATCGACAGCGTGCACGCCCGCTCCCACCAGAAGCTACAAGAGCTGAAGGCCATTTTGAAGACCAGCAACCCCAGCGACAACTGTACGTATTTACTTTCCCATTTCTAGGTATATGTGGAGCAGATGCACAGAAACCAGTGTCGTCTCCTACAGCAGATGAAGCCTTGTGTCAATCAGTGATCATAGTTAACAGAAAAAGAGGCATTGTTTTAAGATGCAGGCGTCCTTTTAACGCCCCCCAATCAGCCTCTGTCAATGAATGTACTGTCACCATGGTGTTATTCACACGTGTGTGTGTTTGTTTTCTTTCAGCATTCATCGAGACTGCTTTACCCACACTCATTATTCCAATCCTCGAGCCCTGTGGTCGATCAGAGTGCTTACACATTTTCGTAGACTTGCACTCTGGCATGTTCCAACCCATGTTGTATGGATTAGGTAAGTCCTAACAAACATGAACTCTTTAACAATTTTTCTTTTTGTATTACAAGAATGATGGTGGCTGGTAGTGTGTCTAGGATGGTTTTAAATTCATATTTTGTTTCTGCTTTGTTCCCTCTCTAGATCAATCCATGCTGGATGACATTGAAAAGACCATTAACGATGATATGAAGCGCATCGTATCTTGGCTTCAGCAACTGAAGTAAGTCCATCTCCTCAATTTTTAAATAGATATGAACATGAGATGTACTATATATTCACAGCATTGGCACAGGCGAATGATATCAGAGTCTGACGCCCGCTTCTAGCCTGTCAAAACTGACTAATTGCTGTTAGTAGCGGTAGCCGTCAATAGCAACACTTGGCTAAACAGGTGGCGAGATGGTGGCAAGAATTGCCAGAGTCTTGCGCTGGTTAACGGTGTGAAAAAGTGCTGTGAAAAAGAGAGTGAGTTTTTTCCTTTCTCTCTTGCAAGGTTCTGGTTGGGAGAGCAGCGCTGTCGACAGTCTGTGAAGCACCTTCCCACTGTGTGCACTGACGTCCTTCACCTGTCCAACTCGGCCTCTCACCCTGTTGGCAACTTGTCCAAACACAAACTCTTCATTAAGCTCACGCGGCTTCCGCAGTACTACATCGTGAGTTCATCAGACAATACGTTGCTGAAAATTCTAGCCTCTTCTTGCTTTTTGCGTCCTCCCTCTAATGGTCCATCTTCCCTTCTCCTCATGTATTTCCCGTAGGTGGTGGAAATGCTTGATGTGCCCAGCAGTCCCACAGCGTTGCAGTACAAGTACTCCTTCCTGTCTGTGTCTCAGCTGGAAGGAGAGGACGGACCCATGTGCGCACAGCTCCTGCAGCATTTCAAACCCAACCTAGAACACCTTGTCCAGGATACCACATCAGCGAGAGGGGCCCGACCTGGGACTAAGAGAAAGGTACATCCGAACGTTCATGTGTGTGATGAACTGCAGAGTATTTCATCATAGACAGATGATGGAGTTTTAATGGAGGTGGTGCTGGCAGAGGGGTCAGAACAAGGCAGTTTGGACTTGCTAGGATAATATGGATGGGAAAAGTGAATGATAAATCCTCTGCCCACCCTCGAAAGCTGTTTACGAGGCGCAGCAGACAAAGACATTACAATGATAACATTTCACACTTAATGTTCCTGTCTAATATAATGAGAAATTGCTCGGCCTCTGGGGTAACGCTGGCAGCTTTATGTGTATGCTGCATCACTACAACATAATCGCCTGATGTGTACCTTTTGTGATTGTACAAATAATTGCCCAGCCGGATAAATTAAGCTAAACAAAACTTGTCTCTGCAGATGTTTGGAGAACAGGGGGACCCAGAGCCAAAGAAGCCTAAGCGGTCTGGAGAAATGTGTGCCTTCAACAAAGAGCTGGCTCACCTTGTAGCGATGTGCGACACCAACATGCCTTTCATTGGCCTCAGAACAGAGGTAAGACGGCTTGAATAATTCGTCATCATCAGTGTGTCGATCCTAGTCACGTGTTTTCTGGCTAATGCTGCATGTCTGTCTGTCTTTGAGTAGCTGTCCAACATGGAGATCCCAAACCAGGGCGTCCAAGTGGAGGGAGACGGCAGCAGTCATGCGATTCGTCTACTAAAGTAATAAAATACACACGCATGCATTTACTGTACAATCACACAACAGCTTAATGTAATTAGTATGAAGTACAAACCATTGTGACCGAGCGGTGTTATTGTTTATCCTGCAGGATTCCTCCCTGTAAAGGTGTAGGAGAGGAGACCAGGAGAGCTTTGGAGCGATCCCTGCTGGACTGCACCTTCCGACTACAAGGCAGGAACAACCGGACCTGGGTGGCTGAACTGGTGTTGGCCAACTGCCCTCTCAACAGCACACACAGCAAAGAGCAAGGTACACTCCGCCTACAGGGTGCTCCGAGTTCATAACATTTTATTTATTTACCTTGATTTACCCAGAAAAGATTAAAAATCTCACCCTAAGAGCAAAGTAAAACCATCTAATAAATACAACCAACACATATCGTGTGATTTATTAAATACTCAGTGTGAAGTGTCATCTGCTACATGACCCAGTGTCTAAACAAACCCATCCGTCCGTCCCCTCTATTAGCCTCCACGCGGCACGTTTATCTGACCTATGAAAACCCTCTGTCGGAGCCGGTGGGCGGGCGTAAGGTGGTAGAGATGTTCCTTAACGACTGGAGCGCCATCAGTCAACTCTACCAGTGTGTCCTCAACTTCTCTCGTGCACTGCCAGGTACGTGCACGTTGTCTGTAAAGCCAACATTGCACTTGGCTTTACGAGTTAAGGGTTACGCTCATTATTGTCACTCAGATTTTGTTGAATTAGTGCTTGGCTAAAGAAACACACTGATCTAATGCGGCTGCATATTGCGACTGCTTCCTCCCCCACCAGAGATGCCATCTTACCTGAGCCTGTTCTCAGAGGTGCGGCTGTATAACTACCGTAAGCTGGTGCTGTGCTATGGCACCACCAAGGGCAGCTCCGTCACGATCCAGTGGAACTCCAGCAGCCACCGTTTCCACCTTGCCCTGGGCACCGTGGGGCCTAACTCTGGCTGCTCCAACTGCCACAATATCATCCTCCATCAGCTACAGGAGATGTTCAACAAGAGTCCAAATGTGATGCAGCTGCTGCAGGTACGCAGTAGAAATTCAAGTATTGGCTGACAGCACAAAGTATGCTACTTTTGTTCATGCTCCTCACATTTTTTTAAAATCATTTTCCACAGGTGCTATCAGACACACTGGCCCCTCTGAATGCAATCAACAAGCTACCAACAGTGCCCATGCTGGGCCTGACCCAGCGCACCAACACTGCCTACCAGTGCTTCTCCATCTTACCGCAGTCAGCCACGCACATCCGCCTGGCGTTCCGAAACATGTACTGCATCGACATCTACTGCCGCAGCCGTGGCGTGGTGGCCATCAGGGACGGAGCCTACAGTCTTTTTGACAACACTAAGATTGTAGAGGGCTTTTACCCTGCTCCTGGACTGAAGGTATACAAGACTTAGATAGTAGTGGTGTCAACTTAAACTGAGGTTTCTGTCTAAACAATACTACTACAGTTGTTACGCACATGAAAGTGTAAGAATACTAATCAGGGTCTTTCTCCTCTCCAGACATTCCTGAACATGTTTGTGGACAATAACCAGGATTCTCGCAGACGCTCCGTCAACGAAGACGATAACCCGCCCTCACCGGTGGGCGTAGACGTGATGGACAACCTGATAAGCCACTTACAAAATCAGCCGCAGCCACAGACGATGAGAGGGGGTGCGGGAGGCGTCTATCCTCCACTCACCTCGCCGCCAAATTACCACGCTAATGTAACTCCCTCGCCGTCCATGATGCCCACCCAGTCACCAGGTAGGGGCAAGTTTGGTACTCGGTGTTTGTCCAAGTATGTGCGAGTGAATGATCATCTGAGCTTGTCAAGCTGCCATACAGGATCGTGACCAGCAGATCATTTGTTTTTGAACATATCACATCGCTGTCATCAACCTCCCCGCTGACTTGTCGCCAGAGCGAATTGTGTGAATGTCACAGAGAACGAGAGAGAGCGACCATGTGTGCCCATTTTAATTTTGTCAGAGCAGTTGTGTTCCTCATGCAACATACACACACCTCACAGCCAGCAGGGAACAAAGCATGCATTTAGTCCTGCTCCTTCCATTCCTCTCCATCTCAGCCCGCCAGCCAGAGGCTGCAGCCCTTCCGCCCTGCTTTAGCACGTGTGTACATGAGTGTGTGTGTGTGTGAGTGAGAGTGTGTGAGGAGAACTTGTCAACCTCAGAGTCTGACGGGCCATTTGGCATGTGTGTATGTGTGTGTGCAGGGAACATCCATGCCTCTGGCTCCCCTAGTGGAGCACTGAGGGCACCCTCTCCTTTTGGGCCCACCCCGTCTCCGTCTTCTCTGGGTATAGCCATGGGCCAGACCAGCTTTGCCAGTCCTCACGGTAAGAAGCTGGACTGGTGGTAAAATTCTGGTCTGCTGGGCAAGGGCAAGAACGGGCTGAACACCTTCACTTAGACACTTGTAGGCTGCAGACTTTAGCAAACGTATGATAAACAACCTGTGGTTAGTGGGCACACACTGGTGTATTCATCTGACTGGTTGTTGCTGCACATTGTTTGGGTGCTGATGGCCGCCTCTCCTCCGCCGTAGGTGCTCTGGACCCGAGCTCTCCGTATGCCATGGTGTCTCCCAGCCATAGGAACCAGTGGCCGGGCTCACCCCAGGTCTCAGGGCCTTCTCCTGGGGCAAGGATCCATGGCATGTCCCCTGGTAATCCATCACTGCACTCCCCTATACCTGACCCTCATTCTCCACGTGCTGGGACCAGTAAGTATTGATATTTTGCAGCATTGTCAGTGCTCTTTGGACAAACTATGTAACAAAAACTCAGTAACACTTTCTCTTTCTGTCTTTGGTTTAGGTTCACAAGTCATGCCTACCAGTATGCCTCCACCCCGCAAGCTACCTCAGCGTCCCTGGGCTGCCTCCATTCCTACCATCCTCACCCACAATGCCTTGCATGTGCTTCTGCTCCCCTCACCCACACCCTGCCTGGTGCCAGGCCTGGCAGGAAGCTACCTCTGCTCGCCGCTGGAGCGCTTTCTGGGTTCAGTTATCATGAGACGACACCTACAGAGGATCATCCAGCAGGAGGCCAACGTGAGTGTTGAACAAAATATCTTTATCGCTCACATTACATCATGTTTTCCAAACTTCCCTCACCCCGTCAACTCTCTCTCTCTCTCCAGTTATCGATTGTGAACTCCAATGAGCCGGGCGTGATCATGTTCAAAACGGATGTGCTCAAGTGCCGCGTAGCTCTCAACCCAAAGAACTACCAGACGCTGCAACTCAAAGTCACTCCAGAAAACACAGGTCCATGGTCCCAGGAGGAGCTTCAGGTGCTGGAGAAGTTCTTTGAGACGCGGGTACGTATGAGCAGCATCGAAATAAAGCCCGATTAATAGATACATCTGAGCCGTTTGTACATGCATAGTTGAAGCGTTTGAAGGATTCTAATTGAGAATATTGTTCTGTGTTGTAGTGCTTCAATTAAGATTTAATTTATCAGGGCTAGCCTTTAAGGCCACTCATTACTGATTGATATTATTGATCCATCTTCTGTTGTCCTCTTTCTAGGTTGCTGGTCCTCCCTTTAAATACAACACTCTGAATGCCTTCACAAAGCTGCTGGGGGCACCCACTAACATCCTCCGGGACTGTGTGCGCATCATGAAACTCGAGCTGGTGGGTAGCTGTTTGTTTTTACACGAGGGGCTTGTTATCGAGATCTCCACTTGTTTCGTTCTACTAGCTGTTAAATAACAGAGGAAACATTGTAACGAGATGCAGAACAAGCACACCATATGTCCTGATAAACCTGCCGTTCTCACCGCTTTGATTGGAGTTAAAAAGTGAAACTTATACTTAAAGAGAGGTGAGCCTTTATCTGTTGAAATGTTTGTAAGACACTAAATAATAAAATTGTTCTCTGCAGTTCCCTGACCAGGCTGCACAGCTGAAGTGGAACGTCCAGTTCTGTCTTACCATCCCGCCCAGCGCTCCTCCCATCGCCCCTCCTGGTACCATCGCTGTGGTGCTCAAGTCCAAGATGCTCTTCTTTGTAAGTGTCAGCAGACTCTCACCATAAGCTCTATACACCCTGGACATGAGACGTATACCTGTACCTCTGACCCCCCCGTGTGTGTTTGGTCCCACAGTTGCAGCTGACCCAGCGTATCCCAGTGCCCCAGGAGCCAGTGAGCATCATCGTGCCCATCGTGTACGACATGGCCACGGGCCTCACTCAGCAGGCCGACATCCCCAGACAGCACAGCTCCTCCGGGGCGGCGGCGCTCATGGTCTCTAATATCCTTAAGAGGTTCAATGAGCTGCACCCCGCCAGACAGGGTGAGACTCGCACGCCGATGAACGCTGAATAATTTACCGTACTGGAAAGTGGTATCAAATGTGCCACACCGAGACTGGTAATGATACACTAACACTGACTCTGCTTCTTCTCCATCTTTTCTTTCAGGCGAGTGTACGATATTTGCTTCAGTTCACGAGCTCATGGCCAACCTCACTCTACCCCCCGGCACTCGTCAGTAGGAGAACAACAAACTCAGAGCCAGTACTGGAAGTCAACTGGAGTCCCTTCGAGACAGAGGACGGGTCCCAAGATGTCAAAATCCAGCATGTCCTCTCTGCGTCAGCCACTGGACTTTTGACCTGATGTATAATTGCTCTTCTCAGATGTACAGTTGTGGATCTTTATTCTTGATAGAAGCTTACAAAGATTACCATCGAGGTAGATCTTGAGTGTGTGTGGGGCGGTAGTCGATACAAAAGGATATAAATGTTATTTTTCCTCCAGGTGCACTTGTACACAAGATTATCTATTGAAATTAAGGTTGTTTACAAAAATATGTACATTGTTGTATATTTGAGTGTTGAAAAGAATCAGGTGAGTTAGATTTTTGCTAGAGAATTGTCTTCAGTTTTTTTTTTTTTTTTTTATAACGCCAGACTTATTATTACAGTATCGGGAGATATATTCCTTAGCACACTATTTAAATGTCTTCTTGCCTTTTTCTTCCTCTGCATTTTTATTTCAAACTTTCACTTTGGATACTGTAAAACTGTGACAAACTTTATAAGCCAGTTGTATTTTATTAAGACCCATTTTGAGTCCCTGATTGATTGAAGGATTTGAGACATCCTGTCCTGACTTTGCTATTTAATAAACCAAGCCCAGAGTTGGTTTGCGCTTTGAGGATCTTCCACTGGCACTGCAGCAATATCAGATCCTTTACTTTAAATCTGATCCAGTGCTTCACTTCAGCCCCGTCAGTTCAGCTCCAGATTTATGAACAAGTGCACATAAATTCTCTGCAAATGTTTCCTTTTATATTAAATTATATTACTGATTATTATTGATGCAATAATGTTAGCTGTGGTTGAGCAGTAGTTGCTTCATCATTTGGGGTATTTAATCTGCAACAGTGCAGTTTAATCTGTAACAAAGCATCATATTTTTCTACACTGATCTTAATCTGAAAGGTAACTGTAGTGTAACGAATAGAGCTGCAATGATTATGCGATTAATCAACAAGAAATTAATCTTTTTTCATAAAATGTCGATCATTTTCTAGTTCCAGCTTCTCAGTTGTGAGGATTTTTTTTTATTATTTATGTGATAATGTTATATATATATATATATATATACTGAATATATTTGGGACTGCAGGTAGGACTCCACCTTAGATGGAAGAACATATCGTTCTATCCATGTGAAAAAATATATATAAACTCTACAATAACTTGTGCATACATGTTCATTGTGCAGTCTTGGTCAGAGAATGAGTCAGTCCATATCCAAACATCAACTGTATGTACCAAATTATAATCTGCAGATCAGGCGATAATGAAAATCTTAGAAAAAAAATATGGTGGAGCTACAAAGTACCTTTTAATGCAGTGCAATATAAGTATAAAGTAGTATTATAATACAGTACTATAGTGCATGCACACCACATTAATCAGGTGTGCTGCATCAAACCTGCAGAGAACACCTCTGCTTTAAGGCTGCACCCTCACCGAGTGATGCTGTGATCTTCATCCCTAAAAACATGACATCATCCTGTAAGGCTCGTCCTCAGTGTGTGTGTGTGTGTGTGTGTGTTGGTTGGGGGTATGAGGGGCGTTCAAAACTGCAAATCACAGACTGTGACTGCACGGCTGTTGTTGCAAAGGGCGTGGGCATTGTGTGTGTGTGTGTGTGTGTGTTTCATATTCTTATTATTACATCATGGATCCTCCGGTGGAGGAAAGGGATGTACTGTTCACCCTGCGGCTGCGTGTGAGCATCGTGACCCGCAAGGAAGCGACGAATCACGGATGAAGAGAAACACCGTGTCGGCTTTTTATTCACCTCCCCCGGCTTGAACGTTTGACACTCGAACGCACCCTCACCCTGCGATAGATAGTTCCGATTCAAATGCAATAAAATAAACAAATAGAGCATTTTTCTATTGTTGTCTCGCCTCACACAGGCTTTGCTTTTAGTGAGCCTCTTATGGCTCTGAGCAGCGGGACTCGTTTAGGAGAACAGTGAGGTAATCCAGTCAGAGATGGCTGTGAGCACATCAGAGCCGCTCTGTCAGCCGTGCGCCTACCATGAAGCTTTCAAAGGTAAGTCACACTCGGTTTTATTCAGGTGTTATGATCATATCTTTATGAGTCAAACTCCATCTTGCATCCTTGCATCTTCAACACAACTGACCACTCCCCTTCAGCCCTTCATCTCCATCCTGCATATGCATGTGCATGTTCTGTGTGTATTAAGATGTGAAGATAAAAGGTAATAGGTGGTGGTGGTGGTGTCAGACAGGCCTACTGATTTGGTTGCTGTGTCAGTGGAGCTACAGGTGAAGAGACCTCTGATGCCCGTCCGGCTGAGTCCAGAGCAGGTGGGCCTGGAGATGTTGTGTCTCTGTGGGCAGCTGGACCTCCTGATCAGGGCACAGATGCAGCAGGTAAGGTGAACCTGAGCGCTGGACGTGTCCACCTCTGACTGCTCGCACAGATCTCCTTTATTTGTGATCACATATCCTCAGCGCTTTACACAGTTGTCACTGCATGATGAAGTTATACAGTGATTTATCTTTGATTTTTTTTATAGAATATACAAATATGAACAGAACATGGGGTGTTTCACATCAGCACAAAAACATGCGGTAAGAAAAGAAAAAGAAAAAATCACAAAAGATTAAACAAAGGAGGGCGTTTAGGAGCAATATACTTTCTCCACTTTTCCCAAATTTCCCCAAATTTAGTTTTCTGTCGTCTCACAGAGAAGATTTTATGAATAATATCATACCACTCCTGCTTTTCTAGCAGCTACACTCAGTGAACCAAACATGTGTTTTGTTTTAATATCTGCAGATGTTGAGTGTAGGAATCCAAAGAGTAGTTCATCCTGATTCGAAGCAATTTCAGTCCCAAATCTCGTCACTAATTCTGTGTAAATTTTTTGACACCAGAAAGCATTTACAGACCCAGAACAGGAGATGACGGTTCGCTTCCTGAGAGCCACGTTTTCTCCAGCAGCTGCAGGAACCTGAGTTACTGACAGACAAACGCTCTGTGAGAGGCTGAGCTCGATATCTTCCACTGAAATTCACAATGTTTTGTCCAGACGTCCTCTGCAATGCAACTGTCAGTCTCGCGGAAGTGCTGCTAGTTATCTTACCTCCTTGGAGTCACTTGTGAAATCTTAAGGTTATTCTAAGTCTGTTAGCACTCATAAAAACTTTTAACAATTCATTCTCAAACACTTTTTGGCTCTCGGAAAATATAAAGAAATCACTATTATTTAAACCATGTAGTCTCTGCAATGCCTCCATTCGTTACTTGTTTCCTCGCCTGGTAATCAGAGTTGCACTAACTCAGCTGGGCTGATCTCTCCAGTAAAAAAAGTCACATCCAAAACTAATTAGCCCCATGTGCATCTCCATCAGCTGAACCAAAGCAAACAAACACTGCAAGTGTAATGTATGCACAGCACACGCCTGTTAAACAAGAATCAATTAGCACTGGGTGTGCACTGCATTAATTATATGAGCTAATGTTGGCCATACATCATGTTGTATGAAGATGACAAGAAATGCGCTGCGTCACAGTGGGCTGATGCACAAATAAATGTCCATACAAGACCCGCACGTCTATTTTCCATCATTTTTTTCAGCAGTTTTAAACAAAATATAGCTGTTGTATAATTTATATTAGACTGCTTGAATGAAAACAAATTAAGTTAAGTTGCCAGATTCACATTTAGGCGACACTCAGACATCTTCTTCATGCATTTTTCTTTTTATGACATCATGAGCAACAGTCCACACGCACACTTTAGACTTTCGTCGTCTGCAACGTGCATCAGATTTCCACTTTTACATCCTGCAGACGACCTTGTGAGTCTGTCCCATATTGTAGAAATATTGTCAGCAGCATTAGACTTGACTTAAACATGATACATGGTCCATTGTGCAGTCTGTTCTATTGTTCATAAGCATTTTACAGCACTCTGTTTAGATGCTCTTCTTTTTATCCTGTGACATTAGTCATAGTTTCTGTGTTACAGTTCCAGGAGCAGTTAGGACAAGGCTGCAGCCCAGAAGAGTCAGACACTTTCCAGATCCAAGGTCAGTGTGACAAAGTATCAAAGTGTTAAATTTGACTTGTAGAGTTCCTGTATGTTTAATGTTTTTTTTTTTTGTGCTGTATTCGTAAAGGATCAGAGATTCTTGACCAGATGTTGCAGTGCCTTGAACATCTACCAAAGCCTATGCCACAGCTGGAGGTATCACATTTAATAGTATTGTCCAAATAAAACCGGAGCCTGACTTTTATGGCGTACATAAAGATGCCTGAAACTGTAACTCCGTGTACTGGCTTTATGTGTTTCCTCAGGACTACCTGGACATGGTGGGTCTATCAGCGATGTTTCCTCGAGTAGAGGTGTTCCTCATTCAAGGCAGCCCGGTGGACATGCTGGAGAGGCCGCCAATGGACGGTAAGAGATCAGTCAGAGGCGGATATAAATTTATCACCAGCCAGGAGGAAGATTATGCATGGATTTAGAAAAAACTGTAAAATATATTAGGAGGTTTTTATGCTAGCTGGAATTCAGTTTAAGATATGTACTTTAATACAAATAAAAAATGTACCACATTAATTCTGTTTTATACTTTTTCATATACTCTACTACATTTCAAAGGCAAATATTTTATTTTTACTCCACTTGATAACTGTTGTTCTTCAGATTAAGATTTCACATAAAAACATATTATTTTATAATAAGATATGATGCATTTCTATAGATTAAACTACCCAGTAATCACCAATGTATATAATACATTATTTTGCATAATAAGTCACTTTACTTTTGATACTTTCAATCAATCAAGCAGAGATTTGTATATCTGTATAAATAAATAAATAAAACATTAAATAAATACATAAGATAATGCTAAAAATAATAAAACACATTAAAATGTATAAATACTTTAAGTACAGTTTTGAATGTGGAAGTATTTTTACACCGTGCATTATAATAACTTTTACTCAAATAAAGGTGCAAAGTTTTCTTCCACCGCTGGTTATGGTTTTTAAAAATGTATGTTACCTCTGCACCTTCATATTCACATCGATGGCTTGTAGTCCATCCACACTGGCTGTTCCTGCTTTCCCAAAGAGCATAATTAAGGTTTACCGATGCCTCTTCTGCAGAATACTTCTTCCACATTGCCAAACTGAACCAGCTCCTGGTGCTGAGTCAACAGCTCGAAGAAGATATCAGACACCTTGGAAGTCATAAATACATCGCCCACCAGCTCTCGGTTATATATGTAAGAAAAATACAATCCCAACTGTCACTATTTCAGCTTTTTTTTTAAATATTATGCATCAGCCTCTGTGTTTTTATTTTTGCAGCAAGTCATCAGCTCTTTCAGAGGAATTCAGGCTTTCTCTGAAATAAAGAAAGATATCGAGGCCAACTTCAAACAGATGAAACAGTGTCTGGTGGTAGAGGAAGGCTCCAGGCACGAACCTCAACTGGCTGCTCAGTACATCAACTGGTGAGTTCAAATCCAAATGTTAAGCCGGCAGACATGATGACTAACACAGCAGCAGCAATCTGATCGCAACCATACGCTGTTCTCCATGCAGGATATTAGAAATAACTCAAAGTTTAACATCAGCGGTGCTGTCACTACCGGAGGAGCTGACAGAAGACCTTCACCAGGCCGTGACCTTCATGTCACAGTTCCTGTCCTGACCCGGCACCAGTTTCCTCCGGGGAGCGTCCCGCTTCGAAATGAACTGACGTTGTTGTAACTGTGAAAATGGAGCTACGCGACTTCACAACTACACATTTACAAATCATGTAGGTTTTTATATTGTCCTCCTGAATGTGGCACATGTTACTCCCTAATGTGAGTCAGTTGTTTGGAAATGAATGTACGCTTGTTGAATCCCTTCTTGCACTACACTGTTATAACTACTGTTAGAATTTTCTTTTTTTTACCTGAAGTGGAATAATAGTAATAATAATAAAACTGAATGCAATAGGGACATTTGCTTTCTTCCTGTTATGTTGTTGTACATGAATAGCACAAGAACAGACCTTTAAGACAGACATTTTCACTTGTCATGGCACATAAAGGAGAAAGAGCATCTCTTACAAAATTCTCCTTCTCACCTGGAAATCCCTCTATGCCTTATCCGACCTCCTTGACCCCTTTCAAAGCACTCTTTATCAAAAGTCACAAGTGTTTTTCACTGATACGATCATTGATATTGATCGGTGTGCTTATTCAAATGATGGTTTGTGTGTACTGTATTTATGCAAACACACATTTTTAAGACTGCTTTTGCAATAATATTTTGCGTAAGGTTTTGTGATTAGTGTGTAGAGGTTTGCAAAAATAATAACAGTTTCAAAGGTAGTGGCTTAGGTTTAAAACAGATTATTTATTATTATATACGTTATATATTATTTACATTTTGTATTGTTTGTGTTTCAAAGAAGCTATATATGACACACTGATGGGAGACATGTTATTCTCGTTTGCTCCTCTAATCCATGATGACAAACTCTGAGACAGGCCTGAAGACCAGCACACACTCATTCATGGACTCTGCCGCTGCTTTCTAAGGCCGCACAGAGGAATTATAAAGCCTCGAGTGAGTTTAGCAGCTTCTGGAATTTCAGTCAGAGATGAAACTCCAGAGAAGTAATTCAACAAAATATATTCATTTACACCGACAGGCAGGACATTTTATATTTCTAAAAGCTGGATTTTGGAGATTTACGTTACAAACAAATACAAACTGTCACAATATGAGATACAAATATGAAAACGTACATAATCTTGCACTAATAATGACACTTAAGTAGAAAATATCCACTAATCAATATTTTTATGCTAAACAACCCACACTTTGCAGTTCTAGTAAATAGGAAAATATACTTTAAAAAACGAATAGATATAACCTTACACTAATAAAAATGATGTTTATGTTTGGAGTCTGTACTTAGAACTCCCTTTGTCTTGGTCTTGCTGGTATTCACTGTGTGACAAAGGTTTTTAGACAGTCAGACTCACTTCCTATAAATATCACACAAAAAACTGTAAATGATGTACTGTAGGGGAGGGGAAGTGAGATCCAATCACAAGTGGTCACTCGAGACACATCTGCCAGGTTAGAGCTGACGTACTAAGAGTTCCACTATAGAGTCCACTTGTCACTGGATCACCCAAGGTGCGTTTCAATGCCAGGTGTGAACAGGCTCAGTGTGTCTGCAGTGCAGATACACCGCTGGTACATGGTACATCATAGAGGACTGATGATGGTGTGTGATCTCAAAGCAGGCTGCAGCACCAAAATCATCTCTACTTGTGATTCTTCCAGTCAGAGCCTCCTGACGCACAAGCTGACACTAACAAAGATTACCACCATCTATTGAGAGAAGAGAAAGGAGAAAGTTGTGAATTTAGTGTTTACAGAGACTTCCTTCATCAGCATCACATTCAAAATAAAGACCAGCATGGACTTCAGTCCTCATCAGAACATTTGAGTGGCTGCGTAGCGTAGCCAGCTTCTTTTAACTCTTGTGTTAATGTATTAGAATGAACGCACTGAGCTTGAAGCTCCGAGCCCTACAGAGAAGTTGGGCATCAGTACACAGTGGAAACACAATGCTGAGAGTAAATGTGATTATTTCATCTACTGAAATATTCCATGAGAAATGGGCCAATATATATGTGATGTTTAAGGTCCTACATGTTCACACAAAGACTGAAATGAGAGAACAAACAAACCCTCTACCAACCTCAGGGTTTCCAGTCTACAGTGTGGACTCTCCACAAGATCAGACAGCACTTTCACTCCTGAGTCCTGCATGTTGTTTCCAGTCAGCTCCAGCTCTCTCAGATGGGAGGGGTTGGACTTCAGAGCTGAAACCAGCGACGCACAGCTGATCTCTGTCAAACTGCAGCCACACAATCTGAATAAAAATAAGAGATTGTATAAGTTTAGTTCCTCCTTGAAAATATTCAATGTGTAATAAACTGTTCAGAGCTGCAGAAGGTTTATATAATGTTGAAGTTCTAGTGATGAACACCATCGCTCCACCATTCCCACAGCCTTCTCGTACTAGCGCAGCTAACCAATGGAGGCTGTCTGGAAGTATAGTTTATCTTTATGGATTATACACCTGCTTACAGAAATATGTTCATCTTTGCAGTGCAAAGTTTGTTACAATCTAAGATAGATGATGACCGGCATTAGAACACCTATAAAGCAGAGTGCCAGTCCCAGTGATGTTGTGCTCTATATCAGCACTCATGAAATACCTCTTGTCAAATCAGATATAGACATATAATAGACTTTAACATTGAGATACTCAGTGTGGATCAGTATTATATATATATATATATATATATATATATATATATATATATATATATATATATATATATATATATATATATATATATATATATATATATGTCTGCAGTTTAGTCTCACCACATCTTTCACATCATATTAATCTCAGCACGGAAATAAAAAAATGTTGTTTGACCTCAGAGTCTCCAGTCTACAGTGTGGACTCTCCAGAAAATCACATAGCAGCTTCACTCCTGAGTCCTGCAGGTAGTTGATACTCAGCTCCAGATCCCTCATATGGGAAGGGTTGGACTTCAGAGCTGAGGCCAGAGAAGCACAGCTGATCTCTGTCACACTGCAGAACCTCAAACTGAATAAGAACAAAAGATGTAAATACATTTACACTCCAATAAGAGTAGCTTAACATTACAACATCAATGTGCTTTTCCCTGATGTCAGCATTCTGTCACAGATTAATATGACCTGTATCAATAATCAGACATTATTTGTGAAAACACATTGAAATAAATGGAATTAATGGACTGAACTGACCTCAGAGTCTTCAGCCTACAGTGTGGACTCTCCAGAAAATCACACAGCAGCTTCACTCCTGAATCCTGCAGGTTGTTGTGACTCAGGTCCAGCTCTCTCAGGTGGGAAGGCTTTGACTTTAGAGCTGAGGCCAGAGAAGCACAGCTGATCTCTGTCAAACCGCAGAGACGCAATCTAAATAAAGAATAAGAGATGCAGATAAATCAATCAATCAGATCTATTTAGGTTTTAAATGTGTAGCTCAACGTGGGGTGACTTTGTCACTCTGTTATTGTTATTAACCTCAGAGTCTCCAGTCTACAGTTTGGACTCTCTAGTCCACCAGACAGCAGCTTCATTCCTGAATCCTGCAGGCTGTTGTTACTCAGCTCCAGCTCTCTCAGATGGGATGGTTTCGACTTCAGAGCTGAGGCCACAACTTCACAGTGAGTCTTTGAGATTCCACAGCAAGAAAGTCTGTAATGACACATATATTACAAAATACAAAATATATAATACTATATATACTTGAGCTATAAACACACAACACAACCGACAACATTTTTGCACTCACATCACATCAGAACTTACCGAGCCTTTCTGCAGTTCCTCACAGCCGGAATAAGTCTCCGTCGTCCCTGATCTGACGTTCTGTACTTCTGCAGGTCCAACTCATCCAGAACCTCCTCTGACATCTGCAGCATGTAGGCCAGAGCTGAGCAGTGGATCTCAGAGAGTTCCTTCGCTGATCTGTTCTCTGACTTCAGGAACTCTTGGATCTCCCGATGGACTGAGTGGTCCTTCATCTCCATCAGACAGTGGAAGATGTTGATGCTTCTGTCTGGAGAGATTTTACACATGTCTGTGTCCTTCAGGTTACTGATGACTCTTTGGATGATTTCTCTACTGTTCTCTGTTGGACCCAGCAGGCCTCCTAAAAGTGTCTGGTTGGACTTCAGAGAGATGCCATGAAGGAAGCGAACAAACAGATCCAGGTGACCATTTTCACTTTCAAGGGATTTCTCCATTACGCCCCTCAAGAAGAAATCCAGCGATGAATAACTGTTTTTGTATTTCCGGTCTTTTCCCAGAAAAGCCTCCAGTACCTCTGTGTTGCTGTTGGTGTAACAGTGGAACATGTAGACTGCAGCGAGAAACTCCTGAATGCTCAGATGAACAAAGCAGTAGACTGTTTTCTGGAAGATTACGCACTCTTGTTTGAAGATCTCTGTACAAACTCCTGAGTACACCAAGGCCTCTGTAGCATCAAGACCACACTTCTCCAGGTCTTCTTGGTAGAAAATGATGTTTCCTTTCTGCAGCTGTTCAAACGCCAGCCTACCCAGCTTCAGAAGAACTTCTCTGTCAGCCTCTGTCAGCTCCTGTGGACTGGTCTCATTACCCTCATCGTACTTCTGCTTCTTCCTCTTTGTCTGAACCAGCAGGAAGTGTGAGTACATGTCAGTCAGGGTCTTGGGCAGCTCTCCTCTCTGGTCTGTGGTCAACATGTGGTCCAGAACTGTAGCAGTGATCCAGCAGAAGACTGGGATCAGACACATGATGTGGAGGCTCCTGGAGGTCTTGATGTGTGAGATGATTCTGCTGGACCGATCTTCATCACTGCCTCTCCTCCTGAAGTACTCCTCCTTCTGAGCGTCAGTGAAGCCTCGTACTTCTGTTACCCTGTCAACACATGAAGGAGGGACCTGATTGGCTGCTGCAGGTCTGGAAGTTATCCAGACGAGAGCTGAGGGAAGCAGATTCCCCTTGATGAGGCTTGTCAACAGCACGCTGACTGATGACTCCTGTGTGACATCAGACACGACCTCTTTGTTGTTGAAATCCAGTGAAAGTCTGCTTTCATCCAGGCCGTCAAAGATGAACAGAAGTTTACAGACAGCGAGCTCCTCTGCTGTGACCTGCTGTAATGTTGGATGGAAAACATGGAGCAGCGTGAGAAGACTGAACCGCTCATCTTTGATCAGGTTCAGCTCCCTGAACGAGAGCAGAACCACCAGATTCACATCTTGGTTCTCCGAGCCCTCTGCCCAGTCCAGAGTGAACTTCTGCACTGAGAAGGTTTTTCCAACGCCAGCGACGCCGTTCGTCAGAACGACTCTGATGTGTCTTCGTTCATCAGGTAAGGTTTTGAAGATGTCGTGGCACTTGATCGGGGTGTCATAGAGGGTCTTCATCTTGGAAGTTGTCTCAAGCTGCCTCACTTCATGTTGGCTATTGACGTCTTCACTCTGTCTCTCTGTGATGTAGAGCTCAGTGTAGATCCTGTTGAGGAGGGTTCCACTTCCTGTTTCATCGCTTCCTTCAGTCACACGTTCACATCTCCTCCTCAGGCTGATTTTATGTTCATCTAAAACCTCCTGCAGACCACTATCTGCTGGAAAAGAAGAAATGTGAAACTAAATTTAAAGATTGAGAATCCAGTGATTATTTTCACGACCAAGTAATACAAAAACATAAAGAAAGGGTTTTAAGTGTTAAGTAAAAATACTTACTTTGCACAGTGCTCATCTGATTGGCTGTCTGCAGTTCAGGTCTTGTTCTTGATCTTTTCCCACACTGGGGACAGGAAGAGTCTTCTGACGAAGGAGACTTGTCCCAGTATGACTTGGTGCACTGTCTGCAGAACCAGTGTTTACAGCTGGTAGAGACCGGATCCCTCAGTACGTCCTCACACAAAGCACAGCAGGACGGCTGTTCCTCCACAGAAACGTGACCCCTCTTATGCTTCTCCCTGTGGAGATAAACTCATTATTTTTCAAACCATTATTTTAAACATTCACACGCAGTGAAACTGTTCTTCAACCTGATTTTGGTGCACATGCATAACTGGATCTATGGTAAAGCTGAAGATTAAATATCACTGGCTGCCTCCACTGTACTGGACTATTAAATGGATGACATCAACAGTCAGGAAAAATAAGCAGTAGTGTCTGCTGCTCTTCTTGCGTTGTGGTGCAGAAATTCTTTGATTGCGTGTTTTTCTCTCTATGATTGTTTCCCTCGCTCTCTCACTCACTATTTCTGCTGTGTCTCTCTACCTTCTTGTACGTCCAGTGAAACAGTGCTGATTTTCTCTGGCGTTGCATTTCAACACTGCAACACAAATGCTGATCACAGGTGCAAGTAACTGTGTTAAAATAACATTACACACATTCACAAAGCTTTCTTTTTCATTAACAAAACTCAGTGTACCAAACATTCAGGTAGCAGCTTGTCATGTTTTAACTGGCGCTGAACTACTGCTTAGTTTCACTACTGCTTTCCAGGTCATATCAGCTAACTCTATTTAATTTTAATTCAGTGAGAAACTTAATGGCAGGGCAAAATAAAACTGCTGTTGGATAAAATGGTCTCTGTAGCCGGTGTTTGTGCTCAGTCAAAGATCATCTGTGTGCCAAAAAACCCTCAGATAATTATAAAAGTGCTGTAGTGTAGCAAGTTTATCTTCCGGTCAGTTTACAGTAGAAACAGTCTCTTACTTTGTGTCAGAAGGTCCAGGCCCATTACTGAAATTCGGGGTGTATTCTTTAGACTGGTCACTCTTCATAGACAGACAGCTGGTTACAGGAAATCCCGGTCTGTCCTCCTTCGAAACACTCATCTTCTCTGTCTGAGCAGTAACACTGGAGGCAAACACACACACACACGGTAATAAAGTTGGTTCTCCTGGCAGCAGGCCCAGTATTAGCACTATTATCTATATCACTCACTCCCTGAATTCGTCTTTCGTGTCTGTCGGGTTTAAAATGGAGACTGAAGACTGACTTCATACTTTTACTTTCTGTCCCTGTAGCTCCTCCCTTTTTATTCATAGGAATATTACTGAGCTCCTGCATGAAAAAAAATATTAAAACAGTCAACAACTAAGAAGACTTCATGTGACATGTCATAATTCTCATGACAGTTGGACTTGAGATGGTTGGAAGCAACCTGATGTAAAGTCACAAAAGGAAATGAATATAAAAGACTCTCCTGAGGTCCGATGAGGTAATGCTCTGATAGCCGTGTGTCATGCTTGCACAGTATCAAGAGTAACAGTCAGAACAGGAATTTCTTTCACAACCCGTGACTTTGTGACAGAGGAACAGAGAAAAAGTCCACATGAAACAATTCAACTCTCTCCCAGTTCATAAATGAGCGAGCTGACTCTGCCACAGACGGCACTGGTGGGGCATTGACAGTTTATCAGATAGAGCTCCATCCTGTAATAAACTGTGAAGGACCTGCTACATGACCCAGAAGGGTATCAGACTGGTGGGCTCCAGGCCTGTTGTAAATGTGTTCCTGGCAGGGTCGATGTTATCACCCTGAGGTCAACAGCTGTAGGAAAGTTCATCAATTCTCTGTGGAATATTTAACATTCATCATCATCATCATCATCATTTCCCCACATATGATATTATGCTGCCTGAAAATCTGTAAAATAAACCGCATAGTTTGAATCTCTTCGGGGATGTAAGCCTGCATCTTGTTCAGTACATCTTCATCAGTTTTTGTTGACACTGTCAGGGAGGTATTAACTCTACTTTATGTTTATTACTGAGGTCTTAGTTGGTGCTGTTGTTGTACAGAAGTGCATTATATTGAAAGGTGCTTCTAATATTATAGCCATTTCATGTATGTAAATATAAGAAACACCTCTCAGTATGATGTGTAACCTCACCTGCAAAACACATTTGCATTTATGGAGCTCATGGATCTTTGAATACATGACTTGAAACTGAGTATTTCTAAAGTGTACTACTTATTAGCCCTGTGTAAGGATAAGTGTGTATTCACAGCCTCAGTATTTCTATTTCTAATTTCTGCATTATACTGAGAGGTGTTTCTTATATTTACATACACGAGAGGGCCAAAATATTAGAAACACCTTCAATATAATGCACTCCTGCACAACAACAGACCTCAACAATAAACATAAAGTAGAATTAACACCTGCTGTGCTGTATACTACCTTAATTTTACCCCCCTGACCTGTCACACTATAACATATCTGAGTAAATGGCTCCTCCTGCTGTTCACTTCATGCAAAACGTTAAAGCAGACAGCTCCCCTCTGAATTAACAGCCACTGGTGTGTTTAATTAAAGCACACGAGAGACACATTTTACAGCAAACTAACGGCGGGAATCATAAAATCATAAAACACGCTGTGTCGTGTTGTTGTTTTATATATTACATTATATCATTATATATATATCTCACTATAAGTGTCTCATGTGACCGTCTGGAAGTGCCTCCAGATGTTTACAGCTGCTGCTGTCTGCTGAGGAATGCAGGAAACCTCCACCGGACAGTTTATGTATGCCACAGCCCCGCCAGGGGGCGGTGACGTTAAAGCGTGAGTGACGTCCGAGGCGAGCCAATCACGTGAATCCGTTTTGGTTCGTCAGCCAATCGGGATGAGTTAGGCTGTCACCCGCAACTTGACTATGAGAGCTGGGAGGGGGGGGGTTTAAAGAAGGAGGATATTCGTGTAAATGTTTGAATTGTTTGTTTTAATCTGAGTAAAATTACACACCAACGGACACAAAGGGAGGAGGAATCAATGCGAGGAGGGTAAGTTTGGAAAGTTAAGGAGCTCACTGACCTGTCTGTTTACCTGTCAGACCTGTTTGTTAGCTTACACTCTCACACGCGACATGTCTACTCCAGGTGAGTGTTAGTCATATTTCTGTCGCAGGACAGCGCTGAAGTCAACGTTTTGGTGTCTCCACCGGTTAGGTGTCATGGGACCGAGCAAATACTCCGCTGAAGTGTCCTTGCGCAACCCTTTAAATCCCTCCTAGCTCCTCCCTGTGAAGGTGGCATGCAGAGGATCCTTCGCATGCCCCCTTCTCTCTGGAGATAGGCACCTTACTGACCTCATATTCATCACCGTGGCAACCTCCTCTCCTCGTGGGCTTAATGTTGATGTGTCTGTCTGACATTGTGTTGTTTCCAGATGCAGAAACACACACCTGAGCCCCGTGTAAAGACCTGAGGAGGAGATGATACCAGAGCCCACAGCTACAGCTGCAACCAGGCCCTCCGAGCAGAAGTAAGAGTGTGTGTGAGTGTGTGTGTGTGTAGCCTTGAACACTTGATTTCATGTATGTAATCCATGTTTTTCACTTTTCACAGTAAGGACCCTAATGATGACGAGGCAAACTCCTCCGGGGCTGTCAATCATTCAGAGGATGAGTCGGGGAATGAGAACAGACAAAAGAGCGTGGTGGTAGGTGTTTGTGTTGTATTTAGTGTGCAGGGTTTCCTCCAGGAAAAGGCTTTGATAGCAACAAGAAGAGGTGACATGCCACAGTATGACACGGTGTAAATAATTACATATTCAGCCGCCTCATTCTCAGGGTTTGTACATGCTGGCAGGGACGCTTGAACACAACAGAGCCATCTTTTTTTAGTGAACTTCTCATATATTTCACACACACACATGGACAACAACCTCAACAATAATTATTAGTGCTATATAAATCCATAAAATATCTCAAAACACGTCAGTTTTTACGACGACTGTGCACCTCGACGCCGCAGAGACTCTACACACAGTCTCAAACTTGCACTTGTTAGCGCCCGGGTGGAGGAGTGAAGTGCCTGATGCCTCCGTGCCAACACAGAGCAGTTTGTCATGTCACAGTTGGTGCAAACTCACATGTATACACTCATATGTGAATCACTTAAAGAACCCATCTTTTTACCGCAGAGACGAAGGAGGAGAGCGCACAAGGGTTCAGAGAATGTCAAGCTCAAGAGCGTCAAAGCCGGACGCAGCAGTGCCAGCAGAGCGAGAGGCCGCCATGGTAAACAGAAGCAGGTGGAGGCTGTCACCCTGTTCGAGGTGATCACCATGGGCAGGAGTGCCATGCAGGTGAGACTAGCTAACTAAAAACATTTACAAAATATCGGATACGTCGCATAATCAGAATTGACTCTCCCGCGATGTGTGAGCAGGCGGTGATCGATGATTGGATCGAGGCTTACGTGTCGGACAGAGACTCCTCTCTCCTCGATCTCATCAGCTTCTTCATCCAGTGCTGTGGGTGCAAAGGCAAGCAGACGCCACACACACACACACACACACACACACACACACACACACACAGACGCCACACACACACACACACACACACACAGAATACACACAGTCAGGTGTGTGTTATACCCTCCTGTCTTTTCCCAGGTGTGGTCACAGCAGAGATGTGTCAGAGCAAAGAGGACAGTGAAGTCATGAGTAAGATGGTGGAGGAGCTGGATGAGGTGAGCTGAGTTTCTTCTTCGTGTCTTTTCAGTTTTAACCCTCTGAACTGAAACTGTGTGTGTGTGACGGTGTGTGTGTGTGTGTTTCAGGTCACTGGTCTGCAGTATAAGAAGTTTCTGGCCTTTCCGTGGATCCTCACAGTCACGTGGCCCATGGATACAGTCAGTAGTGCCTCCCTGCTTCATGGATTTACATGTTTCACCTCACCGTATCTCGCCTTTTTCGCCGCACCATTTCAGTGATCAACGTAGCGGCAAATGGCAAATTACAAATACATATACGTAGCATAGCAAATTATTAGAATATTATTCAACATCACACGTTTCTATTCCCTTCATATTAGGAAGTAATTAGAGTTATTGGACACTTTCGGGTCCTAATTTTAGGTATTTAGTGCATCGTAACATGTAGTCATCGTTAGAGCAAAAGCATGCTACGGAAACGAGATGTTTCATACATATCATGCTTTGGATTCAGACCTTCAGTGACAGCGAAACAGCAGAAAGTAAACTGGGAGTGATTTTGGACACCGCCCTGATGCTTTCAGCTCACAGTGCTCCATTACCTTTATTTATCCAGGGCAGGTTCACGCAGCCTGAATCCTGTTTTTGCAGGAACGCCCTGTTTTAAGATGCGTCTCAGCTATTCGCATTCACACCTGGAAGCTGTTCACTAGAACAAGCTTAGAGTTCTTGCTGGAAATCATCATATCGATGCGTTTACTGTCTCATAATATCTAATGCTTCCCCTCTTTTACTGTCTTTTCTACCTGTTTGTTTCTTCACTGTGTACACCGAAGCACTGAAGGAAACACAATTTCTCTCCCCTGTTCAGTACTGCACATGGAGAGAAATTCTCCCTTGACCTTTGAAGATGACTTCTTTCTATTTCCCTTCTAACTGAACTGATATCCAATTGGTTTAAACTCCTGAGTGACCCCTCATCGAGTCATACTCCTTCACATCAGGAAAGTAAAGAAATAACAGAGCCTGTACATGACTCGCTTTTCCATCATTCATTGCTGCCCTTTAAAGTGTTTTCTCTCCCTCCCTTCCCTCCTCGTCTCGGCTGTAGGATAGCGTGGAGTATCCTCTCATACAGTCCGGACCGTACGGCCGCTGGTTCCACTCGGAGTTCTGTGACTTTGTGTCGGTGCTGGTGGCTCAGTGTCAGCACAGCGTCATCTTTGACAGTTACCTGATGAACACTGTCATCTCACTGCTCACCGAGCTGTCCAACTCTTACGTACGGGCCTTCAGACACACCTGCACGCTAGCAGGTAAGTAACGGAAAACACACACACACATACATAAGGATACATAAACGCACGTTCGTTAAACTGATCTGTACTGTTTGATCTGGGCGCCACTGATAAGCGGTGAAGCTGTTGAGCTCTCTGGTGAGCGTCGCCGTGAGCCTGAGCGTCAGTATTGAAAACAGCCAGAAGCTGTACGAGGTGCAGAAGACGAAGATGATGAGGCAGAAAAGCACGCTGCAACTGGAGAGGATACAGAAGAACATCAGAGAGGTAAGACCGGCGTCATTTCAGGCTGTGCAGGGAGGAAGTCGGTGTCATGTCTGACTCGTTGGGTGCCTCATCCTCCAGCTGCAGGAGAAGAAGGTGGAGATAGAGAGCATGATGGACATCGTCTTCAAAGGAGTCTTCCTGAAGAGATATCGGTAAGCGTTTCTCCGACATAAATTTCAGCGTGTTAGAGCTTTATCTGAATTAGTTTTTTATATATTTCGCGTGCGCCCGTGCAGCGACGTGCTCCCGGAAATCCGCTCTGTCTGCATGGAGGAGTTGGGTTTGTGGATGAAGCTCTACAGTTCTGCATTCCTCAACGATAGCTACCTCAAATACGTGGGCTGGATGATGCACGACAAGGTGAACACCGGCACACATGGAACGTGACACAAAAATAACACAATGATAAGTCTGAAAACAAGCTTGGACTGTCTCCTTTCAGATACCGGACGTGCGTCTCAAGTGTGTGTTAGGTCTGCAGGGTTTGTATGGGGATCCTCTGCTCCTCCCTAAACTGGACCTGTTCACTAGCCGCTTCAAGGTACTCTTCTGCTTAAAGCTGCATCAGTGGTTTATGGCCACAAGGGGGCAGAGAAACATCAAAAGCTGTGTGACAGACACAGTTTCTGGTCACATGGCGAATGGAAGTCTAATATTTACTCTCTCTGTGTTGACTCTGTTTCGGTCTCCCATAATTCCTGATACAAATATCCGCCTCTTTATCTATGACTATAATCTATATTTTTTAAAAATAACAATATATCAAATGACAAATGTGAAAACATTGCAGCTCCTGGTGAACAGAGGTGAGCATTTAGAAGCTAAAGAGCCAGATATTTCCCTCAGGAGTTAGTAGAAACCAAAAATGGAGCTAAATATTGGACTTCCATTCGTCACGTGGACACAAACATGACTCTAAATGAATCATAAAGTTGCTCTGTAACTGCTGGATGTGTAAATAAATGTAAATATGCCCCCGAATGGTTAAAAAAATCAGTCTTTTGCTGCTGGAAATGAAGCGATGACACATTTGCAGGCCATAAAACCTAAACAAACAGACTGAGAAGAGTTTTATGGCGTTATTTTACTGTCTGAAATATGATGAATGCACGTTTAGTCACAATGTGACAGACGTGTTTGTGTTCCAGGACCGGATCATCTCCATGACCCTGGATAAGGACAATGAAGTGGCAGTGCAGACCATGAAACTGCTGCTTCTCATCTCCAAGTGAGTCACCAGCCACCAGTCTGTCATCCTTAATGTTTCCCTGCCATGCTTCTTCTTCTTCTTCTTCTTCTGACTCCTTTAGAACATCCGATGACGTGCTCAGTCCTGAGGACTACAAGCAGCTCCTCCAGTTTGTTTACTCTTCACAGCGCCCTCTAGCGGTAACCGCGGGGGAGCTGCTCTACTCGAGGTATGTCGCCTGAAAAGCTAACAAACAACTAACAAACAGAAACAGCTGATTAATGTTTGCCTGTTGTTGATCTGTCAGGCTTCTCGACACTGTAGCTCCTGCCTCTGATGCTCAGGATGGAATAAATGAGGAGGAGGCTCATGAACAGCAGATATTTTCCAGACTGAAGGCTCTGCTGCACTTCTACCAGGAGTCTGAGGTGAAAACACGCTCGCTGCGAATGTGTCGCCTTCCACCACATGGGCGGACTGACACGTGTTGTGTCTGTTTTATGCTTTCAGCTGCACAAGCATGTGGTGTATCTAGTGGACAGTCTGTGGGACTGCGGCGGAGCTCTGCTCAAAGACTGGCCCGCACTCACATCTGTACTGCTGCAGGAGCCGTCCTCACACAGTCCAGGTAACGGATGTCTGTGGGTTTGTGTGTTTTTATATTCTTTCAGCTGGTTTGTCTCAGCATAGCTTCGATTGCACACATCATCTTTGTGTGTGTGTGCAGGTCTTACTCAGGCAGAACAAGCTGTGCTTGTGGAGGTCCTGGTTGCGTCGGTGCGTCAGGCCTCAGAGGGACCGGTGCTGGCAGGAAGGAGCGGAGCCAAGAAGGTCAGCCATCCTCATCTGACTCCAGCATCCGATATGAACATGTTAAATTAAATATTAATAAATAAATGTTAACGTTTCAGGTGATGAGTGCCAGAGAAAAGAAACTTCTGATTGACGACTGTACCAAACTCACTGAACATCTCCTCACGGTGCTTCCTAAGTTACTGTCCAAGGTATTTATTCCACGCCTAGTTTTGATTCTGCATTCACGTCTCTGAGCATTACGTTATGATAATGTCTTTTCTCTGACGACGTCGTTGTTGGTTCAGTTCTCCAGTAGTTGTGACATTGTCGCCTCCCTGATGAAGATTCCTCAGTACTTCCTCCCAAAGTGTCTGGAGGCTGAAAACACACAGGTCTGCATCCCAATGTGCCAACACACACGAACAATAAGATGAAGAATTTGATCTGATTACTAAGCCACTATTATCGATATGATTAGTTAAACTGTGAGGTTGATTACAGATCTATCTATCTATCTATCTGCTGGGAACATTTCTACAGGCTGCACTGGGGACGAGTTTAATGGTGGAATTACACTAATTTCAGCTGAAATCACAAAGTTGGACGGAGAAACTTTTCTAACCGGGGGAATTATTTTGTTGTTTGATTACCCATTTATCGACTTCATCATGTAGTCTATCAAATGAACCAAATAATGAAGTTGTTTATCTTGCTTTGTCCAAAGAATAAGATTTATTCAGACATAAACCAGAGAGAAGGAGCAAATACTCATATCTGTAACAAGCATTTGGTATTTTTAAGAAATAATTCTATTACTTTTTTTTTAAATGTATTATTTATAGTGTAGAATGTCTCTGTTAGTCTTAAAGATACCGTGTTGTAAGATTTAGGGGCCTCTATTAGCAAAAATGGAATATAATATGCACAACTATGTTTTCATTAGCGTTTAATAATCACCTGAAAATGAGATCCATCATGTTTTTATGAGAAACACAGAATAGCCAAACTGACTCTAGATAGACCGGCCAGTGTAGTTTCCAGAGGGCGAGGCACATTGGTTATGAAGTGTTGGCTATGGTGACTCTCGTCCTCTTCCTCAGGCGGTGTCCAGCCTGATGGCAGAGATGGGAGCTGTTTTGGAGCTCCACTCGAGCCCTGCTGTGCTGGAGGCTGCAGCCCGCACATACCTCAGCCTGTGCGGGGAGGAGACGGCCGGATGCTCCACAGCCCGGGCTGCCAGAGACTCTCTGGTCCAGCACTGGGTGGAGCAACTGACTGACTCACTAGAGGTGAGGGGCACTGTTAGACTGTATGAATAACCATTATGGGGATCCTGACATGATGACTTATTTCCTGTTCCTCTGTTGTAGCGTGACAGTTTGTTTGCTGATGAGGAGAAAACTGGAGAAATCTTATCCACACTGAAGAAACTCCGAGCTTTCCACAAGTAAGCTCACAATGAAGGTCGAGCCCCACGGTATTCTGCCGGTGTTGTATATTTAGTGCTTGTACATATCTGTTTCTCTTCATCTGTTGTCAGCTGTCACGACCTCATCCGCTGGAACCTGTTTGAGGTGTTGTCTCCTCTCCTGTCACTGGAGAGCAGCCAGGAAGGAGCTCCGCCTGCGGTAAAAACACAGAAAATAATACATCCAGGAAGATCAAGTTTGTGCAAGTTTTTTTTTTTGGGATGTATCTTTCTATGATTAGTCTCCTCTGTGTTTTTCTCTTTGATTCTTTTTTTTTGGCATAAAGGTGCTGCTGGAGGTGCTGCAGTGCCTGAGTTACTCCATGCTGTGGTCCCTCAACACGAGCAGTGAAACTCTGACGTCCAGAGTGAGTTACATCTTTTAACTTTAAAGAAATCGGCCAATAAGACATCTGTGTGAACGACATATGAATGTACTGTAACATACACAAACATAAAATAAACAGAAACATCGACACACGGTATGTCCGACATACAAAGGCCTGCCATAAATTAACATCTGAAAATAAACATTTGACTCCAGAGAGTCCCAGAGGTCCTCTATACACAAAAAATATACAAAAAACACGTTCCCATGCCCTCTTAAAGTTCATCACTGTTAATACTAGCCAACATGCGTTCATATATCTGATGCATTCCATCCATTTTTTGACATCTGGAGCGGCTGTGACCGCCCCGACCTTTAAAACTAACCCGTTCATATTTAGATACAGTATATTTGGCACTTCTGATTTTGGATTTCAGCTTCTTAAATGTGAATATTTTCTGTTTTTTTTTTTTTTTTCAGTCCTCTGTGACATTAAACTGAATATCTTTGGATTGTGGACAAAACGAGACGTCACCTCGGGCTTTGGGAAACATTTTCTGATATTTTACAGACCAAACTATCAATTATAATCCTTTAATCGATGATAGAAATATATATATATATATATATGTATATATATATATATATATATGCAGCTCTGTGTAAATAGAAGAAATCTTTGGTGTCTTCAGTAGTATAATTATTAAATGTATCATCATACGGACAGTTAGAAATAATTAGTCTCTGAATCTAAACTCATCCGACCACTCAAAGTGTTTCACGCTCAGCTAGACAATTTGCGTAATTGCTTTGTGGCTTTTTTTGTGGTTTAAATAATTCATCATTATGATCATCATAATTATGATGATAATTGGGCCATTTTGATGCCCCCTGCAGCACTTTGTGCACTTATGATAAGGCACTGTTTACACTCCATGTCACACTGACCCTTTCACACACACACACACTCATAGAGGAGTGAAGCTGCTGTGCAAAGGTGCCAACTGCTCATTAGAAATGAACTAATCCCATTCACACACACACACACACACACACTCTCACACACACACACCGGTGGCGAAGCCTTCGGGAGCAATTTGGGGTTCAGTATCTCGCCCTAGGACACTTCCACATGCAGACTGGAGGAGGCGGGGATCGAACCGCCGATCTCCTGATTATTGGACGGCCTGCTGTACCTCCCTGAAAGATTAACCAGCTATTTTTATAACAGAAAAAATAGCAGAAATTCTCTGTTCTAAGAATATTTTCTGATTTTCTTTAACGTGTCACCACAGGCTGTGGGAGCTGTGGGACACTTTATAGTCATAAAATGTATCCGATAATCAAAGAATCAAGCTGTGGATTAGTAGATTGTGAAAATAATTGCCCTGGTGACAGATTTGGGCTCATGTTAAGTGACATTTCTGCACAATATTAGCCTCACTGCTCTGCTTTGAAAGCTTGTAGGGTGAAAACTTGTGTGTGTTTGTGTGTGTTTTAGGAGAAAGCTGTAGCCCAGAGACTGCAGCTGCGTGTCTTCTGTGAGAGAGGTCATCACTTTCTCTCCCACCCTGACCACGGCGTGCGGCAGCAGGTGGGACGAACACGAAGCACAAGCTCACCGTTTACTTTCTCCTAACCTCTCTAACTTCCTCTCATCCCTCCACGTTAGGCTTTTCTGGGCGTCTGTGACGTCCTCACGGCTCACTCGTACCAGCTCCACGTGTGGGATCCCACCTCCTTTGGTCCGCTGCTCTACACTCCCAGTCCCAAACTGCAGAGGGCGCTGTTGACCTTCGTATGCGTGCACGTCTTTGTCGGGTCAGACTGTGACAGCCAGTGCAGCGGTGAGACCTTCAGTCTGTTTACATGAATCCTCCTCTCACTTTACCCCCGTGCAGATGTGTATCAGTGTGCAGAGGCTGTTTTCACATTCACCTGCTGAACTTTGGAGACAGTCGTGGTCCAATGTGGTTCTTTAAACAAGTGTGATGTAGAAACTTTAAACTTCCAGTGCACATTTACTTAGACGGACCTCAAAGTAAAGTCAGAGGCATCTTGTATCGAGCAGTTAAACTTGAAAAGCATGGCAAAATATTTGCATATTCATACCACAACACACACAAATGATTATTTCTTAAATGTCTGAAGCGTAGTAATTATATTTTCCAATACAGCATTTGTCTTTAATTGAGGGTACAGCAAAGACCCAGAACACTTTAAAAGTAACAGTACAACCATGTAGAAATACTCCACTGCAAGTGAAAAGTGCTGCGTTTACAACACATCCCCCGTGACTGATATGTGATTATACATGACATACCAAGGAAAAATCTGAGGGGCTGTAAAATGAGAGAGAAAAGGAAAGAAAACACAAATTTGTATGAATTTTTAAAACTTTTCTGCAGCGGGTAATTTGACGTGGGCGTCGAACAGTTATATAAATGAACCCATGTGAGAAGTTAAGAGGGGAAACGTGTCTTTGGTCTCGTTGGTGGCGCTCGTAACAACTCATAAAAACACGACACAAGTACCCCGAGGAAGACGCTGCTTTCCTTACTTATTTTACAAGCTTGTATTTTTCATGTAAAATCTCAATCTGAGAAGTAACAAGCAGCCATAAGTGTCTGAAAAATGTAGAAGGAAGAGAGCAGCATGCACAAAAATACTTTCCACCTCTGCAAAGGTCTCCAGCTAGAACCGAGCCTTTTGAAACACTAAACCACAACTTTGTTTTCAACATCTTGGTTGCACTCTATGGTTACCTGTTCACGGTCTGCATCCTCGCACACACACCTCCTTGTAGTTGTGTGTCAGACAAACATGTACCCAGGCAGTGTGTGTGTGTGCGTGTGTGTGTGTGTGTGTGTGTGTCACACTGCAGCACCACACAGTAGATGGCACTCTCACTCTGTCAGAGCGTCTTTCGGCCTTCGGGGCGCTCTGAGTGAAGCATTGATTCAGTGCAGCGGCTCAGCGTGGGTTAAAAACATGCAGATATTAAATGCACAGCCACACATTTGGCTTAATAACTGACTGCGGAGCTGCCCGCTGACTCTAAATGGGGTCTGATTTCCAACCTGACCTGACAATTGACCCCCCAATTACAAAGGAAGCCCTGTTAATACCTCTCAGACTGAAACTGGCTCCACTAATTTGTATGAAGGGATGTTTGACTTTGTTATGCAAAGCGCCGCGCCGCCGCTTGTAAATTGATGACGCCAGTGTGTTCCCGTCTGTTCTTGAAATGAGAAAAACAAGATTGACATGTTGGAAATACATAGTGTTCTCTTTGTCAAAGTCACGCAGGTAAACTTATGAATTCATTCATGGCTGTCTCTATCTAAAACATTTTATTACCTCTACGATAGCTTCTACTTTCAGAGACATATTGCATCCAAATATGGTGTAGTCCAGAGAAGTCAATAGCTGTCCTGGTGGGAATCCCTTAAATGTTCAACCAAATACAATACAGGATTATTGGTTTTTGAACATGTAATAAAAAGCTATTGTTTTATTGGATTTGCCTGGTAATGGTTTTGTTATATAGACAGTGTTTTCTATTAGCCGCTGGATCAGAGATCACTCGGAGGGCAAGGGCACTGAGTTAAATCATAAAATCAGGGCAATCTCTTTCCGTGAGAAAATTCCATTAACTCTGGCTCACCTCCGAGCCCGTTTTATTAGCCTCGTGAAAGATTGAAGCCACATGGTGTCACAACCATAACTCTAGTCTTATGTTATCTTTGATTTCCACCTGCTAAAGCCATTGTCCCTAAACTTAACTAAAACACTTTCCCCCGCCTCTGCTTTGTTCTTTTCTTTCCGTTATGTGATTTCTCGTGATTAATCACTCGCTCTCGCACCACTTCGCATCCAACCGCAACCGCTTCGACTCCATCTGGCTTCCTCAGCCGGCGAAAACTCTGAAGTGGAGAGGCTGGAGGACCTTCACAAACAGAGAAACCTGCTGGCGGCCTACTGCAAACTCATAGTACACGGAGTGCTGGAGATGAGCATGGCAGCTGAGGTCTTCATGTACTACATGAAGGTAAAAAATATAATAAATATGCCCAAAAAGATGAGAAGATTGATGCCACCTTCATATCTGTACCAGCCTTTTAGCTTAGCTTAGCACAAAGGCTGGAAACAGGGGGAAACAGCTAGCCTGGCTCTGTCCAAAGGTCACCTTTAAACGTGTGTTCAGCCTTGCGTCATTCAAATTGTTGCAGCAGCCTAGTCGGGGGGTTACTTCAGAAAGTCACTGCACCCCGCCACGAAATAGATCCCCAGAAAACCGCATTCAGTTTTCACACTTTTTAATCAAATTAAAGAAACAAGATTGAATTAACGAGCTTTAGACGTGCTGGTAGGTGGCTTTTGTCTCCTTTTGGACAGAGCCAGGCTAACTGTTTCTATCTGTTTCCAGTCTTTGTGCTAAGCTAAGCTAACAGACTGCCGGGTGTAGCTTCTCGTATCAGTTCCTTCGCTCTTTGTCCTCAGTACTATAACGATTTTGGAGACATCATCAAGGAGACGATGTACAGGACCAGACAGATGGATAAGATAGAGAGTGCTCGTACACTGGTGCTCTGTTTGCAGCAGGTACAGTCGCTCCACACGCATCCTAAAAACTAAAGCTAAATCATCTGCACACCGCCAGATGCTGACAGGTTTTGGGTTTTTTTTTCCTCCACTGTCCACAGCTGTTTGTTCGTCTGAAGCGAGAGCAGGAGAGCGGCGGTAGAGCTCACCCAGGAGTTCAGACGTTCACCAGCATCAAGGAGCTCGCCAGGAGGTTCGCCCTCACTTTCGGGGACCTTGTCAAGTTTCGTGAGTGCGTTGTCATGATCCACAGGTCAGCACGGGCTTGTTTCTCATTACATGGATTCGTTTTTTTTAAAGGGGGGGTGTTTGTGCCCTAAACTTGTCTTAACATCTGCAGGAACGGCATTGAGTTTGTATTCCAGGAGTTCAGTCAGACCCCAGAAACATCTACGCCACCATACCTCTCCTACCTGACCATCCTCAGCGAGTTCTCCAGCAAACTGCTCAAACCAGACAAGAAAACAGTGTACGTGCTTGCACACAGGGTCACAAACAGGTTTTTTTTAAATAAACTTGGCCCTTCTGAACGTCTCTTCTTGCCTGTGCAGGTTCACGTACCTGCAGAAGCACACTGCAGAGCACATTGTTGACCTCAGGGAGGAGTGCTGGCAGCCACTTATCTACTATCGCGCTTCCCTGTTGGCTGTAGCCGAAGGGGAGGACGCCGTGTCCTACGTTAGCTCTGACAGGAAGCCCAACCGCTCTCCTTTCTCCAAACAAAAACTGGAAGGTACGACACTGAACAACAAAATCAAACCCAGAATGTCCTTTTTGTCACAAAGTGCCATTTGTTTTTGTCATTTTTAGGAAGTAAGTCCCCGTGCCCGTTCAGCCCCGCTGACTCCAAAGTCAGCAAAGCTCACAGGTCCAGCTTCAGTCCAAGGTGAGGCTCAGGTATATAAATATTTAAATTTCATAAACTAAACGTTCATTACTGTAACCTCGTGTAACTCCTCAGCCATCAGGAAAAGACGCCTGATCCGGATCCCTTCTCTGTCCCCGTGGAGCCTCCTGCAAAAAGATCCAACATGGAGGCCTCTGTCCTCGGCACGAGCAACGAGCCGGACGATGACACTGTGGAAATCGAACTGTGACTGTTGTGACTGTCACACAACTTTTCTGTTGCGACGTGCAGACATCCCGGTGTCTATTTATACAACTCTGTTAATAAGCTTATTTGAAAACGCAGTCTATATTTTGTATGAGGACAAAGTTTGAAAGGATAAAGCCGTGATATTCTGGTTTTCTCCTGTGAATCTCATGAAAAGACTTCTCCCTCTGTGCCAAAAGCCTCAATCGTTGCCCAGAAAGTATTAAAGAGATAAAGAGAGAAGACATTACAAAGTTCACTCTGAATAAATCCCACGTTCACCATCCTGTTGCTGTAAATCCTGACTAGAGAACCAAAAATGTAATTCGCAGCTGAAAATAGTCCCTTTAGAAAAACGCACTTTAACTGCTGTTTGACGACATTTATTAAAAACTAAAGAGCCTGAATGTTTTAGTTTAATTGCTGAGCCCATTTTATTACAAAGAAAATTATATATGGGCTTGTGGCGACGTACAAGAATACAAGTCGAGTCTTTTCATGGGATCTGTTAACGCTGAGAGAAACGCTGAAGACGCTCGCCTTATCCTTTAAATGATGTCAAGTATATTTTTTATTTACAGAGCACTTTCATTTGAGGACCAAGTGTTTTTGCACATATACAACCCCGATTCCAAAACAGCTGGACTCCACGTTGAATGTAATCATATGTTTTTTTTTTTTAAGCACAGAGACGAGACGGACTGGAGGTTGCAACATGTTCAAGTTCAGGGGCAACAAAAGAAAAAGTGTAAAAGTTGTGTAACGCTCAAAAAACACCTGATGGAAACCTGTTTGAACAGGTAGCAGGTGAAAGTATCAGAAAGACTTTATGACAGACTAAAGTAATCAGTTTGACGTGCTCGCAATGCACTTAAATAACAAATTAATGGATTTCGATCTACTTCGATTTGTAATATCTTTAAAATACAAAAGAGAATCTCACATAACATTGAATGGCCGTGACCTTTGATTCCCTCCAGGCATTGCGCATTAAAAAAAACAGCCTGATTTTATAAAGGATATTACTACAAGGGCTTGGGAACATTTTGGAAAATCCCTGCATCTGCAAAAACAACTTAAGACTCCATCACGCAAAGAGAAAGTCAGATGTTAAGATCAGTTCACTTTTTTGTTTCATTGTTTTTTTTGGGAAATCATGGACGTAAATTTACAAAGTTTTTCAAAGCTGCCCAGAGTTTTGTCGTCGGGGTTGTACGTGTCTGTTCTGTACTTGAATATTACAAGTAACACTACAACGATCCATCTTTTAAATTTTATTTTATTTTTTGGATCACGCTCATGGTCCCAACTTTCTATTTATCTCAGAGTGCATTAAGAACTTTGCTTTATCGTCCTGCCTGCCACTTTATTAATGCTCCTTATAGTTATAAGGTCAAAAACTCGAAGCTTGTGTATGCTGTAAATTTATTTAAATAAACATTTGTCCAAGCAGTGTTCATTCCTGTAGACATCTGCACCTTGAAGACGTTTTACAGTATTTTATCGTCTTTCAACGTGTGTGCAGTTGTGATGTGACCAAAAAAACGTGACTTTTGGATGGATGAAATGAAAACCGAGCAGTCCGTTTCTTTGCTCTTCCGTTAACCAAGGCTTTATTATTTAAAGAAAAGCAAAACATTTTTAAAATTGGTTCCTTTTGTTCTGTCAAAGTACATTCAAATTAAGTACTGTGTAACATAGAAAAAAAGAATTAGCTTAAAACACTTGCCCAAATCATTTACAAACACAGCAAGCACCAAATAAATATTTACAGTTATTTATAAATTCATCTAATAATTTATAACCCCATCTCACACATACATTAAATCTAATTCATAATAATAATAATAATAATAACCTGTACAATATGTGGCAGTCTGAACTGTGTGCTTGTGTGTACAGCAGGCTCGACGGTGACTCGTTTGGCATTTTCGGTGACTCCAACAAACAGCCGCTCATGAATTTACAGTCTTATGATCACTGGAATGTAACATTAGCCAATGACGTCAGATAATCAGCTCATACGCTGAATCGAATAGAAACATTGGTTTTCAATCCAGGGAGCTCCAGTGTGTAAAAGAACGTGTCACAATACTGATGTTCACATGAAATAACACTCGCCCCGGACATTATTTGTACAAAGCGTGACATGCAGAACTTGAGCTTGTATGTGGGCGATGAAGCGAAGGTCTAAACGTGCTGCTCGTGACATCGTGAAGTCGACCCCGTGTGGCGACTTCTTTAAGTGTGACCGGTGAAAATACTAAAACATCTGCTATAGTACAGTATCGTGATGAACCACCTTCTGCTCACGTTTCCCGTGAGATACCGTGTCCGTTCCTCCAGCACGTCGGACCCCACCGGTGCTCTGAACCCGCGAGTCTCTGATTTGATGCGATTCGTCGACTAAACGCTGCTTGGTCGAGCAGGGCTTGTGAGGAAACGCTTACAGGGCCCCGCGCGGGTCATTCAAAGTCGTCCTCGTATTCGTATTCGTCCAGGTCCAGGTTGCAGTGTGGAGTGGGGATCTCAAAGAAGTGTCTCTTTGTCAGACCCAGCTCGGTGGAGATGTGCTGGCCTAACGGGCTCAGAGGATTATCGTACCTGAACGGACACAGAGAAAAAACATCCGTCAGAAATGTGTGGGAAAAAAAAAAATAGCATGTTTTCTTCCTGATAGTCAGAGAAGATAAAAACACCTCTCATGTTTGTGTGATAAATATCAAACTACCAACAGATGCTGGTTAGCTTAGCACAGCCTAAACAGCTAGCCTGCACTGATTATATTTCCTGTTCGAGTCGGTCCGACACATCACCACCGTAAAAACCACGACTTGTTATGTTTGCACAAGTGTTAATAAGTGTTAATAAGTGAGCTTTAGAGGCGCTGATGGCCAAATTTTGGTACCTCTGGTCCAGGCATTATGCTAAGCTAAGCTAACCGACTGCTGGCTGTATTTACCGTACAGGTATGAGAGTGGTGCAGATCTTTTTAACTAACTTTCATCAAGAAAGTTAATATGTGTCGAACTACGCCTCTAAACCAGCGGTCTTCAAAGTCTGAGGCTGTGGTCCTCCCGTCAGACAAAGCTTGCTTAGTTCACTTGTTTAGTTTCACTCCTGGGATCGTGATCATGTCATCAGACACTCAACAAAAGAGCTGAGATGGTTTCATATTGCTGCTCCTCACTAAGCGTCTCCCTGGGAGGCCCACCTCCCGCTCTGAACACCTCTGATCTCCTTTCAACAAACCAGTGTGACCGGAAAGGACAAAAGGAGGAACACGCAGAGGATTGGAAGATAAACCGTCTGGTTCACAAACAGACACGATACTGTGCTGTGGACAGTAAGGTCAGATCTGTGGGGTGAGGGTGCAGCTAGGAGTGAGTTTAGGACTAGACCAGCCCAGAGAGCAGAAGGAGAAGAAGGAGGAGGAGGAAGAGGAGGAGGCGGTGAACTTCCTTGCTGGTACCCTGAGTGTCTTACCTGCTCTGGTTAGCAGCCTGTCTTTAGTCGGTGGTGTTCCTAAAACCGCCACACAACACACCTGTCAACAGCCTCATCTATCACTGACTCTCTCAGAGGGGCCCCCAGTCTTAGCGAGGAGGAGTCGGCCCTCAGCTGATCTGACAACTACTTCAAAAACACAGTGTAAGCATTGTTATCTGTGAGGACATCACAACAGAACGTCTTCAAATGTTATGAGTTACACCTTTTCCTTTCTTTTCCTGCCGTGACATGTCGACCTAACGCGATAATCAAACCATGACTCACACGTCGTTGCACTGATCGTTGGCGGCCTCCTCAGCCACGAGGATGTCGTACTCCTCTGCTGCGTATTTCTCCCAGTCTGACACCTCCTGGCCGTCCGTCTCCGCCTCCTTAACAACACGACAAATCATGTGATCCACTCCATCTCTGACGTGAGTGACAACACTCTCTCTCTCCCTCACATCACTTTAAATCTTACCCGTATGACAGAGAAGGGGTCCTTCTGCTCGTGGTCCAGGTACTTCTCGATGTTGAAGAACGTGTCGAAGAAGATGTGGGACAGCTTGCACCTTTTCAGGTCCCGCAGAGTGATCTTACCTGGACGGGATAAAACAGGCGCGTTAGACGGGTACCCGGTGACAGATGATTTATGGCACGGGTATTATTAAAGCATTAAAGAGGTTTCACTACAAGGTTCTTAGCCTGACTCTGACATCCAATCCAGCTTTCAAAATTGGCCTCAGACTCGGCTGACTCAGTAAATGTCGAGTATTCGGCACCAACGCTCACCTTAGCTAATCTTGTAGCGGTTAAGGACGTGATCTTTTGCCTCCTGATCAAACTTCAGCTGGGCCACCATATTTCAAACTAGTTAAAACTCTGTGTAATGAGTTATCAGAGGACAGCGTGAACGAGCAAATTCTCAGATTTGAGAATCTGTGATCAGCAATTTTTTTTGGATTTTTTATTGCATCAATGATAAAAATTCAAACCTGTGTGTTAAATGTGTATAAACCTGAAGCCTGACTTTAAACATCACACTGATTTTATGAGCGTAACTTCCTCGTGCAGCTGTTTATGAAGCTCAGGCGACAGCTGAAACTGAATCTTGTTTTTTTAAACGGCAGAAAAGAGACTTTTGGGGTGATGAGTAAAGTTCTGCATTCCTCGACAGTGGCGCGAGTTGTTTATGAAAACGCCATCTGACTCGAGATCTATACGTCACATTTAATGTGAAACCTGAACAAACGTGTTAAAAGAGTTGAAAGTTGTGTCGGCAGGAGGGAAACATCTGCCTCAGATACTAAGTGAAGAAGTTAAATCTCACATTACACGTCATGTTCCACAGCTCCAATGGTACGGCGTACCAGCAGGTCGACTGAGGGTCACATTCTTGCTGTGGCTATCAATACTAAACATGCCTCATGGTGGACTAGTGTCTTCTAAAAGCACGGTGCTAAAGCTAAGCGCTGGAGAAGGTTTGGATGACACCACCAGCTGGCAGCAGCCGGTCCAGATCGGTCTGTTCCCTCAGCTAATGATCAGAGTGTTTATGCGACTGTCGGTGTTCAAAAAGAATGCCCACTGTCAGCGTCCGTGGTGCGTGGACCTCTCAGAGTGTGTATAAATGTAAGGCGATGTCTGACCTTCGACCTCAGGCTTGACGAGGTCGAGCATTTGGCAGAGGCAGTCCTCGAAGGGAAAGGGCTCGATGGCCATCGTCTCCAGCTTCTGGCACTGCTCCTCGTAGAAGTACTCCAGCTCGTACATGCTGAGCACCCCGTCCCCGTCCAGGTCCATACAGCGGAACCAGTACTCTATACTGGACGCAGAGGAGAGGGAGTGTGTGTGAGGAACGACATGTGAAGGAGATGCAGTCAGCGTGGCTGTGAGTCCACATACCTGGTGTCCGTCTTCTTGTCCTCCTCGGAGATGAGGAACCAGACGAAATCAGCGTAACTCAGCCGGCCTTCTTTATACACCCGCCTGTCTCTGATGGAGTGAAACACACAGTCACTACTGAAACTATCGCTCCTGACGATAAGCTTCTTTTATTTTTAAACTTACCTCGTTACTGTTCCTGAGAATATTCTCTCGATCATCTTGTGGGAGATGGCTGGACAAAAAGAAACAGCAAAAAGATCATTTACGATCCAGACGTCTTCTCTCAGTCAGTGTACAACGTTTTCACAACACATGTAATCCATTCTCGCAGGCTGTAAATCCAGACTCGGCTGGTGTAGCTCCTTTTTATCTTGACAGAGCAATAAATCCTCTGGTCATCATTTTGACCATATAGCTGGTAGAAATTGCTCCAGACGTGGCGTCATGTGAGCAGAGTATATTTGCTGCTCTCTTATTGATCTTGTGTCTCATTTCCCCTGCCTCACTCACAGACCATCAACCAAGAACATGTGGTGTTGAGTGTGCGTGGAGGAAGTGTCAAAGACAAGTCTTTTTCCCCTCCTGAGTGTTTGTGTGTGAGCAGTAAACCTGGACAGAGCAACATTTATAAATGTTTTTTACTGTTACAGCTTCAGCCTGCTGACAGCACCAACAAATGCCAGGAGGGTTGTCTGAGTGTTCTGACGCTGTGTCAGCACTCTTTTGTTGTTTGGACTGTGTGTGTGTGTGTGATTTTAAGATATACAGATATACCTTGGTCACTGTGCTGTGCCAGGTCCTTCTGGTCTATGTAGAGGTCATGGTCTGTGTCCAGCTCCCAGAACTTGCAGTAGATGACATAGAAATGTTCGTAGGAGAAGAACTCTGTCAGCTGGTTCACGTCCTCTTCCTGGTCCAGCAACGCCACGTTCTGAGACAGAAAAAAATAAAGTTACAGCCAGAATTTAAATGTATTTTTTTTTTTATTATTAATAATTATAAACATACTCCTAATATTAACCAAACTGTCTTTTGTAAACATCCATTAAAGTTTACAGACAGACGCCTTTGTTCAACCTAATAAAGTGAGGATTTATACCAACAGTGTGTGTGTCCTCATATAAATAAAGTGGTTTAGATAATCTGAGGAAAACCAACCCGTCTCATTATCTGACCACAGAAGTATTTTGACCAGTTGGACTTCATCATAGCGACGAGATTAGTAAGTATTTATATTTAGATTGTATTGTAAGACAATTTCATGACTTCTAAGAAACCGTAGAGTCATGTACCTGAAGAAAGTTACTTTTCCTGAGCTCAGAACATGTTATTTTTCCAGTCCACGACCGATTCACATTGTAGAATATCCGCTGAACCACCTGAAAAAAACAACAAAACAGTTGACAGTGTTATCATATAACGAGCAAAAACATTTGAATGTTTCTTGCACTGTTTCTTGTGCTGCGGTAGTTTACCGTGGTGATGTATCGCGAGTGAAAGTCCGGTGCCTCCTTCAGAAAGGCCAGGCCTGCGTGTGAGTTCACCACATCCTGAAAGCGATAAAGCAAAGTCAGCTCACTTTGTCTCTGCTGCTGCTGCACGTCTGCCTCGAGACACTTCCATAACACGCCCCGCAAAACTAACAAACACGACAGGCCAGAGAACAACTCCATGACACACACTCTGCCTACTACAATAACAAATACAAATGTTCACTTAAATCTTAAAAGAGTTTTAATGGCAGGCCACGTGTCTTTCTTTTTTTGGGTAGACAGGACGCATGACATTCAGAGGAGGCTTATAAATGCGTATTATTCAAACTTCAGAAGTTGTCAGTGTCTATTGACATCATTCTGTCGTGCCAGATGCTTTATAAATTGTGCTATGTAAAGAAAAGGCCCCAGGCCTTGTCGGGAGAGGCCATCAAATTTAAATGTTCCTTTGAAGCCAGAAAACACTGGGTGGACTGGTTTTTGGATGAGCGTAAGCCTTTCTGATTTGACAGCAAAGTGGTGAGAGGGCCAGAGAAAAGACGTTTGCTGGTGACTGCGTAACCTTCTCTCCTTCCTCGTGTCGTAAAGTCGCGGGGGGTGTGCTGCATTTCAAATGAACTGCAGCTATATTCTTGCCATGTAACTCCCCCACGTCTTTTCTTTATGCTGCCCCCTTCGCTTCTGCCGGGGGGGGGAAAGAATTGTTGACATAAATGCGAAGGCGGCAATGAAATTAAAAGGCCTTATTTCAGGGCAGCTGTCATGCCTCTTTGACTCTTACCGTGAGAAATTAAATCATAGAGAAACACATAAATCACCGGGCACAGGAAACAGGCGGGGACAGTCAAATCTACTCCGTTGCAATCCGCCTTTCATTCATCAAAACAGTCAAAGGCGATTCGCGGAGCGCCACCGTACAAATTAAACAGCGTATGCCACAAGGCATTTCTGCTGGTATGCTAACGGGCGTTCAGTACGGCGCGGCGTGCTCCTGCCAGCATGAAAATGAATCAGGTGTAGGGCGGGGCTAGCGTGGAGCACCAACAGCTTGTCAGGAAGAATGAGAATACGAAACGCCAGCGCAGCAGGTCCACATGGTAAAGACTGACCAAACAGTCAATTAGACTGAATGAAGCAATTTGATAAATCGGCATCTTTGGGATTATTTTGGTGCTATAATGTGTGTGTGTATAATGTGCTGAGTCCTGCACCGGTGGAACCTCCCTTCAGTAAACTCCCCTCTGCTATATTATTGGCTGACAGCAACGTCCCCCGAATTAGTCCTCCGCCACATGAAAAAGCACTGCCTCAGCAGGACAGTCCAAAAATTAAGTCCAGTTCGCACCACCCCAAGCCAATGCAATTTTTTTGCCATCCCGCAGTGCCAAGTCCAGCCCCCCTCTCCCTGGGTGTGCTGCAGGCAGTACCTGCAGGAATGGAATAAAGTCGTCTTGTTCCAGGTAATTACAGCCAGGCTTGGCCAAGAGGTGCACAAATTTAGAAGCGTCATCGTGACAGGTCTGCAGAGTTCTGGAGAAGAAAAGAGAGAACAGATGGTTACAAGGTTACTCCTTTTTTTTTTTTTTTACTCTTATGTTCTCTCTATTCTTTTTAAAGTCTGAAATTGTCCCCCTTAAAAGTACGGGTATAATACATTCTGAAATTAGGATTCTGAATCGCTGCCTGGTGATTAGAAGGGTTGAGTGTTATGGTAGCAGCGGGGGAAATAATGCAAGTGTCTGCTGTGGCCTCTCATCTAAGAATGGCTCAGTCATGAGCTCAAGTCAAAGGCCAGGTCTGTCCAGTCCTCTGGAGGCTCACGCATTAATACAAGAGCATGCCTATTGCGCGCGACGACATTCAGCGCGCAGCTAAGTGCGCAGCCGGCATTACAAAAGCCCCATGGTATTCCTTTCAATTTCACGCTGAATGGGTGTTTTCGTTCAAATACTGTATGTGCCCGTCAACTGTTCCCTCGTGGCCATTTGCGAGGCCTTTGTGATCAATGATTTCTGTTTAGAAATGAAAAGTAGAAATGATAGCGGAGAGCTGCGTGCAGCCGTCTGTAATCTCAGCGAGTGGTCATCATTGTTCTGAAGAGATTGGATGAGCCATTTGGCTGCGAGTGTGCCAGCGGTCCAGCGAGAATAAGAGGAGGCCATTGTCTTACTTTCTCCACATAGCCACGAATTTGTGAACGGACACGAAGCCGGTCCTGTCGCCTCCAGCCGAGCAGAACAATGGCATTTTCCAGTAGAGAGGACACTCACAGGCCTGGGGAGAGGAGGAAGGAGGAAGGAGGAAGGAGGAAGGAGGAGACATGGGGCAGGGCAGGGTGTGGAAAAAAAAAAAAAAAATTAAGTAAGCTTGGAAACTTCCTAGATACACGTGTGTGAGCTTTAATGCAGAAAAGAACAGCACGATGACACATGACACTATTGGGTTGACAAGCGGTGTTGCATCACTTTAAGACTTCCCTGAGGAAACCTAGCTGTCATTTCTCTCTTCACTCAGGTTTCCCTCAGGCCATTTCTCACATTCCTCAGGGAGACGGAGATAATATTTTCCGAGAGGTTTAAAATCAGCAAACATTCGTAAAGTTAGGAACGAAAATGGCACTAATGAAAATAATTTGCTGGGTGGCAGCTGAACCTCCGTGCTACAAATCACATTCTCACCTTGGCAACCTGCCCCATGTCCTCAATGGTGGCCCTTTCATTTGGGAATTGGGAAAATATTTTCTCAATTTTGGAAATGAGGCTGTCAATGTTGAGGTTGGCTTGGGGCCGGCCCTGTGGGAAGTGAAACTTTGGAATGCTTTCACTCAGCGCTGTGGTGACGGGCTCCTCCGTCCTCACCTGAGCCTGAGACAAACACAGAAAACAAACTGTTAGCCACCGATGCTAGCGAGAACGCTAACACCTCACAGCTCGAGCATTCTCATTCATTCATTCAAACCTCGACACTGCTAGCACTGTAACCACAACTCTCAGCAAACCCTCCCCCCAAGACCCATCAGGGAAAGATTATGACTAAGCAATCATGATAATTACCCATTTATTTGTAACAGATACATCTGTGACAGATCCAATAGATTATTGCTCTGTAGTACAGAATGGTTTGACTGACAATCATTTCAGTCCGCTGGAAACCATGCAATGATGAAGCAATGTTTACCACTTAATAAATGTCATTCTTTATCAAGTTATGCCTTAAAAAAACAAAACAAAAATAAACAGGAATTTAAGGATTATATCCAACAAGATAATAACAAGATAAAATAAGATGGAATCAGCTATTACTGGAACATGATCATCACATCTGTGGCATCATGAATTTTTGTCTTTAACAGCATATTCTGTGATCTGTAAACGAAATGGCAGCTCTGATTTGACTTACTCAGTCAGTGCTGTTTAAAACAAAGTAATAATTCTGATCGTCGATTGGGGGAAACACAGAACTCTTTGTTTATATATTTATAAATGATACGGTACAAAACTTTAAAAACATCCCTCTATATGACTGCATTTATCAGGAGGAAGACAATGCCGCCAAAGGCTCATACAACTGTGCCAGTTCGCTGCACAGCCTTGGAAATGACACACCTGAATAGAACAGTGACATCATTAATGTTATTAATTACACCTGGGCTTTATCCGTTATAGCATGTCAACATGTCCGCTGTGGCACGGCCTGTTAATCAAAAATAGGGATGATTTTCTCTGGTCCGAGGCGACTGTAGTGTCATGATGCATAAATGTGTGTTCCCTTAAAAAGAAAGAGCGAGCGAGCCACGCTGGTTTAAAACAGCATACTGATTACAGACAAACAGTAGTTGTCAGCGACAGCCCTGGAAACAGTAACAGGGCTGGCATGTGATGCTTGAGTGAAAGAGAGAGCCGAGGTTTTATTTCGGGGTCTGTTAGCTTGCAGTCTTTACTGGATACAAGGCCGAGCTTGATTTGTTCAAATCTGCGTCTCCGTCTGTACCTGACGAACTGAGCCAACCGCAACAGATGTCATTCCACAGTGCCACACCTCTGATTAACACGGAGCGTTACAATATGTCAGCTACGTCAGCAGTATGAGCCTGGACGTCTCCGTGTATATTAGGGGGTGGAGATAAAAATGTTTTTAATCTCAAAGATGCTTTGTGATTCTCTCATGAGGTATGATTATAGATTATAGAAGTCTTTTTAAGGAGCATTACTGCTTGTTTACTTTGTTATTTATTTATTTTTATTCATATTGTGTCAGTATTTTAGAGCCTGAACTCTCCTCCTGTTTTTCAAAATAAACTAAAAGATAATAGAAGTTATTCATCTTTTTATCTGAATTATGGATTGTTACAAACGTTTTTTAAAGTCATACATTAAGGAAGATGCAATTTTTAAGCATCAAGATGCATCGATCTTATCATCGCATCGTAGCCATCTGAATGGGAATGGAAACAAATCGTGATTCACACCCCTACCTACATCTGTCTATGACCCAAAATAATAACTTTATGATCCTTTTAAGTCGGATAACAATCACATCATGCAGCAGTGGGCTCACTTTGTTTGCATTTTATTCCAAACCACTTTACACGGGTGACATACTGTGAGGAGATGACAGACTCTCCACTGAGCACCATGCTGTAGACGCCATGAATCAGTGAAGATATTCTCACCACCATACACATCAGAAACAGAATGCATCAGGATCCAAATGTGTTATGTTGCACACACCGGACAGTTGCTAAAAACAGCTTGAGCAGAGCATGCTTCACTCTCATCGCGTCATCTCATACCCAAAGACTATTTACACGACTCAAGAATTTGCTAACTGGATCAGAGTCTCCATGGCCTTTAATAATAACATAAACAGACCCACACGGGCCTGAGCTAGGAGATAAAAATACCGCCCTGTTTGTTTCTGGTCCAAAACATTCAAATCCATTGTCCTGACCTCACTTGTTAGATTTGAGAGAGCGTACATATGACCATCAGGTCAACAACAATAAACAACATTAAAGAAAAAAATAGGAGATTGTAGAGAAGAACATAAGGGGTCTAAATCTAGTGTCCACTTCTTACATGTAAGTGAAAGTGTTTTGCTGTGCTCTGTCAGTGGTAATCTGCTTATTTGAACCTGATAAATGACAAATGCTGCTGATCCTCTGCTCCTCTCAGTCCTGTGTGTTGGTGTCAGCCATGGCTATAAAAGGACATAAACATCTCCTGTTGCCCTGCCCTGCCCCGCACTGTCCTCTCTCACTCTATCTCTCTCTCTCTCTCTCTCTCTTGCTTCATGCTAAACGCTAGCAGAGCTCTTGAGCACAACCGCTAAGCCCCGTGACATTTTGCACATTCACAATGATGTGGTCTGAAAGGGGACAGTAAAGCGTCTGAGCGCGACATACCGCACAAGACGAAACATCGTCCAATAACCGAGCCTCACATCTCGTATCTCTCTGTACAAATGAGAGAGAAGAAGACAGCTAAAACCATTCACTAACAAAACATATGATTGCACAACAATCATATTTCATACAGCGCTGTAGCAAGTGTAAGCTCTTTGATCAAAGTTTGAATTATGCCTAGAGAAAGTGATGTAACTGCTCACTTGTCCTCACCTGCCCAAGGTGCAACAGGCTCCAACGATACCTACAGCACCACTTAGTGAAGAATAACTGCTAACAGTGAGGAGTAGTCGTTTAACAGTGGCCTGTAATACAGCCGATCTGTACTAATGCAATCTGAATACCAAGATATGAAGCCCACAAACACTAGCCCACATTAACAGACCCTTCCCACAGGCTGACAGGCCAGCAGAGCCTGTGTGGTACAGGGTACACTCATACAAACACCTGCCTGTCCTTGCTGGAAGGCTCTGAGCCTCTTCTTGAACCGTGAGGGCAGTACAAAGTCACAGCCGCGTGCCAGCAGAGCCAACTCCTTCCTCAGGTCAGGGTCCTGACGCAGAGACAGCTCCCTCATCCTCATCCTCGCTCCAGACAGGAGGGGGAACACATACACACACACACACACACAAACACAAACTCAACACTCAATCCAGTGTGTTATCCTCTTGACTGTGCAAATCACTCAGTGCCAGTCAGTAGCACTGAGAGCAACAGGCAGTGGCAGCAGTGGAAGTCCTGTGTGTCTGTGTCCCTGTGATTGTCCTCTGTCAGAGTGAGAGCCTCTTAATGCAACGGAGCAGCTGCTACTGTGACTCTCTCTCCCATTCCAGATCTGGTCGCACAATCTCAGCTCAGCCTGCTGCTGCTCTGTCCCAGTCTCTACATAACATGTACACACATACACACACACACACACATACATATACACACTGCACAGGGTCAGGGAGCCCTTGCCTCAAAGCTGCTGGGGAGATAAGAAGTGACGGAGTGTATGTGTGTGGGAGTCACTTAGTGTATGTGTGGGATGGGAGGGGTGAGCGCGATGGATCTGCCCTTTCCAGTTTGCATTCCTCTGCGCTCATGGAAGGTTATGTAAAGAGACAGACCTGTTGTTGCAGCTTGCAGCCGCAACAGGAGCCAATTGAGGGATGCACCTCAGTATCACGGTGATACTCTGTCACTGGCTTCCTTTCTGAAAAGCTGTCACACTGACAAACTAGAAAGTTTGCTAGTGCCATGCAAACTGGATCCTCAGCATGGACCCTAAACAGGACAATTCAGAATAAAACCCCTGGAGTGATGAAATATAACGAAAGACATGTGTTACTTTTTTCTAAATCTGCCTTAAAGTTTAGATCACAAGAACAGCGGGCTGACTAAATAAACCTAAAGAGGCATTGGTGAATAAAGAAAACAAGAACAAACAACAAGATATGACAACTTAATAACAGATAATGAGAGTGTGGGTCAAATCACTAGATGACACACGCACAAACACACAATAGTAAGACATAACACACATATAATCAACTCTTCCGACTGCATCCGATCTTATGGTGGTCTTTGTTTTGCGTTCCCGTTGCAAGCTTGGGCTGCCAGCCATTCCACGTCTTATTATAGTAGATAGAGGAGGAGAGGGGGGCGATGTCAAATTCAAAGAATGATGACCGAACCAGTCTGCGCCTATTAAAAGCACCAGCGAGCACTGTTTGGGCAATCCAAGAAACTAGATCTGGAGAAACAAGGCTGTATCTTTAGTCCTCAAACAAACATCTGTTTCCGGTTACTGCTGTCCTGGAGTGATGGCAATTACACCAATTCCCCGTGAACATGCTGATCTGACAGATCTGGGGTTGCCTTCGCTGCGCTGGGAAAGCCCAACACCTTTACGCCACCACTGATGTAAATGTTAATTGAACAGAAACGGTACAGAGACGTCCGCGTCGCTGGACGGCGTAAACAAACCTATATCTGTTCATGTTGTTGTGATTTTAGGCAGAAAGTGATATTTTTAGATGACAGGATCACAGTTTTCCACTGGTTTCTGCTCAACCCCCAGTTCCTGTTATCCTCCATACAGGACACTGCACAGGCTTGATAAGCTGTTTGTATGATTGGCTTTTCACACCAGCTGTTCATGCTCGACAATTCAAACCAAACATGGAAAGAAAGCACAAAAAAATAAATAAAAAAACCTGGTAGATGAGATGAAACACATGGAACACGTCTCTGTCTGTTTTAATGTTGGAGCAAACAAAATCTGAACTGTGCTTCATAAACAACAACGCAGCAGGGATAATGATGTATTGGTTTACGTGTGAGGCAACATCCCTGTTGTTGTTGTTTTAAAATTCAGGCACATATGGCGTGAACAGCAACAACACGGATGCAAAAAGGTTCTGAATGAACAGGATTATATAAAGCATGTTCAATAACCAGACTGGTTAAGCTCCAGAAAGCAACATGAGTAACAAAATAAAAAAATTATGAGGGCCGTTGAAGGCAGGATGTCCAAACAACATCACCCTCTGAGCTAATTATCAGTCGGACAGGCTGCTAAAGCGCTACGTCCACACTAATGGGTCACTGTGACAAACAAAACACGAGAACTCAGGCTGACCTCACGATATGTCTCGTCTGTAGATGGTTAAATCTAATCGGTAGAGAAACATGTCCAGTCATGTTTACCTCATTACATAACAGATAAGGTTATGCAGTGGTTGGATGACCGTTGACGGGTTATTGAAGTTGTATTTGAGTCGAGCTTTGTTGCTTCAAAACTGTGATACTCAAGAGACAACATGCAGAGCAGACAGGCAGCCGCAATGGAGAGGAATAGATGGAACATGGGTGGGGCAAAACTGATTTAATCTCCCCAGAGGGCTCCTCCATACTGTCGATACAAACATACATGGCTTCATTAGCTGCAGCCACTGAACCGGTGACATGTACCACACAGACCATCTCATGACAATGGGGGTGAAGAGGCACAACTGGTTCACAGCATGCGTACAGAGCTGTGATGCACGCTGTGAAATCCAGAAAGCTCCAGCTCAATCCACCACAATCAGATGTCTGAGACAGGGATTTAGGATACATGTGAATGTGGGCCAAAAATAGAGGCTGATTGACTGACAACATGGTGAGCTACGGGGAACGCCAACAAGCAGAACATGATTTTGAGCAGATCAGATAGCTTACATAAGAGTGATAATGCAAAAGCGGAGCCGGGCGGTCATCGTGGAGGTTTGTTGAAAGTCTGCATGGCACCAGAAGTGGAGCAAAGGGTCAGAACACTAAAGAAAGAAGCTGCAGATACGAAGTTACAGTACATAAGTCCCCGCACACTTACACAACAATATTACAGTACGTGAACACTTAAAGTTTAGTTCGTAATTGGTTGTTAGAGACACCAGCTATTCTTTTATTGTATTTTCTATATTTTCTTTTCTTTAATTAAGTTTGCTGAGATGATATTTAACACTGTAATTTGACTTTATAATGACTCTGCAATACCCCAAAAGTAATTTACTGTTCTAGAAAAGAGACTTCAAAAATGACATTACCTTTATCCCCAAATGATGTGGCTGTATACTGAACAAGCTGCATCTGTGTTTACATATTTACTTAATTCAATTGCAAGTTTAGAACTCTTTCAAAGAGACTAATGAGAAAACCAGGGTAAGGAAATTAAAGTCTAAAATATGAGATCACTTTTCAGAGAGTTAAAAACAAAACTGGCCTTTAGCTAAAATGTATGAAATGCAGTAGGTACCATAGTGCTCAGGAAATATTCTTAAAATGCAGACACACACACGTTATGTTGCTCTGTGCCATTACAGTAGACCAGATGAATCCTAGCCGAGAGCCAAAGTTTGGGATCACACACTTTACACTCACAAGTCACCAAGACTCCAAAATAAAAGGACTTAAAAGCAAGCAGTTTAACACCTGGTTCTCCCTGACAGGTCAACGTGACCCTAGACCTCTGCTTCAAATAGCTTCAATGTTGCTGAGCCCAACTAAGCATGTTATAAAAATACTTCTTGAGAAATAACCTATGATCCTAAATGCAGACGCTGGGACGAGAAGAAAAAAACAAAAACCTTTAAAGGTTAATTTCCTTTGTTCCATATTACTAAAACTATTGAGGTTCTCTCTGTGTGACCTACTGCACTCATAAATCGGAGGAACATTTAGCTGTTGAGCTACACAGCCGAGCTATGAGCTGATATTTACTGTGCATAGTGTAAATAGAAGATCTACGACCACATATTCTGACAATGAGCAGCATCTAATAGATGTCATTTCGGAGTAAATTACAGAGGATGAGTGTGCTGCCACACCTCATCTCACTGGCCGAGCCCCGGGTATCTAATGCCAACAGAAGGGAACCAAGGCTATCTATATCAGTGTCTGATGTCAAAGTCAGACCAGCTGTTCCCGGCTGCATGAGCGTGACATAAATTGAATTTTTGAATAATCCTTTCAAGAATGCATCTGTATGCAGGAATTCATTTTGTTGTCTTAAAATAGAAGTATTACTTTATACACCCTCACAATCCCTTTAATATTGAGTGACAAAGTGTGGCCAAATGCCATGACACATCACGGCAGAATACACAAACTGTCCAGCAGTTGTTTTCTATTAATCTGTGGTGAGAGGGTGGCATTGGGGGCCAAAGGTCACTGGGAAACAAGAAATTCAATGAAGAAATCCACCCGTTGAACCTCTTACTGTTCCACCATGAGGGCCTGAGGGGTAAAGATTCAAAGTAAATGATCGCTTTTATGAGAAACACTAAAATCTGAAACCCAAAGTAGACCACTTTCCTCTTCCTGCTTTGTTCTGGTTGTTTTAGCAGCGTATCATTTCTCATCGGGTCACAAAAACGCCCTGGCAAGACTATGTTTCAATCTTCACGTAGACCTGAGATATTTTGGTATTTTGGAGATATGTTGAATTTTGATGCTTTTTATTAGCTACATTTGAAAAGGACGCGTGATGGACTTTTAAAATGAGTCTTTACTTCCATTTTCTAGTTGGTTAAAATGATATTTATGTCATGAGTAACAGTAATAGTTAGTAAAATGACTTTTTATCTTTTTATATTTCATACTTCATGTTTATTATGCACCAAAACATCATAGATTGCAATAAACCTGATTCAGATCTATGAAATTTGCTGTGAACATGAAGGTAGACATGACACAGCCCTGGTGTTTCAGTCAGAGACAGAACAGATGTAGCACAGTGACCACTTGAACGCCTCCTCATGTCTGTCTTTAGCATGTCAACAACATGTAGGAGGCGGAGTCTCTAAGAGCACGTGCCCCCAGCTGTCTGGCTGTCTCACTGTCATCACACTCACTATGTTCGCAACTTCTCATCTTTACATAGTGAACAAGCAAAAATCATTTTGTGCTGCTTGATTTCTTCTAGAAATTGAAGCAGCCCACAGCAAAAAAAAAGAAAAAAAAAAGGATCCTGTTAGCTTTCTACAACACACAGTGCCAGGGATAAGCTAAGTGCAGACACGCCCACCTCTCATACCACAGTAATTCACGGATGAGGCCTGAACATTTGGAAAGTATTTGACTAATAATCACTACATATGCCTACAGACATGGAGGCTCCACTATGATAGTCCAGATTGGACAGCCCCCTCAATGCCTTTGATCCTGTAGGCTACTCAGCAACCTCTTGTGGCCAGCCTGGGAAAGTAAAAATCCAGAGGTTACATCAGAGCCAAGCTGAAGAAACTGGAAATTAAAATCTATAAACAGAGGATAGATTCAATAGATTGATTTAAGCCCCTGCGTGCAGGGTTTGAGAAATGTCCTGTAATATTCTTGTTTAAACAAAAGAGCAATTGTTGTTGCTACAGACATGACAGATGACAGAATCACACGTTGAAGCTCAGTAAGCTCAGTAACTCAGTCCATTTATGACTGAATATCAACATGAAACTGTGAAAGTGTTTTTCTTTTTTCCCCCACAGCAGACATCAGGACCTCAGGAAAAGCACAGATGTTACCAATATCATTTATGTTGGCTCCATTCTATTTAAGTGTCCCAGTGAGCCGTGACAGTGATCCAGCATGCACAATACCAGAACAGAGGGCCCTGAAAATGAAGCAGCTAAATAGAGTTCAGCTATTCTAGATTTACGCATTTGTGTGTAACCTTATATGTATATAATGAGTGTTTAGATTATATGGTTAACAGTTAAATGTTCGTAAACTCTATTAAATGAATAATGCTCAGACTCTTCTGCACGGGGAACAAGTCCTCATCTCTTTGGTCTGAGTTGTGAAGTGAACATTCTTGTTGTGAAGGTGGTAATTAACTCAGAAAATATGCAAATCATTCCAGTAATGGTATGCACCACATTGTACAGGTGTCACTGAGTGCACGGCTAAACTACTGAAAAACACAATATAACTACTTAAATAAATGATATTCAATATACATTGCACAATAATGATATATTTAACCGTGTTTAACACCACCTTAGATTTCACATTACCTGCTGCAAAACAGACACAGGGCATACCTGAGACTGTAATTTTGCAACACACCCTTAGGTCTCAGGTGGCTCCGGTAAGAAAGGTGAAACTGACACACCTTGTCTTTTTTTTTTTTTTTTTAGGATATTAAAAGCAACCTTAGATGAAAGCCCTGTGGCGTGATATGTTAAGAAAACTAAATCTTGTCCAAACCTGTAACTCTTTCATAACAGTTTGTATCAGAAGGTCATGGATTATCAGTGTTTCTCAGACGTTTTACACCGTGTACCACCTCAGACAATATTCGGCTTTCCAAGTAAAACCATTATGACAGAGGTTAACATACAGGAAACCCTATTTGGTTGCAGACAGTTCACACAGGTGGCAGGTGTATTCAGTCTCTAGAACCAGAGATACCTGGGTTGAAAAGCGGTACTACTGATCCACACTTCTCTTCCATATATGTTCTGTTTGGAGCTACAGTTGCAGCGTTTTTAAACCATCTGTTTTACCTCCACGTCACATTTTATCTCCTAACTAATCACGGATGTAAGCGCTGTAAGCGCTACGTGCTAACCTGCATGAATGTGATACTGAAAATATTACAGGAAATGCAAAACATATCCTGTGACATCATAGATTACACATTTTCATTCATTTTTTTCAATAAATACCTCCTAAATGAATTATTTTAATTAAAAAAATAGATCTGAGATTCCACTCAAAGGAGCTTGCGTACCATCAGTGGTACTTGTACCACAGTTTGAGTACCAGCGGTTTAGATAATTCACCTTTTTTGTGCTGACAGACCTCCGTAGTACTCTGCCATTGGGTCCGGTCACTCTGGTATTACTGCTACTGCCAGAGGGCAGGGTGCTGGTAGATGGAGGGCTGGAGGGAGTGGTGAAGGAAGTTGCCTTCTTCTCTGCCAGGTTCTTTTGGGATGCCACATTGTTGTTCTCATTTAAGGTCAACAACCTTATGTCCTGGCTGTCCCCGCTGCTCACGTCGACGTGCTGTCCACTTTTAATTAGGTCAAGATAATCTTTGAGCAGTGACTGGGTTGCAGGATCACTCAGCCAGTTGAGAAAGAGCTCGTCCACCTTCATTTTAAGGACGGGCTGGAGGACTTGTGGTGACGGCATTTTGCAGGATGTTATTGACTTCTCTGACAAACTGTACCTGTGCAGAAATAATAAAAGTTAGGTTAATGTCACAACACACCACTCTGCTTTGAGCACAATTTAAATGAACAAGGCGACAAAGCACAAACGAGGAGCTATTATAAATTCCGCCACTGACAGAAAATAACACTCACAACAGCTTGTTGTCAGCCGTCCCTGCTGTGAGTGCACTCACTAATGTTATTGAGTTTTAGCGCGAACAGTCAATGACTTGGTCCGCAGGCAACAGTAAACGTAGTAAACCCAAATTGACCCCGGTAGTGTTAGCTATTTTTAACTCCACCGTCGGAAATACATCTCTTATGTAACTAACGTCACTTAAAGCTGTCAGTCTACTTAGCAAAAGAGCAATCAGAGCCGAGAGAGTTAGGAAAGGAGTTAGGAAACATCTACAAGCAGGCAAGGCAACAACAGTTTGATAGCTACGATAGCATTAGCGAGCTAGCGTTAGCGGGCTAACTAACGTACCAATTACGGAACGGTAGTGCCAAACGCGTCGATATGACTCTACATTACCTCCACCATAAATAAAGCTGTCCCACACGTGTCTGTTTACCTGTGAATTACTGAAGTAATGTTGTATCTCCGGTGTTCATTACGATGTCCAAAGAGCAGAGCAGCGCCAGCAGCAGCCAGCAGCGGCAAGTTCACAGGCTCGCGTTCCCCTGGTAACCGCAAATGTACTATCGCGAGATCTTCCCACAGGGCGAGAGTTCACACCGCCCACCTGTTTGGTGGTCCCTGAGGTTAGAGAAGAAGAACTGAGAGCAAAGCTGCGGTTTAAAACACTCTGTTTCATCCGAGACAAGTCAAAGTTGGTAAGTTTTAATAAGGATATGTAAAATAAAGTGCAAACTTTGCAGAAGAATGGTCCTTGACAACGTTAAATCACTACAACATGTTATTAGATAACATTAAAAATATTGAATGCAGCTAGTCGAGTTAGTACAGAAGCCCTAAGCCAGGGGTGTCCAAACAGGGGCAGATTTGACAATGTGAAGATGTCTGGGGGCAATACTAACATTTTAAAAATTAAAAAATGAACAATTAAATTTACATACAAATGTACTGTTCTATAACAATTTTATTTTATTTTTTAAAAAAAATGACAATGTCACCAAACCTAAGCCAGTGAGGCATGAACAAATAAAAAAAAACATTTCTGCCTTTCTTTCACATCTGGAGTCAGATAAATTGTATGGAATATGCTTAACTTGCAGGAAGTTGATACAAATCTGAACCTCATGTTCATTCTAAACATGACTTATTATGAGTAATGCAAAGTCTGTCAACATTTAAGTTTAAAATGTTTCACTCTTGCTCGTCTTTCACAAAATCATTCAGAAAGTAATATTTTGTGTCACATCTACAGATATATAACACCGGCAGTTATGTCCTTAAAGGTTCAAATGCTTCATTATGTCAACCAAAAAAAAGCCAAATCTTCCAGCCGTACAGAATCTGACAATCCTAGCAGGCCATAAATAATATATTATAAAAATGAAGTGGGCCCTGATTGGCCCCGGGCGGACTTTAGACATGCCTGCCCTAAGCGGTCAGGTTATTTCCTCTGTTTTCTCGAGATCCGGAGTTATTTATGTCATTATGTCGAAATAGTGTTGTTATCCCGAGATAACAGGATAATTTTCTTGAGATCTCAAGGTATCAACTTTGTTTTCACAAGATGATGCCATAATCATTTTTTCTGATCTCGAGAAAACGAAAGGATAGTCAAATATGTTAAATCATTGCAGCTTCAGCATTCTCCTGCTCCTCTGACACTGCTACACTGAATGATGTTTCCTCCAATGATTCAATATAAAATTATCCCGTTATCTCAGGATAACAACACTTGTTATTTTGACATAATGACATAAATAACTTGAAATCTCGACAAAACCGAGGAAATAGAATGAATGTATGACCACTTAGAGCTAAGAACAAACATAAGATTAAGAAAGTAAGACAAACAAATTAAGAAAGTTGCTTAAAAAAAAAAAGTGTCTTTATTCAACAGAGTAAGAATAAAATGAGGTAAAGACAACAATATGAGTACACAACTGTAACATGAAAAAACATCATTAGAAAGAATACAAAGTGTTTCAGCTGAAAGGTCAGAGGTCCCTTACATACAAAGTAGCTCAGACACACAGTGAAAGAAAAATAACATACATTGCACCTGGCATGACCAGGGAGAAGTTCAGTTGTGGCATCTGACCCTTATCTAAGCAACGACAGCAAAAACTCCTCACAGGAAGTCCTCAGAAAGTCCTCCTATGGAGAAACTAAAATAATAGTTATTCACAGCCGTCACAGTGTCAGGATGAGGAAAGCTGCAGGCTGTAGCCACTTTCTCAAAGGAAAATAATAGAGTTTAATAGTGTAATGGATACTTTTTCTCACCACGTAAAGTTATGTCTATTTTATGTCAAATCTTAATCTGTAAAGTGGTAATTATAGCTTTTAAATAAATAAATGTAGTGTTGAGTAAAAAGTACATATTTCCCTTGAAATGGAGTGAGGTGAAGTGTGAACAATGAAAACGTTAAAAGTAAATGACCTCAGATTTGTACTTAACTAGCCTACAGCAAACTACATGTACTTACATTCCACCTCTGCATGTACCATAAGGCACTGATAAAAAGTGTTTGGCGTGGGAATTCTTGATTTTTGCAAGCTGAGACACACGCGTACTTACCTTGTTTAGCACGATCATATTCACACGCTGTGTTCACAGATCACATTTATAATTACAATCTACATTCCTTTTGTTCGTTTATGATTGCTTGTTTTCTGCAGTGCACAATCCAAATTTGAGTTGGTCATTACTGCAGCACTCATTTCCAGGAAACTAGTTCTGCGTGTTCAATTTAGCCTCTTATGAACTTGATCCCGACTCTCTCTTTGCATGAATAACAATGATACATCTGCGCCTGATTCCACTCTCTTTTACTCTTCTCGTACCCTTGCTCCTCAAAGCAGCTGGGTCGAGCACCTGGTGTGTATGGAGCTGGACATCCTTATTGATTACTGTGAGGGGGAGGAGTGGTCCCAGACATCGTGGCTCCCCTCGCTGCATCCCCAGCGTAGAAAGCAAGCAACACAAGAAAAAGGTCAGTTTAAATAATGGGCACCATATTTGACACCTGGGGGGGGAGTGGATTGTTTTCAGCAGGATGGGACTTTCCAACTCTGCATCTCATATGAAAATCCAAAACGCAGGCTTCAACCACCGCTTGAGTGTTTAACATGTAAAAAAGTTACAGAAACAGATTTCATGACCGCAGGGTCAGACATTAATAGTAGAGGAACAATTTTACTTGGAATTATTTTCACTTACATAACCGCTGCAACCAAAAACAACAACTTGATTACTCAACGTCTCTGTGAATACAGTGTTGCTGGGTAATTATTGTTATTATGCAGGCAACATAACAAGCAGTAATCTGAGTAATCTGTCCCTTTTGGCAGTGACAAATTACAACCCTTAACAAAACATCTCAGACATGTTATTTTTTTTTCTAATCGAAACGTTTTTGTGATTTATCTATTATGTAATTATTTGTTACAAATGCTTCTATTTAGTTTTACATTAGCATTATTACTGATATGTGACATCAAGACATGCAAGATCATTTTGAAACAAAGGATAGACATGATGAAGACCAGACACGGTTGTTTGTTAACTCACCAAAAATTACCTGACATGGACTCGGTATTGATATGTTACATTTCTCTGTTGTTTTTTTTCCACCATTGAGGACCTTAGGGACACCTATCAAACCTCTATCTCATTAATGACCACATTCAAAGTGCCTGTAGCCTTTTTTGTTTAGAACAAATTAATGTTGGTTGCAGTGTTGTGAAAATTATCGACTGAATTCTCCTGATTGCTTCCCTCGATAACACCAGCAAATCAAATCTGAGACATTCAAAGTTGTCCGAGGCGCAGCGCGTAATGAGAAAACCTCTCTGTTCTTTAGAACAGCGTGTGTTTTAGAAACATGTGTTTTAGAGCCTAATCAATATCAGAAATGAGAAGAGAGTGAAAAAAAAAAAAAAAGTGAAGGTCTTGAAACTTTAAACTTTTGCAACTTTTTCAAAGTGTAATTACAGTGTACAAATAGGATTTTACCCAAAGCAGTGTGCATGTTGTTTTTTCGCGCCTTGAAGGACATTTCAAAGGTTTGGCCGAGGCTGAAACCACAGGGGGACAGCTGGTTAGCGTAGGAAAAGTGTTAGTGAGGAGTTCATGTGTGCAGCTCTCCCTAACTGCTGTCAGCTATGCTATATGGGTGCTCTGTGAAGTAAGCGATAAGCAATCTGCTCTAATAAGGAGAGTGAATAAAGCTGAAAATGTTGTGTTGTAGCTATACACTGTGGGCCGTACCATAGTCTGTGTATTTTATTGGAATAGGTAATAGACAGCAGTTATTTTAAGGTTTATTTCACAGTGTTAATACAACTTTGTTCTTCCACATTCAGATTTTTGAATCTGCAAAATGAATTACTTAAACATCTTTCAAGAAGGCACCTAATTTAAATAAAATGTTTGGCTTATCCAACTGCAATAACATAATTAATGTAGACACACTTGGATGGTCGAAATACTGCTTTGGCAAGTACTTTTCCATATTTCTCATCATTATATTTGTACCATTTAAACAAAATGTGATACTTGACTCACAGATGGTTGTCATTGCAGAGGTTGCAGGTCCTCTGATTCCAGTCCAAGCTTTTATATCTTCGAGTGGGATTCAAGGGATTGTGGCGTTTCCAACCGTGAAGTTACAAATATCCTGCCTGTAATTTTTTTTTTCGTTCAGTAGGTACTTTTCCAGTTAAAACTCCTGTTTAAATTGGACATAAAAATCACACAGTCACGTCCGAGCGCACTTTGCAACTCCGGTTCGGTAATTTTTTATAGATGTAGATGTTAGATGTGGAGAGAGAGGGATTATTCTGCCAACTGAAGATAGATATAAACTATCTATATACACAAACATCTGTATGTCGGGTAGTCTGAAGTGTATTTATATCTCATCATCCCACACCAATATTCTCTTCACAGCTCAAATTGCCTTCCTAATACAAGATCAATGTCCTGTAAACAGTGAAATCTACAACATCAAATCACATGAACTGTCTTTAACATGGTATGTATTGGATCTTGTGATATCTGCTCTGAGAATTTGCAAAAGGGCTAACTGTGAATGTATGTCGACGTAATATTGACGGTATTGATGCAGACGTTGTTGCCTTACCTCTGCTCCACAACTTACAGTCATGAGTGAGCTTTTAGGACTGCATGCATGTTTTAAAACAGTTTAAAGCTTAATTTAAAGTTGTTGTTTTTTCATTTTCAGTTAACTCAGATGAGTACTTTTGAATTTTTACAAAACAGACATTGCATTAAACTTTGCATTTAAAATGCCTCTTAACTTTAAACGCCCTGATTTACCTGAAAGTGGGTGGCGGTTTAACAAAATATTAATATGTGTTGTTGTAATTGTTCATACACACATTTTATATAGACATTTTGCTTTCTACAAATACAGAAGTAGAAACGTATTGGACAAAGAGACTACTTAGAACTCTACACCTTTATTTCAAGTACAAATTAGCTACAAAATCATCTCAAAAAGACGCCCACAAAGCAAATATTTTACATTTTCTACCTTTACCTCACACTCAACTGTGTACAATTCAATTCACCTCTTAAAACACATGTAAAATAAATACTTGTTATACACCTAAGGTATCTGAGCCACCACGATGGTCCTGAAATGTCATGTAAGGTTTCTTTGCGAGTACCCGTTGAGCACATTACACTTTACTACGTTAAGTTAAGAGGCAGGATAGATTTGTAGATATTTCTCTGCCTGTCTGATTTCCAGTAATAGCCAGACATTGTTGAAATAACTGCAAGCATAACGTAACAATTTTACAAGAATGTAGCTGGTCTAGTGATACTTTTGACCAGAAATTGCTTTGATCTTGTTCTTAAACATTCTCTGTTTGATATGGCTTTCAAATGAACTGTGCTATGAACCTCACTCTCTGCCTCCCAAAATGGCATCGGGTAGCGATGAGCCTTCTCGTAGCTCTTTCATGGCTACACTGTAAACACGCTACAGTGTTTTTATTCCTTAAGAAAATCACAGACAGAGAATCAAACTGTCTTCAGTCAACATTTAGATTCCTAATACGCTGCGCGAAATGGAGCCGCACAGGAGGAGACTTCTTTCATTAGACACTTCACTGACGCTCTGAAGTTTGCTCCTTCCATCTGAGATGACTTTAAAAGAGAGGAACAATGCCTCTGCCTATTGGGGCCTTTGGAGAATATTTCCTCTCTCATCACATATTAATGAAAGAGGTGGCATGTATGGAGTTGGAGAGCTTAAGCATGAAAACCTGGTTGTGAGTATGCCAAGGAGAGCTGCCTTTATGTTCATGCATACATGTCAGACTCATATATAGGGCATAAGTGACGTGGTAAATATTAATTCTCGGAAATCTTCATATTCACTTTGCACTTGACGCATAATCTGCACATTTATGGACATACTGTACACATACAGTAGATGTACAAGAATATAAAATGTATAACAGCTGCCTGTAGAGGGCACACTTCACCTGGGATCCTTTAGGGCTACACCTTTCCCAATCTCTCTCTCTCTCTCTCTCTCTCTCTCTCCACACATAACACACATAAACAATATTCATTTGAGTATAATCATCTCATATCAGGGCACGGGGGACTGTGTGAATCAGAGGTGAGCCCAGTTATTCTGATGAACGTACTGTACCTCAGTTTTCCCACATTGGCCTCCGTTTCTCCTTTTAATGAGACAGGCCCCATCAAGACGGAGCGGGAGCTTTTTGATATACTCATGGGGGCACGTTAACGCTCATAATTCATAGCAAATCAAGAAAGATTTTTGTTGGAACAGGGGATCACACCAATTACCAGTTGTTTATTGTTTGCTATTGTTGTGTGTTTACTGCAGTCTAATCATATTTGGAGGTCAGCCACAGCGCTACATCAGCTCCAAGTGGAAAAGCTTGTTTGAAGCCTTTCATTTCGTCGTGCCATATTAGCTGCACTGCGAGCGGCCCTAGACAACATGCTGCCTTTGCTTTCAAGATAAAAAAGAAACAAGCATTACATCACTTTCACGAATTAAGGAAATTGCACGTAAATTGGTCACCTAAAAAAAAAAAAAAAAAAAGGACCAGCCCATTAAGGAAAATGTGTTTCATCTATTAATTTGCCTCGAGATAATAATCGTTTACATAATGACTTGAACATGGGAACAAGAGTTTGTGTTCGATTCTGGGCAAATGTTGCTGGCTGCTAATGTTTGGCCAGACAAAGCTCCCTCTTTTTCCTTTCTCGCCCCTCCTATGGAATAGCAGAATCGTGGCATGAAAGCAAGAAAATCATGGAAATCAGCAAGGCCTTATTATACCAAGGTCATTACAGCTGGCTTTTATCCTCCTCTGTACTTATAGGAGGTAAGAGAATCCTATTCTCCATCACCCAAGGCCTCACCTTTGAACACACACACACACCTATATACACACAAGCTCACACCAGGACCAAACACACATATACACGTGCACAAGTTTGCACACACACAACACACACACACACACACCGGTTTCTCTTTCATTTGGCCTCCTTGAATTTCATCATTCATTTTTACATAACATTAGTGTGGCGTGTTAGTGGTCGGCGTGCCTGCATGTAGAGGGCGGCTGTTACTTCAGGAAAAGACTGAATAATGCACGGGGAAAGGCAGGGGAAGGCTCGAAAGGGAGCCGGCAACAGCGCAGATGATCGCCGCCTCATACCATGTATATGAAACAGTTTGAGTATACATGAAGTGAGATGAGTAGATCATAGAGGTTTTGGGGGGGGCGGTGGTGGATTTTGCATCCCTAGACTACAAGGTGAAGTAGAACTAGTAGGTGAGCTGTTAGGCAGCCGTTTCTTGATTAAGATTCAGTAAAAGAAAATGATCGAATAGAACATCTTAGTTATGTTAGCTATAGTTATGTTCTGACCTCTTGCATCCACAACAAAACATGAACAAAACGGGAGCTAAGTGACTGAAGTGTCTCACTTTTTAAGTTGCTCTTTAATGAATTTGGAAAGTATTAACATCCGACTTTGATTTTTATAAAAGACCTTCACGTGGAAACAAAGCAGTTAAAAGACCGGTTAGTATAATACTGTAACACTGTAATTAGGCCATTACTTTTAAAGCAAGCACAAAAAAACCTTTCCACATTTAAAGTTAATATTTTTAATGAGCATCACAGGACAGTTGAGTCTTACTCAATTGCTTCATCAAAAAAAAAAACAAAAAAACGTATAACTGTGATCTTGAGGGGCAGGAAAGTGTTCTGTTAATGTGCGCCAAAGATGGTCTCCTCTGTCTGTCTCAGCGGCTGTGTCTGATTTGAAACTCTCCATTGATCTGATACCACCAAGAACTGGCCTGCATATTAAAACCGATGCTGTGATACAGCTCCTCGGAGACGGATATATTTTGTGTGTGTGTGTGTGTGTGTGTCAGTGTGCAGGCACATGGCTGCAGTCCAGGTTCAGGGTATTACGGGGAAAAAAAAATAAAAAAAAATCCAGAGTTATGTGCTGTCCGCTGATAGTCATACAAACTGTAATATCCCTCAGAAGTCCAGCTCAGCGCCTGCCAACGCACATTGGCCTTCACTTCTGATGCTGACATCATTTAATCTCGAGGAGGAGCCCGGGATTCTGTCCCAAATCCTTGATCTGGTTCACCTTACAGGATGAGCCTCACTGTCTGTCTTCCAAAATAAACAGACTCATTATCTTGTCTGAGGCACACTGACTGTCTTCCTGTCTTTTTTGGTAATGAAGCCTCTCACTGTTGCAGCCCCCGGTCTATGGTGCTTCCAGAATATTTAAAGCCACAACAAGAACACAAATGTCCTCATCTGGTCTGCATGGGAACTGACAACAGGCCAGGAGATATTCTATTTCATACGAGCACACATGTGAGCACATAAACAGACAAGCAAATGCACTGGAATCGTTTCACACAGCATTAAAAACAATCCTCTGCGTCCGTCCGGGTGTGTTATAAGCACAGAACAGGACGCTCACTTCGCAGATTAGGACTGGCAGAAAGTGCTGTGGAGACAGCGATGGAAAAGGATGAACATAAGGTACCTGATCGGACAGGATCAATGAAAAGCAATTAGATGATAAGTCCTGCGTGAGCAGTGCATGGCTACAGGAGCCGGGACCTTTACAGCTGTGAGGAGAACGAGGGGGGATAAACTGTAAAAATATGTCAGACAGGGTTAGATCTGCACACACGAGGTGAAGGAATCTATGAAGCTGTGATGATATGCATGGTGTACAGTATTTATGTGTGTTTGTCTGCACGTGCTTCTGCCTCCTTGTGTGATTTGCGCGTGGCTTATGTGTTTTGCCTAACATCTATTGTCATAATCATGTGTGATTATTAAGGGAGCAGGCTTTTCACAGCAGGGGAAAAAAAAGGGGCTGAGCCGACAACAGGTTGGGCCTCCCATTGTGTCTTTGTTTGAACGCTCAGCAAATACATATTCATGCTCCCAATATGCACACAATAGCACACATTTGTTTATAATCTTTGTTTATTTGGGTTGCATACATTAACAGAAAACACCTTTTTTTTTTGTTGTTGTTGCTTTGTTCGCGGTTGTACTGCAGACACGGGCAAATAGTACGAGCAAAGAAAGGTTTCCTCGTAAAAGAGGTGGATGCAGTCTCTGGGTGCTGATGCCTTGTTATTTCAATAGTATCCCTGGGAGAGGTTAAGCGCTTGCAGCAGGCTAGCTATTAGGCTAAACCGGGATGCACTGTGTGTTCTGTGTGGGCTGAAAAGACAAGTTCTGACCATTAGCGTACCTCCTGTGCCTGCTTCCAGAGTACAAAAGCTCATGAGTTTTTCTTCCAGTTTGTGGGGGTAATGATGACACACAACAAATAACTTGATGCTTAATACAGGCTTTGTTAGTTTATTGTAATAGTTTTCTGTGTATCTGTTCCAACTAAAAAGATCCCTCATTTGTGGTCCTTAAAGCCAAATGATGGTGTAAACACAGTGTATGGGCTACAGTGAAGTGCCTTTATACCGGATTCGTGCATCTGCTCCTTTCCAACACTAGATGGCTGTGTGTGCTATGTATGCTTTGTATCCGCACCACGGGTGCAGCCTCCTCGTGCTGCTTTTATTGGCCCTGGAAATGCAAGGCTGAGCAAAAGGGATTTTTGTTAATAATGCTTTGAGACACTTGGGTTATGAAAACACACAGCTACACAGACATAGCACCCAACTTAATGTTTTGATGTTTGAATTTGCCAACCCTTCATTTTTTTTTTTTTTTCATGAAGTCACGAACAATGGATTAAATATACTGTCATCAGAAAAGTCAGGAGCAGATGCACACTCACTGAGGTGAAAGTGCATTCGAGTAGATTTAAAAATAAACTCTATGCAATGTCAATTTTAATATATATTCCACAAATCTGGATTATTTTTTTTTTTTGGTGGAGCAGGAAAGGCTTCAATTAAACTGACAGATTTCCAAACAAGTCAAGGGTACTATTAGTGTCAGAAGAAACCACTGAGCACATTATTTATCATTATCATATAATTATTCTGACTTTCTTTTATATTAATGCGTCCACTCTGTGTGTTTTGTGTAGGAGGCTATTTGTAGTTTCATTATGTGCAGTAAATGCGACCACATAGAGCACTTGGTCGCAGTATTGACTTTGAAGATTGCCTTTCTTCTTCTTCTTCTTCAGAGGCCGTCCGTCTCTTTAGCCCGAAGCTCCCAAACCGCACAGCCGGCCAGTTCGTGGTGGCCTTTTATTATGATGTCAGCACTTCGCTTAAAGAGCATTCAATATCTCTAGGACGACCGTTGGTGGGACATCAATAGAATAATACAGACACACACAGTGGACGGCTATTCCTCATAGGCGGTCAGTTCATTTGCTCATTGATTTATCGGTAGCTGACAGTGTAATGGAATTAAGCGGCAGTGATTATCGTGGACAAACAGGTTGTTTGTTTGTTTTTCTCGCATCTGTCGCGAGACGGTGGTGCGAAGAGTTTCAACGCTCGCCAGTGCGCGTGGATACATTCAAATCTGCGCATAAAACAAGTCTAAAACAAATGAGAAGACAGAAGGTCCTGAGGCTTTAGTAATACAGAGAAAAGGGGGAAAGAAAGAGCCGGAAAAGCAGTGGAGTAGAGGAGAAGACTATTAGGCTCGCTCTCTGATTTGCAGGCCTGTTAAAAGATGGTGATCGAGAAAACAAGCAAAGCTTTGTGAGACAGTTGTACCAAAATCACCTACATAAATCAGGGTGTGATTACTTCAGGAGCCGGAGTTATTGGGTGCTAACATCGCTGCGCTCGCTCTTTAACGTTATTAACACTCTTAATGGTGAGCGACAGCTTGAAACAGAAGCCTCGCGTAGCCTCGATCTCTCTTCTACAAACCCAAACAGCTGCAACAACAACAGGAAACTTTAAAAAAAAAAAGAAAAAAGAAATCACGTTTCATCTGGATGCTATCAGCACGATGCTAAAATCCTTCAAGATTGAAAGAAGTTGGATGATTCAGTGCTGAATGCTTTGTGTACGTTCACGCCTCCACTTCTCGATCTACTACTGCATCCCTGCCTCTGTAATTCATGCAAAATGAAATGAAAACCTTCTTAGCAATATGCAGATTTCTTTATGCAAAGCAGCATTACCTATGGTGCACGGACGGCAGCTAATGCCTTTGATCAGTCTCTCTGACATTCTCTAACTACTGAGAAGAAAAGAACTTAAAAATTGTAAAGGCTCTTAATTGAAGTGAACATAAAAGAAGATACATGGTGTTAATTGGTATACGCTAAGAATAATCTAGACCTTGGAGACCACTGTCCCTTACCGGCCCCCCTGCCAAAGTGTCAGGATTTACATCTTTAATTCAAGATTTCCCCACATTAATTACCTCGCAGGCAGCGAAATGCGGATCACTTCATTTTAAAGTATAATAAACATCCAAATAGTTTCTCCCCCACCTCCACCATCCCCATCCATGAATATCAATTTTTTGTTAGTGTGCAAAAGCCTCCTGTTCTCGTGCAGAAATAAGTGGGGTTGTGAATGTGCTGGTCCAGAATTGAAATATAGTAAAACATAATTGAAGTGAACAAACGTTGGACAAAAACTTTAAACAGAATTTATCAGATAAAAAACGCATAAAGATGGAGAATTTTAAAATAATAATAATAATAAAAAACACTCAAAAGGTCACTGAAAGATGCCGCGTTAGCTATTTTAATGCAGGCGTTACAGCGCGGTGTTATGGGAAATACACAACCTGTTTAAAGACAAAATATAACAGCTGATATAAAAGCAGGTTTAGATTTATACCTGTTTTAGAACACCGTATTTTGCATGGCATCATTTTGGCATGACAACTAATTTGTATGTGTGTTATGTGTGTATTAGTGCACCTGTGTGTGTGTGTGTGTGTGTGTGTGAGAGAGTGTCTGCTTTGCAGTGAAGTAAAGCAATTTGAACACTGGGCCCCAGTATGACCTTTGATTATGAGAGGAATACAGCAGTGCTCATATCCCAGGCCTCTCTCCGTTCTCCCTCTCAACATGATGAATGGGACACCCTGAGCTGCAGGACAAAACAACCATTTGAGGATCCAGGGTGACACACACACACACACACACACACACACACTCTCTCTCACACAGACACACAAGCAGATACATGTGCATGCACGTGCGCACACATAGAAATGCTGACAGACAAATGACACACTGATGGAAAGTGAAGCACTTTTAAGTCCTTAAATGCCACCAGCAGGAGCACACACACACACACACACACACACACACACACACATAGTAATATTACAACACCTACACTTATCTCCTTCTCTTTAAAGCACATTTAACACAGTACTGCCCTTGAAAATAACCAGCAAAGCTGAGGCTTTTATCTTATGAGCAGGGTTCATGTATGGTTTTATTAGTAGAGAATAGAAACACCCACTATGGCTTATTGAAACAGTTTCAAACACACCCCAATGTGGTTAATATTATGCAGTTTATTAAGCAACAATAAGCAATTTATGTAAACACAGTTCAAACGAGCAGTGCTCCTGTACACCTTAAAATGCTCCTCTTTTTTTTTGAAGTGGATTTATTTTGGGGTTTCATTGTAATTTATTGGCTCAAAGTGCACGATACAGTGTTAAAACTGATTTGATATGGAAACCTGCAGGGACATATTAATTAAAATAGCAATCTAATTAGCATTCCACTGTGACCTAAAAGTTGAATATTATTAGAGCTGCAACCGTCGGCTGTGATGAAAAGAGCTTACATGACAGTGAAATTGAAATTCAAAGAGCTGGAGATAATGTACACACAGATCAAAAGAACAAACGGTGGGGAGAAAAATAACACACCAAGAAGTTTTACATTTCCTCATGGGGGGGGAAGCTAGTGTGTGCGCGCACCTTCACCCAAATACACACGAGCACACGCATAGGCACATGAGAACATACACTCGCTCACGCCGTGCTAGGTAGTTTGGTGTAATTTAATCCAAAAATCCACCAGACACGAATAACGCTGCTCTCACGGCTGTTTTTTGGGTTTGCAGAACAGGAGTTTAGCCAAAATGTTGGTATTTTCATATAAATCTTTCTCCACGTTTGTATAATTAATTGTAAAATGTTGTAATTTTAAAGTTATATGGTGACATGATCTAAAAGGTTTGTGTTATGCAAACTTCAAAATACGTTCATAGGGTCAAAAAGTGTCGTCGTAGTGGGGCATACACTGTTTTAATTGTTTTGTGAACTGATATGCAGTGAACCTCAGGACCAGTCGTGGAAGAAGTACTCCCTTTATTTAAAAGGATTTAGTGGCCGTGTATAAGTTAGGTTGCAGATTGGTATTAACTGAATACTCCTCGCCTCAGAAACTCAGCCCACTATACTGTAGAGCCGGTTATAGGTTAGTTTGTCTGTGCTGGGCTACTGTAGACAGAGGACCTGCTCCCTCTGTGAATATACAAGGTGCTACTTAGTTACTAAAAATACAATGATTCTTATAATCGGGTGATTGTAAACTAATGAATACTTCTAAATATTATATTTAGTTTCTGCAAAATTCTGCTAATAAAACAGATCCCCCTAAATCTGACACACCTGTAAGTAAAAGTAGCAACACCACCAATTTATAATACTCTGTTATAAGTCCTGCGTTCAGAAGTGTAAAAGTACATCAGTATTATGTGTATAAATATCCTTTGTATCCTGTGTTTTATTATATTATAATTATATTATTTTATAATTATTGTTGATACATTAATGTGTAAGCGGTGTTTTAATGTTGCAGCTGGTCGAGGCTGACCCTAATTTGAACTACTTTATATATTGCTTGGTATTTTAATCTATAACAACACATCATCATATTGATCATATTTAATAAGATCATCCTATGTTTTGTATTCAACACCTGAATCTGCTCAGTTACTTGTAACTAAATCGCTCAGACAAATGTAATGGAGTAAATTGTACATGAGTATGAAGTATTAAATTAGCAAGAAATTGGAAATGCTCGAGTAAAGTGCCTCAAAACTAAATGTAATTTATTACTTTCCACTGTCGCTCAGCATTGTCACACTGCAGCGATACCACATGAGGAAATCTACATAATAAGAATACAAATGAAAATATCAATATTTATTGACAGTTTTGTCCATAGTTATCATTTTCTCAATTTATCCTATCATCCCAGCGCTGTCAATAATTTTTTTTTTCTCACATTGACCTGAGGTCAGAGGTCGCCAACCTTTTACATTCATCACTTTGTCCCCAGTTGAATAACCGGCGCGTCACAGTCATATTGAAGTATCGCTTCTCTACAGTCAGCTGGAGGAAGCAGAGTGGAAGGTTTACATTGCTTCAATCATTGACACCACACTTGAACTGACACGTTACATCATATCACCAACAAGCTGCTGCTCACAGTCGCTGGGTGTCTGGTTAACCTATATCAACTGCCACAGCACGCCCCCCTCCACATATACATTAAGCCCTATACAGGTCATGACAATCAAAACAGTCCTCGCAGGGGTCAGAGCACTCCAGTCCGCTCAGTGTTACTTTGGTTTAACCTTGAGGGCTTCTGTGCTTTCCTCTGCATCCCTTCAGGGAGAGCTGCATATTCCTGCATAGCCTTGTGCACGGGGCCGACTCGCCTGTTTCCTGGGGAAGGGCCTCTACGCTTCTCCTACCGCTCTACAAGTGGGTGTGTTAACATGTGTCCCTGCAGTGGGCCGGCGTGCCAGCCAGCCAGTGATAATTATTCATTAGTATTCATTAGTGTGAGGTGCTGGCCGGTGCGGGGCTCATGTTGAATCAGTGTTTTGACGAGGCCTCGGCCCGGCGCGGGTCAGCGAAGAGCCAGTAATTAGGCCCACCAGTCAGGAGGCATTTTCCTAAGCACAACACGTGAGGTTGAGAGAGAGAAGATGCAACCACCAGGAGAGGAGCTGCAGAGAGAGAGAGAGAGGAAGGAGGGAGGTGGAGAGAATGAGTGTTTTTTTTCAAAAGAAAGCCAACCTTGGTCTCCTTGCTTCCTTGTCTGGGTGCTGTTGAGCACCTTAACCTCTCCATCACTCACTCCATCAGCGGGAAAAAAGTATGATAACCTTGGTTGTCTGCTTTGTTTATCTTGTGCCCTTTCTATTAATTTTTTCCACTACGCTTCTTTGAAGCTTTTTTGTTGAAATTCGAAGTTAACCTTGTCTGCCTCCTCTTCTCTCCTCTCCTCTCCTCTCCTCTCCTCTCCTCTCCTCTCCTCTCTAATATGCATATATATATATATATATATATATATACATATATATATATATATATATATATATATATATATATATATGTATATATATATATATATGCTTGTTTGTTTCATTCTAATGTGTCTGCCTTTGTTGCATATGTTTATTTATGGGTCTTTGCATGTCGCATGGTTGATAATAAGAGCAGTTATTATCACTTACAGACATAATTGCGTAATGGTTAACATGACAGAGTGGTCGCCTCCAAGGAATGCTGTTAGTATTGTACATGCGGCTGAGGCCTAACTGAATTAATCTAATCGGAAGATAATTACGCTGGCTGGAACAAAGCCGGACCAGATTTATCAAACTGCTTCCTGCCCCGTGAGCCATTAAAGGAAGGAGATCTGCGAGCCTCGTAAGGTTAAAGGCGTCTGGCGCACCTCAAAAGCTGGCTGTGCCACAGCTGTCAGTACATATCTGACACAGAAAAGGGGCCTTGACGTTGACTGACAGCAATTGAGAAAACAAGGGGTCAAGTGTTGCGCTTGTTGCGAGACAGGAGAGAGGAAGGCGCGAACCCCCCAGATCCAAATCCCCGCGGAGGACAGCAGAATCTAGAGGAGATGATAGCTTGTCCTGTCAACACATGACGTCAGTTTACCTTGAATTAAAACAAAGAACATAAGAGTTTGGCAGCTCCTCTCCGCTCCTCTCTTTCTATTTTCTTGATTTCCTTCCTCTCCCTCACTCATGTACAAGTGTGGATACACATCGGAGGAGGTGAGGCAGAGCCTTGCATAGCCTCTCTCTGTATCCTGACATGATTCCAGATTAGACAAATTCCCTAAACTACAAGTGGATGGCATGACACCCTCCTCTTCCTCCCAACAACCACCTTCCCCTCCACTCCTCCTCTACCTTCTTCTCTCTCTCCTCCCTTGGTCTCTCCGGCGTGCGTGTTTTTCTCCTTCAGATTTATGACACCGGCATATAGGTGCACTTGACAGCTCTCAGATTGGCGCTGTAGAAGAGGGAGATCCCAAAGTGAGATGGGTTAGCTGGGTAAATCTATCAGGGGTCCGTCCGGGAGGAGCAGGAGAAGGAGGAGGAGGAGGATGAAGTGTGTGTGTGTGTGTGTGTGAGTGCAATGGGAAGGGAGGAGGGAGGGGGGCCAAGGGATATATGGGGAGAAGGGGAGAGGAGAGCGAGGGAGAGAGGCTTGGTGGGGCCCCGCTGAGCACATAAGCTTCCATGCTGAGCACAACCGTGGCTGGCTGACAGTTGTGCTCAGCCTTCACTGTAATAATGAATAAAAGGAAACTCCCTGCAGATTACACATCTTCCGTGTTTTGACATTGACCTTAATACATAATTTAACCACAAAGCCTGAAGAGTGTGTAACGAGATAAGAGAGGACCAGAGGATAGAAAAAAAAAAAAAAAGGATGCCCGAGCTAAAACATACAGAAAAAAAGAAGAAGCCTCAGCTGTAATGGCTCTAATATGATCAAGCCTGAGAGGACTCTTGCCACCAGTAATGTTTTTTCTCTCAACAGGATAGAGGGAACATTTTGGGGAGAGGACTGCTGGAAGATGGTAGCACAAGTGGAAAACCAGGTGTGTGTGTGTGGGTGTGTGTGTGAAAAATGCAGTGATTTTCCTGCTTATCGAATTCCCAGTGGGAGGAGAAGGTAGTGCTGCTAAACCTCAATAGAATAGTAATGTACCAGCTCCTGCTGTTGTGTGTGTGTGTGTGTGTGAGTGTGTGTGCCACTTCTCCCCTGTTTGTGTACTTCCTCCTGGTGTCTGTGTGTGTGTGTGTGTGTGTGTGTGAAAGTGTAGACCGGCTGATACCTGAAAGGGGTATTTGTCACTGTCAGTGTCACTTCTTGTGTGTGTGTGTGTGTGTGTGTGTGTGTGTGTGTGAGGCTGTGTGTTTGGGTGTTTTCCTCAGGGCGTGCGAGTGTTGTGATGTTTTCACTGACTGTTTAGAGCGGTGTGTGTTTGCTGAGCCAGCACTCTCCGCCACAGGTTATGTCACTCCGGCTGAGGTCACAGTGTCACACACACACACACACACTGTCAGGAAGTGCTTCCTTTACTACTAGGCTCACAGAGCTAAGTGGAATGTGTCCGCTGCATCCCTAAATAATGCTCAAAGTCAGCGTTTCACAGCAGAATTTTGATTATTTCTTTAAAACAACACCTTATTTGTGCATTTACTTTGTTCCTTTTTCTTACGGGAAACGTTCCTGCACATCACTCATGCATTAACAATCGTTACTCCCCCAATTAAGGAGGCGATTACGTCATCGGTGGCCCGCTAGGTGACGTGAAACACAGATGCAGATATTAAATATGAATTACAGAGGCCGTATCTGCACCCCCCTCCCCCTCCACTCTTCCTCCCCTCTCTCTCATCCTCTTAACTCCTCTTAAACCCCTTTCGTATTTGGGCTCTACAAAGACAGACAGCTCTGTAATTGAAGCAGCGTGTCAAAGCCGTCTTCCTGTCCGCGAGTAACCCTCTGATTCACGCTCTTCTCATTAGTGTCATAATTACCGCCGGTTGAAAAGCGAGGGCCTGAGCGAGCCCCTTTTTTTCCGTGGACGCTAAGGTGAGAAGTGCGGGGCCTGTGGCGCGCTCAGTCGGGGGGAGGGAGTTGAGGCTGACCTCCAGCCCAGTAGGGGGCAGTAAAGATGTACTGAACCGAGCCCGCATGGTGTCCGAAGCTCTGCGCAGGAGGTCTTTTTAGAGGCTTCATGCTGCTTTGCATGGTAACAAGCTGTTGTGAGGGGAAAGCTGAGTGGCTGATAAATGAAACATGAAGAATTGCTGGATGGAATTGATGAGCTCTGCTACTTTTTCCCCCGCATTTTCTATTTCTTCTACCATCCACGCATCCTGCTCTTTATTTTGTGACTCCACTAAGATTCACACACCTGTCAGTGTGTCCCCAGGCCTTGGCCTCGGCCTCGTGTCTCTGGGCTCTTTGAGCTCTTCAGGGGATTTGCTTGGCTGTGGCTTAACCAGGCCTGAACAGCCTCCAAAGCAGTCCAGCTGGGATGGACATCTAGTGTACGTGTGTGTGTTAGCATGTGTGTGTGTGTGGACTTGTGCCATCATGGCTCAGTTACCACACAGAGCCACAGCTATGACGGTGGTGGCAGTGGTACTTTGGTGCTTTGCCATCAGGCTTTCCTCCAAGGGCTGTGTCAAGACAGAGAGAGTCTTGGTCCTGAGTGTGTGTGCATACATGCATGTGTGTGTGTGTGTTGGGCGATGCAGGGCGGTGCTCTACTTCTGCGGCAGTAATCTAATGAGCCTGTAAACACATTCATTTGACATCATTAATTGGAGGGAGATCAGAGATCCGAGAGGGTGTGTGTGTGTGTGTACTGTGTGTGTGTGTGTGTGTGTGTGTAGCGGTCGGAGGGTTCTCCCATCAGAGAGGGTTCTCCCAGATCAAAGATTTAGACTGTGAAATCCTTGATTATGCGACAGAGAGACACATTAGAGGCAGTTTTCTGCCAAGCTGGGAGAGCAGCAGAGTGTTTGGTCAGTGCCAGCAGCAGGCCTTGATTTCACCAGTGAAAAGCACTGAAGCGACGCGCACAAAGCCGCCCTCTGTTTTGTCAATTTTGACGACGAGTGGACGAATCAAAGTTTGAAGACAGGGAGTTTGTCTTGTCCCAGTTTATTGATTTGCAGCAATTTTGAACACACAAAGCCATATTTTGGACAGTGTAGCGACAAAGCGCCCGCTGGTGCTTTTGAAAAAAGTTTGACTCGTCTTTGTAACTGTCACAGAGTGTGATCCATTAGCTCTAATTGTGCTGCCATACTGGTTCAGTCACATTTGTCAGCTGGATCTAAGCTTTAGGGGAAACAGAGGTGCACTGCTGGAGTTGCTAGCTAGTAGTCCTCTCTGACTGCTCTTGCTCTGACTGTAACCCAGTCCAGTCCTTAATGATCTATCTGTCTACCACCCGCACAATGGCCCACACTGCTGTTCGCTTTCATTTACAGAGTGCCAGTCTCTGAACTCCCCTCATCAACCCTTTGTTCCTGGCTGTTTCATGTTTTTTGGAGGGGGGGGGTTGAATAGCATACCTGTGTATGGGATACTTTTGAGTGAGCGCTTGAGAGAGACAGCTAGTGCAGGAATTTTCCAGGGCAATACATTATGAAGATTTCACTTTCTGCCTTTGATTCTGCACTGACAGTTGTCCTTCAGCCCTCCTTTAAAGTCTCACTTTCAATCCCTAATGGCTGTCATGTCGCTGCGCTCTCTGGACTCTTACTCAAAGTGTCATTGGCATAATGGTCGGCAGCCGTTGGCCTCTTTTGATCATCCATGCTGTGTGCGAGAGCAACTGGAGCCGAAACAGTGAGGTGTATGAAGTGTATGTGTGTGTGTGTGTGTGTGTGTGTGTGTGTGTGTGTGTGTGTGTGGTGCTTGCACCTCTGCTCGGCTGCCACTCCCAGGCAAAGCTCCGCGACCGGAAATCTAAAATTCACTTTCAAATAGTTTTCCTCCTGTTCTTGGTGCCTAATAGCCAAGCAGTGGAAAGTGTGTGTGTGTGTGTGTGTGTACTCATTAAAGGGATAGCGCAGGTTTCTACTGTATCAGCATCTCAGGCTCAGCCCAGTTTGGCACTCCCTCAACGCCTATGCATGCTCCAACAAAAGGATGAAGGGCTGCAAGGGAGCTATGAAAATGTGTGTGCGTGTGTGTGTGTGTGTAACGGTGAGCCGAGGCCTTGGACAGACAGAGCCAAACAGCACTCAAGTTCAAACACCCCGGCCTGTGTTCAAATGCGTCAAGCCGGTCCAAGATAAATTCACACTCACCAAGCCAGAAAGAACACATCTAAGGAAGATGATCGGGGCCAGAAAACACCCGGAAGAGCTGTGTTGCATTCCAACACAGACGTGTCTGTAATCGAATGCAGTGCGCGTCCACTCAATGACATTATGTTCAAACATCCTGGGCTTGAAACCCTCTGTGCGTGGATCCAAGTTGTGTCACTCTTCCAGGGCCAGTGTCTCTCTCATTTCCTGCCTGCTTCACCTGCCTGCCCTCAAGCGGCTCAGGCCGCAGTCCAGGTTTGAGCCCAGAGCTCGTGGGAGCCGACGCTATCAACGTCCAGAGAACAAGACCAGAGAGTTGCCGCAGGGCTGCTGCACAACGAGACAAGAGCAGTTATTCTGCTTTGATAATGTCCACTCAGAACACGGTTATCGAACCCGACAGAAGCACTGTATATTATATACATACACAGGTGGAGAAACATCGTTTCTGACTCCGCTGATTATTCCATGTTGCGTTCTCTTGCTCCTGTACGGCCTTTCTCCTGAATCCATCATTCCCTTTATTCTGTTCATGCTTGTTTTTTTTTCCCTCCCAGCATTTTGCTCGCACGCTTTGTTCCTGCAAATCCCTTCAATATTGTAAAATATATTGAATTATACAAAACTCAGTGCCTCCTACAGTCTGAACTTTGAACTCAGCATATTTGATGCAAACAAGAGCAGCGCGTACAATCGTAGTCCTACATTTAAGCGTTTCTATTGTGGTAGTTCCACAGAACTTTTTCTTTTTTCTTTCTTTTCTTTTTTTTGCCTAGTTTCCACAGAAAACTTCTTCACTTCTGAGTTAATCGATTTGTCTTTGGACTTATTTATTTAATACACACACTCGCACACATACATGTGCAGCCCTCCCCTCCCCTTTATCCACAGAGGGATCCAGATCAGAGCGCTCGGCCAAGATCGTGTGTGATGTAAAGTTCTGGAGAATAAAAGATGTCTCTTCCAATAACATATTTCCTGCATGTATCGAAAGACGTGTCAATTTCAGTTACACCTGGTGCAGCAGTTGGAAAACAGAGAGTTCTTCGCTTCTAAAAGACAATGCCATACTAGTCACTCCCCACCTGAATGACTGATACATTAAACATGCAGAAAGCAGCGGGAGGACACTAGGGAAGGAGCGTTCAAAGACAAAAACATCGCATCCAAAAACAAAACAAACAAAAAAAAATACGTTGCTTGCTACAGTACAATGCAACGCAGCTGTCTGCTGCTGCAAACTAGCACCACACTGAATCTTTCCAGGAACAGAGACAGTATTTTTACTGTACAGACAATAAGAAAAAGGAACAATTTATAATTTAGCTGAACGTTTAAGTGGTGTGTGAAATTCCAGTTATTATCTAGCAGCCCCGTGAATCTATTTCTATATCTCTGTAATATTCCAGCGACGTTCGGCATTGCAATAGTGAGCATTTTCCATAGTCTGAAAGCTATTCCAGAGAGGCAGCTGATCACACGGGCTTTTGTAAAAGAAGCTGAGGAGCATCTCTGCCCTCTAGTTCCCTGACAGGACTGTCAGAGTACATGTGGTGCCTATAGACCAGACGCACTAAAATCCGCAGTCCTCATCGTGCTCATGAAATGCTGACACAGCTGCCCTAGGCCTGGCCTGTTGTAGAAAATTAATTCAGGCAAGTCAGAGGACACCTCAGTCAGTGAGACAGACAGACAGAAGGGGTCCTGTAAGGCAGTCAGTGTGAAGAGGTGTAGAATCTCTGGTCTTTGTTCACTGCTGGACACGTTAAGACTCCATTAAGGAAAGCCTGACACACAAGGCGACGGCTGTCTCTGTTCTGACTGAGCAAGCAACTTCTGCTCGCTTGCTCACTCTCTCTCACACACACAGCAATATTTCGTCAAACTGAAATGAAAATTTATTTTTTTACACCAGGAAACCAGTAAAATCCTCTGAGTTTTATTTGGACTCAGCTATTTATGTGATAAAAATGATAATTACCAACAAGAATAAATGTGAGTTTTATTCATTTTTTTCCGCAGCGACAGAGCCCTGACATTAGAGTTGTCACAGTCACACTTAAATTAGTGTCACAGAGATGTAGACTCCACCACTCCAAGCTGGTTAAATGTTGAATGTTGCAAATAACCAATGAAGTGGAGGGAATAAACAAATCGAGCCTTCACAGCAATAAAGTTCCCACAAATATATCCAAACCATCTTTTGAAAAACATAAAAAAATATATGCACTATTGCAATTTTGCCTGTTGCATCTTTTTAGTTATTTATATTTGAGGACATTTCAAATTTCAGCTGCACACCTGGAATGAGTGTGCGTTATTTCTACCTCGTGTGATGGATGGCAACCGATTGCTTGCAATATTCCTCACGCTGACTTTTCATCAATATCTACAGTGAGCAATTTTATCTGAAGATGAAGATGTGATTTTTTTTTTTTAATCAGCTAACAGCTTCTGTTGCCAGACCTAAATTCAGATTGGAGTCTTAATCTTGAGTCTTTAGTTAGGCCTTGGGGAATCGTTGTTAATAGATCTTCTTGCACACGGCCTCTGGCTTAATCCTTGCCATTTACCACTTCCTGTGCTAGTTTGCTAAATACTCTCAATTAGGTGGCTGGCGGGGAATTTTGTATCACTCCGTGTACTGACCACTCCTCCTTTTTTTGGCCTGACCTTGGTTCCTATAGAAATGGCCTTGAAGGAACCTTGGTGCTTCATCTTCAACATCTCTCTAGATATACTGCTAACTTCATAGTGAAATGATAATTAACTCCCAGCATCAATTAGCATTCAGCATGTAGAAAGGGTAACGAGGAGCCAATTACAAGAAAATATACATAATCAATTATTTATTCGCTCTTAATTACAGTGAGTTTTACCCTGTTACAGCAGCGGCAGTTCAATTAATGACCTTCAGCTATCTTCATTTGAAATTGCCGTGGAGCGGAGGAATTTACCCAAACCCCACAGTGAAACAAAAGCAGCAGAAACACACACACAAACACACACACACACACACACACACACACACACACACACATTTGCACAAACTCAGAAAAAGAAACTGAACAAGGGAAAGTGGGAGAGAGGAGGGAGAGCAAGAAAGAGATGTAGCGAGAGAGAGAGAGAGAGAGAGAGAGAGAGGGAGAAAAGAGAGGGAGCAGAGGAGGGAAGGGACTGGCACTGTCTGTCAGTCAGATGCCCAGAGCTGCGGTGTACACGGTGTCACCCACACGACCGAGCCGTCTGTCGAGGCCACCTGCCTCATTATGGGAAATGTATGCATCTGGGGCAGGCTCTGGCTGGCTCATCCTCAGCATGGGCAGGGAAAATGGCACACTGGCAACTATTACTGCATTATGTTAGCAAGCTGTACACACACTGCATGCATACATACTGCACAGAGAGAGAGAGGAGAGAGAAAAAACTACCGAGCCAAGAGTTTCACTGAATGGGCTGGAAAATTTTTTTTTGGGGAAGTGACTTGGTGTATGTGTGGATTTCTCACACGCGAGTTCACGCCGGGATAAGGTTGGTGCCATTCTTGGACAGGCGGTTTATTGCATATGGCACCGTGATACATAAAAATACAATACGTGATGAGGTAGAATTTAGAGTAACTGACGCCCCGTATTTGTATATTCAACATATTCAAAGTGTAAAATGTGCACGGCGGTGAGTAAGTTTGACAGTTAATACAAGAGTTTGTGTGTGTGTGTGTGTGTGTGTGTGTGTGTGTGTGAGAGAGACAGACCGACTGAGAAGACAGCATGTCAGTAAGTGGACAGCTGAATGTAGTGACTGCCTGGACCCTGTGTAAATGTCCTCTTCTCTGGCCACAGGGTTCGACAGAAACCAACACGCACAAATGGAACAAACTGATCACAACAGAAAACTTTCTCCCTGTCCATCCGTGCTCACCCCCCCTTTGCTCCCGCCTTCCGCCCATACCTGGCCTGAATACCATTAGACCTAATGGAGCGCGGTGTGAGGGACAGCCAATCATGATGGCGTCCCGTCAGTGACACCGACATGTATCTTGGTGCTCATTATCATCCTTGAACAGCGCCAATTTACATCTGATGCTCTGACTAATTCTGCTCCAGTGTTGTCAAGAGGCATAGGAAGTGGCCTGGCCGTGATGACAGCGCGGCTGTCAGGAGCCTGTGGATGGAGGATTCCTCGGGGCATGATTTAATGCCCATGTCAAGCCCCGCTGTCAGCCTCTCTCTCTCTCCCCGCTCCCTGCGCTCCTTCTCTCCATCCAGCCATTAGGATTCAGCCAGCGGAGAGATGGAGCGGTGGAGCTGGCGATTGGCCTGCTTAGGATTCACACTCTGGGCAAGAAAATAACACGCCCTGATTCACAAGTGATTACCCTTTCCCTGTAAACTGCAATTAAGGCTAAAAAAGAAAAGCGGCATAGTGGTGACGGAGAAACAAAACGTGCACGACCGGCAAGTGAAGAGGAAAACCTTGAGCATTTTTCCCCTTCTCTGGTTTATGGCTGCTTGTTTGTCTAATTTCCATAGGCAACTTTTCTGTGGTGTTTTGCTGTTTGGTTGTATAACACCCACAGATTTCGTGGCCCCTCGCCCTCCCCCTTGTAGAGTGATTAACATATTGCATGATGTCTCCGGATAGTTCCTCTTGCACTGTGCAGTTCTTACTTGCCTCTCTCTCTATATATATATTTATTTTGGTCAGGACAGAACAGACTTTTAAGCAGTTGGATCATTTTTGTGGAGCCAATCATGGCGTGAAGGTTGATTTAATTTCCAAAATTCGCGACGTTCACAGACTGTGCGTGTGAATTTTTGGAGAAAGAGACAGACGCTGTCCGCTTATCTGAAACAATAGCCAAACCTGAGTCGCCTGACCTCTGTTGACCTCTGCTAAAGGTCAAAGGTGAGAGGGGCCACAGATGGCTGGAGACAGCGAGTAGCCAGGACAGATAGGACAGAGGGACAGAGTGCAGATATTTCACAATAGGAGAGACTTAGGAGGTTATATGAGTCTGAAACATAGATGTGCAAAAGCCCACATTTGGCCTCAGTCTATGTGATGGTATTCTTACAATATGTTGCTACAATATGTTGCCCACCCCCGGTTTCTCTGCTCCCTAACAAGGCAGTGATGGATGACCAGAGATTTTGCTGCCTAATGTGCAGAGTGTTAGGACATATGGCTCAGTTTGGGCTGTCCTTGTGAGCTCTCTCTTTAAACATGAGCAGCAGAGCGCTGCACACAGCAGAACACACACAGCAACTGCCTCAAAATAGAGGCTGGCGTGGTTTTCATGTGAGTCATCCGGCTTTAAGATCACAGTAGCAGAAATTAACCTGGCTGTTTCCCCCGCTTTAACTTTTAATGAACATTAATTAGATTCGGTATGGCTTGTGCATGTTTTGGCTCGGCTTCATATCCTCTTCGGCCACATTAGGCTGCGCTCGCAGACGCTGATTGCAGCTCTCACAACGCTTCAGCTGTCTGAGGAAAAACACACATTCATTTCACAGCATTAGCACTGGAAACCAGTCAAAAAAACAAGGAATGTTTGTGTGTGATTTAAGTGATAGATGATAGGCATCTTCATGAAGTGTTTCTTTGGTATACCTTTTTTTTTTTTGTTGTTACAGCTCAGCAGTTGGCAGACTAAAGGAAAGGCGGACTGGGGAAGTGGACTGGACTGGTTTGGGGCTTGGTCCAGTTGGCTCTGGCCGGTAAGTGTCTGGTCTGAACCTTCATGGGTACATTTCTCAGTGTACATCCACCACAAAACTGTGAGAAAACAGAGGGTTATGAAATCTATTTATAATATGGGTTGTTCCATGGGAAAAAGGGATCATCTAAAGACATAAAATGACTCAAACGCTCGATTGATGAGCAGTTAAATGTTTCACATAATAAATAGATAAATAGAGGAATTCAAAATAAATTAGTGCTTATAGAAATAGAGGAATTTGTAAATCATTGCAACAATGTAGAGACATTTTTAAAATTTTGTTATAGTGTCCATCGGACTGCACAATTCCCAAATATGTAAGTAAATAAATTAATAAAATTTGAATAATTATATCAACGTGCATTTTAATTTCTTTTTGTTCCCTGTTTTTTATTTCCATTTGTCTTGTGTGTGACCTTGTTGAACTCTCATTTGTGATTTTTCCGAACTTACTGGCGCCATTCTCCAATTAACCGCCGCAACTGTTACAGGAAAATGAGCGGACATGTTCGGCAACGTAGAAAACGGGGTGCCGAAACAAATAGACGTACGCATTAATATTGGAGTTCGTGGGAAAAGCTGAGTGATGCATTTAACCGCCATAATCTCACCCTTAATTCACAGCGATATGTGATTGTTTAACTAATCCCGAGGAGAGAGAAACATGTGTCTCTTAGCGGAAAGACTGCGTCCTCTGCATTTTCACATAATCGCTCTAAGGCTTCCTCTTGTCTGCAACTGCCAGGCTATTTTGGGCTTTTCCACAGCCCCATGTGTGCAAAACAAAAAGAGTGATATGAGGCCATATGCTGAGTAATGAAAGCCGTGCCAAGAAAATAATTAAAAACACCTGACAAACTGCACATATAGTCACATAAATACATAAAATTGTGAAGATTTAACTCCCCTCTTGTCTCCCAAGATATGCAGAAGCTTTTTCACCAACGTGTACACTGATCGTCCTTGTACGTTATTTAAAGACCCTGATGCAACCATTAACATGTAACAGTGTTAAAAACAAAGAAATGTGCAGCCACCCTCAGTGTAAAAGGCTCCCTGTGGACTTTTTTTTTTTTTTTACGAGTGGGTTCTTATTTTGATCTACAGGTGGCAGTAACGCGCCCAGAAACACTGTGAAGAGCCAGTAAAAGCAGGGGAAGAAGAAGAAGAAGAAGACTGCTTAGTGAGTAAACATGTATGCAAACATTTCAGGATTTAAAACACAAACAGAAATTGACTTTGCAAATGTTTTATGAGGAAGTACTCGACATGTTTGTCAGGCCTCAAGGATACAGAAGATTCATTTTGATGAGTAACAACGAACGTAAACAGAAACTTTGGTTGTTTACAGCAAGAACTCCATTTGGGACCTTGAAAATATGAGAATAACAATAATATTGCAAGTAGCATGCAGTTATTTGGATATTTGCTTGTGGTGGTTGCAAAATTACATTAAAAAAACAAACAAATGCTTCCAGAAACAATGTCCTCGTTACTCTGCAGCGGTGATTAGAAAAAATTTTGTGCTTTTAATTTGTATTCCCGAGGGGGGAAATATGTATTTAATGTAGCTGCATGTGTGTAAATAAACATTTGCAACCGATACAACGTATACAGTGTCACTTGGTAGAGTTGTTGTGGAAACAGGGCGCCAAACTAACCCATGCAGTTATTATTTGTGGTTGACTTCCTGTCTGAGGGTGGAGATTGATGGATACCCAGAGTGCTCCTGTGTGTCTTGAAGGGGGAACTATTGATCGCTGTTGCCATTGGTTTCAGTCTTCATTTGTTGATCTGCCCATGAAAAGGCCAGAAATGACCCGAGCTCTTTTTAATGATGTTTGAGCCTCGGAGGAGAAAAAAAAACCTGCTTCACCCACTTACAGTCAAAGGCCGGGGGGCCACGCTGAACGAACGCGGTGACGCTGGTGGTCAGCGACGCCGAGATTCTGATAATGATGCTCTCTGAATTATGACACTTCAGCTCTCCGCTCATTTGCTAAATTGTCTTTAGTGTCGTTTTTTTGCAATTTTCATCAGTGTTTTTTTTTCCTCCGTCGCTTTAAGAAGAGAAGGGATCATTAGCCCAGGACTGTTCAACCATGCACAGAGGAAAAATGCCATCAAAGTTGACACAGAAAATGTCCTTGTTCTCTAATTTATAAACAAAAAACACAGATTTTGCCTTTCATGTGGCTTCTTGGAGATAATTATGACGAGATGAAAGCAGTTAAATTCCTCCCTCTGTTCTCTGCTCTTCAGATGGTTCCCCCATTGTCAAAAATGGAGATGAGATTTCATGTGGCTGTCATTGCCTGTGTCCCTGTCTCTCTGTCTCCCCTCTCTCTCTCTCTCTCTCGCTCTCCTGTCTCTTATCCTCCTCCTTCCTGTCTCGCTCTCCCTCGTCCCCCGTCTGTCTCGCTGTTTCACTCTTCTTTGTCAGTTTTTTATTGAACTCTGATATCCGAATCTGTAATGTTTTCAGAACTGTCAATCAATCAGTCACTATCTGTCTCGGAGGTTGCTGTCCCCTAATGGAAGAGAATGATTAGCTTTTATCAGCTCACTGATTTTTTTTTTTATGGTTTAAAGCTCTTGAGCACAATCAAAGGGACGAAGAAGTCGTCTCCTTGCGCGCATATGTTTCTGTGCACACACACACACACACACACATGCACAGCGTGTTGATGGGACGTCTACAGACCCCTCCCTCCTCCCTTCCCTCCCTCACACACTCCGAGGCGACGGGCTGGTGCACTGCGAGTGTGTCGTGCCACGCTGTGGTGTCTGCTAGAGTGTGTGCGTGCGTGTGTGTGTGTGTGTGTGTGTGTGTGTGTGTGTGTGTGTGCCCTCCTGGGAGGTAATTACCAGAATAAATACAGTAGAGGCCACGGCTGCTAATTTATTCCTGATTGTTGACAGTCAGAGTATTGTTTAACATGCACAGAGAGGGCCCTTGGTGTTGCGTTTCATGATCCTCCTTGTGTGTGTCTGTCCTCTCTGTGTCTCTGACCCTGCTGGTTAAGTAACCATGCATACATAAATCCAGCCCCCTTCATTCATTTAAATCAGATCAGTGTAGGTGACAGTGCCGAGCGCTCAGGCTTTTGAACTTGAGCTGGTTAATTCTGCAGTTTACAATCAGTAAATCCAGTTTTATAGTATAATAAGCCTTTTTTGGTATTTGATAAACCATCATAGATCCGTTACTCTTATCTTCTTAGAGTTTTTAAGCGATAAAGCTGGATTGTCCTGCGCTTTTCTTATGGTCAACACATGGTCATCCCTTCCTAAGGTGCTGTTACCAAAAGTTTAACTGTTTCAACGTACATATAGACACCTGCGTGGAAAAATTATGAACCAATCCTTCAAAGAAATATTGTAGAAGAAGAAGAAGAACAGTTACCCTCGAGGGAAAATTCTTTTTTAAAAAGTTTTTACATGCATTTTACTCGAAATACAACCACACACACACACAAAGGGGCCCATAGACATGCAAATAATGGGCAGCCACACAGAGCGGCACCCTGGGAGCAGTTATCTTGCTCAAGGGCACCTCAGGAGGTGAACTGGTACCTCTCCAGCTACCAGTCCACCCTCCATACTTTTGGTCCATGCTGGACGTCCCGACGGACTGAGCTGTATAACATTTCCACATTCAAATATCTATATTTTGTTGATGTTCAAACCCAGAGAAATGTTATTCAGGTAACGCTGAGTTTCGTACTTACCTCGAGGTGCTATAACTTCCGGGTAAATACCGGATACGTCAGACAGGTCAGAGAGCGAAGGAAGGAAGTCACATCAGATGCAAAGGTGGTACATGCTGTATGTTTATGAACATTGCTGTGAGTATGTACAGCAGCGGGGCATAATGTGACACCGGCTTGTGTGTTTACATCATGTGTGACTGTGGTTACACAGGAATCCTCTTCAGTTCACCGTTCCCTGAATCCCCCACAACCACTTTCTATTGACTTTTCCTATGTTCCTGAACCGCACTGTTGTTATCAGATAGGCCAGCTGTGGCTGTGGTTGTGGTCGAGGGGCTTTAAACGCCTCATAGACACCTTGTGAGTTTTATGACAGGATAGAGAGTTCACGGCTGAGCTGCTGAGGCCCGGCGGAGGCCAAATTATCTGCAGAAAAGTCTCCAGTGGAAGTTCAGATGCTGCCACCCAAATGAGGTTCGAATGAAGTTAAGTCTCGGTCCAGAACTTTTAACGATAGCCTAGGTCTATCAAAGATATTGGATATTAATTCATTAATAATAGATACTAATGAGCTTTGAAGTGGGTGCACTGTTGGACTTTAGAAGTCCCCAGCGACTAATGAAGCCTGTGAAAACACCTTTGAGGTGATGGGGGCCGGGGGTGCCTGGCTGGAGGAAACACTACAAGTCTTTGTATTAGAGCTGATTGAGCCGGTCTGTGCAACGGCTTCGTTACAGCCGACCACTTACACACCCCGAATTTCTACCGAGGAGACCGCTGATGAATTTGTTTAATTGAACGTAAATAATGAATTCCCAAGGAAGAGATTTGGCCCAGTTGTAATTGCCGGAGATCAGACGGCACAATACCAAACTTCAAAACGCCCGAGCCAGGCGGTCGTAAGAGCCGTAACGATGACTTCGAAGAAAAAAAGAAAGGAGTGATATAGGAAGAGGGGGGGGGGACAACAGAGGAGGAGTAACCGAGACAGAGACGGAGAAAAGAAGATGAACTAATGAGGAACAAAGACCTAACGAATTTTGCGAGGGGAAAATGAAGTGTTTCCAAAGTCGTCTTTAAACTTGCCGAGATGAAACGCGGGAGCGGCAGTTGTTTTTGACAGCTCGGGACGAGATGGGCCACAGCTCAGAGAGAGGGGTAATTCCCTATTCCTTTATATTACCCTCTCTCTCTCTCTCTCTCTCTCTCTGTTGGGAGCCCCCTCATCCCTCTCTCCGCTTCCCTACATTGATTCTTGAATTAGACTGTTTTATTGAATAATTAATAGGCCTTTTCCCATGATTGATGATTTGCATGGCTTGAATATTAGCTTTTCAATCAAACGCAGCTTGTTCTAATGTAACCATATTGAAAACATGTCAAACACTGTTTACCCACTTTGTGCGCGATGTTGTCTTAAGTTCCGGCTGCCGAGGCCTCAGCGGTGGGGGGAATGGCCTTGTCGAGCTGATTACAAGGCCCTTGAGTTCTGACACTCATCGTGAACACGCATATGGTTAACACGGAAAATAACATGGCAATTCTAGGCCGACGCATGCGACTCACGCACAAAACATACACTGATAAGTGTTCTTTCCACTGAAAAAGCCATCGGTCCCCCAAAAGAGCTCGTCTAATAGCTACAGTAGCGCTCTGCTTAGTTTGAGTGGCAGCGAGGCCAGTCTGGGAATAGATTGTCAGGCATATTGCCTCTACCATCTCAGCGCCATATCACAGAGAGAGAACACATCAATGCTGGGAGAGACACATGCATTAAGATTCCCTTTTTAATTTGACTGGGATTGAAGTCGAGCCGCTAAATTACGCCGTCATCTCCCTGCTCTGCTGCTGCTGCTGCTGCTGCTGCTAACTCCCCCCCACCCTCCAATCCTCTCCCCACCCCAGCGAAGCTTGTTTTTTTGTTTGTTTCGCTTATTTATTTATTTCCCGCCTTACTTATTCATTCATTCCGAGAGTCCGATTTTCTGAGAGTGTGTCAGCGCCGTCGCTCGGCGCATGAAAGCACTTTGCGTGGCGTTGTGTCTGGTGTGTTTAGACGGTTCCAAACATGTGCACGGCTAAATAATTTACAGAGTAACTGACTAATGACAGGCAGTGATCATGTCGAGACGAAGAGGCCTGGGTGACTGCTGATCAGGGACCGAGGCTGTCTCTTCCCCTCATGCTCGCTGCTGCTTGTGTTTTTTTTCATGCGCGTGTTTGTGTGTGAGGCTGTGGATTTGGCTGTGTATGTGGTGGGTGTGGGAAGGGAATATGTTTGTGTTGGTGTCTCGGTGCTGCAGGAAGCTGCACAGACTACGGTTCAGTCTGCTATATATGGAGAGGATGGATCCCTCCCAAGACATTTGTAGAAAATTGATTTTGAGTTCCATTCATCACTTGGGTTTTGTGTGTGACAGTTCATTCACTGCGTACACAAGGAAGCTACAGTATGAGCTCTGCATACTTTAAGTTCCCAAGACATTTCACTGAGAAATGCATATGAACCTGAGATTGAGTGCTGTGAATAATTTTATCTCTGGTGATGTGGTTGTTTTTGACAGAGGTTTGCGCTCCATCACCAGATATGCAAACAGATAATGCCTGCCCAAACTACTCCTTACACCAACTACTGCTAAATGTAGGATTCATGCAGATATCTTTATATTTTGAGGCAGCGATATTCTATATTTTTATTACTTTTGACAAATCCCATGAGAAGACAAGAACCAATGGTGTGGCAGCCTGTGGCACTTGTTCAGTCTTAAGCCCAGTTGTTTCTTCTGAAGGTTTAAATCTTTAACAGCGGAACACAAATATATAGTTTAAATTTATGTTCAATAAAGTTTAAGCAGTTTTCTAAAACAGCTAGACCCCGCAGTCACTAGCAAACTTTACTCAAACAGGAGTAAATAGTGTGTTTACTACTTTCAGTAGAAGTGCCAATAATCAGTGATCAACTCGTCATCATAAGGAACATGCAACCATGTTGCTCACTGATCTGTCGTCTGCCAACGATTCAGCCTCTGGGGGCAACGACCAGAGTTTCGGGGGCTCCCGGTGTAGCCAGCAGACCAGGACTTCCCCGTTCTGTGCCCTGGTTATTGTTTGCAGTCCATTAGTTAGCAGCATTAACAACTTGAGACCCGAGAATGGATTTGGAATTGACTGATATGTGTTTGATTCTGCGTTCCACCTCTCTTGCTCTCCACATGGACCGACAGTCAGAGACAGAAAGAGAACGCTTATGGCACCAGTATTTTGTCCCTCGCCTGCAGATTCTGCATTTATTCAAATCACAACAATCACACTGAGCATACTAGTTTTAGCTTCAGACACTACACTTTACTTAGATGAAGCATGCATTATTATAGATGCATCAATATGTACTTTACATACAATGATAACTTATGACACTGACTGTTATAGCACACGATGAGTTCCTACTACAGTTGGTTGTTGAGGTGTGTGAATAGGTGAGTACAGGTAGTCATAATCTGCCTCATCAGTCAACCTCTTCAAGCATCTTCAAGACACTTCAGGTTATATTTCATTACAAGTCATGTCTAGGACGTTTCATGACTTTTAATGCAGTGCAACAGAAAGCATTATACATGTTCATAAGTGTAGTCATGAAGCATTATGAATGCATTATAATTCACTATCAATGCGGCCTTCATAGAAAGTCTTTACCAATAAGTTCATTGTTGGTCTTTTCATGAGTAAATAAAACCCTGTTGACCTCGTTGACTTTAAAGTACAGTGGCAAGCAGTCGTTTAAAATCTAGGTGAAAATGTCTTTTACTGTGTGACACCTCACACTTTCACATCTCATACAGTGTGATCTAACACTTCTAGCTGTTTATCCGGAGTTGGGCTTTCCATTTTTGATGACACCTAACTCCTTTTCCTTTTTAGGCTTTGGTGAACTTATTTGAAGTTGAAAACATGTCTGCCAAATGAATATAATATCATGTAAAAAAAAAAAAAAACCCAAAAGATGAGAATCTGTAATCTTAGAGTGGCTGGCTGACAGGCGTTAAGGCGGGCTCTGGGTTTTCACAGACACAATCATTTACCAACAAAGATATTCAATAAGAAGCTAACCAGCTAAAAAAACACACACACACAAATTAAACAAAAAAAAAATATGTATAGCACAATAACAACCTCGGCTCCTCTCGCTATAAAGGCACCTTGAAGAGGAGGGCTGCTCCCTGGGGCTTACCAAGTATCTGATCTATTATGCAAAAAATCATTAGGCTAAATTAAAAAGCTGTTTGAGGGTAACCAGATCCTTTAATGAGGTCAGTGAGCAGAGGAGCGACATTAAAACACAACCCTAGAACAGAAACATGAGACAAGAGGAGAGGGAGGCCATCGATTATCAATCACGTAGGTCATTGTCTCACTCTTGCTCTCGCTCTCTCTCCCTCACGCACACACACACACATTACAAACACACTCAGTTCCTCTTACTTTCTCCCTCTGTCTTCATCAGACAGGTAAACTTTTTATTGTTTCAGTAATCATCCCTTTAAGCTTCATCACAACTTCGCTGGTCAGCCTGTGACAATCGCCGTAATCAGGACGGATTCCGCGTGTCTTCCTGGTGGGACAGTTTGTTTTGAAGTGTGTGTGCATATGTGTGTGTGTGTGTGTGTGTGTGTTTTAGGTTCATCTGACAGTCTCGGTAGAGTTCCTGGGAAAAGACATCAGTTTATTTGGCATGGTGAGCGCCTCTGTCTATTTAATTAGCAGCGTTGAATCTCAAGCAGGCTGCAGATCTAAAAATACAACCAAAATGATGTTAAAGAGACAAGATACAGTAAAAGCTGACAATTATGATAATGCAGCGCTGTTTTGAGAAAGATATACAGTGAGATGTGTCCAACCTGCCTCCTGAAGGAATGCAATACTGGGTGAAGTGTGTGTGAGTGCATTTCTTTGTGTGTGTGTGAAAGAGCTACAACAAAAGCCTGCCTTCTCTATATTAACTGCACTGATTTATAAACAACACACAAGCTCCTGATTATATTTACATCTCATAACCATAAGACCAACACATTATCTGATTCTTAATTGGATGACAGTCAAAGCTTTAAAGCTTAAATTGATTTATCAAACGGGACAGTTGGCCTCATCAAGTCATGCAGAAAAGCCATTTGACTCAAGGCTAACACGATGACCTCTTGTAACTTTGAATGTACTTTGATATTCCCTCTCCTGGAGCTACTGGGATTAGTTCTGTTATCTGATGCACTGCAAAAAATGGTAATTAATCGTCAACTAATAGACTTGTTTTGAGATTTGTGGGATATTTTTCAGCTGGAGCGGACAAGAAACAAAGCTGAGAAGATGACGGTGCGGTGAACAAGCCGTACTCTAGTGTGCTGTCGAAGCTCCTTGCCGTCATGTGTCAAAAAACAAAAGAATTCATGTTTAATCAACTTTTAGTCTGAGCTAAATTGATCTAATTTCAAGATTTCTGAGGTGTCACTGCTTACATCAAGTGGCTTTTATGTGTTACAATAATTTTACCTTAAGAACGAATCAGCAATACTGCGAAGCGTTTCAGCGTCTTTCAGCTGCTGGTTTTGGATCCACTTCACTCTTTTGGTTTACTCTCACAGCTTTCTTCAGCATCATTTACAGATGCAACACACAGTTATTTTTTAATAATAAAACTCTGTACACTATCTAGTCTAGCATTTAGCAGCTATAGAGTCAGATATTTCCTGCAGGAGTTGATGGAGACCAAAACAGAGGTAAAAGGAGGTGAATATTGTGTTTACTTTCAAAAAAAATGACAACAAATGAATACTAATGTTGCTTCGTATCTTGTTTCTGCTGCCCCCAAGTGGCCAAAAAGAAAACGAATGCAGCTTTAAGGTCCGATAAGATAAGATATGTTAGTCTGTGACCTGATTTTTATGCCTCTTTCAAGAAATCCCAACCCAATAGCAGGTTTTAAGTTCCATGCTTGAAATTTTCTCTCAGATTCACAATATTTTTGTTTGCAGAAAGGGATTTTGTTTTTGCAGTGTGGCGTGTCTGCGCTCACGCTCTCGGATCCAAACAATGCTAAAAGCAATTCTTGGTCCTCTGCTATGCCTTACTCGAGTGCGTGTGTGCATACATCTTCTTCTTTGTGCATGTGTGTTGTGTTCGGAGGGTTGATTAAAACCTAAAATAGCTACCCGGTGATGTATCCAATCAATCACTATCACCCTCTCCGACCTTGATGACCCGTCCTCTCCTCATTCCTCTCTGAAACTCTCCCTCTCTTCTCCCCTCCGTCTGACTGAATGTCCGCGTCCATTTTCTCATCTGGCATCATCTCTCCGTCACCCGCCCGTGCTCTGGGGACGGTTTTGCGCTCTTCTGTCTGTGTCAGTCGACCCCTTGACCTCCGGGGAGCTGAGTGAGAGGTCTCACTCTGGGCCTGTATCAAACGGGACAGTTGGCACGGCTCAATCAGATGCAATTACGGCGGCCGCGATTAGCGCTGTCAGTGCTAGGAGCGGGGGCCACGGGAAGGGAAGAGGCGAGCGATGTGAATAATGGAGGAGTTGGCGGCTCACTGGAGAGCAGCAGCCTTCAAACACGTAGCTGCTCCAACGCTCTGGCCCTGATCGCTCTTCACCTGTGTGAAGGGGGTTCACCGGGCGTTTTTTTAGCAGGCTGTTATAATGTTACTCCCAGTCTTCTATTGCTGGCAACTGTCAGCTATAGAGGCTGTGGGACAGAGGAGGCCATGACGGCTGGAATATTTAAAAGGACACACAGCATTTATTTCACAGGCTGCGCTGCTTTGAGAGCAACAGTTGTCAGCTGATCTGAGGACAATTGTTAGAACACCTGCTCGACGCGTTTGGTAACATGCAGCCCCCTCTCTGTCTCATGATCACTCTCGAAAGCCTATACAGAGTATGACACATACACTGACACTAGCTCACACGCAGACACACACACTAACACGCTCGCGCCAATCTTCCTGTGCTTTTAAACACAGCAGGTTCTAGCAGGATTTTCCACATATACGTGTGTTTCATCTTTTTAGATATCCTTTCTTTGTGTGGCTCGACTGTGGCCCAATTAAGGAAATCCCCGACATAGTTCTCACAGTGACAGAGGGGTCAAATGTCAATCCTTTTGTCCTCACAGTGCAGCTCGATTTGATCCTGATCTGTCGGACGTGTGATGATGATGATGACAGATAAGAGCGGGGATGGTGTGTGTGTGTGTGTGTGTGCATGTTTGTTCATATAAAAGTATGATTGGACCTGGACACATGAGCGAGCTAGCATGCTATCTGTGTTCTTCCTGTTTGAGTGTGATCGAGCAGTTCGCTGTGACCTTCAGGTGGTAGGCCTGCAGCTTCATGATTAGAGGGGTCACTAGCTCAAACCCCGCTCCAGCTGTTCTCCTTCAATCCCCTGCACAGTCCCGAGTCACAAATGGGGAACGGTTTGATGGTGATGACATCACCAGTCACAGAGAGGCCAGTGGGAAGCCCGCCCTGCCCCTTCCCCTCACCTCTGGGATAGTGCTAATGAGGCGTGCCGTTCCTAGCTCACTCGCTCTCTCTCGCTCTCTTTCTCTCTGTCTTGCTCTGTTTCCATCTGCTTCACTTCCACGGTCCTGCTCTGTTTCAGAGTCATTGCTGGACCAGGGACACCCTACAGTTCCCGCTGCTGCAGCAGCTCTCTAATGACTTGCACACAGGAGACTGGAAAACTCAGCCAGCGAGGAGGCCGAGCTAGCCAGCCGGCTCCGCTGCTTTTCCCTCAGATCTGAGGGACGAGCGGTAGGAGGTAACCTTCACACACTGTGATCTGAGTAACTGGCACACATGCTCACTGATTTGTCGGCCAAATCACTCCAACAGAAGCGTTTCTTTTCTTTTTTTTGATACAGGGCTAAATATATTGGTTCATTGTGTGAAAGCATCATGTTCCCCTTTATTGTCTAGGGGTGAAACATCACTTAGAGTCGAGTAGTAATTAGTCACAAGGGAGAGTCCATAGTAAAAATAAAATGACTTGTTTGGTATCGAATTAACATGAACAATGGCATTTGGAGGCAGCAGCAGGGAAAGAACAAACGCAGAAAAAAACTTTATCAACATGCAAAATTGACTGATGTGTTTATTCCAGGCCTGTTTTTTTTTTTTTTAAAGTCGAACCCATTGTCTTTTTTGGGGGGGGGTTTAGCTACAACGAGGCTATTGGGATAGTCATTAGAAATTCACAAACAAAATAATGATTGTACCATATTTATCAGATGTTGCTATTTATTGCGAACAAGTTGTATTTTTATATTTTCATTTTTATTTATTTTTTTTTACGTCCCGCTCTGGCAGTTCCACGGAGAGTAGGCCCGAGCTGCTCTCCCCTCACATCTGCCTGCGTGCACCCCGTGTAAGTGAAATTCACTTTGCCGAGCTCGAAAAAAAGGAGCTGCAAGGTTTTGAACTCCAACCGCAGTTAAAAGACAATGCAGTTGCGGTTGCATCTGACTTTGAAATCTCAAATCCTTTTTCTGTTTGTGAAGGGAGCACTGACAAGACAAGAGAGCGAGGCTCTCTTTCTTGCAGTTTTGTTTTTCCGTTAAAAAAAAAATAAAAATCAAAAGACAAAGACTCGCTTTATTTGCCCCTATTTAGCATGCAGCTGCTTTGTTGGTGGATTGTGAGAGATGTAAAACTATGCTCTTTATCTGTATGGTGTTACACACACAAAAAGATGTCTGTGCTGTACGTCTGCGTTCAAAACATGCATAAAAGAAGAGAGCACATCTCATAAAATGGCCACAGTTCATTTTCACAACATGCACCTATGTTTCCTTTGCATCTGATAGCAAATATTTGTCACAAAGCGCCGTGCTTCATATGTTATATCCTGCATTCCCATGTACTTGCAAAATATTAGAGCAGAAGGTGAAGCTGTGGGTGGAGATTGACTTGTACAGGCTAACTGAATCAGTTGTAGCATTTTCCTCCTAATCATTTTGATAAAGCGGTGGCATGTTGAACCAGGATTCATATCGCCGCGCTGAGCTTGACTTCCCATTATGTAACCGGCGTAATCAGGATATCAGGATGAGCTCAAAGCAGATGTTATTTTGGCTTTCTTCAAACCGTCTCTTGAGCATGAGTCATTTGGCAAATAGTTTTTATTAATAACCAGATTCTTCTTCCTCCTCCTCCTTCCCAGCTCTGTGTCACTGAAAAACATTAGAACATCTTGTCTTGATAAATATAGAACTGCACAATGTCTTTAGCGAAGCAGCTGGACAAGAAGAGTGAAGTCAGAAATTGGAGGTGCCCCAGTCGATGTTCAAACCAGAAAAAGTCTCAGCGAATGAACGAAACCATTCATCATAAAGTTTGGATGCTCGTGCGGTGTATTAGCAGTAACTGATCTGTGGTTAGTATCAACAGTAAATTAATGTGGCGTTGTTGGTGGTTTTTAACCGTTCATGGTCAGAAGTTGGCTCGTTTTTGAGAACGCTGCACCGACTCTAGCAGAGCACTCACTGAAACGTGTCTAACGTGTGTGAGAGCGATGACTGGAGAGGGAGAGAATGAAACGCAGAGAGAAAGAGAGACACAGAGAGAGAGAGGTGTGAAGGCTTTTTTTTGCTCCAACTGCGCTGCACATTTTTCATTTCCCACCGAGTTGAAAAGATCAGGTAATTGAAAAGGAGACAATCCAGCAGCCAAGGCTCCACAGATGCCAATGAAAAGCTTCAGAGATATTAGAGTATTACACTTTGGGCCTTGTCTTTGTATTTCTTTCACATGGAGGCCTATGGAGAGAGAGAGAGAAAAAAAGGTTTTATAATGACAACACCTGAAAAGTGTTTCCCATCAGGCTCATGCATCATTGTCAGCGAGGAGATGAAACCGTATTGTTTCTCTTTGGATGGGTGATGTCAATGGAGAGACAGCAGGCTGGAGAGAAAGAGAGAAAGAGAGAGGGATGGAGGGAGAGGAAGAGAGATGTAGTATGTTCTCTAAATGCAAAAGTACATTGAAATACAATAGAAATCAGCTGCTCAACATCTTCTGACACACTCCTTCCCAAATAATAGAATACCAGGCAGTTCAAGACTTTTATTACTTCTTGGATTCTGTGTATTTTCTCTGGCCAGTAGCTGACGATTTATACTGCTGCACTTCTTCTGGTGATCATCATCAAAAGTTGTGTCCTGCAGTGCAGTCCCCCGCAGATATCTGCGCAGTTAATATTCATTATTAGATAATGAATAACTCAGGAAACATGAATAAGTCAATTGTCAGATCTGAATACATGAAACGCTGAATAAAAAGTGATGAAAGTGACTTAAAAGTGGATCGTTTATATATGAGGTGAATAATAAGATGACTACAGTATACATGATCCTTTAATCAGTGCATTGTGGGGTAGCTCGTTTATCAGATTTGTTTTCCACGGAGGAAGGTTAAATGCAAATGTAAACAAATGAAAATGTATTCAGCTGCAGGAGCACGCATGAAGACTTAACATGCATGCCATACAAGAATCCTTCATATTTTGGACGGATCTCATTTTTCCAAACTCGCTGCCCTCCGTCAAGCTCTCCGAGTGGGATTTGTCTAAGATTAATAGTTTTATGATTTATAGGCTGGCAGTGTGTGAGCAGCGCTGCACCTCCAAACAGCCAGATATACAATTATCCGCTGCTCTTGCCCTATATGAATGCCATTTCCCCGGCATCCCTCCTTAAAAGAGACATGGGCCATTTGTCTCCCTTGCTGCCTCCTCACCCAGGCCAGTAATAAGCCATCTGCTGGATCTGAACATGAAAGATTAAAATGATATACAGTATGAAAGCTCTCTATTCAGTTGCTAATGTCCAAGATTCAGGGACACAGAGGCCAAAGCTGTCATCTCTCTCAGGAAGAGGTAATTATCACTCTTCCTCTGAGGGGCGGCCGCTACCTCTGCCTCAGCTTCACGCAGGACCCGGCCCCCGTACCGGCTGCCACCGGCCAAACCTCATTTAGTAAGCCAGAACAATACCCGACCAAATGTCTGGCTAATCCCCACAATCCTTTGTATTCATCGAGGGCTGGTCGTATGGGCCTGAGGAGAGGGCCCCGCTGCTTGTGTGTACGTGTGGACGAGTATGTGTGTGTGTGTGTGAGAGGGCAGGGGGTCAACTTCAAGCCCACAGTGCTACAGGCGAGGCGGGTGATTATTTCTTCGCTTTGTGCGTGTGTGTGTGGGGACATGCCATGTGTGTGTGTGTGTGTGTTGGTTAGGGGGTATCCCTTGTAAATAAATGGGAGATTAGAGTGAGACACATTTGTTGCGTGAGTTTGATCTACATCTGAGAAATGGAGCAAAGAGGAGCGAGTTAAATTGGCCATGTACAGGAGGGGATGGAGTGATGGCAAGAACGCTGACGAGAAGAGGCCGAGTTTGGATTTTTTATCTGGATTTGTTACTGCAGGTGTATTTTATTGTGTTTGATGGGCGGCCTCTCTGTATTATAACAAGATATTTAACAAGTTGAAGTCATGTTCATGAGACTCAGATTCCCAATCCTGGATATCATCAAGAACCAAAATGAGATTAGGGCACAACAATTTGTGTTTTTATCCCAGTTGGTGTGTGATAATGGAAGACTGCAGCTAAGTGGGGATTCAAACCAAAAACCAGCCCTGTGTTTAAACAGTGCAGGGTTGGTGTAATCGATTAATGTGTTTAAACTCTTATAAATAACATCATGTCTTTGTTATTCTGGATAATTCCCAGAACGTGCTACAGTATAAACTTGATTGTAGTGAAGTAGAAAGTTCTCAAAACTATTCACAGCGAGGTCTGTGCATTATTCAGAGTGACAGGGATGTCGTTTTAAATGTGGTGATTCAATGTTGTTGTATTTATTTCCATTAAATAAAGTTAGAGGTCTAAACTTGGACAAATCCAAACTATCTTCATAACACTTTGGGTGACGCCGAATAAATGAGTGGAACATGATGAATGAAGATGTCATCCAGGGCACAAGGAGTCACTGAATGGTTTGATGAGTATGAAACTGATGTGAATCATTATGTTACCTTCGCTGTCACCAGATCTCAACCCAATTGAACACCGATTGGAGATTTCGGACTGATGTGTCTGCCACCATCATTGAAAGGCTTCAAAGCATTGCAATCTAACCTAATCTGACGCAATGACTCATCAACAATCATGTTACAACTCCCCGCAGTCCACAGTGAAGTCTTTAAATGTCTTGTTAGGATATAAAAAAGCAACAAATTCTCACATTTGAGAAGCTGGAGCCAGAAAACTTCTGGATTTTATAATTAAAAATGAGTTAGATTCCGATTAATTTACTGTCGATCGACCAATCGTTGACTTAAAGTCATCTTGTACCTGGTAATGTGGTATTCACTGGTTACCTTGAGAGTAAATTAATTTTCCACGTACACCAGTGGGCTTAATACAGTCCCCAGAGCTCATCGCAGGCCGGCCTCAGTGGAGATGGGAAGGGGGCTCGGTGTGTCGTTGGGCCCGGGTGACGAAATCCAGGTGATTTCTTGCATCGAACATCGGTCTGTCTCCCTCTCCGACATCCCCTCCTCCCTCCCTCCCAACTCCTCTTCCCTTCCAGCTTTCTTCATCCCCACTCATCATCCTTTCACAGTCAGAGAAGAGAGGCTCCTCTCATTCTCCTTTTCGTAATACAAGCCTCAATTATGCATAAACTCGTCAATTTGGCCGTTCAAAGAGGAATGACATGGAATCCAGTGGAGAGGGCTGTCTGAAGATATATCTCAGATGGTGACAACGGGAAGCTTAATGCATGTCTTAGTGACTGTCCTGTCTCTCACGCTCACTCCTGTGTGACCCGTCCTCACAGTCATATTATTAAACTTCTCTGATAGAACTTAAACCCAGACAGCAAACTGAAATGCCACAACACACCCCCACGATATATTTTTACATCTGCCAGCTCTGCTGCTGCTCCTGCTGCCCGGGCTCCATCGTTAGTCTGGAGAATGAATGAAGCTGCCTTGCTGGACTTTTCTTGACCACAGATTTCCACCAGCCTGTTGAAATCAACATTATCTAAAGCTGTGGTGAAACCCCACACAGAACAGTCATGAGAGCTTTGTTGATATTTTATTATTGTGGTACAGAATGTTTGGCTCCAAGCTTCGTGGCATTTACATTTCCCCGTATCCAAGTCTTCTCGCATGTTTAAACGAGATTGTGAGAGAGAGAGACCACCCCAGCCTCTGCTGTCTTGTTCTCTCTATCATCCCCTCTGTTTTTTTCCTTTCATCTGAGTCCAACTGTACCTTCTTGGTGAGACGACATGAGTAAATGGTTCTGTCAGGCCTCTTGAGTGGATTAAAGTGGCCTTCAATTACCTTCATCATTGACCTCATGAAGCTGGTTAACTGCAAAATCCTTAACCCTAAAACTCAAGTCATTGTACACTCTAATTCGGTCTTACACACATGGGGCGACAAACACACGTTTGTGTTCACAACATTATAAAGGGATAAAAATGGGTAGGAAAGATCTATAATGAAAAAATAGGTTAGGGCTAAAATAATTCATTCTGGAAGTTTCCCTTTTTTCCGATTTTGGTTGAGATCAAAGCGTGGTTTCAGGTCTAATTAACCAAACGAATGCAGATCCCAGACCTTCTGGCTGCGGGTAAGGCCTTGGAGGGATCCCTCGCTGAAAATCCACATCAGATTTAAATAATTAATATGACACCTTGAGCTCAGCAGAGAAAGAGGGGCTCCATGTTGGAGTTTAGAACAATGTCACTGCCAAGTGTAATGCTGTTTGTCTCCATGAAAATGAGCAGGGGGGAGAAAGCAGCCACTCCATTGTACTGCCTCCTTGGCGGATCAGGGGACAGCTCTCTCCTTTGTCATGCTAACGGGAGCTTTAAGGGGCCGTTGGTAAAGAAGGCCTGCGGCCTGTGCTCCATTCCTGGCTCGGCCAGGCTGAAGCAAGCTGGGCCTGGCTCTGGGGACCTGGAGCTGGGGTCATTTTATGGTTTTTAATCCTCTTAATCCCCGTTAGAAGGGGCTTGGTGGAGACAAATCCGCTCCCAGAGGTCCTTAGGATTCAAACGCTGCGCTTGAGCAACTGTATCATTTGATAACAACAATGGTGGAGGATAGAGAGAGAAAGGGAGAGGACAGACGGGAAGAGAAATAGGAAGAAAGATAGAAATCCACATCGTGATTGAGAGATATAGATTTTTATCTTTGCCCTCTGGTTATTAGCTCTCCTCCTCCATTGGTTACCTCGTGCACTTTTGTCTGTCAAAGTTTGTGTCAAGGTGGATAAACCGGATCCATGACACACACACACACACACACACACCTAAACACTCGGTCTGAATCTCATGCTAATGACCCTTATGTTGCCCTGTGGTCCATTAAGAAATGCAGTGCGCTCTTGGTTCCCCGTGCGGACAGCTCAGCGGCCCGTTTTTTTTGGAGCTCGGTGAGGCTGGGGAGCCAGGGATAATCCAGAGGGCCCTATTCAAATTAATACACTCCTGTTAACCTCATCTCAGACAAGCTCTCTTCATTATCACTCAATTAAAACTGCATATTTGAACAGGCCTGGGCCGGAGAGGCTTCAGACCGTCTGAGCTTAGTGACCGAACAGTGAAGCCAGGAGGGAGGGAGGCCGCGGTGGGACATAAAAACACCGACTGATCAGGACGAACACGGCCGTAGCGTATACTCACAAATCAGAAAGGTGTGTGAGTGTGACACGGAGAGACACAATATACCAGCTGGAGTTCTGATAAATAATTACCAGATATTAGAAGGGAGCAAAGGTTTGTTTGTTTATTTATTTATTTAGAAATTGTTGCCAGAATTGCATCTTAGACATTGCTAATTCTAGGCTTGATATTTTAAAGCTGGTCCTAAATGCCAGGCTCAGGATTGTACCTTTTTGGTTGAGCAGAGAAGCAGCAGGCCGCTACTGAAACATTACTTCATTGCAGGGAACTCTCCGGCCTTCTCTGTCATTTCTAATTGAAAGAATATGACAGGGATTGGTTAGCTTGAGTCACAATTGCCCATGGCTCACCGAGGAACCCAAACATAGTCTCGAACGTTCCTTTTGTGGAGAATGACATGAGACAATGTGAGTTTGTGGTCAGCCATTTTTTTTTTTGATGGCAGAAACCAAAGCATGGAATGAAGCAGGGGAAAAGAGAAAAGCCGAGGGAGAGAAAGTGAAGTGCTGGAATGAGGCTGATGCTATGCGACAGAGCTTTAATCTTTAGAGCTCTTGTCCTTTTTTTTTATGTTTCTGAGTAAGCACATACGTCTTTGTATCATGTGTCCTCTTCCTCAACTCCTCCTTTTTTTTGTTTCTTTTCTTCACATTGCCCCACCAACTGTTTCTTGCTAATGTACCCGGAGAGGAGTATGGGGTTGAGTACCTTCAGCGTTGAGCCCTGGTGTGGGAACAGGCTAGCTGTCTCTGTTCTGCATATAGCCTGCAGCCAAAGACCGAGAAGGAGCGAGCAAAACAACAACCACAAGTCTGGCCTGTCTGCAGAATGCCAGGACTGCTTAGTGGTTGGCAGCCTCCAACACACCAGGGGTACACTGCTGTCATTCGCTGGGAAGAAATGCTTGAGATCCCAAATTCCACAGACAGCGCACATGTTACTTGGAATGAAGAGGGTAAATCACTCCCGCAGTTTGCATACGTAATGTTGAGGCTCGCTTCATGGCTGAAATCTCAAAACATTCTGGATTGGAGCGGGGCAGCCGGGAGCAGCTGGAAGGATTCATCGAAGCAAAATCTCTATGTTGTTCTTTAAAGGTCTCAGAACCACTACACCTGCTCCTATAAGTACCTGGTGTCAGGTGGTTTATCCCTGGAAAAACTTATTTGGCGAAGCGTTAATGTGAACTGCTGCCTCCTGCTGCCAGGAGGCTTTGAACCAAATCTGGAGAACATAATCAGCTTGTCTTCTTTGTGGCCCTCAGTGTCCCGTAATCCACTGATGGTTGGGAAGATGCCCAATGAAGCACTGATGCAGTTCTAATCAACTTGTCAAGTTAGGAAACATCATTGGATTATGTCATATTTATGAGGTTACTGGCCGTCAAATGTTCACTAGTCAATGGTTGATAGGTCGATTCATCTAGACAAAAAACAACTTACTGCAATATGTAAATAATAAAAGACCATTCACTTCTTCTGTTAGCAGCCTGAATTGTTCATCACAAAACAGATAAATGGAAAGAAATCTATCACAGAACGTGAAGAGTTACTATTTCTAATCAAACATATTGTGGGGACTTTCTGGTGATAAACTTTCTGACTTTACAAATAAAAATGAAGCATCAATTTTGGTGGCTGTGAGCCTACAGGGCATCATGTTTGGGAAGGAAGTGCAGGTTCAGCTGAACCGTGAAGTCCTCTAAAGGAACACAGACATGGATTTCATCCTGTTAAAAAAAAAAACATCAAGGACCTGAATTGGGACGCTGTTTACTCACGGTCATAACTGAAGACACAAAGAGAAGACATGAGTACTGGATTTAAGGAGCAATATTTGGCACAATACAAACCTGTATTACCACTTTTACCAAAGATATGAGCCCTGCACTCCAGAAATATACATTAGCATCGATGTGTCAGGCATTGTACAGGCGCTATTTATCTACATATAGTATATGTGAGTTGAGGAAAGTGTAATGACTATAATGTTGCTCTCACTACCAAAGTTGTGATTAAAAAAAGTAGCAATTGTGAATTTTTATTTCGTTTTTTTTTTGCATCATAAATAATTATTATGAGTAGCAACAAGGGTGCAATCTTTCAAAAAGCCCACTGATGAAATTAATTCCCAGTGTCTGCAGAGTTCACAGTGCAAATTTGACCCTTTTGTCCTCTCCACAGTAGCAGCTAAAACTAAAAGACCATTCGGAGCGCCAGATTGCAGTTTCCATCTGGTGGCCATTTGCCGTACGAGGAAGACACGTGAACATCTTTCCGTAATTGCGGTTTCATAAAGAAACGGCCGTGTCATTTGTTACTCCGCTCTCGCCTCTCGCACAGTGTTTCACACTGAGGGTTGTTTTCCTTTCTTTTTTTTCTTTTTTAGGTCTTTAAGTCCTAACTCTACGTTCTTTGATCAGGGCTGCGTTCACCACCCTCATGTTTCTATAGCCTTTGAGAAAGACAAACACAGGCGAGAAACCTGTGTAATGAGCATAGCGTGCGTGCTCGTGTGTACGTGCGCTTTATGAATCCGAGTTCATTTCAAACACTCGGTTCTTACTGGGAGTGCAGCTGAGAGCGAAAAACACTGCTTGTTGGTGTGTGTGTGTGTGTATATGTATTGATGTGTGTTTCCATGTGCGTTGACAGCCTTTGAGCCAGTTCTCGCCTTCACTAAAAACGCTTAGGGCACAAAGCAGCCTTCCCCCCTCTGCTCCTGAGCACAGGCCCTGCTCTCGCTCTCTGACAGGAGCTGAAGGTAAGCACCAAAGACATCCTGACACAAACGCGTAAAAGCACTTTTGATGCGGGGAAAATGGACCGCTTTGCAGTGTACAAATAACAGCAAAATGTCAACAGAACGAGGCGAGTCCGACGGGAGGCAACAACACAAGCCAGGTTCAGATGATATTACAGCGAACAAAACATGAGCGTCAACCACCAAAGGCCCTTTGCTTGTCTACCTCGATCTTCACATTGTTTTGACTCTGTCTGTTTATCAGGCTATGCTTTTCTCCCGCATTCAATCAAAACATGTGATAACTTACAAGGAACATAACAAAGCGAACACACAGCGGGGAAAAAGAGAGAACGCCAACACAATAACAGTGTTTATTAATCTTTATGTTTTTTGGATCTCCCATTTTTTTCTTCACCCCCAAATACCAGCTGGCCTATGCTGACTAAACCGAGGACACGTATCCTTCATATGAACTCGTGTGGGCATTTACTTTCACTTACAGCAAGTATATTTTTTATGAAGTGCGCTCAGTCCAGTTCTGCCATCCAGGCACAATCGGGAGGGTGTTGTCACAAACCACGTACTGTATGTCATGTTTTCTCAGAAACTAGCTTACGAAAATAAACCTGAAACTTTGTAATGAGACACACTTAACACTAAAAATAAAAAGTCATGGCTTTAAGTGAGCCAAAGTGGTTATGCGGATATGTTTTTAGAAAAGGTTTAAAAAAACTGTAATTCCTTGAATGTCTACTTGAGGCTGGCTCCAGAAGTGAGTCAGTCTCCATAAGTCCCCATGTTGAAATGTCCCAACTTCACATCAGAAATAAACACGTTTACAGCCTGGTACAAAAAACAGTTTTGGACTCTATAGCTAATTTCCCCGTTCATGACAACTGTACTGAGGGTGAATTTATATACAACTCACCCGTTCAGATTATATTAAGGCTTAAAGTTACCCATAATTGATAGCGTTGTTGCTTTGATTGACATAAGTGAGGTAATTAGCCGATAATCCATCTATCTCCAGCCTTTAACTGCATCTTTTTTTAAATCTTAATCCAAGCAGTATCATGTTTAACCTCATAACTCTCTTCACATCAGGATGACTCTGCTCTCCTGTCTGTGTTTACCTGACAGTCTTTATCTCCACACATTCCCCATAGCTCCTTACCCCTTACCATGCAACACCTCCCCCATCTGTCTGACTGTGCTGTTTCTTTTTTTTTTTTTTTTTCCTGTGAGGTGTGTTTGGTCGAGGGCCGGGGGTCAGGGCCCAGTGATATCTCTGGAAGATAAGTGTCTGCTCTAACCCAGGGCTACACCTGTAGGTCACTGCAGGGGGATGCTAATCCCTCAGTCGCCCGCTAATACTGATGATCTGCATCTGAGACCCTGTCCCCTGGGAGAGTGTGTGAGAGTGTGTGTGCGCCTGATGTTAGTGTGTGTGTGTTTGGTTGTGGGGGCTGACAGATGAGGCAACAGGGAGACCAAGCAACCCGTGTCTGTCTGTCTGTCTGTGTGTGTGTGTGTGTGTGTGTGTGTGTGTGTGTAATATGGGGGATGGGAGAAATGATTTCATTCTGTGTGTGAGTGTTTATGGGTGTATATGTGAGTGCAAGCGAGGGTGGAGCTATCTTTAAGGGATGCTGGGAGGGTAACTGGTCCGTTTTCCTTGGCCTCCACCTTCAGAAGCTCAGATCCTGAACTGAATAATTTGTCACCTATTTACATGGAGCCAGGAACTGGAAAAATGGCACGAGCAGGTGGTGTCTGAATCGCTCTGCCTCTTCCTTGTGCTATAAGCAGATGTATCTGGCTGCAAACATCCCCCCCATACTCTTGTCTCCTCTCCAGGACACAGTCTGTATATGAGCACGCTCATATTATTTCTTTGTATTTTCATTATTAACTCTTTAACCAGCAATTAGACACACAGGACACACACAGAGTGGTAAGGGCCGTGCTCCACAGATAGATGCATGCCCCAATGCACAGAATTGCCACTTGCGAGCTCCAACGCATAACTTGGTTGCTACACTTGAGCTTAAAATGCTGTTATTATTTATTTTTTGCAATGAATCTGCAGCTTTCCCTGTCACCCGATACCAAAGTGCTTTTACAACATAGCCATTCACACACCGATGTAAGGCTGCTCATCAGGAGCGACACAGTCCTTCCTATCCAAATTATACTAAGCTCACCCACACACATGCATTCACACACCAATGTCACAGCATCTGGAGCAATTTGGGGTTCAGCATCTTGCACAAGGACATTTCAACTGGACTGGGGAAATCGAAGCGGTGATGACGACCACCTGATCTCCAGCCGCACCTTTTCAGGAGCGTTCTGTGTCAGAATAAGATTCTTATACCTGCTGGGTTTAGGCGTACTGTCGGCTCTTACTGCAGCAGGTACAAGGAATCTGTTCAGCAAGTTGATCAGATCACAGCAGACACATCAGGTCGTCACAGCTCACTGTTGATCACTGAATGCACAGGCATACACTGGTGTACGTTTTTACCCATCACCCTCAAAAAGCTGAAGAGTTATCCTCACGGCATACAGTCGGTAAGGATTAGTCTAGTTCAGGCGGTTTACTGAAAATATAGTTAAACCTGCAGGCTACTGTCACTCACAAAAAGACGCTCATCAGTAATGTGTTAATAACATTGTTCCCTGTGACAGTGGAAGCTCTTTAGCGAGGGTCAGCCTGGTGGTATGATCCTGTGAGCCTCAGCTTCAGCTTCAGTTTGCGATTGTTGCTGCAGTCACACCTCCATTCAACATGACAGTGCAACTGAAAATGATAAGTTGGGGCTACTGAGCTGAAGTTAGAGACCGTCTCAAAAGTTCATGGAGTTGCAAAGAAAGTTTTTCAGATTTTTCTGTCAAATTTATATTCATACTCCTACTAAATATCGTCATCTGCCCATGTCCACGTACAGGATCATATTTTAGACTGCATGCAGATGTCTGCATAAGCAGCCCTAAATCTGTGACTGCGTTGACCGTAGGCATAGCAGGCGCGCTCGCTGCACATGCTCCAGGTGACAAAATGGACAATATGCATGAGGAGATCTGGCGTTACAGCCAAATGGCATCGGACCAGATACAGATGCCTGCTGTCAAAAGTATCTGCAGGCTCCAACTGCATGTGGTTGGTACAAGTAGGTACTCCTAAAGCACGCATAACCTTATTTTTAAAAATGAAATCATGTACTACGGCCCAATGAGCTATTATGTTGCATTCTTTGTCAACAGGTTTCTCTTTTCTTTTTATCTGGACACTTTAGATCTACATTCGTCATGGCCTCCTCCCAAGAATATATGCAATATGGCCAAAATGCTGTTAAAACTTCCCTTTGCATTCCATCATTAATAATTAAACAGCTTTTATTAGATTCACTTTAAATGCTTGGTAAAATATTATTCCAGGAGTTCCGTTTTTTTTTACTGTAATGAACAATTATCGTGTAGATTTTGTGAGCAGCTCATACATGTGTTAGAAGTATAAATGTCAGTAGAAAAAGAGCTTAATATGAACATTAAGCAGCAGAGATGATTCCTGGTCATTTCCAATCATCGGTATCATTTTTGTGATATAAACAGATACAGACAGGAGTCGTGGTACGCCACTATATTTTAGAAACTCACGCAAGAAGATGGAGTTAAAGTGAACAATACGCACGATCTAGGGAGAGGGAAAAAAAAGAACAAAATGTATGACCACAAATATTCAACTGGTCAAACAGAGCTAATATATTATCTCTAACGTTGCTATTCATCTGAGCTAACGTCACTGAAGATAATTAATAATTATAACAGCTGCTCTCCATGCCTATTACAATATGTTAAAGTCAAATATTTACAGCAGCAGCAGTAAGCAAAATTCCAATTGTTGAGGCGGAAACGACGGAGAGAAAGAAAGTTAATAAGGCAGAGGGAACAGGGGTAACAGCAGTTGGAAAAAAGGTGATTGGGTCTCTGTCCTCAGGCTACCTAACTCCATACACTTACACACACACACACACGTGCTAGCACTGCATGCTAATCATATTTCACCCCAATCACTAAACACACATTCATATTTGAAGGTTCATCCCAGGCGGCCATTTCAAATTATTATGTATGTGATTCCAACCACACAGAGCACAGAAAGTGTTTACTCTCTTCATTGAGGCACTGGATAAGTTGAGAGCAGAAGCTAAGTGTACTACAGTCTATGGCAGAAGAATAAACATTTTCCTTTATAGCCCGAGGACCCACTTTTCATCTGTCAAGCATGTTTTAATAATTAATCTGTTTAATACACACACAGCATCTGCTGGGTACAACTCCCATCCTCCCATTCAAACTGACTAGCACAGCTGCCACTGTTTGGGTGTACTGTACAGGTCTGGAATATGATAAGATGTTGTTTTTTTTTTCTACTCTTTGCACATACACAGACAGAATACTGCTATGCATGCTGACATACAGTATATAGACACATGCACCAACTTGTATATGCACACACTCCTGCAAAATAGTTTATGCTGAAGGGTTGAAGCCCTGACTATGGGCCTACTTTCCCTATGTATTTCTCCTTGGTGAACAGGCCAAATGGGGATTGTGTAAATTAAATACATTTCTTTTTCCGGCAGCAGAGAGAAATGATGCCAGATTAAGCCCATGAATATATACATGGGCCAGGGCTGACCTGTCTCCAGACGCCTGATTTCCCTGGAGGGGTGCTGACATGGTGAGGGGCTCCAGGGGTGTGTAGGTGTGTGTGTATGCATGCATGTGTGTGTGTATATGTGTGTGTGTGTGTGTGTGTTGCACCGTGCACCTCAGACAGAGGTGAGGAGATCTCTTGAACAGGTCCAAATTGAGCTTAATCTCATTCCTCATTGTGCTGGAACAGGAATGAAATTGCACAATTGCACTTTAATCGACGATCGAACACACCCGCTCCCCCTCCTCTCCTCCTCCTCACCCCCACCACCACCACCTCCTCTCCTCTCCTCTCCTCTCCTCTCCTCTTACCCCCCCTTTTCATTTCTCTTGTTCTCTCTCTGTCTCTTTGTGTCCTTGGCCCTAAATTCCTTACATGGGCCGGTGGGCATGATTGCCTGTTAGTCTCTATTTTCTCCTCTTTTTCCCTTTTGTTCCAATGGAAGCATCTAATAATGTCTGCTCAAGCAATCAGGAGGTTAATGTGGTTAGGATAAGGGCAATCATAAACCAATAAAGGCCATCCGGATGCCCCGCTTCTCTTTCATTCCACGTCTAATCCTGGGTGGATTGTGATTTTCGGGAATCCTGTGCTGCATCCGTTGCACTGGAGCGCGTCTCCATCATGGGCAGGAAGGATTCAGTCAGTCCCCTGGGGTTGATTACACACACACACACACACACAGTAATTTGTGCCACACAGGTGCTTCTGATTATCTAAGGTAGGAAACCTTTGGTCAGCTGAATATTAGCCATATGACGGGCATTTGCCTTTCCAACAGTATAGAGAGCGAAGAGAGAAAAGAGATTTATTTTAAAAAACGCTGTCAGTCACGCTCTCCCAATCCTCACAGAGCGATCATATTCAGCAGTTTGCCTTTTTGCATCTCTCCCTGAGACGTCGTTCGCGCAAATCAAACAAACCACAATCTCCAGGAGAATCTATTTTTTGCTCTGAGTGAAACAAGTTCAGGACAACATCTGACTCCACTAAACTAACAACAACTGTGTAAGGATTACACAGATCTGTGTCAGTAACCACATGAAAAAACATTCGATACGGCTGCATGCAAGCTCAACCTTTAAGTCAACAGTCTTCTGTGTACGGGATGATGTGAGAGGAAGAAAACCTTTGGCAGCAACAAAAATGCAAAAGCACTGGCGTTATAAAATGTTTAGAAGTTGTAAAATAGCACTCAACTAGCTCAGCATTTTTTTTTTTTTTTATTATTCAGAGATAAATAAACGCACATTGTTAAATGCACAATTTAAATGATGTATCTTTGACTGCCGTCAGCTGGAATCTGTGCACGTGTTTATCGGTAATTGAACGGTTTTACAGCATTGTACTGTGATAATAATGATTTCTGCACGTCAAAATGTGTATGCAAACATAATGAAAGGAAAGCGTGTAGAAAAACACACACCAAGCAAAGATCTGTCCCTGTTACATATTTAGAGAGAGAAAAAAACATGCTGGTACTTGAGCCATGTAAAATGTGTTGATTTGTTGCTCAAGGTGTTGGAACAAAACAATGCAACAAAGGTTCCCGAGCTGTTGTATCTGGGGTGGATGTACTCATTATGGCCCATAATGAAGGGCCCTGCTTACCGCTGTGCATCTACTAAGCAACACTGTCGACCTACACGCACGCACACACACACACACACACACACACACATACACAGGCCAGGCCGCTGCCAGGCTGTCAAGTCCAAAAATAATTAGGCATCAAAATGAGTTTCCCTGTTTTTTTTTTCCTCCCCTTGTTCGTTTTATTCATGTGCTGGAACTCGGGAGACTGGCTAATGCAGTTAACATGCTCTCATCATGAATTTTCATTACACCATTACATGGGTACATTACAAGAGCAGGGAGCTGCAACTACGGGGATGCCATCAACATGCACACACTGAAAGAAACACACACACCCACACATATAGAAATCCCAGACACACATGAACCCATGCATTTATTCAGATGAGTGAATGCATACCAAGAGTTGCTGTACTACTCTGGTTTGCAGTATTGTGATATTTGTAGATTTACGAGACGTAGCCATCTTATATTATTGTTAATCTTGCACTATGTGGTAAGAAGTGCGATTAAAGGAGTAGTTTACGTTTTTTTAGATATACGCTTAAATGCTTTATTTTTGAGATTTAGATGAGAATTCATACCGCTCTCATATCTGTCTGTTAAATATGGAGCTGCAGGTAAGCGTAGCTTAGCATAAAGACTGGAAGCAGGGGGTAAGCGGCTAACTTGTTTCACTCTGAGCATAAAAAAATACACCTACCAGCAGAGCTAAAGCGAATTAATTATATCTCATTGGTTTAATCGTTACGAGAAAAAAAAACTTTAAAACAAGTTTTTTTATGGAGGATTATGCTGGTGCAGTGACTTCCTGTTGTCACCATGAGGTTGTCAGGCAACTAACTGTAAAACATGTGCACCCTTACAAGAAACAGTCCTTCACTTAACCCCCTGATAAAACCACAAAATGTCGTTTTTATGCATGACGAGGGGATTTTGTTATTTTCGGACAGACTGGCTAGCTGTTTCCAGGCTTAATGCTAAGCTCAGCTAACAGGCTACTTGCTGTACCTTTATTTTCAATGTACAGGTTTAAGAGTGGCGCCAGTCCTTGCGTCTGTTTTGTTGAGCTACTGCTTTATGTGTGTAATATTAACACTCTGTAACATCACATAGATCACATCACATCAAGAATATAGTCTTACTATGACTTACAGGAGTCAAATTAGGGTCCCTGAGCACAAGTGTGTGTGTGTGTGTGCGTGTGTGTGTGTGTCTCGTTGCTAGCTGGGGCAGTGAAGCATTTTGGAGGCATGTGTCTATCTCTGTGTGAAACAGGTTTTCTATTGCTGATCTGCTCATGCTCAATTACCCAAAGTCTCCTGGGGCTTAGGGAAGGTAAACACACATCAGCTGGGTCTGATTTTATTTCACTGTCCCACAGCAGCCTGGAATTAAGACATTCATGCTCTCTCGCATTCACATAAACAACACGCTCGCCGTGCGCATATGTGCACGATGTTTAATAATAATTATTTACTTACAGAGACGATTATGATCAGAATTGCTGCTTCGTCTGTCGTGGACACAGACGAAACATCTCAAGTAGCTCACTAAAAAAGACATTAAATCTCCAAAGATCAAACAGTTCATTATCAGTAATGCTTACACAGCTAACTTATGAAAGTCCTAATGCCATGACAGATGAGCGAGCACTGCTTCCTTTGTTGCCATGCCAAGGCCCTGCGTCCCCTAAAGCCTAAATCATCTGCCGTCCCTGCCCTTCTTCCTTCCTTCCTCTCTCTGCCTTCCTTCTTACTTTCCCCCTTTTTTTTTTTTTTTACCCAACAGGTATCCATGCTCACCTTACCGTCCTCTAGTTTTCATGCATGGTGTATTTATTGATTCTCATGAATAGACCGTCAATTGGGAGCCTGACCCCATTAGATCCTATCTAAAGCCAGTCATGGGACCAGCATGGTATCCTTGGTGAAACATGTCAACGCTAATCACATGGCTAAAGCAGAGATGGAGGGAGAAACAGATGGGAGAGAGAGGAAAGGAGAGGAGATCGGCCTGTTGGTCAGTCCACTTGTTTAATGATGAAAACACCCAGGGGTGACTGGTGTTTTGGAAGCCTTAGGCTAATTAGGGTATCCTCCTACCTACTATTTTCACCATTTTCACCATCCAAAAATTTAAATCACCGCAGTGCCTGACAAGCAAAAAAAAAAAAAAAAAGGCCAATAACAAAACATCACCAGGCTCCCAAGTAGGTTGGATTCTCTCTTGATGATTTTAAAGTTTATTATTGCCAGCTCAGTTAACCAAACTCCTTGGTTAATTGAGCGGAAAATGGGCAGTCACACTGGCATGAGATTATGCCAGACTGTTCGCTTGCACACGTGCAATTTGCACCTTTCTGAAGAGTGCTCAGGCTTGCTGTTGCTGTATTCTTACTTAGAGATATGTGTAATTTAATCAATGCAGACCGAGCCTGTTAACAGAGATTAGACAGAGCGATAACTGATATTAACTCTTGGGCACACTAGCCTTTTCTTTTTAGTTACACTGGTGGTGAGGCTCCAGGGTTAGCCGTGTTGGTCGGTCGGTTTATGACCATCGATCCATTTTCTGTAGCCGCTTATCCTCATCAGGGTCATGGGCGGCTGGAGCCTATCCCAGCGCTCACATTCACACACCTACGGGCAATTTAGAGTCACCAATCAACCTATTAGGCACCCGGAGAGAACCCACGCAGACACGGGAGGAGGAGAACGTGCAAAACTCCACCACTCCAGAAAGACCGGGTGGGGACCGGGCTCCCTCCCCCCCACCCTAATTTATGACCAAATATCTGCAAAACTTCTGACATTCTGATCATCTTGGCAGTCCTGCCTCCGCTCCGGCACCCGGTTAATCCCCAAAAAAAAAAAAAAAAATGGGCAAAGATGTGGAGCGTGGGTGGAGCTCAGGCGTACTGGATGAATTCTGGGTGCTCAAACAAGACACCTGTGAAGGCACCCACCTGTCAATCAAAGCAGCTACGCTCTTAATTATGCATAACTTTAAGCCTTAATATAATTTGAATGGGTGAGTTATATTGACATCCACCCTCAGTGATGTCATGTTTATTTCTTGGGCATTTTAATATGGGGGAATTATGGAGATTGACTCGTTTTTGTAGTGGATCCAATTCTTTCCAAATACGCTTGTATCCAACGCACATAGATGGACACACAAATGTGTGTTGCTGCACAAGGGATAGACCCAGAATGCCATGAAGATAGATGGTTGAAGAGCTGTAAAATAATGGCAGAAAAAGGAGGCGCTTATGGTAGAACCAATCCAACATTCTCCTCCTTTTTCTCCTCTCTCTTGCCCATCTGTCCCTCCTCTCCCTCTTGCCACTTTCAAGCTGTCCTGGGTGATTGTTTGTCTTCAGAGCGCCGCTGTCTGCCAGACAGGACTGTAACATCAATGTTAGGAAGCGTTCCTTTCTCTGGTGTAAGGCTGCAATGACAACGTCTGCCATGTTTCACTCTGATCTCTCCATCAGTGTGAATAAGTGTATCGCCACGCTTCCTCAGACTGTCACTCACTCCTCTGGGGAGACACACACACACACACACACACACACACACGCTTCTTATTATCTCTGCCAAGATAGACGCCTTCAAATGGAAATGCTGCAGATGTAGATGCACGGGCGTACACACACAAACACACGCAGTACATTGTATAATATGTGTGCCTGTGTTCTAAACATATACGCTCTCATCGGTCTGCAGAGATAGACGCAGACGGGGACGCATGCGGATGTAAATCTAATAAAAAAAACGGTATGAATGTGTTTTTGTTTTTTTGTTTTTTTACAGATCGGTGGGTCAAGCAAGAAAAATAGAGACAGAAGGAAGTGGGCCAGAGTACTGTATTGTGTGTTCGTGCACATGGATTTCATTGAGTGTGTGCAACTAGTTTGTAGTGGCTGTGTGTGTGCATTTATGTGTGTGAGTGAGATGACCTGTAGTGCAGCTGCACAGCACAAGCTGACTACCTTTATTAGATCCCTCTGTCTTTCGTGTCACATCAAAACACCTCATTATCTCCTCCTCTGTCATTGGAATTCACACTGTTCTTTTTTTTTAACTATTAACCTACTCAATATGCTCTCTCCATCTCTCTCTCTCTTACTCACTCTGTTTGTCTCTCTCTCTGTCATCAGCTGCTGAGACGTGTTGGGTAACAATTTTCTTTCTCCTCCTCATTTGAAACCATTATTTAAATAACAGATGTCTCATCCGGCGGAGGACAGGAGAAGAAAAAGCGGCGCGCTCGCTTTAAAACCCTTTCATAATTTGTCAGGTGAGGAAGACCTCTGCGATACGTGGCTTTTAATGATCCTCATCAACCCTTCGGCCGCCTCTCATTCACGCCACGCGGCGTCGCGTGTCCCCGCGCGCAGATTTGTTTTTTGATTAACGATAAATCGCAGTCGAGTTTGGGAGAACTCAGGAAGTGACTTAAAGTTTGCACGTGGTTTGCTGCTGCGTCATAGCTCGGGAAAGCAAATCTAAAAATAGACGATGCATTTCTCTGAGCTTGAGAAAATTTGACCATGTCTGTGTCAACACGCCGCCGAAGGGTGAGAGCTAATAATTCCTATTAAAAAAGAAAATAGGAGCATTTCTAACGAGTCAGCTGTGCTTCAAAAGTACCCGGATGGCACGTATTCATGTGTTGCTGGAGGCGATCTATCTCTCTGATCGTTCATTTTGATTTACACGCCGTGATGTGTTAAAGCTGGACTGTGCATTTCTGTGCTGAACTTGTCCGCTGAGGCGCAGGGTAATGCAAGCTGCAGTAACTGTAGTCGAGGCTCCCGGCCTCTTAATTACAGTACAAGTCAAGCAGGAAATCAAAATTACTCGAAACAGGAAGTTCATATTACCGTGTGAGCCTGGCTGTGTCAGCAGTGATCACTCTCTCTTCATTAGTGTGTTATTTCACCTCATTGAAACATTTGCACACACACACACACACTGCACCTGTAGACTGTGGGCGCCAGGTGTCCGGAGAATGGATCACTTTTTCTATGCCTCATTTCAAGTAACAGCTGTGTTTAAAAGGAAGTCCATGCAGCGGGGACTTCCTGTAGAAGGATACGTGGGGGTTACTGTACAAATTCACATGCTCTGTCTTACCTCTTGTAGTTGTGAATGCACAGGCACTATGTGCGCACTCTGCACATGCATGCATGTAATGCATCTGTGTATTTAGATGGATGTTGATACAGTAGATATACAGATAGATGCAGAAAGGTTTAACAATCACAACCACTCACATCTCTTTTGATGGTGGCTGAAGCGTGACATGCTCTCCTCCTCCTCCTCCTCCTCCTCTACTCTTCACATGGAGGATGGAAGCCTTCTCCTCCCTTCTTCCCATAAATGAAAGAGTAGTGCGGCCGAGCACGGGGTAGGTGATAACCCTTTTGTTTAGTCTGAGCTCCATCACAGGCTCTGTCAGGCCCAACAGACAAGCAGACCGAGCCGTGACAGGCCCACTAATCTGACAGCTCCTCCACATCACAAAGCAAAGAGCAGCCATCACATCAAAGTGGCGCGAGAGAGGCACCGGCGGTGAGAGATTGACGCCGCTCCTTTGCTCTGCCATTTTTGCTGGTATCTTCATAGCGCCTCTGACATGCTGCGCACCAGGAACCTTCAGAGGAAGTAACCAGGTGGCAAAAGGGGGAAGCCTGAGTTGAGGGACTCCCCTCTGGCTGAGTGGTGAGCGCGGGTAATCTTCCTGGAGGATGAGTGTGTGATACACTGAGAGTACATGACAGGCTGTTTAAATGGATTTGTGTTTGTGTGTTTGTGTTGTTGACGGGGCGGGCGGCTGTTTTGAAGACGGGTGGGGTCATACGGCAGCGACTTTTCTCCGTGCGTGGCTTCCGGTGTGAAGGAAGACGCACACATGAGACATTTTGGTAAATTACTGATTGAACAATGGTCATCACATCCAGCGTTCAACTTTTATTCATCCAGGTAAGCAACACTGAGAGCGATGCTCTCTTTTTCAGGAATCTAGTTTCTCGGATTCACACCTGGAAGCTGATCAATACAACCACTGTCTTATCTGTTGGCCTACTGAGCAGCTCCACTGGAGCAGCTTGTGTTTTGGGGTTTTACTCAAGAGAAACTCAGCGGTGGTAATGAGCGAGGGCCTTGCGTTGCTCTTTCACTTCTGGTGACGAGGCCGCCTGACATCCTCACAGGCCTAAAGCTTTTTGAGATGCAAAGTCTCATTTCACCCCCCTATTAGGTGTAATAAAAGATTTCTTTACAATTCCTAGGTACATTATTATAATTTTTCTGTGTTAGGTTGGCTGGTTCAAGTCCAGCATGGACCAAAAAAATGTGGAGGGTGGACTGGTAACTGGAGAGGTGCCAGCTCACCTCCTCAGCACTCCTGAGGTGCCTTTGCACAAGGTACCGAACCCCTAACTGCTCCCAGGCGTCGCTCCGTAACTGCCCATCACTCCACCATCTCTACACATTTGCATGTCTAGCCCTCTGTGTGTGTGTGTGTGTGTGTGTGTGTGTGTGTGTGTGTGTGTGCCTATATATTTAAGAAGATTTAAAAAGAATTTCTCCATCGAGGAATCAATAAAATAAACCTTCTTCTTCTTAAAACATTTTAAAGTGGAAACAAACATGGTAAAGTTGTCCATTTGATCTTACAGCAACATTTTTCAGTTGAACTTTAACCCAGTTGTAAAAAAAAAAACAAAAAACATATTTTTTCCTTCAGGTACTTTTGTGAGAAAACTGGATTTCTGGTATCGACAATCTGTTGGTGATTCTGGCAGAAAAGCGGCTCTGAAGGGACTCACTGTTGTCACTCCTCTGCTGTTCGCTGGTTTTACACTGTGCTGTTGTCTCAAAACTAAACTGACCTTTATATTTGCAAAAAAATCCATGATAAATGCATGAATAAATATTAAAACAATAAAACCCCTTGATTCAATCAGTGGAGAACTTTGTTCCAATACGAGCTTTCCAGATTTTACCCGTTTGTCATGATTGTGACAGAAAATCTTTTATCTCTCTCGTGTTTTTGAGGTGAAGAACAAAAAGACTTTTCCAGTATTTTGTGAGTTGGCCCTGTTGAACTTTTTAAACACTTTCCGTAGAGTAAAACTTCATTCATACCTTTCTCCTGACAATCATGTGCCACTTCTTCCAACTGCCGGCGCTGTTACTGTACGACTCGGAGACGTGTCGCAGAGCGGGGTCACACACCAGTTATGTGGGTCACATGTGATCTTTCTCATCCAGATGTTTTGCCAGATGCGGAGCTGCCAGTCGTGTGACAGAACACACACACCCAACCTGCATACGAAAACAAACATTAAAAACAGAGAGAGAGAGAGGCATTCATCAAAAATATACCACAGAACTATCTTTTAGTGTGAGCTGAGTGGGATGTTTTAGAGTCCAAACACCTCGCACACACAGTTTGACAAAGGTTGTCCTGTTAAATGTTAAGTAATAAGAGTTGATGCATATGAGAGTTTTGGGACTGTGATGAGGTAATGGTCTTGTAGAGTTCTGAAGTGCCCCGAGTCCATCCAATAATGTAAAACAACACTAATTTGAGAGAGCCGCTTCATCTCTGCATGTTAATCAATAAACTCATTACCTCCGGTGCTTAGTGAAGGATTCCCTGATGCCTGCTCACTGATGTAGACTGAAAAAAAAGGAAAGAGAGAGAGAGAGGGAAGGGAGATGGAGATGAGGGGGAGAGGGAGAGGTTGATTATAATTACAGATTTTAGCAGCCTGTGCCTTAGCATAACCTGCTCATTACAGTGAGTAAGTGTGTGTGCGAGTGTGTGTGTGTGTGTGTCGGCCTCGCACTTTCAACACAGCCCTATAGCCACAGCAGTGCTCCCCAGCTTCCCCCGTCTGCAGAAAAGCCAAGAACAGCCGACACAAGTGCCCCATTTAAAATATAAACACACAAAAACCTGTTATTTCAATTGACCTTCGTCACATCAAGCTGTCAATGATCTCAGCTCTGTACTCTTAGTCGTTTTCTCCTTCTCTTTCTCCAAGGCAGGCTGCATGGTAATGAACATTTGGTTCAGAATAGGTGAGGGAGAGAAAGAGGGGAAATGATATGCCAGGGCATTTAGCCTAGCAGTGTTTCTGGTGTAGGTAAGACAGCCAGCAGCATTTATGGAAATGGACAGAGCTGAGGGAGGCACTGGTGCTGCTGCTGTGTTTTCCCCCCCAAATTCCCAACAGCGGGGAATTGGAGAGTACTCTGACACATTTGGTATTCCTTTGTTAAAGGGATCTGCAAACTTTCATTTTGCACCTGATTTGGGCTTTCTTTTGTCATTAAATGCAGGCAATCTCCTCGATTTGCTTACTCTCTTTTAAATAAGATGCGAGTGTAGCGGCAGTGACGCAGAGTTTGAGATCTTCTGTCACGTCTCGAAGCGTGCGTGCGCGCTCGCATGCGTGCTTGTGTTGGTTTGCAGATTGTCAGCGGTTGTTGATCATTATGTTTGTCAGCGTTGTGTCGTAGTGTATCTAGCAGGCTTCTCCGGCCTTGTGATTATGAGATGAGAGGTGTTTGTGATTGACTGAGCCATCCACTGTCACTGTACGCAGCCATTAGCATAACTCTCCAAGCCGTCACTGTTTATCAAGGCGCGTTATGTAGAAGATTGAAACCAATAATTATGAATAAAAAAACACTCCTCTTCCTGCATTCTATCAGAACTCATGTCATTTATACCACAGCCGACTTGAGCTCCAGTGTCCAGCTTCATTTGGTGATGGCGTGTGTGACACTGAGTCAGTTGGACGTGTGCCTTCACTCTAAATGTTTTCCTCGGGACAGGTAGTGTCATTGAAGTGTTGTTGGCAGAGGCGGTCTGCCGCGAGATTAGGTGATTAGAAAATGTAACGTCACAATCGGTTTCGCCCGGAATATTAATTGTGTGAGGAGGAGAGAGTCGTTCATTTTGAGCTCTTTGCTCTTTGTTTACCACTGTCAGCGAGTGAATAAAAGGCAAGGTAAATGGAGGTAATGGAACCTATATCTGCATATCAACTCACTTTGAGGCTTTTAATGGTGCTCGGTAGTCTCATTCCAAATCCATTAATATTCTGTTTAATACAGCTAAATGCTGCTAACTGTTTTTAACACAAGGAGACAGTCTCTAGGCTGCCTCTGTTTGTGCTGCCAGCACATCCACAACATCAGGTCGATGGATAGGGAGGCCATAAATGACTATGACAGCCAGTTTACAGTCAGTTTAGACGCTTCTGCTTTTCCGTAAGGCTACATTACGTCTGCACAGTCCTGTTTAGCTCAGTCAAGTGAAGGTTTTATATACTAAAAACACGGCTTGCACAGAAAACATGATGAATTGCAATCAATTTTATTTCTTAACAGTGTATGAAATAGCAGCTATCGCACAAAATGTTGCTGTGAAAGATGTATACTTTGCTCTTTCTGATGTGCCCTTATTTAAAGCTGCACTAATCATTTTTCTTATATGAATATTGGTCTAGACAACTGTCTGTCATGTGTAAGAGGTCATGAACCCACAGAGAATCATCACCTGACTGTAATAGGCCTTGTTATAACTGAGCCGTTTTAGCAACTTTCAGCTCATTGTTTTGGTTTCATGACCTTTTACCGTTTCGGTTCAGACTCACTGAGCTCCAATGACAGGCAGCTGGTGAACATAGTGAAGCATTTAGCAGCTAATAACTGGTTATTTTTTTGGTCTCGGGTGTTTGTATGGACCAAAACAAAGCTTAAAGTAGAGTTCTTCTCCAAATGAAAATTAACATCTCTCCGTGTCTGCTGGTAAAAGCAACAGGTTCACCATAGCAACATAAAAAGTAATAATATGTGTCTGTTTTGTGTTTCTGCTGTCCTCATGTGACCAAAAAACGTTGTCAATGAAGCTTTAAAGGTTCAGTGTGTAAGATTTAGAGGGACTTCATCAGTGTATAATCATCTGAAAATAAAAATTGTTATGTTTTAAAACCTTTTTATTTCTGCAGAAACCCTGGGTTCTCTTCCACAGTGTTTCCACAGGGGTCCAGAACAGATAAACCAAACACTGACTCTGACCATAGTTGTTTTCTTTACGCTTGGAACAGGAGGGCGAGTGGAGGAGGTTGCAATTACACCGCTGAATGCCACTGAATCCTACACCCGGGTCTTTTGAGTTCTGAATCAGAAAAATAATGAATATTGGACTGAACTCATCAGGAGTTGTTGGTGAGATTAATAACGAGGACTTTATATTCATCTGTTAGAGCCAGAAAAAGAGCCATGATGAAATGTCTGGGTGAGAATGATGCAGCTTTACAGGTTATTGTGAATCGACTTATTCCTGTGATTGACAAATATTAACTCTGCTACTGTTGCTTCTGTGTCGGAAATGGTGTTGACGGGGGAGGATGTGTCCATCACTGCTGATTAGTTAGCGTGAGTTGCACTGAAGTGTGGAAAATTAGAATTCAGGTTTAGCGTCAGGTTAAGTTTCGCCCTATCAACCTTCTCATCAGACAACAACATCAATACTGGATGATTGTGAAAATCCCAGAATGCCAACCTTAAAAAAGGTTTCGCTTTCTGTAATATCTGCGTCTGGAAACTTCAGTCAGGTTCTTCAGTAGGTAAGGGAAACACTGTGGTTATGTCCAGCATTATGATTGAGGTGTGGTTAGGGTTAAGCCACTGAAACACTTGGTGGTTACGGTTGATAAAAACGTGAGCATTCATTTCAGGTCTGTGATGTGATGCAAATTCCAGCCTATCAATCGACCCAAACTCAAACACACTCATACTTTCCACCTCGTGACTTACAGGACACGCTTCTTTCTGTGTTGGCGCTGAACGCGGATGTTGGACGCGAATCATGAGGTGCAGAATTGACCAATATGGTTGAATTCCTTTGAATACTGGTCTGCATTTTCCAAAGTAACCAGAGGCTGGTTTCATGACAGTATTCTAGACTGGTGTGTCGTGTTAGATCAGACTCATTTTTTCTGTTAGATTGGTCTGATGTAAGTTGGACATTTTAGCAGAAATAAAGACGGACTTATTTGAAGCATAAAAAGTTACCCGTCCTACCCCCGGGCTAACTAAGAGCCACGTTTCCATGGTAGCAATCAGTGACTCTTGCCTAGCAGTGATGAAATTACAGCAAAGAAAAACTTGGCTGATAATTTGGGTTTATTAACAATGTTGTTAGGGAGTACTGAGATGCAAGAGAGTTTCTAGAGAACAAAGTAACCTGATGGAAACTTTCCCAGGTACTGAGTCCTGCCACATTGAGAAAACACACCACTGAGCTCTGCTACAGGTATGCTTGATTTTAAATTTTACTAAACGTTTCCTGCTCTTCACTGAATTTTTCCAGTAAAATGTGTCTGTAACTATTGAATTTCTCCAGACGTCTATCTGAGGTCTGACCATTAGCTACATCTAAGCTACAGCCACTGTGTATCTTTGTGAAACCAGCCCAATGGTTTGCATACCAATGTCAGTATGAGCCTTATGAGATTTGATCCATTTCAGTTCAGGGTTGTTCTGTTTGCTGTAACTCAGTGAGGTAAGGTAGATATGGGTTAAACCACCATTAGGCCTGTAGATGTTTTACCAACAATGTGTTGGACGCCGGCTGAACTGCTGCATTGCTGCTAAGAGGAGGGGGCTGTCCATGAGATGGCGACTGTTCATAAAAAAAAAGCCAAAGAAATCTGATTTAAGGAGCTGTACTACCTTCTTCTCCTCCTGTTCTTTTTTCTCTCTCTTGTCCCTCGCTCTTGTGAAAAGAATAAACGCTCGCTCGGCCTGCAGATGTGCTTAGCTCGTCTTGTCTTGACAGAATTTGGGCCTGTACACGACAAAAATAAGGAACAAAATAAGAAATGATTTGTTTCAGTGAATAGTTTTTATAGCTTATTTTTAGTTTTTTAATACGTAGAATAAGCATGTAATCTTCTTTTAGAGTGCTTCGGACTATTTTGCAAAAACAGAAACTATGTTTGTCTTTTCGATGTCAGCACACGCTGTCTAAAAACAGCTAAGTTAAGTCTAGTTACTGGGAATCTTGTCAGTACAACCCAAAACTATCATTTGAAGTCCTCTTTGTTTCAGTGGTTAGCCAACCTCCTCATTTCCTAGGGTAAGAACATTATAACCATAAAGTCTATTACTCATCATCTGTCATAAACACGCGCATACCATGCGCTATATGGTGAACTTTGACAATAAGAGATGTAGTGATGGGATGTGTTGCTACGCAGAATTTTTTTTTTTTTTTTTATTCAAGTAGTGAGGGATACACTCCGTCCTTGCCCATGATTTGTTTTAGTTCCAGCCTGGGCCCAGTTCAGTGGTTTCTGGGCAGAGGAAGCTGGCACTGTGGGGACATCTGGACACAAGAGGGGAGCGTCCGTACAGGCAAACTACAGGGACAGCCGTGCCAGAGAAACAGGCCCCCAGATCTGACGCCAGTGTTATGTTAATTTGATTTGTTAATTCAGTGGCCCTGTTTGAGGGAAATCTGCCACCAACACCTGCCACCATTTCCAAATGCAAGGACGCAGATCCAGTGTGACACGGGCTTCATTAAATAAACAAACCAGGTCCCCCATAACAGCATTTGGTGGAAGGCACCATCAATTCTTATACATTTAGATCACAGCGATTAGAGATGACACTGAGGAGATACATCCCACTGTTTCACAGACGCACAGAGTGAAGCCTGCATGCAAGTAAATGTGTGTGTGTGTGTCTCTCTCTATGTGTCTGTGTGTGTTGTGTCTATGACTATTTCTCTGTCTTTCGCCCTTGTGTGTGCCATGTTGTTTGCGAATGAGAGTGCGAGAGAGGCTGTGTGAACGCGCCAAGTGTATTTTCATTCTGTCTCCCGGCTTCGCCGCCAGAAAAGATGGCGACTGATGTATTTTTCAGGCATAGTTCCACAATCAAAGAGGCTCTTGTGGCCTTTCTGATGCGTCATGTAAATTTTATAAAGTGTGGAGCGGAGGAGAGTCAGAGAGAGCAACTGCAGCTCTGGAAAGCCTAATGTCTGTTTGCCTTTAACTCTGACAGGCTGTCTTTGCTCCTGTCTATCTTACTTCCTCTCCACTTACTCCCTCCTCTGTGGATCAAGGCCGGTCAAGGAGTATCTCACCACAGGGCCCGATGTCAGACAGAATGTGTGGACGTGCGTGGATGTCAGAGCTCAACCAGCTCTTAGGAAAAAGGGGGGGGTGAGTGAGGTGTGGGGAGGTATCAAGGCACAGACCTGGCTACAACCGCGCCGCCTAAAGTTGCATTTACATGACGTAAGGTTGTCATGCCGCATGCGAAATATGCGCTTTTCAGTGCGCGCGCCTTGTTGACATGTTTACATGTTTCATCTCGGTAACGGTCTTGGACAGGGAATTCAGTCCCTCACATATTTTCCTCAGCTGCACTTCTGGCAGATCCTCTGCCTACTGTGTGCTTTTCTAATGATTCAATTGGCTCAATGAGCATATGCTCTCCTCTGCGTCATAAACTTCAATTAGATGTGTTGTAATGTGATTTGAGTGTGTGTGTGTGTGTGTGTGCGCGCGAGTTCAAGTGTGTTGGTTTAATGCAGAAAGAGAGGCAGGAGGAGACACAATTTACTCATCTGATTTATGTTTTTTCTGTGGATTTAAAAACAAAAAAACGTCGTCTGATGTCGACTTCAAATCTAAAATCAGTTTCAAAATGGACGCTCTGCAGGTTGCACCTGTTCGGTCTGCAATCCCAATCCAATCTTATTCCATTACTTAATTAATAATAATCAAGCAGTCGAGGACATTTTCACTGAGTAGCAGCAACAACAAGTAAAACAACTTGACAAATGTGACAGTAGTCGTCGTCTCTGCTCTTTGAAACATGATGAAAGTTTTGGATTGCAGCTTTAAATAAGTGAAAATAAGCTCTAAATAAGGATACTAATGACATAAATACTGGTTGTAATTTTGGGACCTTGTACTGAACAGTGAAGTATTTTTGTTTGGTTTCTGTTTTTAAAAAAAAAAACATGAATTCATCTGTGTTTATTTCGATTATTAAAATGCAAATGAAAGAGCCATGGGGAAAATTAAATTCAACACATTGTTTTAATTTTCCCTCCAAATAGTTCTTCAATTTTTTAAGCATTTTCTGCTCTCCTGATCAAAGGCGAACTTTAATTTCTGCATATGTGTCAGGAAACACAACTGTTGCACGTGTGAGGCCGTAAAATCCAGATGAAACCGAACATAAGACGGCCTGCTGCTGCTTTTTGAAAAATTCTGGGTAGTCTTCGTGAAAATCATGAATAAAACGTGTCCCGCTTCCAATCAGTCTGAGGCTGAAAAGTGTCACATCTGTGTCTGCCAGCTTCAGAGAGGCTTCACCTTCCAGTTTAACCGGTTAAACTGATAGTCAACAGTTCATAGCTGCACCACCTCATGCTCTCAGCTGCCACGTCTCCCCGCCTGCCTGGGATGTTTACTGCTAAATATTGATAGACATCTGGAGTGCCATTCATCCACCATCAAACTTTGGCGCGCCAGTGAAGTGGTCCCAGCCCTCTCTGTCACACATGCACACGCTCACACATGTGCAGACAGACACACATAAGGCACCTGGGGAGAGGTGTTTGGCATCGCCACGAATCAGAGGCCACAGAAACAAAAGCCCCTGGAATTCAGAAAGATTGGCCGCTTTCTCAAAGGCGCGACGTTCTGGCAAAAAAAGCTGCGATTGTGATTAAACAAACATGCCTTTGCTTGATAACTGTATTAATGCAGACTCTGTATCACAAAATCTCCACAAGCACAGGTGGTAATAACATTGCGCAAGCTCGCTGCCTAACTAAACCGACTCCGAGCCGCAAAAAAATATTGTTTTGAGAACAAGAAATCAATTCTGGATGCATTTCTTTTGTCTCTTTGCTCAGACCGGCGCAACAAAACAACGTTTCAGTCCTTCGCTGGTGAAGCTGCGTTGTTTGTGTTTGTCGTCTAGAACAATGGCAGAGGAAAAGACCTGGTGGCAAATTTCGGGATAAACCGAGTTTCAACAGTTCTGTGTTTCACCACGTTAGAGAGAGAGATACTTGTACAGGGTCAGATTGGAAACATGTGTTGTGTGAGCACCATGGAGAGAATAATCCTCCATCTTATTAGTAGAGAACTACACTGGGGTTTACTAGACACACAAAAGAAGGAGATACAGGAGGAAAGAAAAAAAAAAAAACAAGGCTCTTTTGTCTTTTCTTAATTATTCATGCCCGGGAGGGATGCTCTCTCTCCTTTGTTTTTGTCAGCTGACACATGCACAGGTGTGCAGGTAGTGTGTGTGTGTGTGTGTGTTCATATATTTGTGTTTGTCTCTGTCTGTGTTTTTGTAATTGCACAGAAATGCCAGTTAAATGCACAAATCTCTCTTTGTCTGCGCGCGCGTGTGTGTGTGTGTGTGTTACAATGTGTGCACAATGTGTCCGTCAGTGCCTTGGAGCCAGATCAGCCACGTTGGAAGCAGCAAGCTTTTTCTCCTCGGTCCAAATCAAAGTGAGGAATGAAGCGTAACAATGAGCCCAGCAGTTTGAGCTGATGGGCTCTTTAAAACAGACACAGACAACAGCAGCTCGGCGACGACCCTGCCCCACGCTCTAATCGCATCAAATGAAGTCATGAAGGAAACGCAGCGCAAAGCCAGCCTGAGCTCTCCTGTTCCGCAAGGTGCAGCAGCACTTGTTTGTGCAGAATGTCTGGCAATTAAAAATAATTGGGAAGCAGGTTTGCCTGTGAATCTTCCAAGAGTGCCAGTTATGATCTAATGAAGCTTCATTAGGCATGCTGAAAGCCGAGAGTGCCGTATGACAACGGCAATTAGCCAGGATCATAGGCAAAAAATAATCATTAAAAAAAATACCTCGGCCAAGATTAGCTTTTCACTTAATGACCAATTCATTAGCTAATTGATTTCTTATTAGTTACAGGCAGAGACGACTGTTTGGGGTACTGGTGCCGGTAATTAACAGCATTTACGCCATTAGTCAATTGCCTAATTTTCCAGGAAAACAACTTTGGAGGGGAGCATAGCTGGAGGCTTAGGGCCATTTGCTTTCTCGCTCCTCTCGCTGTGTTATCTCTTTAATATCGAGAGGGGAATCATCTTTCAGCTCAGGGGTTGTTAACACGCACTAATACCTACTGATTACCCATTCATGTCATGTGATCACGTGTTTGGTGCCCGAGTCCATCTGAGCGGAGGTGGATAGATGAGGGGATGGGAGGAAGGGAAGGAGGCGAGAGAGAGAGAGAGAGAGAGAGGTGATGTAATTAAAAGGGAAAAAAAAGAAGAAGAAGAAGAAGAAGATCAGGCATTTGCGCTGCAAATTTGTTAGATTCTATATTTAATATGACACTTTTTTCAGTATCACATCAGTGCCGCCCGCACCTATGGATTAGGTGTGTCAAATGAATTGAGAGTGAATTAGATTAATTATTGCTCTCAGCCGGCGAGGCTGCTGTGGTCTTCTGAGGGTCTTCTTCCTTCCATCAGACCCTGAGTTAAAGCAGACAAAGACGGATGGATGAGTAGTGACAGGTGCTCTCTGCCTACAGCAGCTCACTGAGCTATCAACTGGCAACTTATAATGACTGTCTAGAGAGGGCATATGCCGCTTTACTAACATATGAAACAACACCATAAACATATAATCTAAAATGTGGCTGAGGAGCAGCCATTTGTACGACACACTCGCTAATGATGTGGCGGTTTTCTCATTACCGGTCGGTCAGAGGACATGCATACTTAACAACAGTTCTCATTACACACACATGACGTTTTGACTGCTTCTGCTAATAAAAATGCAGTTTTTATTCTCGTCCATCTCAGCCTTCCTTGTCCACCTGCATCTGACTCTAACACATTTCCCTTAAGCCGCTCGCCTTCTTCCAGTGCTAAAAATTTTTCCCCTCTCTTAACTATGAAATAGTGGCAGTGCTTGTCTGTACAGGGTGTCCAGCAGATGCCCAAAATGTCACAGCTGAGGCGCACCATGATAAGTCAAAAATATTGCATGCCACTCGTACCTGTAACTCTGTCTCTAAACGCCACATCCAAAGATGTCAAAATATGTTTTAGGTCTACACACACACACACAAAAAAAAAGTGGACTCGAGTTTGACTACGGTGACTGGCCCGGGTGACAAATTCAAAGGGATGAGATGACAGACATGTCTGACAGGAGAGAGGCAGTGATTTGGCCCATCAAAGCCAGCCTTCAGCCAACAGACACAGCCTGCGGCACATGCCGGATCAGTCTTACATACATGCGGGTGTGTTGGCGTGTCACAAGTGTGTTTAATGTAATGTGCAAGTATGTGCACCCTCTTTTCAAACCAGGCCGGTGAGCTTTATATAGCCGGTGAACTGGTTTTTAAGGGGCTTTCCTGGGAGTCCCAGCCACAGAGGGCACTCTTGTCTTGATTGCACACTCACCTCTCAACACATCCCAGCCTCTTCTTCATGCATCGCCATTCTCGTCCTAATCTCGAGCATCTGTTCTACATTCACCCCTTTTCTCCCTCCGCTCTACCTCTCTGTTTTCCTGTGCGGACCCTTCTTCTGTGTTTTTCTTCACCTTTTTTTTTTTTTGATCCCTCAATCCCCTCCTCAAATCCACTCTTTCCCCCTTCTGTCTCTCCTCCGTCTCCTCCGCTGTCTGTGTCGGGTCTCCGGTTCTGTTAATTAAATCTAATGAAGTCATCTATCAAGGACTCCTCTTTTCTCAACACCACAACATAAATCACTCTCTGTAAAAGAAGCTATTCCTCTTTCTCCCTCCTCTCTCTCTCTCTCTCTCGCTCTCTGCACTATGAACAGAAGACTCTCACTCACTCTCTCTCTCTCGACCAGGCTTTAATTGTGTGATTGAGAAAGTGTAGCATCACTCCATGAAAGCCAGTCTGCCTCAAAAGGCCGTTCTCTGGCTGACACCAGAGGGACCTCTTATAGCCTGCTGTGGTGAAACACACACACACAAACACACACACACACACATGCACACACACACACACACAAAGCAAGCGACTTAAAACAGACACTTATTGTAAATGGGCCTCATTGGTCTCTGAAGACGTTGTTAACATGTCTGTGAGATGGTTCCCCTGCCAAGAGGGAACTTGATCCATCTCCACATTTACAAAATTAATTTCTATTACAAGCTGTGACTGACTAACACTGTCCAAATGGGGATTTATTTGCTCCCACAATGCACAGCAGTGATTTCAGATGGACAACACTGAAGGATGCAGCTGAGATCAGCATCAGAATGCTACGCTGGTCGTTGCTTTGCATTTATATTTCTTCTTCTTCTCCGCCGGGTGCACCAACAATAAAAATTAGACAATTACATAAGTAGCTTTTTTTTTTTTTTTGCTTCTTCTCATCATTTCAGGTCACCACGACGTGTCCCCCCCTCCAAAGATGATGACGCAAACCTGATGTAACTAAACCGTACACGAGAAGCACCAGACACATCTAAATAATGTATAAATGATACGTCTTGTTAGCCTCGACTCAGGTTCAGATGTCTCCTCGTGCACCAGATGATCAATGTCCTCCTATTATCCTCATGCACTCTCTTCAGTTCCATTCCCGATTCTCCCCGCCTCTCCCCGGGTCTTTCATGTTGCCCTCTGGGAACCAAACAAAACATGGTTTTCTACTGCAAATAAGGAGCTAAAACACCATGTGATCAGCCATGAATTATTTGAATGCTATTGATTTGTGTAAATTGTTGCATTTCCCAGGAGCATTTGACCATGAGAACAATAGTATCATTATAAGGGACTTTAGGAGAAATAAATACTCTCATTTTGTTTTTGGCCTCAATGAAAGGAGATGATTTTTAAGGAGCTGCGAGTAATTAATGAGTAGATTTAACCTGAAGTGTAAACTGTAGCTTGTTAAGGAGAGAGAGGTGGAGAGCGAGAACGAGTACGTGTTTGATTTTCAAGCATTGTCAGTGGATTACTGTGTTTTCCCTGCAAATGTGCGCTGCATTTAAGAATATAATGTCAATTTCATGCCTTTTTTTTTTTTTTTCCTCAACAAGAGGCCCCAGTGCCCTGTGGGTAGATAGCAGTTAGAGAATACACAGGGAAAAATAACAATCCAAAAAGGAGAACCAACATATTCCCAAAACATCTCAGTCAAGTGCGAGCTAATGTTCAGCACATTGTGGTATTTTCATGTTGAATTTTTTTCTTTTTTTTTTTTTTTTTGCCCTGAAAGCCTCATTTAGATGGCAGACAAGGCTTTTTGAACACAGAACAGCCTGTAGTCTCCGTGGACCGCTGCTGCAGCACTGGTTAAAAAAAAAAAAAAAAAGGACCTAAATGAAGGCACCAGACAATGTAGCACCATGAGATCCCTGCACCCCGCAGAGAAGCCAGAGGAGTCTAATAAACAAACACACAATCACTGCCATTAACATGACTGCAAGTTTAACACACACACACACACAAAAATCCTCCTTTGCCTCACAGGAAAGCTTTAAATTTATCTACCAGGGGAAGAATCCAATTTTGTGTTTCTGCACAGGACCACCACATCTGTACGGCATCTCTGCATTGCTGAATCAGATTCAAGTATATACCACTTTATTGCATTTTTTCCCCTGCTCCTCCCTTGTCCCTATAGTACGAGATGATGATATTTGGAGATAAGCGCTGCTCTAAAAGACGCTTTATGGTCATGGAAATCATATTAGAAGCTAGAGGTGCAGTCGTTGCTTTTTAAGTTCAATTTTCAAAAACTCACTCTGCTCTCTCGGGGCCAAGTATAACATTTAGACAATCACATCTGTCATATATTATGATTTTACTGAAGCATGGTGCAGAGAGATGAGCATGGGTGCATGTAAAAACACATCTTTTGCTGTCTTTCTTGTACACACATGATTTGTCGTGCCTTTATATGCATTATTAGTAAAAACACTTTTTTAATGCTCAATTCACTGATTTAATTATTGACTCCTCTCATGAGTGAAAAAAAAAAAATCTTGGCAGATTTCCAGAAGCTGAGATCTACATTTAGGATCATCCGTCACTTCACACATGAGGGATTAGTGTGGCGGAGGGAACAGGTTGAAACAGTGTTGTGGCATTTGTTTGGAGAGAGAGGACCTGTGTCCAGGCAGCGGCTGCTCCCTCTATTACCTTTCCTTCTCATCTCTAAATCTGGATACTAGCAAGACCGGAGGGATTCAAACCTTCGCACAGGCTACAGGGTGCTAACACAGTTCATTTCTATTATCTGACATGCTACCCAAAAGTGTGAATCTGATGTATGATCAATGAGGGCAACACAATCCTAATTTGCTCATTGCTTTGCATTACTACAGTCTGTCCCCCCACTTTCTCTTCCTCTACTGTCTCTTCACCCTCCCTCCACTCTTCTCCTCCCATCTCCCTCCCTCTCTCTCTCTCTCTCTCTCTCTCTGTCTCTGCTTTCTTCCAGCCAGCGCAGACTCATTTAAGTCTGCTGATGTCTTGATAATGTTCCAAAGCCTTCACAAGCAGGTAGAGAAGGAATTCCTCAGCTCCCTTAATTATCAGTAAATGGACGATCAGGGGCATGAGTAGGTTTATGAGCAGTAAAAAGACAGCGCTTGTCACCTCCTGCGACTCAGCGAGGGCGATATTTTACTTGTAACTCAATGTAAAGAAACCTGCAGCCATGTTGAATTCCGCTTGGCACTCACAGTATTTCCAGTATGTTTAAAAAAAGTGGAAAAAAAAAAAAAAAAAGACACATTTGTGAGTCTTTCTTTGAGGAAGCCAGTCGAGCTTTGGTGAGCACGCGCTTTAAATGTTCCATTTATTAAATTTAATCACTTATGTAGAAGCAACAATGGACATAAACATGAAGCGGTGTTGCAGTGGGAGTAAAAATGTAGAAGATAATACACGTTTAAATTAGAAAATTAGAAATTAGGACACTGTATTTATTTAATAATTGAATTTCCTGACACATAGAAACCAAAAATAAACCCCATATACTACTACTACTACTACTATTAATAATAATAATAATCATATACTTTCTATTATTTTGTTATTATTTCTTTAGAATATATGTATTTGCTGCACACTGTGTCCCCCTTCTCTGTCTCGTGATCATTCACACTAATACCAGCAATAATACTGGCAATAAATAAACAACTGACTAATTCCAAATAACACGCCTGATTTTTTTAAATTTCTTTCTTTCTTTCCGGTGCGCACGTGCAGCAGTGAAGGCGGGGTGTCGTGATCGTGGTTGGGTGGGGTGGGGTGAATGAGCGGCATGTGAAAATATGATTGAGGCCCCTTTAAGAGTTTTTTTTTTTTGGCCACTAAACTGTAGCGACACCAGCGTTGGTGCGTAAAGAAGCATCCCTCCTGGATTTCTTCTGATATTCCTCCAGGCTGCTGCTGATTGGACACCACATGCCTCGAGTCTGTGAGATTACATGCAATCATTTTTTTAAATCGTTAAGGGAGAAATAAAAAAAATGGGACTGGAACATTTTTTTTTTACTGCTGGTGTCTTCTAATGAGCTGAAAATCAAAATACAATGCGATAAAAAATAATATAAAATACATTTTTACAAATGCTACATTTAGCTATATGTTGTGTTATTTTAATTGGGCTCTATGTTCGTCATTCATATTAAACATGCACTGCCTATAGGCCTTCTGGCGATATGTTTTCCTTTTATTATTCTGGATGAATATTTTATTGCACTGAACAATTGTTAATGAGCTTTACTGTTGGATACACCGTTCACTTCAAATGTTTTTTTATCTTATCCAGAAATGTAGTTTCATCTGTGCTGCTCATCAATAAAATTCCAACAACTGTTTGATAAAAAAAAATGTCAGAACGTGATTTGGGCTTTCTGTTTGTGCGTAATGTTTTCATATCCAACACTGTATTTTTAAAATTACGCACTAAAACGAGCACAGATCAAATAAAGATAAATACATCTCAGTAACAAACATTTTTTACACCCCACAGTTGATCGGCACGTGCAGACGCCGTGCGTAAAAGTTAGATATTTCCTTTAATTTCAATTTTTTTTTTTTTTTAACAAGCCCCTGATGGTGGATTATTTCGTTTTCACACACGTGCGCCTTTTGTAAACGCCACTTTTATTGTGTTGGATGATATCTAGGCACACGACAGGGAAGCGCAGATTTGCGTCTTAAAGAGGATTTAGGTCTATTAACAACAAAAGGCGCAGTTCATGGCACAAGGGAGAGACCTCGACTTGTGCGTCAAGCCGCAGTGATGTGAAGCGGGCTCGCTGATAAATGGAGAGACATCAAACCGAGTCATTAGAGAGCTGAGATATGAGACTTTCACAGTGGCGGGCCGCTCAGGGCGGCAGACCCAGGGGATCACACTCCTCTCCCGGCCTTTTGTGTTTGTGTGGTGGACTGATGAACGACTTAGATAACGTTAAGCCATTATGGGCTCACTTATTCCCATGAAAATCCTGTAAATAGAGGGAACATTTTTACACTGCTGATATCTATTGATTTGTTGCCCATATTTGTAACCGGAAACCACAAAGGATTACAAGTGAATACTCAAAAGGGACCTGAATTTATAACAGCCAAATATTAATTACAGCATTATCCAGTGATTATTGTGTATTTGTTGCTGTGAAATGTTGGCTGCTTTGCCTCCTGATTTACAGTTTGCGTTTAGATTGATGTGACTCTTGTTTACAGAAGGCAGGAGAGCTGAAAATACTTTGAAAACGGCAAAAAAAATCAAAATTTCGTGCGTAAAATTGGCAGAAAACAAAGAAGTGTGATCTGATTAAATTTTACAGATATCAGCTAAACTCAGTTGCAGTTGGATGTTTTAAAGTATTCAATATTTTCTAATAAATTACCCCCTTTTTAAACTCTGATCTGATATTGCCAAACCTCTCCATGTGTGCGTTTTTTTTTTTAAAGACTCATCGTGCGCTAACTCCACATTAGAGAAGTTTAAGTCCAATCAGCTGATACATCAGAGGTTATAGGTGCTTTATGGAGCGTGTCACGCACAGATTAGCCTTTAAACATATTAGTCAACTCAACAAACACCAACAAAAACCGAGGGGCTACCAGCACAAACCCAGCATTTCTATCTCCTTAATCGCGTTAATTAAATTTTCGCCGAATTAATTAGACATAACAGCCATATACAGCCTTCCACGCAGGAGTGAGCCACCGTGGGCATTTTAATGACCCCGTAATTCAATTAACCGCCTCCATCAGCTCCATCATTGATTTGTGGAAGAAGAAGAGGAAGAAGAGGAAGAAAAAAAAAAAGCTGCTGAAAGTTGAATTCTGCAAAGTCGAGCCGGCCTGTAATTGCTCAAGACACAGAGATCGGGGGGAAGAAGGAGTGGGGGGGCTGGGCTGAGGTGGCCGTGTATAAATAGTGTGCTCTCAAATACACAGTCACAACAGCAGGAGTGATCTCACCTCCTCTCCACCCCTTCTATCTATCGCGGCTGCCAGCCTCCAAAAAGAGCGTATCTGTGAGCAGTGGCTGGGTACTATAGAGACGGTAAGGTATATACCGAGAATTCACGGTGGATTTCCCTGACCAGGACCACTACTGAGCGACAGAGCCGACCATGGAAGAACTTACGGCATTCGTGTCGAAATCTTTCGATCAGAAAACCAAGGAGAGCAGCAAAGAGAGTATCACGTACAGGGAAGTTTTGGAGAGCGGCTTGACAAGGGCGAGGGAGCTGGGCAGCCCGGAGACAAACCTGCAGGACATAACGGAGGGCAACCACTGCCCGGTGCATCTGTTCAAGGACCATGTCGAGCTGGAAAAAGAGAAACTGAAGGACTTTAATGTTTCGAGGGCGACAGAAGGTAAGGTTTTTGAATTTAATTGGAGGAAAATGCTCCGTATTGTGTCGGGGAAATGTCTCAAGTTCAGTTGTCTTGAATCGGGAGCGACGCTTTTTTTTTTTTTGGTTTTTTTGTTGCATATCTCTCCAAACCCCGTGCGTAAAAACGGAGTTGTGTTTACATAAACGCTGCGCGTTTAAGCCAAGCGAATCACAGAAACACATTATTAATGTTACAATGGTTATTTTGCAAAGCAGGAGGCGGGCCCTTCGTCTGCTCGTCGTTTTAACTATTTGCTGATTGTTTCAGTCTTTGGCCAAAAGAAAAAAAAAAAAAATCATCGCTGCTGTCATTTTTTTTTATAAAATAATCTGATTTTATGTGAAGTGTTTAATTCAGAGTTTAACCTGATTTTAACGGCACTTTTTTTTTTTTTTTTACCAAATTATTTGTCAGCTATAATAATCCTGCAGGATGATTCATAAAGTGTGTGCAAGTCCTCTGTACTCCACTTTATTTTCTTTTACAGCTGCAGTATTTTCTATGAATTCTGAAGCGCATTTTATATCCTATTTATTATTATTTAAAAGTTTAACTGAGACACTATTGTGATGCAGTGCCCCCCTACAAATCCACAGCCAGCAGGGTCTTCATATACTCGTGTAGTTTAAGTACCCGAAGGTCACACACACACACACACACACACAAAACACTTCTTCAAAATGGATTTCTCTTCTTCTTCTTCTTTAAAAAAAAAAAAAAGCCTGTCATTCATTAACTGGTTGAAAAGTGGAGTGGGACAGCAGAGCAGGCCTCAGAGAGCGTGCACAGGACAGACTTTTAGACATTTAGTGAGTGATTTTAAACTTGTTTCTATATTTATCCTGACACAGGAGCCAAAAAAAGGGTCAGCACTCTGCTCTGTTATTCTGCCTTTTATATGTATTTATACGGATTATTAATGCAAGCTCATAGAGGAGGGCGACGTGTCCTGTAGCTCTGTGCGCATGGGATTCATTTGGTAACAATTGAGCAACAATATCACAACATTAAATGACTTTCAGTTGTGGAAAAAAAAAAAAAAACACACACACATTTTGAAGTCAGTGAAAGTAAACAGCAACAAACCAAAGCAGGCCAGTGTTCGCAGCACTTTTATGCCTGTCAGTAATAATATTAATATTAAGGCACTCATAACACCTAATTACAATTAAAAACACACAGAATGGCCTCTGTTCTGACAGCCTTGTACAATGTTTGAAATACAAATATTTGAATGAAACACTTAATCTAAAGGTTTCTGCTGGAATGAAATGTTAAAGTCGACATTTTTTTATTCATAGTCTGAAATAACCTCAGTCTTTTTTTTTTTTTACGCAGGAGAGTAATTAGGCCTAAATCTTCCCCGTTTAGCCGGGGCTTAATTTTCTGCTCTTTAATTCGCTTATACCCTTATTAGGCTTCCATGCCATTTATTGACTGATTTACTTTTCTAACGGCGCTGACATTACACACTGACTTATGGAGGCTGGAAATGCAGCCACAGGCCTCTCTCTCTCCCTCTTCTCTCTCTCTCTTAAAGAAGAAGAAGAAATAGGCTGTGTAATGTGTGTGCCAAATTGCCAGGCCTTGGGCCCCTGACAGAGCTCAGTGTAGACTATGGGGGGGGCCCAGTAATGTGCATGTGTGATGTGAATAAGAGAGTATGTGTGCATGTTTGTGTAACTCCTCCAGGAATGTGTAAAGTCCAGATTTTAAACGCATCCTCTCTCTTCTTCTCCTTCTTCTTCCTCCCCCCTCTCCATAACCCGTGGGCCGTTTAACAGGGATATACGAGTGTAAGGAGAAAAAAGAGGACGTGAAGTCGGAGGACGAGGATGCACAGGGCAAACTGAAGCAGCGGAGGAGTCGCACTAACTTCACCTTGGAGCAACTCAACGAGCTGGAGCGGCTCTTCGACGAGACGCACTACCCGGACGCCTTCATGAGAGAGGAGCTGAGCCAGAGGCTGGGACTGTCCGAGGCCAGAGTGCAGGTGTGTGTTCGTGTGTGTGTGTGTGTGTGTGTGTGAGAGAGAGAGGATCTCGTTCTTTTTCTTTCTTTCACCCACTGATCTGATTGAAAACGGTGATCACACCGGGGCTGCTGTGTGAACAACAAACAAGAATCGATGTTTTTCCTCATAATATTCCTGCAGGGATCGGTGCTGCGCCTGCAGCGTTTACAGCGTCCTGATGTGTCAGTGACAATATTCCTGGTGTTTTGAGGTGACATTAGGCTCTTCAGACTATTAACAGAGCTCATACAGGAGGTGTGTGTTGCTTTAGTGGCATCAACGCTCCAATTAACAATGACAACGAAGCACTGCTTTAATTAAGAGACAGCCGTGCTGCAGGAAAATAGACTTTATGGATTTATCTTTTATTTATTCACTTCTAAAACAAACAAACAGCGACAGAAAAATATTTAGAACTGTTTATGCAAGGATGCATTTTCTTCTTTTCGTCCTCAACAATCCAGTTTGCGTGTTTTCGAGCTTGTAAGAATTAAAAGCGAAATTCTGCAGAGCCACGTGTCATGTTTAAATCGTGCAAAAAAATATAAACGTGAAGCGAGTTTACATCCTGGTTCTTTTGTGGTGTAAAGAGATCACAGCGTGTGTGTGTGTGTGTTTGTGTGTGTTCTGAAACGTGCAAAAACAATTTGTCAATTTGTTAGGACGAGAGATAAACGTCACACACACACACACACACACACACACACACACACACACACAGATCTAAAATATTCTTAGGATATTCCTGTGGGATTTGGGGTGTGTCTGTGTGTGTGTGTGTCTGTGGTCAGTTGTTATTTTAACTTTATTGGATCTGTGATATTTCATTCCTTGTGGTGTCTTAATATTCTTTGCAGTGCAGTTGCACTAATTCTGCAAAACAAATCGTGCCTGCGCGCTCACACTGGATCTTTTTAGGATTCTCGCATTGAAATTCACATTTAGACCAAATGTGTGTGTGTGTGTGTGTGTGTGTGTGTGTGTGTGTGTGTGTGTGTGTGTGTGCGTATTGAACAAGTTGCCTGCAAATAAAGATAAAGAAAATGTGTATGGTTTTATAGACGGTGTGTTTAGCATCAGTCAGTGATATCAAACAAGTGTAAAGTGCTGTAAATCATCCGGGGTGCAACAACCTCTTGAACTACTTGCAGCAGCACAGGCCTGTACGATCCCAGCAGCCTTTGGGGACAAAAAAAAAAAAAAATCTCAAGCAATGATTAAAATGAATGAAGAGCCTGAATGGCTGCTTCAGGGGACGCGCTCTCATGTCAACTCGTATCCCTCCTCATTTTCTTTGTAATATCTGCCATTGGCTTGATGTAGTGTCCCCATAAAAACAGATTAGAAATAACTCAATTCTGACCCAACTCTGCTGCTGTTCAGCTCTCTAATCGGACCCATCATAGAGCTTTTATAAGCCCACCGACTACCATTTAGAACCCGAACATTGACACGAGTGTAACACGGGATCACATTACAACAATTACTAATAAAGTTTATAGTGTGTGCATTAAAATAACTGATGTAAATATGGCTGATAGCAGACCGAGTGTGTGTGTGTGTGTGTGCGTTTTCTGTGATCAAAATGACTGCGGACGCGCACAACTCGTTGATAGTCTCCCTTTGAAAAATAAAGTGTGTTTTTTAAGGGCCCCCCTCTTGTTTAAGGCACGGAGACATGTTCTCTCCAGATTTAGTGAGAGTGAATTGCAGCCGGGGCTGTTGCAGGCTGTGAACCTGCGCTCCGAGCCAGCTGTCAATGAATCTAATTGAAAGTTATGAGAGCTTGGTGAGGAGCAGGCAGTAATTCAGTTAGGACTAATATCTTTGGGTTTCTGGCGCGCTGCTAAATTAAATGTCATTATTCACTGTCTCTATTAAAAAATCAAAAAGGAAATGAGATTAGGGTATTTGTGAAGCGCATCATTGAGTGGCCCTTAATGAAGAAATAACTGTCTGAACCAGTGTAGTTCACTTTGCTTAACATACTGGCACGTAATTGGAATTGATCTCGGGCCCCGTCTAATATTAGCCTTGATTTATCTGAGGGATCACTGTGAGTGTATGCAAAATCACCTGGGATTTTCATAAACACCTTTTCTACCATCATTTACCGCTGCATGGCTGAGAACTCACCACCTATACACCCACGACAGCGTGAGTCTAAGTAGTAATAATAATAATAATAATAATAATAATAATAATAATAATAATGTCGTTTAATTGCTACAAATAAAAAAAGCAAATTACATTTATGACACTTAAATTCTACATTTTATCCCCAAATATTTCTATGACGTCTCTATATCGCGATATTTCTATATAAAATTATACACGTGGCCTCATTTTTTTAAAATCATAAAACAATAGATTTATATATATTTTTTTAGGTCACTTTTGTCTCTAATAAACAGTTTATCGACTGGCCTGTTTCGACACAATGCCGATCCACGCAGCTCAAAATGGCTCCACGGCACCTTGAGTCATCACCAGCACCATCATCATCATCCTCATCATCAGTCTGCGCCCTTTTGTGGTCCAAGCGACCAGCCGCTAATTTCGCATCTGTAAATGATAATCATCGCTGGGGGTCGAAGGGGAGGGGGAGATAATGTTATTCACCGAGAGGCAAATTAGGTTGATGGTGATTAACAATAGGGCCGCGCAGCCCGCAGCCTGCAGCTTCAAAGACAAGTCAGCAAATTGGAAGGTGGTTAACGAAGTTTTTAAAAAAATTTTTTTTAAATATCATCATAATATTCTTATAATACTCCCACACGGTGTGTGTGTGCTGACTTTATAGTCGTTTTATTGTGTTTTATTATCTAAGAATTTACTGTGAAGCTGAATGTTGTTGTGGTTTCGTTTCAGGATTTTCTTTCGACCTGCAGACATTTAAAAAAACAAAAAACATTTTTATATCCTATAAATAAATATTTCTATTTTTATTACAGCAGTTTATTGATATTTTTGCACAAACAGTTGAATAATATTGAATCTGCTCATTTGTAACACGCCCGTGATTTTTCTTTTCATCTGTTATAAATAACTGCCCTGTCCATTAATTAGAATATTATTAAAATAACATCTGATGTGAAAATAATTTTTTTTTTGGCATATTTTTATTCTTATTTTTCATGTTTGCTTTTTAAATTTCAGGTCTGGTTTCAGAACAGAAGAGCAAAATGTCGAAAACAAGAAAACCAGATGCACAAAGGTAAAAATGAGTTTTTTAACCTTCTGAATGATATTTTTATTTATTTCCTTTTGAGTTATTTTTAGTTATTTTTATTATTTTATTTTTTTACAAATTGACACCATTTTTAACTGCATGTGGAAAAACAAAACAAAAAACTGTGACCTCCTCATCTCACATAACAACAACTGTCTGGCTGTCTGACAGACATCTTTCCCTTCTCTCCAGGTGTTATTCTGGGCAGTGGCAGTCACCTCGACGCATGCAGAGTAGCACCCTATGTCAATATGGGTGCCCTACGGATGCCCTTCCAACAGGTAAGGCCATGTTCTTCTATATTAAGCTGGGGAAGAGGAACACAAACATCCAATCAGGAGGAAATAAATATATGAAAGTTAAAAAGTTCCGAAGGAAAAAGATGATTACTCAGCAAGAAAGACGGAGGACTCAAAGTGTTTGAAGCTTCTCGTGTGTGTTTCTGTGCATGCATATAGCTGCTGTGCTGGAATGAGAGTCAAAGCAGGCCTTCTATATTTGCGGACTCAAATGAATCTATAGGCCGTGTGCAGCTATTAGATGCAAGTGATGAGAGACTGTGTCTGTGTGTGTTGGAGGGGGGTTGGGGGAGGGGGAGAGTGTAAGTCAGACCTCAGTGCACCTTTCACCTCGTGGCTGCGTGGAGAGGGTCAGGCTGCACAGGAGAGAGAGAGAGAGAGAGAGAGAGAGAGAGGTGAACAGACATTTGATCTGCTGCTATCTGCTTCTGCGTCCCCGGCTGCTGTGTTGTCTGCTTGACCCTCGTGAAAAGCAGCGGCCTAATTAAGCCAACAGTGCGGCAGGCGCGAGCACATAAAAGAGATGATGAAAGCGAGGAATGGAGTGGGCTCTGATGGATATTGGCGTTGAGCTTGCACTGGCAGGGTTGGAGGCTTGAGGCCTGCATACCGAGATAGGCATGCCATTTGAGGTTGAAATGAGCAGCACGCACAGAGCTGAGCTGATATTACAATGCGGCATATGCATTTAAAACAAGTGAATGGGTTGTGGTTTGGTTGGGCATGGAACATGACTTGTAAGTACATGGTATGAGGGTTGAACTTGCCCCAAACATTCAGGTCATGTGACTCATTCTCATTCTTCTTCGGGTCTCAACCATAAATTAAAGATAAAAAACTGCCAAAATGATCTTGATAAGCAAAAAAAACATGCAAGCTGTGAGTGTGTATGTGTGTGTGAGGATATGAACAGGACACACACACATACACGGGCACGTCAAACGTCTACCACCTGTTTTTGTGAGGGATGGATCCGTTTCTGTCATGTACCCCAAACACTCCACTAAATCGAGTTTCCAGAAGTTTCATTTGGTCGTTCCGTCGGTGCTTATGCATTCGAATCAGATGTAATTGCGCTATACATTTGGAAGTTATCAGCCACAGCTGCAGTTTGTTACCTGATTGTTGGTAAATGAGATGTGTGGAAACGCTTGTTGTGTGTGTGTGTGTGCAGGCAGGGGAGGGGTTTGTTTGGATGCCACCGCAGCGCTGCTAAGCAACTCTCAACAATTTTTAATATAACGGCCTCAACTTTAAGTCATCCTCAGTATTTTTCGCTCCGATATGAAAGGAGGGGAAAGAAAGCGGGAAAAAAAAACAAAAACATTTAGTCGAGTTAAAACTTTGACTTTAAATCGTTCTATTTTGGTTGGAGAAGAAAGCATGAAATACTTTTCCCACTTCTTCCTGTGGTGTTTGAAACACATGAGGAATGGCAACAGGCTCAGCTCGCTCCCTCTGAAGTGAGTGGATGCTTAATTTTCACCTACTTCTTATAAAATAATTGCCAAGAATGTGAAAACTGATATTCTATGCTCCTTATGGTTTCTCCCCCCCCCACCCGACTCAGGAATATGTCTGGATAAATATTTATAACTCCAAATATGTGAATATCTTTTTAATGCAAAATTGTTTATTTATGCAATTGAATACATAATCAGGATAACAAGACTGCGTATTTCCAAGGGTATAACAGAGTCCTCAGTCTGAATTAAACAAATCTGTTCTGGGTCCTAGAAAGACTTTGATTCTAGACGAGTAAATTGGATGTGGTGTCTGAGAGCAATGTATGATTCATTAACTTTTAGAATAGCTGACATGAAAAAACGGGCTAAAGCGCAGAGCGCAGCCCTTAACTATTTTCTTAGAAAACACACTGTAAGCAACAGCTTTGAGGGGGTAACATCTGAGGGGAAATTTAATAGTGTCAAACTGTGAAACCAAAATCCTCAGCCCTCTTCACACACTCACACACACACATGCTCAAGGCCTGAGGTGTCCACGCTGACTAACTTTGTGTTTCGCTGCTCCGCAGGTCCAAGCCCAGCTCCAGTTAGACGGGGTAACCCACTCCCACCCTCACCTGCACCCTCACCTGGCCGCTCACGCTCCCTACCTGATGTTCCCGCCCCCTCCCTTTGGACTACCAATCGCGTCTCTTGCCGACTCGGCCTCCGCGGCAGCGGCAGTGGCAGCGGCCGCCAAAAGCAACAGCAAGAACTCGAGCATCGCCGACCTGCGACTCAAGGCAAGAAAACACGCCGAGGCTCTGGGACTCTGACCCCACCGGGCTGCCCCTCCGCTCGCCTGATGCCCATAATCGCCTCTCACACAAGACTGAGCCTGTGAAAGGGCCGTGACACTCACAGCTAAAACTAAACTAAACAAAAACACTGAGTGAGAATGAAAGAGAGGAACACATACAGAGAGGGGGGAGAGAGAGTGTGTGAGAGAGAGAGGGGAGAACAGTGGAGGAAGAAAATAAAAAAGAAGGAGGGAGCGAGAAAATTGTCACAAAACCAGCTGCCAAAACAAACCACTTGTAGAGAACGGTAATTAAATACCAATGAAATCACCTTTTACTTTTCGCCCCAACAGGCAGGACTTCTGCGGGGCCAGTGGCTCAGTCCACTCCAGGCACAGATCACATCCCAAGGACCGTACAAACACATGTGGATGTCTGTCTGAGGGCCAGGCCGGGGCCCGTCAGACCAGAAGACGTTAGAACAAAGCAAACTGGCAAGGCAGCAGCAGGGCCAAAAAGCAGAGCCTTCGCTGTGACGCTGGCTGCAGCCATGTTGACAATGTTTGAGCGTGGTGTGTGTGTGTGGGAGGGAGGGAGGGAGGAACAGACCCCAAAACACCACCTCACCGAGGCATTGGAACGGCTCCTCACCTTTACGAACCCCACCCCCACCCCCACCTCCTTACACTCCTCCCGTCGACCCTCGCCACCCTCAATAGAAAAACGAAGAAAAAGAAAACATTTAAAAAAAAAAGGCCATATTTGTCTCCAACCACTGTGTTTCCCTGCTGCTGCCAAGTGCATGAGCTCTAATGGAGGACCGTTCTGGGACTGGCCTCCATCCACACCTGACATAAACGCTCAACAACTGTTTTTAACACTGCCATCCTACATGCCCACAACTTCTCCCCTCCCCACCCACCCCGACACCTACAAAGTGAAGGGTCTCCATTGCGGTTTGATCTCCTTCTTCTTCTTCTTCTTCTTCTTCTTCTTCTGGACTTGTGCTATAACAAAAGCAACAACTCATTTTTCCTTTGCTGCAGAGGGAGGGATGTTCTCCTGCGTTTGCTGGGCATGTGTCGGCGTGACTCGGTTTGCATTTTTCCCTCTCACGGCGTGCTCTCTCTCTCTCTCTCTTTTTTTGTCTTGATTTCTTTCTGTTTGTTGTGTCGTATCTTGGGTAAAGAAGTGAAGATAGCCTTTGCACTTCAGGTCTTGTATGTGGGTGTTTACAAATGGCACTACAAGCAGATACTACTTTACTAATTAAAAGGGGGAGGGGATTTGATATTGTCATGTGATCAGCAAAAAGGACATTATCTTGGATAAAGGGTATACATGCGTTTGTTTTTTTTTTTTCTTCTCTTTTTTTGTAATTCTGAAAATAAGAAGAAAGCATCAGTCAGACTGAAATGCAATGGTGTGCAGTTTAAGTGCAATACTGTAAATAGCAAAAAAGTAAAAACAGCTAGCAGTTAATCCTCAACGATAAAGAGACCCAATGATTCTTCTTCTGTTGTTTTACCATGCACTGTTGGGAGTGTCGAAATCTCTTTGCCAAAACGCCAGTTTTTTCTACAGCAGTGTATATTTTATTGAGTTTCATTACCAGGTGCCATATCCCACGTAAAGAACCTCCTGTGATGTATTCAAGTGTTGTTGTTTTTTTTTGCATACATCAGGTACACTTGTTGAGGGAAAACATGAGCACATTTTTTTGGATGCTGCAGAAATTACGGTGGGATTCTGAAAAATGATTAAAAATGAAAATCTCTTCGCTAAACACAATGGAGGAATCCATTTTCCTTTTTGGATATTGGATTAAAAAAAAAAATGTTCATAAATCATAAATCAGCAATGTAATCCAAACCAAGCAGTTGTTTACACTATGATTAGCTTAATTCTGCATGTTATATGTGACGTTTCATCGTTAATTTACAAACAATTCAGACTGTACTTTTACAAATTCTTCCAGAAACGTTTGGATTATTTTGGGATTCAGAGATTATTGTTTTTTTTTTTTGTTTTTTTTCACACTGCTGTCAGAGCTGCGCTAAACATGTCGATCTGTTTCAGATCTACGTACCTCTAACAGTCTCCAAAAAAAAACAAACGTTTTCTCTGTTAGCAGACCTCCATTTAGAATTGTTTATCTATGTCTCCATTTTAAATTAAACATATTGGTGTTTTATTTATTATTTTGTCTGAAAGTTTATGAAAGATGAAATAGTTGAACTACAAGTGTACATTTTTACATGGCTTTGCATTTATTTTTGTATGTTTTTTTTTTTTTGTTCGATTTGAATTAGGAGGTGTGGCTGTAGTGCATTGTTTGCCTAAAAAAATAATAATAATGTAGCGTGTCCGAGTTTACAAACATTTCAGGGATGGTTGAACTGAACAATACTCCATGGAATTTGTTGTACCCATTAAAATGATTATCATTTCATATGCAAGCATGCCTAAACATGAATCATCGTACAGTTTGTTTTTTCCCCTTTTGATTCACAAAATATGAATGTACATCTTGTACAAGTAAACTATCAATAAAGTTATAAATATTTGTACCCGAGTTTTAAAATACTTTTACAACTTGTTAAGCTTGCACGAGGGAATTTCTGTGTAACGCGAGGCTGCTGTGGAAACATACTTTGTAACTCAGTGTACGCAACCCGACGATAATCCCTGTAAATGACTTGGAAAGACAGAACTAACCACATTTTCAAGATAATAACAGCAGTCAGATCTAATCCCTTCCCTAATGTCCTGACTATTTACGTCCTGATGCAGATTCATGCTCTCTGCGTGTCTCATACCGTGTTGTGGCTGATGCTCAGCAACTGTCTCAACCTGTGGATCAATATCAATATCAGTCTCGACTTGACATTCACGCAGACTCCATGTTAGCCAGCCCAGCTCATCACATCCAATCTGAGCTGCGCAACCGGCACGGAAAATTGAGCTGCTATAAAATCCAGATGCAGCCCAGAATCTGGAGCCCCCACCGCCCCCTCTACACGGTATATCTCTCTGCCTGTGTTCGTCAAAATGACACAGATAGGATTGGTATGGAAAGTGGGGCTGTAACGTCGTCAAATAGAAGCAAGATGGCTGTAACCGGAGTTGGGGAAGCCTGTAAGTGTAGAGGGAAAATAGGAGGCAAGCGAGAGATTTGAGGGATACTGTATATATGACATGTAATCTTCTCTGAGCTCGACGCTCAAAGAGGATCTTTTCTCCTTGTTTCAACGGCAATGATTAACTTTGAGCAGATGACATGCGAAGGTCAAGAGTTAGAGTATGTTCACCGGCGTCTACATTTGAAGTCAAACCCTCCCCACCGCCACACACACACACACACACACACATGCGTGCACAAACACACTCGGCATGCTCCCTCCACTTGTTCTTCCCACACGTACTAAATTTTGCACATCTAAAATAGTTGGCCTCTTTTTCTTTTTTAAGTGTATTAGCTTCCTCTGGAGCTTAATTCCAGATGTGTGTACACAAAGTAATTACGCCATGTGGTATAGTGGCCTATTGTCTGAACCCCATGCAGGAATTAGCCCAAATGGCGTCCTGTTGAGTGCGGTACCCCCTAGAAGGTCGCTGCGCGTTTAATTTGTACCTCTTTGCTCATACATCAAGATTGAGTGATATAGTCGCAGACTGATGGCTCCGTGTTTACCCAGTGACCCCTCCAGGCTGGGACCTGCTGGGCCAGGTCTGGAAATAACAGCATCCTTTTATGTGTACTAATAATTAGCGTGGCACACACGGCCATCCATCAACCACCAATGAGCCATGGCTGCTTTGTCAACATGTTCAAGCACATAACTCTATTTATGTTGGCCACAAGTAACAAATACACAATAATATATTAATAGTGGAGTGTGTGTGTGTGTGTGAGGGAATGTGTAGGCTTGATATTACATCTGGTTTTATTGTTGATGAGCTTTTGCTTTATGTGTTTGTTGTTTTTGGAATCAGACTTCTTCATGTTTAGTATTAAATAATAGTTTTGCTCTCTCACAAAACGCAGGATTTTTTATTTTTGTTTATATTGCGACGGTCGGCTTCTTAATCTCTACAAGCACAGACTGCATGATATACGAATCCCAGAGTTCCCGAGCCTTGGGCGCTACGCCGCGCTAGCCTATCAGAGGTCAAGTGATCAGGGGTCACGTGAAAATAGTTTTTATCACATTTCATTCTCATAATCCTCTTTGAAATGTCACACACAACTATGATCAGACGGAATGTGAGCTGTCGTAGGGCTCAACATAAAGCCGGCGGTGGTGTGAAATGACAGCGCAGGGCCTGAGAGGACTGTGAATATTTAGCACAAAGAAGTGAAGTTGGAGCTTTTGTCATTCTATATCACAATAACTCGAGGGGGGGCTACTTGTTTAAAAAAGCTCAGAAAATAAGCGCTTATTTGGTTTAGCTGAGAGTTTTTCGGTGAGCCAACTTTGTGGTTCTTAAATCCCGAGTAAATCCTGTTCCGGCAGTTTCAGTTGTAGCTTGAAGTGAAGCCACCCAGAGAAACCTCAGCTGAAAACAATCGAGCTGAAGTGCTGAAGTCACTACGGTCGGCCGCGGATCAAAGGGCGCCTTTCATCCCGGTTTGTTTGGGCTAGACTTGGGTTTGCTTTGTTGGCTAATGCTCATAAATGTATCTGGAGTCATCAGCAGTGCAAAACTATATTAAAACTAACATTTTAAGTCTGGGTCAACACTTTTTTTTTTTTTTTTTTTGCAGTGGAGGTGGAAAGTGTCAAGAATTCAAACTTAGAAAATTGAGGAAAGAAAGGGGGGAAAAAAAGTATAGCGGGGCATTAAGTTCACATTCCGTTCAGCCGTTTATGTTACACTCATTAGCAGATTATTTTCAGATCAAGCATTCATCTTGTGCTGTTGTAATCCAAGTCAGTTATCTTATAAAAACACTATATTTTCTGTTCTATTGCAGCGTAATGTCCCATCAGTTTGGGCTCATTACTGAATATATCAGCTCCATCTATAAATACAGAGACTTGAAACATTGTTTCAAAATAAATAATACAAAAATTAAAGAATTATTTAAGTTTAATCTTGTCTTTCATCACACTAATTTATTGCGCACACACACACATTATGATTCATTCTGCTTTTTACATAACTGCACTAAGTTAAATGACAGATGTAGTAAGAGATATGGAGTATCGTTATAGCGGTTTTGTGTTCAAGTTGTTTTGAGTTGGTTTAATCCTCTGGTTAGAGTGGGTTTCTCTTCTGCGGGAGAGTCGTTGCAGCTCCATCCAGTGGGCTCAAAGTATTTCTGACCCGAGTGTTTCCTTTGTTCTCCTCTAGTATCTCTCTCTCTCTCTCTTCTGTGGAAGGATCCCTTCAGGAGTCGGGAAACAGAATCAGATTAAGAAACAGCGGGGTCACATGGCAGCCAAGTCAGAGTTTATTCTCAGTTTAATCACAGTGAAAATAATCAAACAAGCTCACATAAATAAAGAATATAATGGATTTATTTATTTATTTTTTTACAGCCTCAGTATCGCAGGTTTAACTAAGATTAAAACAACATTCACCAAAGAAAATTTCACAGAAGATTTCTTTGGCATGTCACAGCTGATAAAGCACATAACTAATAAAATAAAGTTCAGGTTCGGGGTTGCTGGTACTCGTCATGCTGGGTCACTGACTTACTGGGACATTTGGAGCCAGTGTTAATGTTGTTGGTAACGCCTGTGCACCGACAGGTCAAAACGTCCCCTGTGAAATGACGTGGCTGTTTATAATTTGCATTAAATCTGTATTAAAATCCACTAACAAAGGTTTTTTTTTTTTTTTTGCATTAACTGAAATAAAAGTAAATCCCACAGTTTGACGACATGAAAGTGTTTCACTTATATAAACACACATTGTGAGCAGATGTGACAGAATACATTGTACTGTGCTTCATACAAGTAGTGTTCATAATTACTCAGACAATACACTCTTCCTTATGACTTTAAAGTGCTTCCATGGCATCAGGTAACCAACCTGTAGGACTGTGAATACAACAATTAGCAGAGAGACATTATAAAGAATAAATAAAATGGCTGATATTTATTTCCTTTATTTACAAGAGGTATAAACATGAATACGTTTCTCCCAGAAATCAGAAAACAAACTTTGTTGTTTGAGTCGATGGTCCGTCCTCTGATAGTGTGATGACATTAGACATCAGAGTTCTTGGCTCTTATTTCTACTGACAGTTGTTCTTGTTCATAAGTCTTTGAACTGCCCACAGTCACTGAGAACATATGAACCCTATTGTCAAGTGACTCTTCTTTCAAACTTAAACCGCTTCGTTTTGAAGAGAGAAACATTCCCGATAAATGATGCATCATTGTTTTTCTTTCTCTTTCTTTTTTTTTTTGTTGTTGTCTTGCAGCATGGTGGATATGGTACAAATAAACATTCAGCAGCAGTTTAAAACCATAATTCATTTTGAAATGTCCTCCATTGAAGTGCTGAGTAACAAACACTTCACTTAGAGCTGTTTTCAGAAAATATGTTGTTTTTTTTAAAAAAAAAATGTCAAATCTATTTACTGGAGTTTTCTTCAAAGCTCTTTTTTTTTTTTTTTTAATTACACAACTTCAAACCAGTATTTAGACAACAAATCCACCCAGAGAAAATAATCATTGCATATTAATGTGATCAATAATCCCGACCTAATAGCAGTTTTCATTTCCAGCTGGGCTGCATTTCCCTGCAGATAACACGCTGCATTCTGCTGCGTGGAGAGCTTCGTTGGTACTGTTTGCCTTGTATGCACAGACAGTTTAGTTTCTGTTCATATTTACAAAAAAAAAAAATTAACTTAAATGGGAAAGCAAGTATGATTAAGTTGAGGAATTGAAACAGATGTCAACGGTAAATGTTTGCGAAACCATCCCAGCAGACCATCAGAGTGAAATTCCAGGACTGTTAGCTTTAGTTAGCTCAGATTGCCAGGAGGTCTCGTATTCACATACCTCATCTCAGTGCACCTTCGTCCGCAGTGATGTTTTAATTGCATTTGTCACAGTGAGCGAATTAAAAGATTGGTGAAGTTAGCCATTAAACGCTTTGTTATTGAGAGAAAATCATAAGAAGAAGAAGAAGAAGTATAGGCTGAAGAAGATTTGGAAAGATGCTGCACCAAACTCTTGTGTGACAGTGCAGAATAACTTTCCACGTCTTTATTTTTTTGGTGGCTTATTATCACACTCAGTCACCCAGCGCAGTTTATGCTAATTTGGGTGAAGGCGGAGCAAAGGTCCCTAAAATGATTTCTCCTTTTCAACAATATGCTGGAAGATCGTTCAGAAGCTTTTGTTTTTTTGTTGTTTTGATGTGGCTCAGCCAAACATCTGTTTGACAGAGAATTATGATACGTTTCCAAAGCCGGGGAAAAGAGATTTTGCACCTTGTTAAAAGATTCCACTACTGACAGGGAGGCCATCTTGGGCTGTATTTTCAGACTGGTTTGAATGATGTGACAAAAATGAACGAATAACATCACCCACACTTTGACTCTGATCTGTTTTTCTGAACCGTTTTGTCCAAACTTGCCCATATAGTGAGCAGTATTATATTTCAGTGTGCTAAGGGGAAAAAAAAAAGATGATTTACAAAAATGATGTTTGGGATTACTCCTGCCAACGATAATTTATTAAACATCAAGATGTTGTTTCTGGAGCCTTCTGATGTTGGAAGAGATTATTATACTTTTGATTGTGATATTACTGCACTTCTGTTTTCTTCAATAACATCATCTCATCCCTGCCTCCTTGAAATCGTGTTTATATACGACTAATTTGCACCGGTGAATATGTTTTGAAGTCGTCATAACGCTGCCTGGATTACATTTTTATCAACATATTGAGGAAATGTTGTTAATTAACACATCTGCCAAGGCACAAACTGTTGATACTGAATATATCAGTTCACGGACGACGTATTTTCATGCCAAAATATCTGATCTTGCAATATAATATCAGCCAGAGCTGAAACTTTCATAAATATCTTCATTGTTATTGTACTTGCAGCACTTCAGTAAGATTTGGGGAAGACGGTACGTCTTGTTTTAAAGTCCACTGTGACACGGAGCACAAAAGAGGTTGTGTTTACATTTAATGAAATCCAGGATTTTTCCTCGACTCTCAACCAAAGTGCTTTTTGTTGGCAAAACCCGACCACACACAAGACATGCTCGAGGACATTTTAGTGCTCATCTCATCTCATCTCATCTCATCTCATCTCATCTCATCTCATCTCATCTCATCTCATCTCATCTCATCTCGAGCTACAAGCTTGTCCAGCGAGCAGACAAACAGACACAAACCTGCGTTGGTGTGTGTCCTACAAGAAGGAGCCTCACAGATTCATGGCAATCAGACAGAGGGTGAATGTTAATGAAAAAGCAAACAGCCCACCACTGCAATTTGTGCCGGAAAACATGTTTGAGCAATTGCCACGGCTCTTGTACTCTCTCTCTCTGTTCGCCCTGCAAACAAGGAACACTTCAGGGAAAATAATTATCTGTCATTTCCAGCGTGGGGGGTCAAATGCATTTAGATGCAAATGAAAACAACTTCCGGTTTCAGAGTGTTGCTAATGAAATGTAAAGATGCAAATATGTGTGTTTTTGCCAAACTAACGGGCAACTTGGTGCCAAGTTTTGGCTTTTCAGACTTAAACAGGATGAACAAGAGACGGTTGCATGTGATTTTGCGTTACCCGAAACTTAATGTAGAACCACGGGCAGAGTTGATCTGAAATAAAAATGAAACAAAAAAAGACAAAATTTCACCTTTATTTTCCCCCTACGTCGTGGAGACGTTTAGTACGAGTCATCTACTGCGAATTTAAGAGATTTAAGTGTGGATGAACGGATTAAGCTTTTGAGTCTCCGGTCTAAACCCGTACTTTCTGAGGCCAGAAGGTCAGACTCGACTGAGTGAATTCAGATTTTTGTCCTCGGGGAACATTTTGGTTGGTAGGAAATGTGATTTACATAAAATATGGTCAGCAGTTCTCTGTGTGCAGTAATGAAAAATCACTGAAGCTTTCAGGACTGCACATCAGTCTGATTTGGGTCAGTATTAATAACTAAAACCTGAAAAAGACTTTGAATACTAAAAACGACAGCCTTCCCAGAAATTGTGCCTGTGACAGAAATTGCTGAAATTTAGAAAGCTATGTCAATAATCTGGCAGTTATGCAGTCAAAGGTAGATAAATATTATCTGTTAGGAGGGCCTCACTGACAGAATCAACTGTATCGCCTTACAAAATGTGACCTTGTGAGTGTGAACAGTAACAACTGAACAATTCTTCTAAATGTTCAACGTTCAGCTGCAATGTAACTCAAAATGTGCCAAAATGTTTGTTTTTTTGCTTATTAAGGGACTGTAGAAAAATTATTTGGGGTGTGGGGAAGAGGGCTGAACTTTATACTAAGGTTATGATTAAGACTCTCCACAGTGTTGTTATTGATATTTTCTTTGGACCTCCCCTTTGAGAGTGCAACAGCCTCCCCCACCAATTTATGGATACAACTCACTTTGCTATTAATAATTAAAAGCGCACGCTGTGTTTAAACTTTTAACTATTGAACAACTGAAGTGAAGCTAGTATTTGCCAAAATGATGGCAAATATATAATAATAAAAATGGTGCATCCTGTTCAGTGACTATTCCAGACATTCTGTTACTTTTGAGGAGCTTTCACTGTCATTTAATCTATAAAAATACATCTTACATTATTAGATGATTATATTTTGTATTAATAATCTGAATCTGCAAAGTAACTAGTGTAAATATTTGCCTCCATAGTGTAGTGGAATAGAAGTATAAAGCATACTCAAGTACTGTACTTGTAGTAGATATACTTAGTTACTTTCCACCACAAGTGACGACTAATATATGCTGTGTAGATGTTATATTCAGTCTTTTTGGTCTGTCAGCTGAGACATTAACAGTGATTGGTTGGTTTGGATGAGAAAACTTTATCTCTGATATACAGAGATACGATGATCGTCTTCATATGACAAAATGCACTTTTATGACCCGCGAAACACACAAATTCATCTTCCTGCTGAAAATATTCTTCCTTTTTTTGCTGGGATGTGAAAAAGTTAAAGGGCTGCCCTCCCGAATATCAAAAAGTAAAAATACATAATCTTCTGCCTTTCTGACCCCACCCTGAAATTTTCATACAGTCCTTGACCTGATCCAAAAAAAAAAAAAAGAATAAATTTGGATCGGGGAAAAAACCTCCCTGCTTTTGTCACTTCGGTACAGATTCATCATGATCAGAGACAAAATGAGAACGAGTAATGCAACCGGTACAATAAGCCAGCACAATATGTAGTAAATTAATCAGGCTTGGCCCAGGGCGCGCTCTGGAAAAATGATCTCATTTGACCAGACGGGTCGGGGCTCCTCTCTAATTATATCATGGTACAACGCCGTGATTCCTCATCTTTGTTGTGCTCATTAGAAAAATAAAAAACAGCAAGTACGCTGTCATACTCTAAACTCCAGTACGAACGCCGCTCAATTCTTAGTGTAACAGGGCGGCTGCTTCAGTGTTTGTTGAGCAACCAATTCATATTTTTTATTTTATGAATTATGCATATTTCTCCCTCTTAATAGAAAGCAGATGGATAGCAGAATTAACTTGGACCAGTTGTGTTCGGATAATGATTTTATGCAAATGAAGATGCTTTGAGGTGCATATTCACAAAACTGACGATACAATACAGAGATCACGATGATTGTAAACCAATCTGTGAGATGATCTTTGTTTTCATATGCCTGCTGGTGAGATCTTGCATAATAAAAAGTTAAATACTAACGCACGGTTTTGTAATTAACAATCAATAAATGTACATTTGAATCCAGCTGCGCTGTGTATGTATATCACACATGTCTGCTTGACCTTGTGACCTTCACGGATGAAACAGAGCCTTTAACTCAGCGCTTTAGTCTTACCTTCAGTCTACTAAGTGCAGTGCATGTGGCATTATGAAATAAATATGAATATAAATGGGACAAAATGCATTCAAGAAAACTATTCAATCCCCATGACAGCCCACCGGGGTCATCTTCAGCCATATAAAATAACAATATGTCATATACACACATCTGACCTCTCACCCTGCAAGGATTTTATTGGCAAAGAGCAATGCCTTTAGGGGGGTACCCAGACTTCCAGCACACACTTTCTGCACAATGGGTTACTTATTGCTCCCCCTTAAGGTGAAGAATAGGGGAATATTTCATTCGATAAAGGCAAATGGGTCTATAAATTGCCTGAGGGAAAGCTAGCTTTCCTGATTGTTACTCATCTCACTGTTTCCCAGATGTTTTATGCTCTTCTGACTGGTAATCAATAGCTACACATGCAGCCTCTCAGCCAGCACTGGTCTTTTATAGTATGCCTAAGGAGTAGTTGTCAGTCAATGGCAGCCTTATAAATAGACTGAGGCTGCATGTGGACAGATGGATGCTTTCCCTGTCAATTGTGCAATGCCACAGTCCAAACAGTCAGCTTTTGTTTTTTTTTTGTTTTGTTGTTGTTCTTGCACCAGAGACTGATGTATTGTGGATATTGTAGACTTCTGCCATGTAAGGCACCGTCTGACTAAAGCCTTTCTCCAAAAACGTGTAAAAACTGATTCAGGGTATCACTTTCTCATAAGTTTGGATTTCTTAATGGTTAATAAGTCATTTACTAATGCTTCATAGATCAGTTAGTTATGTTTTTATGTTGTTAGATGGTTACCATGGCTACAGTAACTAAAAAAAAAGGCTGTTAATAAGCTCATAATAAATGTTTTTTTGGTTTGGGTGCTCTGCTGCCATTTTCCAAAAGTCGAGTAAAGTCTATGTGCCGGTGCACTAAAGAGCTGCTTACAAATACAAAACAAGATTAATACTTTCAACATAGATGATTGGTTTGGTGGGACGAGCATCAGTCAAAGGTTTTTTCTCAATGTGGGAGCCCAAAAAAGTTGTAAAGTGGCACCTTGTTCTTGTTTTTGTTGCGTATTTACAGCTTCCTGTGAATCAGCAATAAAAAAAAAAAAATGTATTTGTTGTTTCGAGGTGTGTTTTCGTTCTAATAAATCATAAAGTTATTTTAATGGCACTAAACCGACGCATAAACCCATAAATCTGTCAGCTTTGAAAAATCATATTCTCTAGGCATTTGTACGGACACCTTGGATTGCAGACACTGCAGTAATGATTATCCACCAGTGAAAGATACATGAGGAAATCCAGCAAGGCTGCTGTTTGCTTTGAAGAGAACAGAGTACCTAATTACCCTTATTTACAGGATGCTTCTGAGTAAAGCTCGTATTATCGTGTTATCTCTCCATGACAGATTCACTCGCCTAATAAACATGATCATTAGGATCTTCACTTCGCCAGCTACGCCTCGTGGATATTACTGTTTCCTGCCGGCGATCAGATGTGCATAAAAACACATCTTTGAAGTAAAAGGGCAGAGGACCCTATCGTGAGTTATTATGGATGTGTTGGAGGAATTTATAGAGTGTTATTGACGCCTGCAAACCCGGAGGGATGACACACACACACACTGACGCACCAACAAAAATTAATGTACTGTATAATCGCCCTCAGAACGAACTAAGAGTGTTTTATTGTTTGCCCGGCTCAGCTTGATAACTGTTTCTATCTGCACAGCAAATAAACGTCGCAGGTACATAATGTGGGACGCGCTGATGAAAAAGAATGGGCCCTGTTAAGTTACTGTACTGTCTGTCCCTACAGGCATGCTTATGCTGTATTGATGAGCAAATTAACAGGGTTGGATTTGACTAGAGAAGCTTCTATTAGATGAGGCCGTGAAAGATGAATTCAATTGCGATTTGAATAGCACAACCCACGCTCGATGACTTTCAATGGGGAGGCAGGAAATTGGCTCGCGCTAAATTGAGTTGCGCTTGTTATGATGAATGCTCAGCGGCATATCAGTTTGGATTGAATTTATCATCATGCCCAGTGCTTATATAGAAGCTCAGAGCAAATACATGACCCCTATGTAGGAACAAACACTTAGCTAATGTGTATATTCAATCAAACGCATGTTTGTCTTTAATCCTGCTTTGAATTCTTCGACTGAACCTGTTTGGTTTGGATGCTAAACTTGATGAACTCTTCCTCCTCTCCGCTGTTATTCTGAGACCCAATTAGATGTACATATCCCACACAATCCTGCGGTTGGAGGCCAGAGTGCGTCTGTTTGTCCAAAGGGAAGAGGCGTGGGAGAAACACATAGTGGTTTTACCCGCCAACACGCTGCACTGGGCATATCAATACAAGCAGTAACTAATAACACTGGCTGCAGGTATGTCTCCCAACATCAGAGGGAGACGAGTGCAAAGGTTGTTTCATCTTTTATAGATCCTGTTTGAAACCAGCAATTGCCTCAAAGAATGACTGAGTGAAGAACCAAAGACTACGAGCCGGTGTACGCGTGCATTTGTTCATGTGTGTACAAATCACACACACACACACATACATTTTGTGTATATACCCTGCCCCAGCAGTGTAACTGGGCTGTTTGCAACAATCTTTCCTTGTCTTTGAAATTGTTTATGTAGGTCCGGATCCCTATGGCTGGATAAGCAGGGGGCTGTAGAGCTCCCTGTGGAGGTCAGTCTTTTTGGAGCCCTCCCCGCTCATTTGCGATTGCCCTATGCGATAGCACCCAGCAGGCCTGAGAACACAGGCCTAATGTTCTGGATGGATGGTGTCATGAAAGAAGACAATTATCAGGCAGTGAGCGAGGTCTCCCAGGGTTATGGTTTTAGTCAGATCATTTATTTTATGTAGTTTTTGAAGCAGGAGCTTTAAAGTTTAACAGCCCTAGGGTTTCTTTTTTGCTTTTTTATTTTTGAGCTCTGGCTGCGTGTATTTGTGCGAGGGTATATTGCTGGGAATAGGTTTTTTTTGATGATCTAATTGGCTATTATTGGATGTTTTCAGGCAATAACATTCTGCTTTTTTTTTTGTTTTGTTTTAAGGTGTAGTATGTGTGATATTGAATCGACTTCGCGCAAGCCTTTTCTACACCCTTCAGCATGTTGGCCACAGCAGCTGCTGCATACATACACTAGAGAGAATAGAGACGGATAGATGGATAGAGTGAGAAGGAGAGAGCTGCTTAGAATTACAACGTTCGTTTAGCAAAAAAACCTTTTTTTTTTCTGGCATTTTGTTTTCGTTTTGTGGATTCTGTAGATTTCCACTCACTGCTAAAACGACAAAGAGCCTGCTTCAGATGCAAGAAACATACATTTGAAATACATTACAGATAAAGATGGAAAGTAGATAGATGTAGATGAGGTCATCAGGGTTGAGCTCTGTGTAGGCTACTGTGTGATGTAGATGCCAGATCTGGGTGGAAAGCTCAAATGTTCTAGGTTTGTATGATCATCATCATATCATCTCACCAAAATCCAGAGGGACGTCGGGTGATATTTCAAGGTAAAACAACATATTTGATAGCCGTAACGTTAGCGTTCAACCACGAAAATTATTTCTGAAATATCAGTGCACATCTTGGACAGTAAAAATGCATTGGATGTGATTAAGTTTGAGAATTTAACATCTGGCTGTCTCTTCATCTGACCTCAGAAATGTTCTGGTCAAGTTAGTCACGTTATGTGACATTATGCTCACAGGAAGACACGTGAAGAAGTGAGAAGTGAGTTGTTGTTTTGTGTGGCCAAAAGATGAATATTAAATATGAAATATATGTTAAGATTATTAAAAAATGGTTATGTTTATTCGACAGGTGCGGTTAAGAATCTGGGATCAGTTTGAACGGGATATCTGTGTTATCAGGGTTGAGCTCTATGAAGGCTACTGTATGATGGAGATCCCAGGAAGCTCACATGTCGTACGCCTGTGTTCTAGGTTGCAAGTTGTATAAACGTAGGTAATCTGAGCCAAACCAAAGCTAACATTAGCATCAACTATTTGCCCAGATCAGTTCTTAGGATGGTGCAGTGGTGTTGAGGTGTCTTCTCTTGTCAGGTTCCTAATGGGCCGGACGGCCATAGCTATAAATCATTCCACTGTGAGGCTGACTGCCATGGCACAGGCAGGTGTTGGTAAAATGATTGCTGTTAGGTCTAGGGGATTTCATTACCACTAAACCTTACGGCCACACCAGCTTTTAAAATAAACGCTGTACATACTCTGAATGCCTTTGGGTGCCGCTGACAAGAAAAGGATGCAGGCCTTTACCTGAACCCACACCCAGTGAGTTTAACTAGCTTTCTCCACTCGTCCCCTTGCAATGTCGCTCACACTTGGTGTGCGGTTTGCTTCAGTTCAAATAGACACAGACATAAACCGAGCAGAGATAGTTCATGGATGAGGGTTAGAGAGTTCCTCGCTGTTAGCAGCACTCCTCTCTCCTTCACGGTGTGTTCTTTCCTGGTGTTTGCCCTCTGACAGGCTCACGTCGGACACGACCCACCTTCTTGACATTTGGTAACTGATCAATAAACAAACCTTAATTGATTACCGTGAAGAGACCAAAGAATCCTGATCATTATCGATCGTTTGTACTCACTTTATTAACAACAGATAAAATTCATACAGACCTGTATAAATGTGTGTAAATACATGGTTTATATAACGCTGTGATAAAAACATGAGGGACTATCTCATAACACAATCCCTCCAACAGACACTTTTTTTTTTGGGTGTAAAATATCCTGTTCTTGTAGTATCGTATAACGAACAAAGGCTTTTGTACCAAACTGTTGTCTCTGCAGGGTATCTGTGCCTTGTGTGTTTTTCATACAGAGAGAATGAGCTAGCTTTGAGTGTGTGTTTGTACACGCCTTGTGGCGTGCTTCAGGCCATGAGCTAAGCTGCTGGGTGCCTTGGAGTAGCACAAGCTGGATTTCGGGTGGTTACACTACACTAACTGCACCGGTGTGTACCGATTGTGACTGCACACGCACACGAATCAAGTATTTATCGATGAGCTGAAGTTTGCGAAGATAAGCGCAAACATTTCGCTACATTATTTAATTGGAGATTGATTGTTTGATTCCTGCAGAACTACTTTACAACGGCTCTTTATGCATGGCCAATAATACTACTTCCTGTGCAATCAGCTTCACTACTTTCCCAGTGAGCGGCCCCACGTCTCCTACAATTACATCCTCCCTCTGTAATCTGTACTTCCACCCAAATGAGGCCAGCCTGAGTAATTTGCGTGAAGATTCGCCAAATTAAGAAATATAATGGGCGAGAATCCGGTCCGTTCTCCTGGTTATTGAATACAGCAGTGCCAAAAGCGACGCGCTCTCTTTGTACCCTATTGTTTCGTGCGGTTAATCACATTCACAACAGTCCCAACCCTGTGAGCCTCAAACCTCTCTCCCAAATGGAAAACAAAGGCGGTCATGACAATCTGTAATATTAATCTGATTGGGTTAACAGTGTCTCAGGGGCTCCTCCAGCCTGACTTCTCAACTACCTGTGGCTGCGTTTTAATCTGATTGCACTAATAGCATATTCAGGAATCAAGACCTTGCCACCACCCCCCCCCACTGTTACACACATAACTTCTAATAGAACATCCTGTATTTCACATGAACACTCACAAATTTGTAAATAATTACTATCACATGGGGGGAAAATAATAGGCGGCCCCAATTCAAATTCACTAGCTCGAGGCAGTGTGGTAATCATGGAGGAGAGCGGGACAGGGAGAATAGGGAATATGGGGGGTAAGGAGAGAGAGGAAGGTAATCACATTGTATAACAACCACAGAGTCTGACAGTTTGATAAGAAAAAGAGTTCAGAGCGAATAATGAGCAACTTTGTATATAGTACTTATGATTTATGTGCTACATCATTTGTCAGTAACAACTGCGTGTTCTTGCTTTAAAACGCCTGTTACACATAGTTAAAACGAACTTGGCACAATCTAATGGATTCATTGTTCGCTCGTGGACGGCTCTTTACAAATAGCCGGGTATATTTCAGTGGCTACAGACCTATATTTGTTACTTAAAAGCAAACAACACACACATTCCCAGGAAGCTGGTGATGGATTGGATGTGTTATCTGCCTGTTAGCACAACAGCCCATTATCAATGTGCCCAGGTTACTGCGCTATCTGTAAAGCAATAAAGACAGCCTGATTCTAGCCACAGCTGAGTAGGAGTTCAGTGGCTGCCTGCGTCCTATCACTTTCAAATGAGCACCACAAATCACTTCAGCGGGATGCCTGCACCAGTAATGTGGCCATCAGCATATGAAAATATGTATGGGAGACCATCCAATTTACTGGCAGCAAATACGAGGAAGAAACCCGCAGTGTGCTGAGTGATTGTTAGATGGCTAGTTGCTGTGTGCATACGTACAGTATGTGTATGTACGGCTCTGTATGTGCATGTCTTGTTCCGCTGGTGTTAATAACAGCAGAACAACACGTGCAGAGTGCATGGGTTCCATGTAAACAACATTTTTAAAAATGGCCAGAAAGCAGACAGCATTTGTTGCATTAATAAGCAAATCAGTTTCTCTCTGGGAATAATCACAGTATAACAAGACAACCAGGGGAAAAAGTTCGCTCGTTTGGTGTCTGTGTTCATCTGCAATTTGTTCTTGTGTGTGTGTGTGTGTGTGTGCACTTTGTTCTCCACACTGATCCTGTCCCTGGCAGAAAATAATTACAGTCTGTTTGTGAGCCACGGCAATGGAGGAAGGACAACACAGACACCAGCTTCATTTTACTGCTTCAGAGGACGTCACATCGCCCAGGAAGAAGAAGAGAGGAGGAGGAGAGAGGTTGACAGAGAGAGAGAGAGAGAGAGAGAGACAATAGCAGGAGAGAGATGAGACCATTAGATGAGAATGCTAATTACTCCACCTCATATTGGACGTCTGTCAAACCACCCACTTCTCATAATAAATCTAAATGTCGCGTGCTTAACACACACTTCACATGTGGGCACATGGAGGTACATTTTATCTCATAGTTTCTTGTTCCAAAACAGCTGGAATAATACGGTTTGTCCAAACTAATGAAATAAAAAAGAAAAGAAACGAGTGGGCTCGTTTTTTTTTTTTTGTTGCAAGCGAAGCATTCACTGATTTGAAGATAAATCAGACAACACAGCGGTGGAGACAATGCTGCCTCTTTTATAAGGATTTATGACACACGTACCCACACCCACAGACAGTGTCGACCCCCCTCTCTATCACTCAACACAAGGATTTACATATCGTACACTCAGACATGCATACGCACTCATTAGGAGAGGGGGCCCGTGCATGCTATATGCTAGATGATGCTAGATGATATCCCACCTTCTTGACAAGAGATCTGAGAGAGATCCCTGCGTAAGGAGAAAACAGCGTTGAAGGCTCCTAATATCTTTGATAGCATCGTTATGGTAATGATCAGGCGTAATGTAAAATTCATGAAGTGTACCTAGCATTTGAGGATTGGCAATACTCGTTCTGCTGGCAAGAAGGAGTATACAGAAAACATGTTACAGAAGTCGTACATGCAGATGTTGTTATGCTTTGCCCTAATTGTTTTTCGACAGTTAAGTGCAGCTAAATGACTTTCATGTGTTGGCATGTATACACGGCAGAGGGAATCGCTTCTTACCTTTTTCTTTCAGCTGTTTGGCAGAGCGCTTGTTGGAACAAAACATCGCCTTCTCTAATTATTCCAACCATTAGACCTATTAATTTGCCCAGTCAAACAAACCAGACAGACATTGTGCAAAAATACCAACAATAGAAATATTGTGATTTCCCAGAGAAACATCTAAGCGTAGCCAGACAGAGTAAAATGCAAAACAATCAGAATCAGGTCTGCAGTGGAAACCTGGTCCATTCTGTCACTTCAAAACGTCTCTGCGTCAACCTGTCCATCACTGACAGTTATGAGTTTGGACTTTCTCTCTCTTTCTCTCTGATAGTCTGTGATTATGCACGCGTGTGTGTTTGTCTACGTGTGTGTGTGTGTGTGCCTAAGATCTCTAAGGAGTGTCTTTCAAACAAATTTCCATTGAGCACTCATCAGTAGGAGGTCCAGGTCCATTGGAAATGGCGTAGTCACTCCGCAATCACACGGCTAACCAGGACTGTCAGCCAATCAGGATGTTTTTGATTTTTCTTGAAATCCACGCTCAGTTCAGATTAACCTGGACTCCGACACAGACATCAGAATGGAGTGTGATTAGATGGCTGCGGATGTTCACATCTGGGGAACAATTAGCCCGGATGCACGGCCAAGCTGGAGTGAACAAAAGTGACAGCGCTGTCGAGTTTGACAAGTGACACTAGCTGTTCCAAATTTAGAGCCATTGAAGTTACACGAGGGTGAAATCGGGTCGGAGACGTGCATCATGACGGAGGGTCACTTTGTTTTGGGAACCACAGTCACCGAACAATCGCGTGTAAAAGAGCTGTAATAAATGGAAATATGAAATTTGTAGCAGTTTGGACACCAGGACAGAATTATGATATGACAACGGTGACTTAAATTTGATGACCCAGTCCAGAAAAAGGCCCTTAACCTGCAGAGTCCAGCTCAGCTTCATGTTGTTAGCTCTCTCTTTGGTGTTATTGGGATGGCCAGACATTTGTAGATCCTCTATATCCAGGAGGGACCACTAAGGAACAGACCTGAGGTCAGACACTGAGTCTCATGCAGTGTTACCAAGCAGCCTGGCTGTTTTCTATCCAAACACATTTTTTTAATGCAAAAATGGATTATTACGGACACTTTGGACACCCTCACCTAAACTGCTCATGGTCAGATTGAGTGGCAGCACTGCTCCCTTACGATAGGGAGCATCTCCCATAGGACCGATACAAACAGCACTAGCAAATTATGTGGAGTTGAATCCCCATTACTGCCCCACTGGGCAAAGTGAAAATTTGTCTTGCGTTTTTCACGCACATTTGTCCGTTGGCGTGTTTTTGTTTATATTTATTCTCCCCATGCAGCCAATCATGCACCAGCAGACGTTAACTGCAGCTAGTTAGCAACATGTGCAACGATATATGCAGAGTGTCTGTGGTGTGTTTGTGCGACAGCTCAGCCCGACTGAACTTATAAGAACTTTATTAAAGCGTACCAGGAACTCTTTCTGTTATTTCCTCCAGATCCTCCTCTCCTTTTCTTCTTGTTTCACACACATTCATGAGCTGCAGTCTTATAGCCCCTGGATGAGCACAAATATTTAGCTAAATTTGAAACATTAGAGATGTGTCCACGCCTGTCTTTGCAACAAATTTCACATTGCTTTCACTTTGCATACTTTGAGAGGGTTCTGACAGCATTCACAGAATTATCTTGTGTGTATTAATTTGGCATCACATGCGCTGAAAAGTGTAAATTATACTGTTTCTTTTTCTTTTTTTTCAAAGGCTACTTCTTTGAAAACTGTCTGTTATCAAAGCTGTTGTCTGAAAATAAAAGGAAATCATCTCCCCGCAGAAGAAGTGGACACTGGTGAATTGCCAATGATGAAATGACAAGGATGTCTGTCAATTGGATGTTTGATGCAGGCTCAAGCTGAATGAGAGGCCGTGAGCTGTGGAAAGCAAACAGTCTTTGATGTGTGTTATTTTATGACATGTTGTATTCATTGCTGGATGTATGGGAGTGAATTAATGAGAGATGAAAGACGCCAGCATTCCCCTCTAAGCATATCCAAAAACTTGTACGCTAAGAATGAACATATGTGACTTCTAACCTCTGCTTCATCCACTCGTCCAGGAGAGTTTGTCAGTAGAACCATTTCTGAGAGGGAAAAAGTCGATTTTTTATATAAACAATAGATTAAATGACAGTTAAATGTCATTATTACCTGATTCTTTTAGCTTATTCTTTTGGTTTTATGGGCTGCAGCTTCATTATTTCATTTTCACTTCTTACTAGTGTTGTTTGTAGACAAAGCAAGTGACTGTTCTCAGTGACTCACTGTATGCTACCTGTTCAGCAGCAAATACCATAACCAGACAGACAAGGTTAGCATCTAGCTGGTGGTCGTAGTGGAGCTTTTAGCAAATAAAGCCTCAGATGTTTTGTCTGGAGTGAGAGGAGAGCAAAGTAAGGTGTTCAGAAAAAATTAAAATTTAGACAGTGATTACATTTGTCAACAATTGTGTAACAGGATGTGTGTAGGATTTAGGGTGCCCTATTTACAGAACCATGTACGTTCAGTTCCTAACTAAATATTGGCTCAGGATAGGCCGTTTCGCGCATTTCACGGCCACCGTAATTTCTCCTTTGCGCTAGGAAGGAGAGGGTGAGGCGAGGAGGTTGCAACTACACCACTAGATGCCCCTATATGCCACAGACTGGTCCTTTAAAAGCTGAGAATGTGTTGCTCTCCATAATAATTTTGAAACCAGTTGAATTTACTGTTCACAAAACTTTTTATGCATTCCTATAATTTATTTTAGTTGTACATCACATACTAAGAGGCTTGGTGATTTTTTTTTTTTTGTCCTGCTCAGACGTAAAGTAGAGAAAGCTAATTAAGACATAAAACAGCCCTTAGGGTAAGAATTAATACCTGCTCACCAGCCCGCGGCAAAAAAAAAGGTGCAGGAGAAGAAAATGTGAGGAAGGAAACCGTCCAAACTGAGCAGAATTTAAAGCAGCAGTTTGAAAAGAAATGCATTCATTTGCTTTCTTGCCAAGAGTCAGATTGATACCACATTCGTGTATGTCCTGTAAGTACAGCCAGTTAGCTTAGCTTAACGTAAAGACTGGAAATGAGGGCAAACAGTGATAAAATCCACCTACTGTAGCACCTTTGCAGGTCGCTAATTATCACACTATAACTTAACAAAAACAGATTAAAGCCGGCAGTGCTGTTTCCCATGTGTTTATTTCAGTTGTTGGCTGTAGCCTTCTAACAAGATCAGTGTGAGAGTGGTTTCAATTATCTCATCTAATGCTCTGCAAAACATTATTTCCCAAAATGTCTACTACTGCCTCAAATATGAGCTGAAAGGAACATTTAAAGCTGTACACAAGAGATGTTCCGGATATGTTGTAACTTTTATCCTGGGTTTAAAATCACTGATCTTATAATGTCATTGATCGTGTGCTCTACAAGGCCTGTTCTCACCACTAGAGCCAGCACCCTCCCTCCCTCCCTCCTTCTTCTCCCCTCTCCTGCCCTCTCCTGCATCAGTTTGACCTACTGGGTCCAACTGTGAATGCTCCCACACCTGTACACCATTTTACCCTCATGGTTCCCACTCTGGAAACACATTGACTGACAGCTGCACTTCAAAGATCTGCTCGCTGTGTCTCGCTTTCATGGTTATCATCTGTTATGAGAGAGTCTGGTATGGTAGAGAGAGAGAGAGAGAGAGAAGGGAGAGGAGAATGAGTCTCAGGCTCAGCCGGTTGTGTTGTGGGGCCAATTTGGATGATTGGCCTTGAAATGCAAGCTGAAACGGGCTTCCCTGTGTTCCTTTAAAGTGACCCGTGCCCGGCAGTGTAATGTAAAATTATCCTCGCCGTGTTTGTGTTGTGTCAGATGTGGTGACTGGCAGAAACTGTTAGTAATTGTCTAAGTACTCCGGTGTGTCAAAGCTGTCTGTCACTCATCCCAGCCCCCTCCTCCTTAGTTCTGCTTCTTCAGCTTCTCATAATATTTTCACTGAACTGCAGAGGACAAACTACTTTCAGTGATGGAGTTGTCACTTTGGTGCTTTTGCTAGGAAAAATATTTTACCTTGGGAAGAACACACAACCAACTGACATGTGTTCCTGCTTTTTGGGAGAGAGAAAAATGAGAGAGGCGTACTTGTTCTTTCTTTTGTTCTTTGATACTTTTACAAATTCAAGACTATGAGCTTTTCTTGTCAAAACTCATTGAAGTCGAAGCTAACCTGTATGTGGCACTATGAAAATACATTCTAAACTAAAACTACTCCAAAAGAATGGACACGTGTACATGCTCTCTCATCTATACACTCAGATGGCTGAACAGTACGGTATCATACACGGAAGCTGAAGTATCTTTGAGTTCGGTTTCTCTACTTGGAAATTATTTAAAGCCATTTAACCCCACAAGCTCTGCAGAATAAAAACATGAAACTCAGCTGTAGCTAATTGAGTCCATGAAGCGTGAGTCGTTCTGGTTATTAATCAGGAGTTTATTTAGGGAGACAGAGTTTATTTTAACGCTGTTATGGAACATAAAGCTGTTCGCCAGTTACAACTTGGAAGCATCCATGAATTTTCAAAGAAAATTTCCAGCTCTGTAGAAGCTCCATATACATTTAAAAAAAAAGCCTTGATAGGTATTTTTGTATGATATGTTTATAATCTTTTGATAACAAATTAAAACCAGGTGTAAACAAATGGTTGTATTAGTTGTATTACTTCTTTTTAATATGATTAAATTCATTATATACATGTCAGTATTATGTGGTATTAGTACTTTTCTTAGGTACTCTCTATCTAGAGATAGTGTTTGGTTTGTTGGACTACTGCAGAAAGATGGTGCACTCTGTGGAAGTTAGTATTATTTTCAGGTGATGCATTTCTGCCATATTCTGGATCTTTGGGGTTTCCAATTTGAAATTCAGTTTTCTGTCCTACTGGGAGTTTAATTGAAGGGTTAATATCAGTCTTCAAGTCCTCAGTGTTAGCTCATTGCGTTGGCTAGAGGAGACGTAGAAGAGGAGACAGGCGTCTCCCAGTAACCCTAAAGTTGTCACCGGGGCTAATGTTAAACTAGCTGTTGATAGTCAGTAAATACCTCCAAACGTTGGCCGGCTGCCTGTTCAACCATAACGAATCATTTTCTGTGTCTGCGCGTGAAATCCAGGAGATGTGGCGTGTCGGCGCGGAGTTTTTTAAATGCACCTTTTTGTGAAGGTTATGTTAGTTTTTTGATAATTAATAGTATTTCTCAAAATAATTACCCAACATGCTTTTTATCTGAATCTGTGTTGACCTTTGAGTTTCTGTTGATGCCGCCCTATCACCGCTAATTGGACGACAAATGCAAGGAGCGACTATACGCCGAGTCATTATTCCGCTATATCAGTCAGAAATAGAGCAGCAGATGTTTAGTTATATAAAAATGACGGATATTATTCCTTCAGTTTATTGCTTCCTAATACTGTCAAATGCCAACATGATTATTCAAATTTGTGATTTCATGTAGAGTTTGCTCTGTGCTTTTCATCCGTGGGCTGCTTGGAGAGCCGTAGGACTCAGGATGCCGGGGGCTGCCGTGAAGTCACAGCGCGTTAACCCCCCCTTCCTGTCCAAACACACCTTCTCTGCCTTCCTCTGGGGAGGAGAAAAATCATTCGTTATTTTAATGGGTGTCAAATATGTTTTCCAAATCTACTAAAAGGTTATCGTTGTTACATGCGGACAAGTGCTTATATCTGAATCAATGTTAACTTTGTTACTAGGGAAATTTACTGCCTTCCCGGCCGACCACGGTGCACAAACTTAATCGGCATGTTTTCACAAAGTGCAGCTTGGGGGTGATTTATATGGCTGAGGTGACTGACTGCTCTTTGATAGAGCGGGAGAAAAACACATATCCGAGAGGTGCGATGAAGGCATAAATACCACTCTCTGTATTTTCATTTGAATGTCTGACACATGAAGATTATGTATTGTTAGTGTTAGAACAGCAGGGGGCTGGGGAATTAAGGCCTGGTGGTGGCAGATGTGGTAATATGAATGAATGACATATGACTCTGCAGACAACCTCTGGTGGTTTTGCACAGCCAGACACGTATTCAGACCACCTCAAACCGCATCCTACCTTCTGGTCTCTCCTCACCTGACACTGCGGAGGTCTTGCCCTTCTTACAATGATCTCAGTATGATGAAATTATGGGTAAAAAAATTCATCATTTGTTGGAAAAAAAAAAGAAGAAAAAAGGGGACAGGGAAAGGCAAAGCAAGAACGTGAGTACTGCTGTTCCTCCAGTGCCTCGGCGTCACTATTTGTCTTGGGCAAGTTAGTTTTATCTAATAAAGTGTCTTTGTATTAAGATGGATACTTCAAACACTCTTTTGTCTCTATAATCACAGTGGAGGGAGGCAGAACTCACACATTCCTCGCTCAATTTATTATTAATAAGTACATCAGTGGGAGAAAGATATCCTGGGGACCAAAACACCCGCCGAGCGCAACATTCATCAAACGTAAACGAATATCACAATACACAGGATACAGAGGCTCCAATAACAGATAATTGATGAGAAAGGTCTTTGGGTGCACTGGATCACTGGTGATGGTTATCATTATATAACATCATTTCATACTTTACATCAAATGATGAACTGTTTGTTGAAAGGGAAACATCTTTGCTGCCTTCTGTAGGCAATTAAGTGGTCTGTTTGCGGGAGTTGGGGGTCATTCTGTGCTCTTGTGATTAAACTGTGGTTAGCGGCATAACTGCGTCCACTCAATACTTGTGTTTTCTCACAAGACCTTAATCTCTCGCAACCGCAGCAATTACCCTTCTGACAGGATAACAAAACACAAACACAAACAACATGATCACATCCAAATAAGTCCTTCATCTTCTGCAGGATGAGGCTTTGAATCTTGTTTTCCTTTTAAGATTGGGAATGAAATCTCGTTTGTAATTTGATGAAAGACGCAAAATAAAATACAAAAACTCATCGCATGTACAGAGATAATTTAGGGAGATGTTTTTCTAATATCCCCACTCCTATTTGTATGTGATAATGAGGCTCTATTCTACACGACCCTGACAACAGGAAAGCACCATTTCAGATGACAGATGGGACTGGCTGGTGTGACTGATCATAAAAGGACCCTCCCCGCCCTGCTGCACAACCTGTGCTCCGGTGTTGGGTTTCCGACAGCCAGTAGCAGCACTGACACATGTAGCTATAGGACCCGTGTCTGAGGGCAGGAATTCAATCAATAAAACTCGACTCTCGACAAGATATACCGTGTTACAGCAGAGACACTGAGGGGAGAGGGCGAACCATCTGTTCCTTTCTTTACCACTCTCCCCCCCTGTCACATGTCAATCCTCGCCGCTAATGTCCAATATATTGGGTTATCATTCATATAGTTTAAACCACCTTCTCTGGCTTTATGTAATGAAGCTGTAACTCAATTGGTTTTGGTTTACTGTCCCCCGATGCCTGCTCTCAAATCGGCTTGCATCTGTCTCCCTCCCCCCTCTGGGACCGGCGTATCACTGTGGAGCTGTTGTCACTTTTCAGGTGATACGACGTTAGAAAAAAAGCACTTCATTAACAAACTGCAAGTATTTTCCATCAGTAAAAACCCGAGTGCCGGATTAGCTCGTTTGATTTTTATTTTGTTGTTTTACTTCCCTCGGCCACCTTTTAATCGCTCATAATAACAGAGTCGCAAATTGGTGGCAGGTGGGGGATGAAAAAAAAAGACAATGCAAAACCAAATGTGATGATTTGGCCCATAGGGCTTCTGAGGACACTTCACGGCTCCAGAAGAGCCTCTACACAATCAGCGCTGCTTTTGAGTTGAATACAGTAATTTGGTAGACAACCTTCGAGTGCCTTTGAATGAACCACCCACATAATGAGAGCATCATTAGTCACATCCCTACATGATTTGCTGAAGTCTAACAACTCAGGAGGTGTTGTGGATGTTGTTGTTTTTTTTTTTCTTTTTAAATCCTATTTTTGACTAAAATGACATATTACATAGTTTGGGCTTACAAGAGGATAAAAGAGAAGAGAGAAGTCTTTTTTTTCCACATTTCTTCAGCTTTGACGTTCAAGTAGAAAAATGCTGAAAATGAAGAATATGATTCCTGGTTTATAAAGCTGAGAAGCAGATTCTATAATAATACTGCACTTGAGGGATGTTTTCGAAACTCAATCTGTCATGTAACTAAAAACAGAATTCAGAGCAACACGATGACCTGAATGCAGTCCAATGGACTTTCATCGCCGCGCAACCTCTGTGTCTCAAACTCACTGGGACAATTTAGCATTTTGGGGGTATGATAAGGTTCTGTATTGTTTCAGTGGTCTGCATAATTGTGCTCTCATAAGAATATGAATACTTCCCCATCTGTTTGGTGTTAGCTTTCAAACCGCACTTAGCTGCAAACCCACAGTCATGCGAGACATCTACTGTTTAATTAAAAAAAAAAGAAAGGAAAAAGTCAGAATAAAATTATACTGCCATAAAAGAGTCTTGCCAACAACAACATTATCGTTTGACATGCAGCATGTCAAAAACAAAAACAGCTTCATATCACAGTAAAGAGAACCGACCTTTGAAGAATGTGTGTGTGTGTGTGTGTGTGTGCGCGTGTGTGAACCGCCGAATTAAGCTTCAAAAATCGCTTTTAGGATACCACAAAAGAATAACCTTTGACACCCAAACAAACAAACATGAGCCACATTTAAATAGCACAAGTCGGATTTCTCTGGTGCGTGCACGTGTGCGCGCGCCGTACTGTATGTGTGTCATAAAGAGCAGGGACATGTCTATTATGTGCAGTTTGATTAAAGCATGATGGCTGGTGTCCAATCTGCTTTCCAGGGGAGTGCTGTGACAGCCAGCAGCGCGTCTACCTGCTGCCTCCTCCGCGTGTTAGGTGATTTACGGCTGACTCCCTCCGTTTATGTACTGCCTTATTTTCATTTCTACCCCGCTGAGTGCCAGGTTCAGAACTCCTGAAGAAATATTATGCTTTGCTGACAAAATACAGTGACAGCCATCTCCCAGCCTTAAAAGAGTGCCAGAGTGTTTAACAGTACGAGAGCCTGGGAGACAAGGCGAGGTTGAAGGCATCTGTAAGCACGCGGCCCATTGAAACAACCGTTTGATCTAAACCAGCTCTGATTGGGTGGAATGATGTTTATAGCCGAGTTAGAATCTACTTTCAATTAAAAAAATGACACAGGGGGGAAAGGGGAGGTCTGTAAAACAGACGGTAAAATTTATTGAACAACTTTTACTAGGGACTTGTCTGAGAAACATGTGGCGCACAAATGAAATGTTTGTTTCGACAGACGGGTTCGCCTGCAGACGAGCAGGTAACTTGACGCCGGGGACTTTTTCATTAACCCCGAGTTCAAACCCCGCTGCTGTTTCAGGCTTTTTTGTGGGGAAGCAACAATTTGATGTAAACGGATGAATATAAATACCACTGTTGTTCAAGCGCCGCCATGTTTCCTATTCATTCCAGCCTTGTTTTCTCCTTTATAAGAACTACTCAGAGCTGTAATGAGGTGTTGTAGCGTCCCGAGGCGTTATCATTTGCCGCATTATTATTTCAAAAGCTTCGACAACAGCGCCGTCTCTGATGTAATTCTCATGCATATGGAAGGTGTTCCAGCGACTTGATATGCTGGTTTTGAGGAGGAGGCGACCCCTTACTAAATAAAATGAGTGATCACAAACCTAATGAGGCAAACAAGTGTTTGAAGCAGTTGGGGCCAGGCGTCAGATGGACATGCTGTTGTCTGTAATTAGCCTCTAGCTACATGAGCTTTGCTTATTTTTATTTAGATTCCAGCCATGAAACCATGCGCTGGTTAATAAGAATGTGACACTACAAACCCCTCCTTCCTCCCTGCATCTGAGACCGACTATAAATAAAGATTGTCATCGTAACCTAATCAAATTATGAGACGTATTTTGGTGAGGTTGTCAGTTGTCTAACGCTCTCTGTCTCCCTCTCCCTCTCTTTCTCAGCAGATGAGGCGAAGCAAAGTGAATCCCCTGAGGTCCTCTCATCTCACTTCAGGAGCTGCCGAGTCTCTTCTCTTTATGGCACACCCAGAAGGATTAAGCACAAATGGCATTCACATGATTTCAATAAGCTCAGGGAGACAAGAACCAGCCTTTCAGCACATTAGCTTTTTGCTGTGGAGGACACAAAGCAGACACCGAGGCAACTGCAGAGGGGAAGAAAGAAAAAAAACAACAAAAAAAAGGAACACACAGTTAATAATGGTCATAATAATAGACCAGTCTGGCACTGCACTGCTGAAATGGAATTCCACTGGCCCCAAAAATGGCCCCCTAAGTGGTGATGTCATCAATAATGGGCCCAATTGGGTTAGACGTGAACCTGGGGTGAAGCTGTCGTAAAAAGGTGACCCCCTCGTGGCAGAGCGGGGCGATGCGACCTTTCATTAAAAACAATGGAAAGTGTTATCTGGATAAAGTCAACACATGTGACAGGTCAGCCTTAAGCGTTTGTTTGAAGGCCCGGTCCAGGCTCGGGATGTAAACAATACTCATGATTGGACCCTGCTATAACTTCCAAAGTGTATTAAATGAAATTATTGATGTGGTCTGGTGCTGCACACAGCTTCAAAACAGGCCCATAATTTAAGTTATGATTAATTAAAGCTCCGGCAAAGGATATTTTTATATTAACAATGGATCAAATGCGTAATGTGAAAGGGTTCGCTCGTGGTGATAAACCCACAGAGAATTATTACCCAGCTCTGCAGATTCTCCTCAGCTCCACTGTGTTTCTTTCAGCTCGTTGTTTTGGTTTTTCAGGCAACTGCAACTTTATTGTTTCGCTCAGTCTGTTCGCGTTAGCGTTGTTGTCGTCGCTGTTTTCCGTGGAAAACTTTTTGATAAATCCACCGTACCACACACCTGCCCGGCACCAAACAGGAGACAGAAGAAATGAGCAAATATGTGGTGAACAAAGAGGAGCACCTGCAAGCCAAAGAGCCAGATATTTCTCTCGGGAGGTGGTGGAGACCAAAACGGAGCTAAAAGGACAGTGAATTTTGCAAGTGGCTAAACGCGAGTCTTCTTCTTCTTCTTAATGATTCATTAATTAGTTGCAAATTAATAACTAATGAGCCCATTATTATTAGTTTTTGGTCAAATAATTTACTTGTCATTTAAGATTCCTACATTTTGATTCCTTCTCTTACATAAATAATCTTAATATCTAAAGTTACGCTGAGGGAGGGAACACATCTTTGTCACTCCATTAAAGCAGTTTCAGCTTGTCAATATGGCCTCCTACTTTGCAACCTTCTTTCTGTTTAGCTTTTTCTGCTGTTTTCTCATCTTCTTTTTTATTTTATTTATTTAGCTTGATGTCATTTCTCCCTGTCGTGTTCTCCTTGTCTACCTCTTTCTTTCTCCCTTGTGAACGTTACTAATCGTCTAGCTTGGCGAAGGTAGAATGGCACGAGGTCTCCTCCTTCCTTACCTCCCTCCTCCCCTCCTCCTCCTCGCACTCCACTCCTGCACTGTCAGTAATTTTTCATCGCCCTTGTTGGGGCCGTTTTATGCATTGTTTCCCTGATGCAGTGATTGATGTCAGGGGCTGGTAATCTGGGGGAATGAGAGGCTGGATGGTGGCCGCCCGAGTCCCCTGTCTCTGACACGTGTCGTCTGAGCGGCGGTGTGCTGTGCCGCGCTGGGGCCCCCTCCTTGTTTGGCTGCGGCCACTGCTGAGGCTTGCTCACTTCGTTCACTCAGCCAGCTCCTCATTTCCATTTCAATCTCAACCTCATGAATGCAAAAACTGGCCGAAAATTAATAACACCACACAGGGGAAAAGTGGGCGCAAAGGAGAAGGATGGAAAGACAGAGAGAGATGGAGAGGAGAGTAGGAAAGAGAATGTAGAGCTGGGGTCTTTTTCACCCCTTTTGTTCCTCTAAAAGTGCCCCTTATTTTATTCCCCTCTCTCTTTCACCAGGATCCTCCAATGAATGGCATTACAGACAATGCCATATCCAGAGTGACACAAATTTATTTCGGTTGCAGCGCCATAGTGTATTTCCACAGAACCAGGGGCGATTTGTCTGGGGACAATTTGGTTTCCATAAAGGATTTAAATGGTTTCTGTGGAGATAGTGGGGTGAAATTTAATTTGTTTCTCATTTACTACAGCAGGTATGAAAAGGAGAAAAATTGGACGGCTGATGGGCTAAAAATTGGTGCTGTCCCTCTGCTGTATCCCCAAAGGACCAAGGCCCTGCATCATATAGATTGAGTTCGACCCCCCCAGCCCTCCCAACCACAAGCCAAGCCAACACGCACACACGCACACACACACACTCAGCCTGCCTCCAGCCTGAAGAGAGCTGTAACCTTAAACCAACTTAAACAGTAACCTTTGGGGAGGCTGCCAATCACTCCTAAAACAACGTTTCCATCGATCGGCCTGTCTGCGTGATTTATGGCCTCATTTTACACTAATTGAGAATTAGAGGGCGGATTAGTGGGCCTCAACACTTCGGCCTGATATGCACTCTGAGCAGTGTAATCTGTCACACCGGGATGTCCGACACTCTCTTACTCACAAAGGAGGAGAGGAGGAGGAGAGCGAGGGGTGTGTGTGTGGGGTCCTTCTAATTGAATTTCCAGATAACACGGAAATTAATTTGACACCAGTGAAATTTGACTACAGCTCTGGTGCTGTGCTCTCTTGCTCCCCCATTGTGAAATGCATGTGTTTCTTTCTTTCTTTCTTTCTTTCTTTCTTTCTTTCTTTCTTTCTTTCTTTCTTTCTTTCTTTCCCTTTCTCTCTCCTTGGCTCTTTCTCTCTCTTTATTTCTGCTGTGCCTAGCAAACACTATTGATCCAAATCACTTTGAGTAGAGGGCCGTCTGAAGCACGGAATGCCTAAATCATATTTGTGCTCATATTAGGGCAGTTCATCTGCTACTATCTTCGGCCAGATAAAGAATATTACCTTTCATTTTGTTTGACTGTGTTCAGATTATCTTTTTTTTCCCTTCTCTTTCTTTCTTTTTGTGGAGGAGAATCTCCTTTCCTGAGGCCGGCGGATGCATGCAGGCGAATGCCCAGAGTCAACAGTTGGAATTGAATTAGGGTCCCGGCTCACCAGGTCCATTGTCTAGGTAATTTGTCGTATAAGTGGCAAAATGAAAGCACTCTCCACGGTTCTCCGAGCACCTGCTGTTGTGTCACTCATCGCTGCAGATACAGAGAGCACACGCGAGAGAGAGAGAGCAAGTGTTTCAAATGCTATCAAAGATCACATGTTAAATTGCTTTGCCATTATCAACTCAGATGTCATCGCAGTGCTTTTTGTCATGGGTTCGTAATGGCATAATCAACAGCTGTAGAGGAGAATTATTTCAGTTTGAAAGATCTGTAGTAATGCACATGGTATATGCGTGTTCTCACCGCATGCTGTGCACTCAAAACTCAAGTTTCTCTCCACCTTTCATCATAAAATGTAAAAAATGTAAATTAGTTGTGATTTGCAGTCATGATGACATCACAAACACACAAAAGATACAGTATTAACAGCGAAATGTACTGCAGCATCAAGAGTAAAAGTATGAATTATGCAGAATAGACATTTTCAGAGTTATATAATATTTAATTGGATTCTTATCACTGATTCTACACATAACTTTAAAGTTGCAGCTGGTCAAAGTGAAGATAAACTCGCTTTACATGTAGCTGAAGCCATGAAATAAAGCCAGAAAGACGTAATCCACACATATAAACACAAATGGGAAGGAAAAGAAAAGAAGCAGAGCCTTAAATGTAGTCACTTTTTGCCACTGGTGATTTGGATGTTCACAGAAACACTAACAAATAAAATGATCTGACCTTTTTAACTCGACGGGAAACCTTTTTCTTTTGTTGCCCGCGTTGTGTGGGAGTTAAGTTTGCATGAGGGCTCTTTAGCAGGATAAGAGATGCATTTATCTGCGTAATGAACTTTGGACGCTTGCTAACTTAATCCCAGTAATGCCTGCGAGAGTCAATTAGTGCAACTAGATTCAGTGCGGTATTTATCTGATAGAGCAAGACCAAGCAGCTACACACACCAGAACACACACACTGTATTGACCATCTTCATCTTATCTTTCGGCTAATGGGACCATAGGGCCCATCATCAGCTCCACTCTAAAATACAGCATTAGGTTTTTTGAAAAGCCTGTGGGGAGTTTTGAAATTGAGTAGCTGTTGATTTTCAGCACTAACAAGTCTTTTAAGAGTTGATTTTTCCTCCCCTGATCATTTCAGCTTGTGATCCTATGAGCATGTTAACCTGGATTCCCCTCAATCAATGCTTGTAGGATATTATCAGTGTAGCACACAGGTGACAGCATATTACAAGACCTGTAACAGATACCTCTGGGATCTTCATCTCCCCTATGACAGGGTCTACTATCTGGAGCAGGAGCCTGTATAGAGAATAATAAATGACAGGATGTGATAAGACTAGGCTGTTAGCAGGCACGGTCATGGTCTACATTGCCCTTCTTGTCTCCAGGGACGAGTGCATGCGTGTGTCTTTGTGCATGCATGAATGTGCGCGTGCGCGCTCCAGCTGTGTTCTTACACAGACCTGCTTAACTTTTGCAATAGCGTCAGTGGTCGCCATTGTCTCGTAGCAGCCAGCGCGCAGTGGGTTATAAAGGTCTCTATCTGCCTGCTTCCTCATTTCTTATTCAGACCCACAGGGACGGAGGGTGAGGAGGGTGGAGGGAGGCGGGAGGTTTGGGCGGGGTTGGAGGGAGGAGTGGGAGAGGAGGAGGAACAGGGGGATAACTGAGAGGCTGATGGAGACTAGGTGACAGGTTGGAATGGGCCATCAATAGATCCATCAGGCTGGTAATTTGGAGCGCGCTTAACATACATCAGTGGAGTCGTAGGAGCTGGTATCTGTCTTGTCGTGGAATCACAGTAAATAACAGTTAAAGATGGTGTCAGGCCTGACCTGGCTGACCCCCCCTACACACACACACACACACACACACACACACATCCACTCACACCACTGCAACAGAGCAGCACTGGAGAGCCGGCACAGATGGGAAGAAGGGATTAACACATAGATTAACAACATTTACATTCACACAATCAAGCGTGCGGTCGCAGACAGACACATTCAGACTCACACATATTGAAAAAATATCACAAAATATCAATAACAGAATTAAATAACATCATTTCACTGCTTCAGGGACCGTCTACATATGTTTCTTTATCCAAAATGAAGCAAAATAATGTAGAAGCTGCGCTAAAATGAAACTTCCGAGTTTTTTAAATAATTAAATCTTATTGCAAACTGAGAATAAAATGAGATTTTTAGGACTTAATAACTCACACACTCACACTCTATAAAACACTATAAAGTAGTTAATTATTAATATCTTTTATGATATATTTCATATTATTATAAAACTAAGGTTTACTTTATTGTGGGATTATCTGTTTATACACCACCCGCCAGCTACCGGGTGCCCACAGGAGGTATAACAGTTGTTGACAAATACATAAATAAACACTTATATCAGCTTAACAGACTATAATAAAGTGTTACCATAAACTTGTATAGAGTGCATACAGCCGGTCTTTTTCCATTTTTTAAAGCTATTTGTCGGGAAAAATCTGAACCAAAAGAACAAACCAGCTCATAAGTGAGTTGACAAATAGGCTGCAGCATCTTTCATTGACAGACACTCTCTGAGAAAACAAATGCTTGCAGGTGCTTTGAAAACTGTATAGCACCAGAGGGCAGGCAGATGAGCCTCATCCCTGTGGAAGATGTGTGTCTCTCTTTGTGTAAAGTTGAATGTGTGTGTGTGTGTGTGCGTGCGTGTGCTCACAGCAGAGCATGTGACTAAAAAAGTGAAGCACCTTAGGCTAACTGCTGTTCCTGCCACTCACACTCCCCACTAACCTTTCGAACACACACCATTCAGTCTTAAAGGTGTCATTTCACATTTGGGGGTAATTCATTGGGATAATGCAGTGAAGCTATATGACGTTAGACGGCAACTCAATGATGCTGGTTTCTAATATTTGCAGTTATTTGTGACCACTTTCATCGTCGAGTTTAACACAGAGAAAAAAACAGATCAGTGACTTACAGATCTTAGTTTGCAGTGAGGCAGTGTGAGCTGTATTATAAGCTTAAGTTTACGGAAAAGATTCATGTCATATCCTATTGTAAGCAAAGTGCAAGTAGGTTATGATGTTTTTTATTTTCAGGGCATGATTTTGGAGGTGGAGGTAATCACCCACCTGGCATCACAAATTATTGGAAACTCTGAATCTACCATTGTCAATACGCCGTGGCGATGAAAAGCAATACTGTGTATGTTAATATCTTTTGCAGCGTCTTTGATTTGAGATGCTCGAGCGTACGACTAGCAGAAAGAGAACATTGCTTTTGAGTTTCATTTGCCTTGCAGGATTTTACAGAGCGGTTCTCTCTCTCTCTGCAGCACTTGCATAGCTTTATAGTGAAATAATAATTGATGAAATCTGAACCATAACCTCATGCCAAATTTTGAAAAAGCTAGGGTGACTTATTGCCTTATCTTGGAATGTGTTCAGATTGTTCATGCTACAGTCTTCTGGTGACTACAGTCTACATGCTATGAAATACAGCCAGCAGCATAGCTAAATGAATGACATACTGCACTCCTTCCCATAGACTCTATAAAACATGGACGTAGTGTCTGTGACATTGCCCATAGGTTGCCGTTGTGAAGCTCAGCTTTGGCTGTCAGTAGTCTTTCCTCCACCAGCTCCCCACTAATCCAAAAATGGACAACGTGGGTGAGGTTTAGGTGGGCTGAATGAAGCCTGATTGCTCAAACAAGCCACCTGTAACGGCCCCCACCTGTCAATCAAAGCAGCCATGCTCTTAATTATACATAACTTTAAGCCTTTAAATAAAAAATCACCCTCAATTCAGTTGTCATTAACTTTTTTGTACCAGGCTGTAAACATTTCTGCTGTGAAGTCGGGCATTTTAACATGGGGACTTATGGAAGCCAGCCTCAAGTGGACGTTTGAGGAACTGCAGTTTTTGGCTGGCTTCACTTTACAGCCGTGGACGTTGCGGCTTGCTCCTTCCCTTTCAGAGTAGCTCTGCTCACAGTCCCCATGTTTGGATGACTGGATCCCAAGTGGTCTAACTACAGACGTGAATGTAACCAAAACAGGACACACTGAGATCCCGTCACCTGCAGGAGGTCATACAACCTAATCAGTGTTGTGCTGTGTATACATAACAACAAACCTACTCAACACAGCTGTAATACTTGTAGACTAACAGCCACTAAAATACTCTTCTCTGGTTGAACACAAATGTGTTTTTTCTTTTCCAATTTAATGGTGGCTGTAGTTTCCCTACAGAATAAATCAAATTAGCGGGAAAGGAAATCTGATCACAAATGCTCACTCGAGACGCACTTGAGATTCATTCAGAGCTGTGAACAGCAAGCTGTCTCCAATTGGATCTGGACACAGTCTGGAAAGAACTCAATATGAGATTCTTGTTCAGAGCACGGGTACAGAAACAGAAGTTTGTGTCTGCCTGCTGCTTCCATTGGTCTGGGCTGTAGCCTACATGACTGTAGCAGCTCTGTATGACACAGCTTGTACACATTAGCTTTCTCTGATGTATTTTATAGTTGCAGTGACATAGAGCTTGAGTACACAATGAATAGTCCCTTTTAATCTTAACTAAACATAACAGCATCAGCAACATTAAAGAAATTGGTATTTAGTGCAGTACCACTGTTACTTATGATTAAAAACCAGTGAGTCGAAAAACCAGCGAGCCAAACATCAAGCTAGGTCAACAACACAAGACATAGCAGCCAGCTAATGTTACTGACTAGTCCAACAGTAAGAAGCCGAGCTTGGCGTCTGCAAATAGAAGAGCGCTCGCCAACGACTAGAAGTCAGTCCCAGATTTACTCTTTCCTGGTCTGTCAATGGCTCCGTTTCTGGAACAACATTGCCTCTGCTCCCTCTCAGTGTTCCCTGCACCCTTGGCCTGAAAAGTTCTTCTTCCCGGTGGTCCAAAACACCTGTGGTACAAACAGTACCACTCAAAGTCTGGGCAGTCTAGTTAACGAAACTGAGCAGTTGGCAGCAGTTTTCTTTACTGTCCATCAGGAAACTCGTAAATCACAAAGCAAAAATCAGGCGGTAAAGCAGAAAACATTTTCTCCATAAAACATGATCTAGTTTCACTAAAATCAGTGAAACAGTAGGCGGTGTGTGACTTAGTGCCACAAAACGTTACGTACGTATCGCGGGAGATCGTACCTGGAGCACAAAGTTACATAGTGCAAGAATGATTTTAAATCGGTTATTTGACAGTAGGAAACTTTAACTAATATTGCAATTATTTAATGACATAATGCAGTATATTGCACACAGAGGCTACAACAATACAGTTTAATCATAGCAATAATTATGATATATAAGCCATCATCTAATGTCCAGACGGGGAAGAAGACAAAGAGAAGAGAGAACAGAAGATCAGGGCAAACAAACACTGATTACAGCTTGATGAACTGTACGCTGTGATTTTGACCTACTCACTATGGTTTTTAAACGAACACACACATAACATGCACGCACAGCACGCACAGCAACACAAACCAGAACCGAGCCATGCCTCTGACCTGCTCCTCTGTCTTCTTGAACTTGTTACAGTCCTCTTGGCCCCGCTTTAATTAAACCCAATTAGCTAGTCAAGGTTCCACGTACACTAATACTGTTACTCTGATACAATTTGGCCTCTGCTTTTAGCTTTAAGTGCGCGTAGCTACTTTAATCAAAATTGTCAGTTAAAATGAAACTACAGCTCGAGTAATTAAATTTAATTGGATCTTGTCACTTCTAATGCCGCCGGTGTTTTGATCCTTGTTGAGTGTTTGCTGCCTCCGCTCCGTGCCGAGCTTTATTACAGTATGTGTCCTTGACCTTGCCGGGGCCAAACGCATCGGTCAAAGCTGGGAACGCTTTGAACCGTGATCATCAGATGAGTGTAAAGAAACAGCTCTAATTTGGCATGCTGGATAACATTTGGAAACACACTCCTGCCTGATCTCGTACTGGACTTCACTGTAGAGGATTGAAAACAGGTTCGATCTATAAAACAACACTAAAACTACGGGGAAAATATAGATCAGATGTTTTATAACAAGGAATTATAATCGCATGGCAATAAATAATGAAATGTTCTACCAGTCGGCCCTCTGTGATGCACTTTGTCTGTGTGTCGGTGGTTAAAATAGACTTATAGGAAGGATCTACAATGTTGTTGCTTTGAACAAATCTGGTACATTTCAAAGATAATTTCCAGGGACAGTTGTTAGTATATATGAATTGTGTTTTTTTTAAGTTAATGCCTGTACTGGAAGACAAACGGCCTCTTACAAACCAAAGCCACATGACTTTTCTTTAAGGAAACTGTCAGAAAAGCTTTCCCTGTTGGCCGTTTCGTCACCAAACTCAATGATTTGATGGGTCATGAAGGAGATAACAATGACTGCTGATGTCTCCATACATTGTGCTTAACGCAGAGAAATGGAAAGCCAAAGGTGGAATAGCTTTTCGCGGAGCGTTGGGTTTCGTGGGCCAGGTATTTGTGTTGCCAGAGGAATGAAAAATCTAAATGAAGTGGTCAGGATGGGCTTGGCAGCATTGGAGTGACCTCTCAACCTCCAGACTTGGGAGAATATGGAGGAATTCAACATGCAGCAATGCTACCTAAGGCAGGAGCGGCCGAATCTTTATTCACTGAGAGCTGCTTGCTGCTAAAGCACATTCCCTTTCAATCCATTAGAGCTCACCGTCCCCTTCCCCTTCATCACACAGTGCACCCCTTAATTTGACAATGACAAAGAGCCACTTGCAGATTTTAAATTTCATAATTTTAATCTGTCAAGTCTGACATTTAATTAGTGGCTTCCTAACCTGTGTCTGCCTCGCTCTCTGAAGGGCACCGTTTGTTCTGAGAGCGCTGCGCAATCTCTCGGCAGAGGAGAAGAGAGAGTGGATTAATATATATGTACATTACCAGCTGCTGCAAAGACAATACACAGAGAGGGAGGCCATTAGGACCTAATGCAGACAGATGAGGTTAATAATATTTGGGAAGTGTTGCTCTATTAAGCAGAGCACTGATTAAGACCTGAGTGGGATCCCCCCCTTCATGAGGCGTTGATTGGGACCCGGGCTTGCCTTTTGTTCTCCCGCTCCCAGGAAGAGGGAGAGAGGGACAGAGTAGCAGAGGAAGAAAGGACGGGAACAATGTTGGCCGACTTTGTGTTGTAGCTGACAATGAGGACAGGCTTAATGAGAATCTTTACAGACCTGGATGAGGGGTTTATAGAAGTCCAACACCCACTGATAACTTCATTACAACTACAGAGCAGACAGATGGAGCCAGCTTTGGGAATCTTTCAGGTCTCCATCTGAAGGGAAGAGCTCTGTGTGATTGCTTTTAGCTCACACTTGATTTCTTTTCTTAGTCACTGCAGATAATGTTGCCAGACTGACCTCATTAATTTATTTCCATCATTATATAGCTTGAAGTGTGGAGGTTCAGCCCCAGTTGTAGTTTGAAATTCTTTTCTCCGAAAAAGCAAAAGAAAGGATTCTGTGTAACACTATTTCACAGAGACAGCTCTGGCGGAGCCACTATTGATTTTAAAATCAATAGAAAGTGAAGGGAGATGGGGTGGAAATGGCTTGGAATTGGGCTAGCAGGGAAAGTGTCAGGTGCTGCAGGTGTGTGTGTGTGTAGCGTATGTTTTTTGGTGTGTGTCAAATGTCAATGTAGAAGTTTTATGATCATAAACATTTTCACTTTTTAACTGAGTGAAGTTTTTACTCCGTCTCTGAAAACATATTCTCCTCATATCCTCGTAATTCATCCGGACTTTTCCGAACAAGTCAAGAAAATTTGGCTCTTAATAAGTCCTCATTCGGTATTATGCTAACAAATGAACCAGTGAATCAATAAATACTGATTCAATCCAAACCCATTGTTGTGTTTTGAAAATCTTTCTAATTACTGGCACTGGTCCACTGCGTTTTGATTAAATTGTCTCTGGCAACAGGCCCTTCTGCACCTTCCAACACCGAGCGAGTGTGTTGTCGAGACAGTAAAGAGAGAGAGAGAGAGAGAGAGACAGAGGCGAGGGGAGGGGTGGGGGAGTTAGTGGGACGGGGTGGTGAGATAATTAGGGGGGAGTGAGGACGTCTTCCTGGGGCCCACTAGTGGTTACTCTGTGCCTCTTCAGCCACTCCGACTGAGGGATAAAGCAGATGACAGCCACGAGGAGAAAAGAAAGATTAAAGACTCAGCGAGGAGGAAGAGAGAGAGTGTAGAGAGTTGATCCACATGCTCACCGTGCTCTTTTCCCCTTCACTCTGGACGTGCACCGCTCTCACACCACGGGGAGGACAGACGACGGTGAAAAAGACAGACCCACCTGTTTAACTCCTATAAATCATGTGTGTGTGTGTCGTGAGCATCTGCATGTATTTGTCTGTACCTCTGCACGCACGTGTGCACTGCTCTGTGTGTGTGTGTGTGTGTGTACAGTAAATCACCCTCTTGGCCTAATTGGTGGCTGATAATGCTCTCATTTCCTGTGAAGAAGGTCTATAAATTATCGGGGGGCCATGCTGGGTTCCTCTAGGGCTTCAAACACCGCTTGACCAAACCACTGACTGTGTCCTAATCTGTACCAAACCTCTCTCTCTCTTCTTGCTGCGACTCGTTCGGTGGTGAGCTTTGGATTTCTGTTTGAACACTTTGGTGTGCCTGCAGTTCGTATGCAACTTTATACGTGCGTTATATATGTGTGTGTGTTTGTCTGTTTGTGTTTCACTTGATCGCTGCCGTCCCTTGACAGTGCTCATAGAGAGAATTAGAGAGCAGGGTGAGATAATCACATGAATAAAATGCAGCCGGTAGCTCATTACAAACCCTATTATTCATTAATTAACATTATTAAAACGTCTAATAGACCACGGCACTCCTCCCAAGCCCCCCTGCCTCTTTTCAACTAGGTCCCTGCTCCTCGGGTCCCTCCCGTTTCTCGACATGAAAAGAATAGCACATCAAACGAAGGCCTGGTTTCAATGTGTTGGGGATTTGCAGGTGTAGAATCACACTGTGCAGGGGATCTGCTCGTCGGTCGCGCCACGCTCTATACTCTTCCACTCCGGCCTCGCTATGACACACGCCGCTTGCTCTTGCTCGTTCGCTCGCTCGCGCCATAACAAACCCCTCATTAGGAGTGGGGAGAGAACTGGGCTGTGCACTCCCTAATTAGGTCCCCATCTGAAACTTTCTGTCTTCCTCTCATCCCTCACCCCCCCTCTCTCTCTTTCTCTGTGTCCCTTCATCACAGGGAAAAAGAATGCTGACATTTATGGAAGGAAGTTTAACCAAATGAACGTGGAAAGGGGTGTAAGGGAAAGTTTTGATAAGAGTTTGTGATGTGCACACGCAACAGAAATACGTCCTAAAGAGATCTGCGTCTGTGTCAAGATTCAGTGACACATGAAAAGTCTGTTACAAATCTTTTACAAGTTTATGCACCGCTAAGCTGCAAAATATCATTTTTTTCTTCCCCTTTTCTTACTTTGCAGTCATTAGTTGTTTTTTTTTAATTTATTTATGTATAATCATGCATTAAAATACACAAATACAGCTGTGAGATGCACAAATGCAGCAGATTCATTTGCCTACATCGTGGTGACCAATATGCAACTCAGAGAATAATATCTATCAAAAGTTTCTAATTGTGTTCCGTGAGAACCAGATATATTAAACACGCATAATGTATGTGTGCTCCCCCCGAAATGTAATGATTATCATGCATATTCAAATGTCCAAACAATACACTTTAGTTAAACATTAATACCCATAATTTAGATACAATCAGTTTAATGTGTCCAGGAAAAGAAGTATTATTCCTCATTTTGTTCTCATTATTTTCAAATAAACAGGACACAGTGTGCGGAGAAAAGGGGCCGAACAGACAAATGATGAATATGTAGAAACTCTCAGAGATATTAGCGGCGGTTTAAACTACATCCTCTGATTACTTTTCTAGTTTTAAATACTTGATGTTCCAGTTGTACTATGACCTTAAACTAGATTTTATTGGAACACAATATCCATACCATTAAGGGAGTCTTTCATCATTCTGAGAGGGACAATGGCTCCTTGTATCCTTTAGTGGAATCTTTGCACATTAAATTACATTAATATTTCTATTTGTGGCACCACATTCGTATGTAACACAATACGCCGCATGCATATTGTATAACGCTAAAAACAAATATTTTCTCTGGGGATATTTGATATTATAATACAATTTTTAACTGAATTAATTTCTGAAACACAGTCACAGATATATAGATAGGAGTGTAAAGAAAGACAGAGAGAGAGAATGAAAATTTTGGTATTTATCAGAAAATAATCTCCTTTATCAATGCAGCTTTGAAATAATTGGCCATATATTAGTATGGAGGCAGCTCTCCCTCTCTCAATCTTCGCTGCTTTCTTCTCACTTTCTCCCTTCCACACAAGCTGAGTGATGCTTCCTGACAAGTAAATCACAAAAGGAGGTGGCGTTCCCCCCGTGTGGCTGAAGAACCAGCATCCTTCATTCAGCCCTTCCTCTCTTTCCTCGTTCCCTTTTTCCTCCTCTCCTCTCTCTCCTCTCCTGATTAAATCTGCTGCTCCCTGTAGGATTATTAGGATTCTAATTCAATCTGAATTTCAGGAACTTGTTTGCTTGGTTACCTGTCACAGCATATCAGCTTGTCATATTAGTGGTGATCGTTGGCTCTACCTAATCTGCTTTAAACAATTTCATTGGGTGCTGGTCTATAAATCATTCCGTAATGGGATTGACACGCGCGGGCTTAGCTAGGTAAACAAATCAGCTTTGTTTTATGTTAGGCAGCAATGAACTTGGCTTTATCAACTTCCCATCGATTCACACACACCACAAGGTCAAAATCTCTCGGGCTGCTCATCAGTGGGAGTAGGGGTCAGCACTCAGCAATTAGAATATGTATCAGATAGAAGCAGAGGAGCCCATCACATCCTGCTATCACTGCCTTTCTCCAAAGCGTTAATTCATTTCTTATCAAAGTGAAGGCATTTCAAAGTAAAGCTCTGCAGCATTGGAGGGGAAGCACCCTTTATGGGAATTTGAAAGAGAAAATAAAATGAGTTTGTAGTTTATTGACGGGAAGTCCCAGCGGCTGCTTAAAAACTCATTAACTTTCAAAACTAATTCAAACGAGTTGATTAACATCTGAGGGTGAGTTCTTTTTTTTCTATAAATACATGAAATATTTCAGGGCGGTGGTTTTTAGATTTTTGCAAACATGGTAAAAGTCTTCAATTTGACCTGTTTAGAAAAGTTGATTTAAATATGATTTTCATTAACCACATCACAGCCTCTGCACGACTTTTATGCAAACGCGTCATTTCTAAATGTTTCTTGATTTTGAATCATCGGATAAATACCCCCACGCTTTCTGCTTCACAGATCTGACATTCAAACCACTCACAGGAGGCTTTGGGATGAATTCTGGGTGAATATTGGGCTTGGCAGAATGATGTATGGTTCATTCAAATACAAAGTCAAACACAAACAGCAGACACACCAGGACGAGGTGTCCTTATCCGGCGTGAGGTTACAGAGCCTTCTCAACTTTGGGTCTCGCGTGTAAAAAGGGCTTTAGTGTCTAAAGGTAGAGTGCTCAGAAGATGTCTCATGTTTTATTTGTGAAATATAAAGAAACATAAATGAATGTATCATGTCACAAACACAACGTGGCATTATAATCAGTTATATTAATGCTTCTTATGTATGATGAATGTGAAAAATGTCCCATCCGCATACTGGTAGTAGTGATAAGAAAAGAAATCACTTGACTTCACGCTAACCTCCACATCCCAGCCAGCTCGCTTTTCATCTCATTTCCCCCAAAAATGAAAAACATGACTCGCTAACAGGCTTTAACCTGTTTATCTGGGAGGGTCACCCTTTTTTTTTTGGCAATCTAGCTCTTGATATTGGCATCTACTGTTTACTACACTGCATTATAACATGTGTTCCTGGGGTTGAATCATGCATTTTGCTTCATGACACAAAATAGAAAACTTAGAGATATAAAATGAATGAAAAAGTTGCGAACCTCTTACTGCTCTAACAAATAAGAGATGAAAACATGGAAAGAAAAGATACAGCCGATGTCGATGATGATTGAGGAGATGATGAGTCGAACCTTAAAAATGCATTGAGAGATGTTAATTTCCTCTCATGTCAGCAACAGCCAAGGTGATAAAGCTACCTTCTGCTCGTTATTAGCACATATAAACTAGACAACAGTCTAGTTTATATGTGCTGACACTGATGTACAGGCTGTTTCTGTGAACAATGTAAATCCTGCATCCATCCTTTTGTAGATAGCTCAAGGAACATGACAGCACTAATCAATACAACACCTTGTTTTTGTATGGAGCTGGGTTTTTTGGGGGGAATGCTGCTAGTGCTGTGTTGAATCCATGCATCAAAGACCTGATCTGACACGCCTATCAAGAGCCCTGCTAAATGTCCCTAATGAATAAAGACTGGACTTAAATAAATAGACTAATTAGACAGTCTTATGTCTGCTCTTTCTAAAGCAGACAGAGAATATGTGTGTGTGCGTGAGAGAGAGAACGCAGAGAGGAACAAATAGCAGAGAGCTGACCTGTTCAGCAGCATGTCATGGGATCTTTTCACACCAATACATCTCCCTAATGCAGGCAATTTCCTGCAGCTTTTCACCCTAAGAGGGGATTTGACCTCGGTGGGCAACACTTAAAGCGAATTCTAATGTTTGCCAATAAGGAGGGATTAAGTCAGCCAGGAGGTGTAAGGGGGAGAATGCGACCGTGCTCTTTTGCAATTAGCGGCCGTAAACGTGCATGTAAGGCTGAACGTGTGTCGCGTAGAAGTGCATTATTTATATTAAAAATATTTATAACACACGTGCACTTGAAAGCGTACATTTGTGGCACGTCTTGGCTGCTGACATGACTGCAGCCGGGGGATTGGGGCAGCTCAGACCTTGTAGACGGGGCATGTTCTAAATGTACATAAAATGACGATACTGTCTGTCAGGTTAGAAGCTGCTTTATGGGAAAGTAGAGGAGCTTGGATGAATATATATCTGTCAAAGTGGTTGACAAGGTGTCTGGAGTAAACACAGGCATGTCAGAATCTGTGTATTGATGTTTTTGGGAAAAGCCTTTTGTTGTTTTGATATTTGTGTGCAATATTTTGGAGGGGAGGGAAACTTTCACCACTTGAAAAACCATCCAAATCAGAGCTGGCATGTTGTGGATAATCTTTTCAATTACCCGTGTCTATGTTTCTGAGTGTGATAGGCTCTTAGCCCTCTGATTCCTCTGCACCCAAAAAAAAAAACGTGTGCCGCTGTTGACAATGAGAGGTAAACAAGAAGGGGGGAGAGAACTCACCAAATCCTCTAGAGGCCTAGAGGGGAAGCCACACAGCCCAAACTCCTTTCACTCCTCAGCTGTGAAACAGCAGCTGCCTTTAAGGCTGTGCTCAGGAGAGACTGACAGCAATTACAGCTTTCTCTTTCTCTTTCTTTCCCTCTCTCTCTCTCAGCGAGGAGAGAGCCACTCGATGGGAAACCACGAGAAAGGAATGAAAACCTCCCCTCCTCCTCCTCCTCCTTACTTTCTCAGAGAGAGACATTTACCTCCAGCTCTTGGTGAGGCGTTGGTTGTTTACTTTGAGTGATGTGCCATTATGACAGTTCAACAAATCAATGTTACACAGGTTTGTGGCAAATGGTGGAATTTTAGAGTAATCCCATGTAAATTATTAATCCTTTCAGGGGAAGTTGCAACACAGAGGCATGCAGCACATCGCTTACACACTCCAACCTGACAGTTGTACTGCTGTGCCAAAACGTTTGACAGCCTGCTCTACTTTAGATTTGTTAAGAAGACATTGGGGTTGGAGTGTGAGTCAGATTCAAAAGATGATCTGAGATCATTGCTATGTCTCTTGCACATCAACTGTAATGGTTGCTTGGCCGGACTGCATGGCAATAAAACACAGCAAAGCTCTTTTTTTTTTTTTTGCCCACTGGATGTTTAATTTACACAGTGTGCATCATAGTGTGCTTCGTGTGTCTCATATACACACTGCACCAGATCTTTTCCTATTGTATCATATATTATGCGTCTTTACAATCTCAGAGATGATTCCTTTGGCACTTTTATTGGTCGGAGAACATTGAGGGTCCATGAAAGCTGATATGAGAACATGGTAACTGAAAAATATAAGAATGACTCACTGACAGCTCATAACCATTTTAAAACTAGAAATAGATCCACAGTAACTGCTGAGGTGTATTTGCCTCTACTTTCCTCCCTCCTCCCCGCCTCAGCATCCTCCCCTCCCCTTGGTGGTCAGTGCAAGGATCACGAGGTGAAGCAGAATCAGAGTGGTACACATATTACTCTCTGTCTCCCTCCATTCTCCTCTCCTGGTGGTTGACAGGGCCTGTCTGGCCTAACCTGGGTGGAAAGTGACTCTAATTGTCATCTCCACAGACAAGGTTCTGCAGCCATCCTGGAGGCACAGGCAAAATATACTTAGCTACTTTATCATATAGACAGAAACCCAACCACCGAGGCACCTTATTGACATAGACTTTATGCAAAGATAGACTTTTTGAATTGGCAGGTCACGTCACCCGCTGCTTAGCATGCATACATAATGAGAATAAAGCTTTTTAGGCCCTGGCTGAGACACAAGCATCTGACAGGTAAGGTTTGGGAGTTCAAGGAAATGTATATATTCCGTGCCTCATCTCCTGGACCTGGGCTGGTTATAGATGATTGTGTTAGCTACGAGTAGAGCATTTTACCAAATGTTCAGTGCTCGATAGTATTAGTTTGAGGCCGATGCTGTGTCATCTCGAGTGTGGCGTACACAGTTGTCTCCAAATGGAAGCTATCGGCTGTTTGTTTTACTATAAAAAAATAAATAAAAAAATAGCAATTTTGAGCAAAATATAGGAAGAAATGTGACAATGAGGCGCTCAGAAAACATAACCATGACGTGCTCATACAAAGAGTCCACTGTAGAGCAGCGCTTTGAGCTAAATGCTAAGGTTAGCATGCTAACATGCTGAAGTTCAGCAGGTATAATGTTTGTAATGGTCGCCGTTTTAGTTTAGCATGCTAACAGCTGAGGATGTTTTGCAGATATTTGCTCATTAATAAACGTTTTTGCACGATGATGGTGCACAAGCAAAAATCAGTATGGGTTCATCCTCTGGGGACCATGAATGTGTGTACAAATTTTTTCATGGACAAAAACAGCTTTGGATAAAAGCTTTATTTTTCATGCAGCACTAACAACACACACGATATATGATCACATTTTTTCAGCACCAAAAACACCCTCTGACTAGCTCTGTTTCCATTATTCCCCCCCCCTTTACTACAGCTTTCAGCTCTTGCCCCCCTCTTACCCACCCCACTCCACACACACACCCCAACCAAAAGTGAAATTACCCTGCTTTTGTATGAGGCGCAGTCAGCCTTTGAATGCAGCCTGTGAATGCCTGTGGGCCTATAAATGTGCTCTGAGAGGGGGAAAAAGAGAAAGTTAAGCTGTCCTATTGAATTGATTGAACATTCATGAAACTAAAGTGTGCCCTCCCTCCCGCCTCCCTCACATGTGGAAATGACTTCCAGACATCTCCAACGTCCCGCATGGAACACAGCCGTGAGGATCCCTACCTTCAGTCAGGTGCTGAGCTGTTGCCCTGCAGGCACAATTCAATTGTTAAATCTCTTATGAGTAGAACAGGAGGGTTCATTTTACCGCTTACAACCTTACACATGCACGCCTTTGACTTTATTGAAATAACTGCACAATTATTTTACATGGTATCTTATTTTGTAATCATATTCTGCTCATAGTTGCATAAATATGGGCTACAAGAGCAAGAGTACTTTATAGGAAGGAACAAAAAGGCTAGAAAAGAGAAGAGGTAACACACTATTTTAAACGATTTGCTTCTCTGCATCAAGTCCTCATTATTTGGTAATCAGTTAGGAATGTTACAGGCATACACTATATTGACTTACTCTACTTTTATGTGGCTTTCTCCATTGCACTTTCATGTATCTAATCAAAATGCTTTATTACTTTTGCCTGACAACACACTTAAACAGAATGAATTCCAAGGGGTTTCTCATTTTATGTCAACGTCTGTACATTGTCAGCCTCAAATGTGGCAATACTGAAAGCAATTTTCTATGTATTTAAGGGGACAATCAAACAATTTCTGGATGAAGAACTAATCAAACTGCATGAGGTCTAATCAATAAAAGTCAGAGAAGTTGGAGGATTCAGCATGAAATGACGAATTATAGCAATTCTTCTTGTGTGGATGCATCAATGTGTATGTGCTTCTACATTCCAGCATGTGCATGCATGTTGTTAAATGAGCGTATGCAGTGTGTGTCATCATCGTGCATTATATCACCGCAGGGCCATGTGCACAGCATGCAGTCCACCAACAGACTGTCCCTCCATTAAACCGCGCGACATATTCCACCCAAGGTTACAGTCACAACCACACAACAACAACAGCTCAGACAGCCGTGAGACCTAATCATTATTTGGCAGTAGCAGTGAAACGATGTCAGGGTGAAGCCCCCAACATCCTGCTTCCTAGTCACATTTTAATCATCTGCAATTAGTTTTGTTTTAATAACACTCACAATTAAAGGTCCTCCTGTTTGCATAATTCATGACACAGCAGCGCTGATGTCAGAAATCAAATGCAACAAATTAGAAATAACAAGTTTGAGACAGTGTGATTCAATTAAGATCCGGGAAAACATTGGGCCATGCATAATTGAGGGGCCGGCAAGGCAAGACTCATGTCAGGCCTGTCAGCCCTGCTGCAGCTATTGGATTTGGCCTGTCACACACACTCAAATCAGCCCTGTAAAAATTACAGGTTACATTGATTTCTTGTTTTTATTTGTGAGTGCTTGTGAGTGTGTATGCGTGCGCTAATGTGGTGTGTGTGTGTGTGTGCCCTCTCTGCATGCATACGCTCATATGTGTGGAAATACAGTTACGTGTGCACGCGCCCATGTTTGTGTGTGTGTGTGTGCTCACATGTGCGGTGCTGTAAGAGCTAGGATATAAATCAGGTGTGGGAGAAACCGTGCAGGGGTGAGAGCTGCAGCCACATCTGGAGCTACAAATGTTGCAGGTCGCGTTCTTCAGATGTTGAGTGGAGCTGAGGAGAGCTTCGGGCCAACACACAAGGCTAGCAACCAGCACATGATCATTCCCAATTATTAGTGTTATAGAAAAATGATCATGCTAGCACTCACATTCAACTCTGCCTTGCTTTCTGCAGCAGCTCACCGAGTGTGTTCTTGAGCACTCATTTGTGTGTAATCCCTGGATACAGCATGATTGAGGCTTTGAAGGTACTTTGCACAGTGTGCCAAGTTGCAGATGTTGTGTTTGTTAACCACGTTACACATCAGCTGCAATAACAAACAAATCGGCAGCGGCTCACTGAGGGGCTGACAAAAGCCAGTGCAGAGTAGATGTGGATTTAAATGAAAAGTTCTACTTTGTGTTTTGTGTTTGTGTCATTATGTGCACAGAGATTAATAAAAGACACACGAGGTGGGTGTATTCGTGCTTATGGTCATGCTTACCGTATGTGTCTTCCCTCCTGTGTCTTTGTGTGGGGTTTTTTTTTCAGTTCTGCTTGCAACACGTCAAAATAAAAAGACTGCAGATCAGCAAAGATTTCATCGTGGCCAGATTTTATTCTCCATAAACTGTCTGCGTTTGTGCGAAACAAGAGTCAACGTGCTCTACGTTATGAAACACTTAGAGGGTTTTAATTATCAGACAATTTTCAGGGATTGTTGAAAGCAGAGGAAATGGAATAACTTCTTTATGAGTTTGAAAACACCCCTAATGCTTATTTAATTAAACAATCGTAACCACATCTCATAAAGTGCTCAGAGTTAATAAGATTTCCTAAGCAAACCCACATTAACGCAGACTGCTGCCATGCTTTTAAAGAAATCGGCATTCTCGAAGATGGCATTTGGCAAACCGAGGTAGAACCAGGGCAAATTGTGCTACGAAGTTAAATGTTGTATGCGCGCTCGGTAATTTAAAAAGCGTGTCTGATGTCACACTTCATTTTATCCGAAAAGAGAGGAAATCAAAATCACATAAACGTGTCTATGAAAACACTTCCTGCATAAAGTATTTTCAGATTTGGAGTTTGCCTGAATGGCTGCGTGTAGGAAGGAAACATGTGTTAGTAAACTACCAGACGCAGCCACACGTTGCCTTCAGAGTCGGTAATTTCTGACTGAATAATCACTAATGACTGAGGACCAATAGCTCCCCGAAGCATCATCTCAATCTCTCCTGTGACTGGCTAATTGTAGCCAGACACACTAACCTCCCTGTGGCCTGTGTCCTGGCTGTAACCCTGGCACTTCTCTTTCCCAAATCCAGCCTCTCACTCTTCTTTTCTCTCGCTGTTTTATCAGCCTTTTCCCAAAATGAGCCCACTCCTGTTCTCTCCCTCTTTTTTTCCTTTGCTTCCCTCCCCTCGCCCCCCCCTCCGTCCACCATCTCAGCTCAGCTGCGACGACATATGGGAAACTTTTTCAAGCTGATTGCTCCAATCTGATTGAGGGAAGTTATGTAGCTGCCATTTATCGCTGCTGTTGTGAACCCACGGCAAGCAGCTGTGACGTTAAAGGCCCTCAGTCGAGCGGCCCTCCTTTTTTCTCGCTTGCTGGCCTGTTCTCAGTCCAAACTTATCCATTAGATCCTGTTCAGACTCCTCCGATTGTTCTAACTGCCAAGGCTGCGCCATGAATCAAAACCCCTGGCAGACAGACAGATCTCTTCATAATTGCACGGTTCAAAACAATGCCATGCTCACTTTAAAGCGAGAGTGGTTTGTGTTCAGGCTAACAGAAACAAGAGGGGTTGGGGATGGTGGGGAAAAAGTGCTAGAAAAAAAAAATGTTCCTGTGAGAGGCAATTTTACATTACATTAATGCAGTTGGTTTGGGTTCAACAAAAGGGGGACTTGGCCTGAGGAGCTGAGCGGAGAGGGGAATTAGAGCATTTAGCCATCTCCAGACACAGAAGAGAAATGAGCCTTGTGGCCTTTGTGTTATCTAATCTCGTTTGCATTTCCTTTCAGCATCATGAAAGAGAAATGTAATAGGGGCCTGATTGTGTTTGTTTGGTGAAATTCTCATTTAGGGCTGCTGTGGCTATGCGCCTCCACGAATAATTCTCTCCTGGTGTTTTTGTGTGTGTGTGTGTGTACCAATCACATGGTGACGGTGGCGTGTATAGTTCGCGGGGAGCGCTTTGAGATGATGAAAAACAGCAGCTTTAAAAACCAGAAGATCACATGTAAGCCCGAAAAATGAGGGTGAATTTATGCAACATCACCACTTCTTCTTGTGTGAACAGCTCGGTTCACAGCTCCGAGTGATTGACTAGCGGGAAGGAAAACGCGGGCCTGATGACAAAAGAGACGGCAAATGGACGTGGAGTGGATTTGACATGATGAGTGCCAATGCCCCCATTGATCAGTAGCATTGGCATCCCTCCCAGAACCCTGCAAGGTGGGGTTGGAGTAGGCAGGCAGCTGAAGGTCACAGCTCGCTGTCACAGCACTGTCCAATCACATTACACATCATGCCGTCTGAGACGCTACTCGCCTTCTTCACATGATGGACAGATGACAATCATCCCCGCTCTATTGTTTCACTCACTCTCCTCATCTCTGGGATACATGTGTTTCTGCGATTTTGTTCCCATTTATATCTTAAAAAGTGTCAAACTATATTGTTGGCAAAAGTGTCAAGCTATAATATTTTCGGTATCAAAACTTTCACGGACTTGATGGTGATTAATGATTGTATTTTGTTTTCCACCATCGCCAATTTTCACTTTTTGGCCCTGCAATTGCACAGAGCTGCTGATTTATAGCTAGGGGTCAGTCAGAGAAGGTGTTTGTGCATGTAGCCAATGGGCTCTTTGTGTTTATGATGAGGGGAGAGGATGGAAAGGTGATTTAGGTAGACAGCAGGTCTGCTTCTTCTCAGTGCAAACCTCCAGTAGACAGGCCATTAAGAGAGGTGACAGGGAAAAGCAGTGGCAATCGCTTTGATTCTGATTTACACCCATGCTGAAAAACCCAAACAAATTAGAGGAACAAAATAATACACAGCGAGAAATAAATCACATTAATGATTAGGCTTTGAACGACAGTCAGACATGAAAGAGAGTGGCGGCGGGGGCATCTGGGGGGGGGGAGAGGATGGCAGATTATGAGATGATATTAGGAGCCGTCTTCAGAGAGAGAGGCTGAGAACAATCAGGCACCAGCAGTAACGAGAAGAAGGTCTTTGTTCTTCTTTCCACACAGTAACTAACATGTTGTTATTCAAGTCAACAGCCACTAGAACCTTGTTAGTTTAGGCCAAGCAGTTTACTGCTCGTGAGCTGACAGAAGGGTTAAATTCATTGACAAGAAATGTAGTGGATTTGTTTATTTTTTCTCAGTATGCAGAATACATGAAATGTTGGAACACGTTATCATCTGAAGAAATGTGGCATGAGCCTTTTATTGAATAAATGAAACCGCAGTTTCACAGTGACTTTACTACGACATATTAAAGCTGAACGCGTGCAGAATTTAATTCACATTTTTCTTTTTATTCTTAGATGATACTTGTAGCCCCTTGAAATAATATTTTGCAATGTCTAAAAGACAAATAATATTTCTAAGAGCACAAAGGGCACGGATGCGATGCATGCAGCTAATTGCGGATGTTGTATTCAATGCTCAATGCTTATTTTTATTTTTATTTTTGTTACCAGACGCCGTGAGAAGCCTGCATCGATCTGCACAGAGCAGCTCGAGCTGGCTGTAAGTCAGACGCAGACAAACAGAGAATATTTACATATTTAGAAGCACATAAACCAGGAAAATGACCAAATCTGAGAAACTTGACAAAGCCTGGCGGGCAAAACGCTTCTGAAATGCTCCTGGTGGAGTTTGAAGTCACATGGAGAAGGAGCCAAAACAGCGTTGCAGCCTCACCGTGACAGGAGACATGCCAGGTTGGGTTTTTTTGGTGTAAGAAGAATGCTGGTAAAGAAATGTCTGTAGTTACAGCCTCTGTTACTCTGCCTGACAGTTTGAAGGATGATCTCCACCAGCTCCACACAGAGACACATACAGATTCCAAATAAAAAAATAAGATTTACAACCATGTTAGCAGCTCTGTAACGCTGTACTGCGATAGCTTTGAGCCAAATACATGCTAACATGCATTAATACGCAGGTGTGATGGTTACCATGTTAAAACATTTGACCTGATGATGGCGCTAAAGTGATTTTAAACTCATCCTGCGGGGGTAAATGAATATCTGAACCACCAACCAACTTCATTCAATTAAGGCATCCGATGGCGACATCGCTCAAAGACCACACAGAAAAGTCAAAGAATCACTAGAGTCGATAGGCTTCATCCTCTGGGGATCATGAATGTCTGTTAAATGTATGCAAATGTCTGTAAAAAATCAGTAGTTGTTGAGATATTTCTGGACAACAGTGGTGGACTGACCAACGTTGCTGTCCAATAGTTTGGCTAACAAGTGCATCAGTATGCACTTCAGGTATCAGAGTTAGCATTGAGGGGAAAAAATGAGGACCAGCGCATCTCTAATCATAATGTAACAGACGCTTCAATCAAAATGTGACGGCTGTGCTGCTCGGAGCCGACTGCCAACCTCCTGCGTAACTGACCTGGGATAGACTGTTGCTGCTGTAAGCAGTGTGTGTGCCGCTAAATGAACTGCTCCGAGCCCGAGCAGCTCACTGCACTGTGGTCCCATGGTGAATTCCAGATGACAGCACTAATGGATGATCCTGTGATGCAATCATCTCTATCCCTGCTGCCTTGTTCAGCAGATGGGCTGTATTTCCCATTCAGACCTCTGAGATTGAGAGCTGCTTAATACAGACATGCAAAAGTCATTACACTTTTTTTTTTTTTTTTACATATATACTCCTGCTGGAGATCCACAATAATTGCATAATTCTATTTAATTTAACGAAAATAGCCCCCTGAATACTTTCCTACAATCACATTTGACAGTTGGTTGAGAAGGTGAAGCCTGCAGACTATGTTTGACTCCATCTTTAGTGGATGCAGCTTTCCGAAGGAGGGCTGACTTACATCAGCGGCCTTTATCAATCTTCACCCCAACAACTGTGTAAACAGAATTAACCGCAACATCACAGAACAACCCAATAACACCAACCACTAACGAGGTCCTGACATGTGCCATATAATTCTTTATTGTTTATAACTATGATCCTCGGAGCTTGTCTTACATGACATTTCAAAGAGCACACTTAGCCGGTGGCTGAATTTAAGGCCTACTAACCCAAGATATGTCTCGAGTGGAGGAATATACCGATCCTTCAATGTGAGTTGATTTTTTGACAATCTTTTGACAACAGTTTTTTTTTTTTTCAAATACACACACTATTGGCGGAGAAAATGTTATTTCTCTGCTGTCTGTCAAGTTGCTTTTGTTTCCGACTCTGTTCTATCCATTCAGCCAAGAACTTTTCTCCAGAGTCTCTTCAAATATAGGTATTTGTTACCACAGCGAACAAAGTCAGGCCCACTGAAGGTATATCAGGCTCAAACCGTGGCAGTTCTCCTCCGCATTCACTGACACTGACTACATGCCAGTGACATCACTAGCGGATAGTTTTCATATCCTTATCAGCACCCGTTCTGCAGCGTTTCAGAGACACAGAAGACAGCATTATAGGGCTGCAAAAAAAAAAAAAAGAAAAACCTGGTCTGCTGCTCTGCTGGAATAATGTTTGCCACTTATAAACATCACATCGCCCTGACAAACCAGACTTTTCATCAGCAGGTGCTGCTTGAAAAAATGGCCTGCAACTGGAAGATATGGAGCTGTCACAAATACCTTTGTGGTAGTTGAGCTAGCAGGGCGACATACAGTCGGTTGCCAGTTTATTAGATACACCTTGCTAAGACTAATGCCGTCTATCACAGCAGTCTTGCATTAAATACTCCCTTCCTGTAGGTTAGGATGTTCTTAGCCAGATCCAAAACCAGTTGTTGAATGCTACAAAAATGAGCAGTCTCCTAAATCTTATCGTAAAATAATAATGTATAAGTTTAAAACATATTATGTTTCCATTTAAAAAGAACATTTGAACAGGCTTTCTATAACAAAAACGGATAATGGAACAAAAGCTTACCTGGAAGTGTAGAGGGGCATCTCGCAGATTGCAACCAACTGAATACCCCTCAACTCAACCACCCATTTTAAGTATGTAGGGGGAACCTCTGGCGGCCGTGAAACTTGTGAAAAATGCTCCAGACAGTGTGAGAGAAGGAAACAATATTATATTTGTTATTACATCAGTTATCAAAAGTTCACATAGATTAGCCCACATATGTGTGATTTGGTTAAAGATAGAGACAGAAGCTAATAAATACCCGAGGACACACCTTTTCTTGAACATTTGGTGTGGTCTGAAGTTATGTCAAACAACAATATAAGGATATATTGGCACAGTTGCTGGGGTCTATGGGATCACATAACATAATCATGATCCCACTGAGAAAAGTAAAGTAAGTGAGGGTGTGGTGGCTCCTGTTTCCAAGCTTTGTCGGAGGGGAGGCCCTCAGTCTCCTGCACTAATGAAAACATACTTATGGATATTATATTTAATCTCTGCCATATTCTGTCAATAGATCCCTCTAAATCTTACACACTGGACCTCTAAGCTGTCTATATCAGCACAGATAATAAGTGATGTACTTCCTTCTGCCACTGACTAGGCTGTATGTCATCCTGTTCAAGCATGCAGTCTACCAGTAGCCTGGCTGCCTACAGCAGTGTCTGCCCTCCCTGGGGAGCAGGGTAACAGAATCCCAGGCTTATACAGACATCCACACAAAGGACAGGCCTGCACTGGCAGGTGGCCCCGGCATAGATAAGTGTGTTTTCTGTTTAGGGTGGTGGGGAGGAGGCAGGGGGGTGTGAATGAAGGAAAGACTGCTCACTTACAGGGCCTGTTCCTCTTGTGAGGGATGATGCCTCTCGTGGGTGTAACACACAAGGAGGTGGGACTCGGAGTGAGGCCATATACGGTAGACATGCTGATCTGTTTATGTCTGTGTTAATGCATGAGCAGCCCCCCCCCCCAAACCCCAGCCCACTGCACACACACCTTAACAGACCACAAACTCTCTCCTCTCTTATTCCTGTTACAAAAGGTCACAAAGGTTTCAAATAAAGCTTGAAAAACTCATTATAACTAGAGGTGTTGGTATTATTGATAACCTAATTAATAAATTAATACACATATTATAATATCGTAAATAATCCAGCACCTCTTATGTAATAATTTCAGTTTTTTTCCCCTTCTTGCTTTGTGGTTCACACTCAGTGTCGTTGTTCTTTTTGTAGAGTTTTGTACAGCTTGGACAAGAAACATTTATGCATTTAAGGATCTCAGGAGCATAAATATTAGAAATTTCAATCATGTTTCCCATAGACAGCGTTGTATAAATTATACGATTAACAATTATAATTATGATTTATGATAATAATTTGTACAAAACATACAGAAACTGTCTGTTTTTCCTGGTGAACTCTGGAAAGAAACATCAAATCACAGAGCTGTGCACAGCAAACAAAGCTAAAAAAAAGAAATCAGAAATCAAATCATGTTTTGGATTCTGGGTCACTTTTGGAGGAATCATTAACTATGGTGCTGTGATTTGTTCATTTGATTCGTGTCTCTGATTTCTCTCCCTAGCAAAAGAAAGTTAGAATAATTAAAATGTCATAACACAAAACAACAGGACTGTGTCCTGTGTTTTTGTCATTGTAATAAAGTAATACTGAGGATATTATCAGAGGAAGAAATTGAATGGGAACGTCGAATGGAGAAAACTATTCACTCTATTAGCAGATCTACTCATCTGTTCCGTCTTATTTGTCACTGTATCCCCTTCACTTATTTTTTCCAATCCTTCCACTCGTCTCACTATTTAAACACACTCATCTCTCACTCCGGCAGGCCCTGACAGCAGAATTAGCTTTTTTTCAACAGAGGTGAGTTGCAAGATATACAAATAACACAGAGGTGCATTTATGGTATTTGTATAATCCATGAAGTGAAAATTATGCACTATTTAGATGAAAGGCAATTAGACAATTACAGCTAATGAGGCCAATCCTTTTCTTTCACCCCAAAGAGTCCGCAGACTAATTATCAAATTAAAGAATGCTTCTTTTCTCCCCGTGACCCCGCGCTGTCGTAAAGGGAGGGCGCTTTGGGAAAGGCAAACATTGGTCTGCTCTGTGGAGGCCGAGCTGCAGAACAGGCAGGCAGCATTTAGAAAGTGATGGGTGTATTAATCACTGCTTAAGTTAGGACAGCTTTACGGTTTGCATGGCAGGCACACACGCACACACACAGACATAGGAGCCTATACAGACACTCTCCTGCTCAGTCCACTACACATCATATGGGGACTGTACCAAGTGGGCCACCAGCCAAACAGGAAACGGTGTTTTACCCACAGGAAGTGGACGTGCTCAGACGACGAGCAGACCCCGCTGGTGAAACTTCCGCCTCTGGGGAGGTTAACGGTCTCAGAGAAATCCACCTGACACACACACACACACATGCATGCATGCCTGCATGCACCGATAATGCATGAATGCTTTCTATGTTTATCCGTGACACAGTAAATCATGAAATTCGTTCAGGCCTCATGTCAGGCACATTAGCGATGACAAACAACAAAACGTGTTAGGAGTTAACAGTCAGCGTGCTTGACTCAGGATTCAGCTGCTCTCCTCTGCGAGAAGGAAAGCTCAGGCTGATGCTCACTATGACTAATCAAACAACAGCGTCTGTTTTCTCTCTCAGTACTTGGAAAGCTGGTCAGGCTCAATGGGGGACCAGGGAAAATGATTCCCACTGTCTCCCTTAACATGTCTGTTGCCAAGTGGTCCAGCTCCTTATAGTGGAGCGCTCCAAAAATTTTCATGGTCTGTTAATATCATCCCTCAATTAGCTCTAACTAAACTCAGACCATACATCAACCCTCCCACCCACCCACCCCGTCTCTTTCACTCATTTTCTGGCTTAAACTACAGCTGCACCTACTGGCAACAGAGAGGCACATTCTGGAGTGCAGCTCCACGTCTCTGCTATTCGCCCCACTGAATGATACCCAAGATGACTATGCAACGCAGCCATAAGTAGTGCAGTGTCTACTGTTTCATAATCCTCCCTCGTGCATATTCAAACAACCATAAAAGTCCAAATGAAATGGCACCCTTCGACGTGGAAGGCTTAAAGTGTCACACAGCTATCACATTTCTCCCAACGCGGCTAACAAGCGTCAACTTGACTGCCGTCTTTTCCCTTCATTTTCCCACTCTCCTGCGCTTTCTTCATCAAACGTAAAGCCATGTCTTCCTCTGCCACCCATTTTACACTTTCAAACAGTGTGAAGGGCAGGGTTCAGAGGTTAAAGAGAACTTCTTTTCACACTCCCACGCCTGCCCTTCCTTCAGAGAGCAGCAGGACTACAGGTGCAGGGTGTCTCTGAAACAACTTAACGGCCTCCTGACTCCGAGGAAAGACCTTTGTGAGAAAAAAAAAAAAACGCTCCTAATTGTTCCCTGATCCGCGCCAATAAGCGACCAAAAACATTCCTTGTTATTGCGTCTTTGTGCAGTATTTTTCCAGTCATAGCGTCTGACAGAGGGGTTGGTGCGAGTTCACAGTCCCTCCCTTATGACAGTAACTCCTCCTGTCACCTGCTTTCATATGGCTGGGGTGCTGGTGTATGGTGAGAGACTCCAGTTGACACCCCTGACATGGCTGGACTTAATGAGGAATGATGGGAGCCTGTCAGTGGAGTGACACATTAAGCAGCTTTGTCATAGATCAGCCGTCAAGTTTTATGCAAAACCAGGCCTTGCGTTTACTTTCGGAGATGACCTTCCGAAGTTCACTGGGAGTCTTGCAGATGCAGAGCTAGGTCAAGTTTAATTTTTCAACTCCGGGATGCGGAGATTGTCGAGTTTAGCACACGCAGGCATGCATGTATGCATGCAAAGTTATAAACACACAGTCTGTGTGTGTGTCTCTCTCTCTCTCTCACACACACACGCATTTTCTCGAAACCACCCAAAAAAGTTCAACTACAGGGTAAAGCATATGATTTTTAAGTACTGAGAAGTCATTACAGTTTGGACTCAGAAAGCGAGCGCTGCTTTGCACATGCCTCTTGTGAATAGGAATACTTAAAAAACGCTGAATGCGAAGTGAGTTTCTTAAGGTAAACAGAAAAAGTGATTTGGTTTGCATGAGTAAAAGCTTTGGGTAAAAGCTCTGTGTCCTTGCTCAGGCTGAGGGAGTTGAGATGATAAAAAGTCTTCCACACACGGAGAAAAGAAAGAAGGTGGATGTGGATGAGTACTTTGTCTCTGTGGATTTTGTATATACTTTTATGAGCATCAGAATAAACAAAACTAAAGCATCACATATTCAGCTACCGTCAACGCAGCGTAACAAATACGGTGTGTGTCAGAAATATAATGATTATGGTTTTAAATGCGTGTATTTCCACTGCTAATATAAGCAGGAAGCACGTCTAATAAATCTACAAATAAATTTGGGAATCAAATGCTGATTTGTCAAATACTAAAGTAACTATTTACTTCCAGCTTTGACATATTTAGAACATATTTGCAGCTATTCATCAAATGCAGATGTTAACTTTTTAAACACAGACCTCCTCAGTTTTCATGTAGTCCCTTAGCGTCATAATTCTTAAGAATCACTCCATTTAAACTGAAAGTGAGGGGGGCTCCATGCTGTAACTCCCCAAAATAGTCATATATTCCCGTCAAGACTAACATGAAGTTATTTGCTCATTTGCTCAGAATTGTTAGAATCATTTGTGTGAATGTGCTTTTATACCTCCCCAGTGGTCCATAAATCACAAACAGCTCTTTGTGGCCCACCAACATAATTTGTTTCCTTTTGTTTATCCCACTTTAGTCACTCAAAGCTTGATTCATAGTGAGACAAATCTTGCTCGCAGAATTTGTCATGTAGTCACTTTGAATATATTTTGTGCAGTAAATTTCCTTTTCAAACTGATTGCTCAAAGCTACCACCGGTCGGACTTGAAATTTAGACGACTTCGGTGCCGACCTGATCTCGCATCAGCTGGTGTAACCCTCATCCAGCCATGCAGACTGCAACGAGAACACAAATATATTATGAAAATGAAACATCCACTTCTACCTTATATGCTTTTTGTTATTTAGCACCTGATTTGTGCACATAGCTGCTGCAGAAAACCAAGTTAGTTAGATTCTAGCTAACGCAGCAGAGGAAGGAGATAAAGGTTTGCCAAAAACAACTAAAAACTGCATCACTGTGGGTTCGCTTAAAATTTAAATTTACTATAAAATGTATTTGGCGTACAAACTATGTTGACACGTGCAGTCCAAAATATGCTCACTATGCTAATTGCATTTGATTCCACTAGCATTTTGCTAATGAGCAGATAAAGTAATACGAGTAGAGAAGAATTTAATCACTTCCCTGTAACAATGTGCAGCACTTGCAGATGTGTGCAGTGTGTGTGTGTGTGTGTGTGTGAATTGATTTTCCATCTAAGGTAGTTAGTCAGGCCTCTTCTTGGTTGAAGCTCCTTCCTGGTACCATAAATCAGTCTGCACAGTTTGAGGAAATTAAATTGGTAACATTTTTGTACAGCTCTTATACTCGCCCATAATGCTATAAATATTTATTGGCCAATTATACACTGAGGTGGGAAATGCAACACGTGGGGAATTTTTAATTATGCATCTGGTAATGAGCACGGACAATAAATGTGTTCACTTACTCATAGTTTTAGTGGCATAATTTTAAAAAACTGGGATTGTTAATGCGAAAAGCGATACATCAAATTTAATGTATCCTAACGTATGAAATTATCGGGCTGCTGATAGAAGTGTAACAACGGCAGCAGGAGCTGATTTAAAACTTTAGAGAGGAGAATTTCTAAAATTTAAGAATAAATATCAAGCAACATTTTCTGTTCTGCACTTTGTTATCTGGCAAAGTTAATCATATTCTCTCCTCAATAACATCACACTGACTCAGGCCTGTGTCTGGTGTTCAGATCAGATCGCTTCGCTGGAGTTTTTGTCTCCAAAGTAGACAAATTTGAATCTATCATTTTTCTGAGCATGTGCGGCTGTGTGTATGTGTGTGTGTGTGTGACATAAAGAGAGAAAACTATTCCAGTTTAGCTGCAAGAGTGGGAAAACAATTGTTCCTGACTGATTTTCCCCTAACCCCATAATGAAGCCCATGTGTATGACTGGCCTTTCAACAAGCTGCAAATCTGTGCCCGGCCCACTCTCCACTTGATTAAAGCAACAGCCACTCACCTGCTCCTCATTAGCCTGGACCAGGAACAGACCCAGCCAAATAAGTTAGCACCTGTATGTTCCAATTCTGCATGCCTTCTACATGTATGTAATATGTGTGTGTATTAAGCTGACAGCCCTTATAAATGATGGCATAGATTTAGCACACGGTGTTGCTGCTGTGTGTTTTTTGCTAGAGAGAGATGAAGAGAGATGGATGTGTGGAAGCGAAAAGGGCCACGGGTGGAGAAATAGCAGGGACGTGTTCTGTGTTTTGGGTTCTGTGGAGATAGATGAGGGACTGGGCTTGGAAACACTCATTAGCCATAATCAGGGTCCCTAAAGGAGAGCAGATGGTGGCAGGGAGGAAAGAAAATAGGAATTGCTTCACTAAAGATATAAATGTACATGCATGGACGCAGAAGACACACGCAAAATCGCCCCAAATGTAAAGAATATAGTCTCCAACAACAATATTGAGATCATTCAGAAGTGTGTGTGTGTGTGTGTGTGCAAGATACATATCCATTGTGGATATATGTAGTGCTAAATGTGCTCAGACATGCTGGTCATTACAGAACAACCCTAAAGGGCATTATGTGGGATGGGATCATCTGAGCACTGTTGTTTCTGTCTGGTTCCTGCTAACCACTGACTCCTCTGACCTCTGCCTGCTCTGAATGGATGCATATTAACACTCCAGGCTCTCAGCAACATTCAACCAATTTGGCAAATTATCTGTGAGGCCACTTTTATAGGGCTTTCTTATTACTCAGAAGGAGGGGGGGCAGAGAGAGAGAGAAAGATAGAGAGACTTGATGAAGGGATATGGGCATGAAGAGCCTGATCCCATTTACATACATTACCAGAGCTTTGCCTTTCCCAGAGTCCCATGGAGGAAGCACCTGTTAGCCTCTCACAATCTTCCCCCTCTAACCCTCTCTCACCCGTTCTTTCATCCCTCCATCACTGTAACTTCTCAGCCTCGACCCCCAAGAATCACCCCACGAGCAGGTGTTCTCTGTCAAACAGCCGATTCCCCTCACAGCCAGCAGAGAGAGAAGACAAACTCAAAAGAAAGGGAGCTGACCAGGAGGCCAAACTTGGGCCCAGTGCATGGGAAGACGAAGACTTATAGAGGCCTGGTGCTGGGATCCCCTCCAGCAGGGGTAATACTGCCTGGTCCAGGTGTTTGATACCATCACTTCTTATTTACCACGTGTGGACATACAGTTGTTCCTCAGGCCTCAACTCAAAACAAATTGCTGGAGCGGAGGGTTTGTAAAAGAGATGTCTGTTCTGTCGGCGGAGGGGTTAAAGTTAATTTGATCGGGCATGTGTACTCTGGGCGAGGAGCGGAGAACATCTGCATTCAGTGGCATGGCCCCATTTGTTGCAATTTTGGGTCTCATTTCCATTTGCAAGAGAGATAACTGCCCGCATATGGAAGCAATAGATAGAAGAGGTCAATGCAATTTCTTTCACCAGGGGGACGCGGCAGGGAGAAAAACCCTTATGCAGTAATCTCAGTTGGCATAGGAAGAAACAAAAAATCTGGGGTTTGGGGAAAGGAATTTCTTTCAGTGCAGTGATTCCTTGATTCCTTTACCAGCCAATAACAATCCCACACCCCTTCCAAACCCACTCCAATCACTCCTATTACCGCTGATTGGATCTGGTGGCATGATGTGGTGAAGAACCTACGTGTTCAAGCTCTCCCTGGGAGTAGCAAATGATGCACACTGATAATAAATTAGAAAAAGATACGGCACACTCGTCATGTAATCCATAAAATTGTGGAAAATCGGACGTTAACAAAATTACGAAAATTACAGAGGTTCATTGTTAGTAAAAATAACTTGTAGATTTACTGTTATTTTTTTTATTAAAATGTGTTGGTGTTGGTCTTTGTCACTTGAACATAAACTTATGTTGTCGTTGGACACTGTTCTTCTTGGGAGGACAACCTCTCGCTGACTTATGTCTTTTACAAAGTCATAAATGTGGTCTAATTTCAAGAATCAAATCTGTAATTTCTGCTCAATGTTATGTTTCCTGTTCTTTTTCTAAGTGTATGCTGGCGTGCGAAGATAGGACTGTTGGAACTTGAGGGGAAAAACTTCTAATATGTTAAGAAAAAGCTAAATTCAGCCACTGTATTGGTCAGACGTACGGATTTAACATGCATGTTGAATAGCATATCAAATGGAGCTACAACATCATAAAATCTCTCAGTAGGCATCAGAAGACGTGCTGTTATTCACCAGAGTCTCGCCCCCTTTCCCCGGAAACCTTACTAGCTAATGGAAAACTCCGGGCACAAACTCCAGACATCATTATGTTGCAGACGATAACTTCGCACAACATGTCGCACAATAATCAAAACAAGGGCCAATCTAATCTTACGCATACACTGTCTTCGGATGATTCCAATCTTCTCTTTCATACTAGTCAGTCTAAACTCAATACACTCAATCCACGCCGCTCTGAAAATCCCCTAATAAGGCAAGTTAAACCCCGAGCTTGCAACTGATATGAAGTCACCAGAGAGCAATTACGCTTTAGCTTGATAGTTAGCAAAGGACCAGAGGAATGTCTTTTTTTTCCCCCCATAATGCCAGGACTTTGGAGACTAATCTAATTGAGTGTCTTTTTTTTGTGTGTGATTATTTATGATTATAAAGTGTTAGTGGAAAATCTGCAGGAGATATCTGGAAATAGGGGAGTGTTTGATGCGGATCAGTGTCGTGCCGCTCTCCCTGATTAATTATGTCCGGAAAGTCTAATGGCTGCCTCTGCTTGGGAGGGGTTGCCTCTCACAAAGACAAAAGCCCCCAAAACTTTTTAAAGTGTCCTTTGAACTGAAACGGTTTCTGGAAATCTGAGTAATTCCTGGTTGTAAATTCTGAGCCGCGTGTTGGATTCAGACAAACTGATTTATGTCAAAGAATAAAAAGAAATCGCAAGAAATTCTGTTTCTTGGCAACCGCCTTGTTTTCTATCAGTGATCCATTGAATATTATCGTTGGATTCTTTCTTTTAACATCTGCTCTGGGTGTGCAGCGTGTCTGTACCCTCCATGTGACTCAGCCTCCCGTCTCCTTACCAGTGCCCCCTGAAGCCCTCATTTCCTGTTGGGAGTCGGCAGAATTGGATGAAGGACACGGCTGGGAGCCTCTTGGGGCCCGGACAAGGGCCCTGCTAGAGCACAGAGAGCTAGTCTGGACACATCTCCATCCATATGAAAAATCAAACACCGACTCAAGGACTCATTCAGTACCAGCAGCGGAGAGCAATAATGTCCCTCGCAGCGGAAAGCAGGTGCTTTTTTATTTTCCTTCAAGGAACACGAGCGCTGCAGTTGAGACAAGGGTACGGTTAAGGTAGTGTTTTCAGCTGTATGAACATTTTCACCACAAACACTGGAACAATGGCTCTCCTCCACCGTGTTTTTCGGGAGTGTGGGTTAAGTTCGAACCTCGGGGTAAGGTCTGTGCCCGAGAGCTGACAGAGAGACGACTGTGTGTGCTGAGAGAGAGAGCTCATTAAGAGGACCCATGTGTGTTTAACAGATACCGAGGGCTCTCTTTCTTCCAATAACAACTCATTAATGAAGGTTTGTGTGTGTAAGGGAATTAGAGCGGCTGTAGTCATGAATCATGAGGCACATCAGTCTTGTGTTATTGATCAGATCCCAAACAGCAGACTGACAGAGATAAACACAGCAGCAATGTGCAGAGCAGGAAGAACAGCAGCTGTTCATATATGTTCATTTATCCGGATGCTTTCATGAGCGGCTGTTATGATTGACTTTCTACCCACTAACCAGATTATCCTGAGTAACTATGATGCATTTAGTGACACCTTTTGAATTAGCTTATTATTGCTAATGTGATGCTACCACCAAAAGACCAAAAACAACAACGTGTTCATCTTTCAGCACTAAACTGTCCTGCAGAAGATGTTAATCATAAATAAACACCTTCAATTTCTAAAAAAAAGACTTCATATTTTAGCAAAAGTTACTAAAACAGAAGTAAATATGGTTTATGTTTATAGTCCCGGGACTATTTTCAGTGTTCACAGCAGCAGGACAGTGTGTGTGTGGCTCATGTTCATTATAATAAAGAAACATGTGTTTTTAATATATTTTTTTTGACAACAGTGTAAGTCTATAGCACAGATGAATAAGACTAATCAAACTGTGGCTACACAAACAAAACATGTTATTAAGAATGATGAATATGTTGGTACTTTTATGGGATTTGTTGACAATAAGAAATAGCAAAAGGAAAATGAAGAATGTGCCCAGACTTTTATTTTTCAATCTTTCAGGGAGCCCACACATTTTCATTCATTCCAATTTAGTATGGAAGCAAACTCACACAGACTCAAAGTTTGCTTGTGAAAGACAATCCATCACAGTTAACATGCAGTTTCCCTTTTTATTTATTAAAAATTATTTTAACATATAGGCCCATATAATGCAGCCGTAAGCAGAGACAGTTTGAACAAACTTTATTTATCCAAGAAGCAACAAATACATCTTACCCTATACTTCCAATTATATTTTTTTCTTCATTTTTGTCTTTTGTTAAAATTGTATTTATTAATAAATAAATAAAAAGAGAATATTTGGGCACAAACGTGCACGCACACTGCCAATGGTTTCACACTATTCCAGTGATCTACATGTGGTGGTCACGTGCCGAAAATCACAGCAACAGGACAAAGGCAGGCAAGAAGAAGCTACTGTTAGCTAGTAAACATGAATATCAACAATGCTGGATTTATGCTGTTTTGGTGAGTAACATTATACGTCCATACAAGTGATTTTTGAACATAACCGGTAAAATATGTCAAAATAAAGGCCCAGTGTAAGATTTAATGGCAGAAATTGAATATAACGTTCATATTTTTGTTTTTATTTGTGTACAATCTCTTGAAAATAAGAATTTAAGGTGCACCATCATGTTTCTAGTAGCCCAGAACGGACAAACCGGCCTCTTTTCTTTTGCGTTTTACAAGTTTTTGTGGCCACCATAGTTTCTCAAAGCCAAAGCCACATTCAGTTGGTTGCAATCTGCAACTCAGTCAGTGCTAAATGCCAGTAAATCCTACAATACTGGACCTTTAAGTATACAGGGTTAGTTTTTATCGGGCTAAAACCAGCTGCTAAAACATGCAAAAGTATGAAGGTAAAGGAAAAATCCATCCTAATACAGCCATCCTGAAGTCCTTTAGTATGAAATAAATCTGCCCATGTCATACTTTCAGTGGGCACACTTACCTACACTGTGACACAACAGCGAAGTACACTGATACAGACTTGGTGGAGAGGAGAGAGAGGGAAGAGGAAGTTGAGAGTAATCAGTTATCACCGCTGTGATTTATGGCCTGTTTTCACGTTAAGCGTGTTATGTGTACAATGACGAGACTCACAGTTTATTGAAAAATACCTGCCTGCTTAAAATAAAGAAGTGTTCCATTTTTCCCTCTTCAAGGAATCTTGGTTTGCTGCAGGGAAGGAAACGCAATTATAGAACAATAATAACATCTAGATGTAAAAAAAGGAGGAGAAATGTGGGGGAGGGTTGTTAATGGGCACTCAGCTCGGTACTCCTTGTCTGTGAGAGATTTACATTTGGTGCCCAGTCGATTTCCAGAGTTCTCCAGCTCATCTTAGGGCTCATGCAACGTCCTGTGTGTTATTACCTATCAAAAGGTTCATAGTTTTTTATGAAGTTCTTTACAGAGCGCCAGACAAAGGGAAAAACTAGTTTAACGGCTTGCTAAGTCAAGGCACGGCCCCACAAGATTCCACTACTTCTCTGAGAATGCCTGGAAATGGGAAACACATGTGCTTTGATGTCATTGATTCTTTTTATTATTAGTTTGTTTTGAATTAGGTTTGTGATTGCAGGATCCTGGGAGGCTTTCACTATCCATTAAAACGCTGATTTGACAGAATACACCACATTTTGGATGGGCGCCTATGCACACATTAAACGGCTAGCTGTTTTCTAATGTTAATGATCATTCTGAGGTAATGTGATATATTGATCCTTATTCGGAAATTCTCCCTTTTCACAGTTTTACGGTGGAGTTCAGGGGCCGCCAGCAATGTGATCAGGCTCAGTATGATAGACAGGAGCGGGCCAGGTAAGAAGTGAACTGCAGTAGCGCCAGATGGACTTCAGTTATAGTATTTTTCATCCAAACCAACTGTCTCATTAAGTCTTTCACATCAAATGCGAGGTTCTACATTCTTCCCTTCCACTGTCTGTTCTTGGCTACTGTAGAAACATGGCCGACTTGCTCCCACTCTGCCATATTCTGCCTAACCTCCAAATTCCACCGGGCGCGGATGCATTATATTGCGTGTGCGCCGCGGTCGGCGCAGTGATACGTGACCGTTATAGTCAATGTTTCAAACCCCACCGGCTCTGCCGTGGTCCGGTTCAGAAGCATCCCAGAAGCGGGGCCTCCGCTCGGCTCCACGTGAAATACTTAGCTGTTCTATTTTTGACAGACGCCGCGAGCAGCCTCGAGCTGACAGGAAGCCAGACACAGAAACAGCATAGAGAATCCGGTGGATTTTCAAAATAAAATATCCCGTGCAAACTGCCGGTCGTAAAAACAGACAAAAGTGAACTACATATTAACTACGTAGCATATTTACACATGTAGAAGAATTTTTAGAAGCACATAAACCAGGAAAATGACCAAATCTGAGCAAGTAAACAAAGTCTGGTGGGCTAAACGCTTCTGAAACGCTCCAGGTGGAGTTTGAAGTCACGTGCAGGACGGACTAAAACAGTGTCGCACCCGCGGCATGACAGAGAATCTTACTCTAATCTCACACCTGTGATCGGCTGGAGCACAGCGTGTCGGTCAAACAACAAGGATCAGTCATAAAAGAGATAGTAAAGAAACTTTTATAATTAAAAACTATTAAAAGAGCCACTTTTATGTGATTTTAGTGTACCGTAAGTGCTCATTTCTGCTAGATGCATGCTAAAGATTTAACCTTCCCACCCAAAACTGGCCTACTACATAAGTTAGTAATACAATAGTTCCATTAAAATTATTTTGTGTCTGCTTCGAGCTCCTTCAGATGGATTTTATGAAAGCTAAGGCACCAGTGTTGGACACTTCCTGATCAGCCAGGCAAATTGTGGCGATGTTGCATCTCATACGCCATTCCTTGAACAATAGCAGGTAGCCATTCAAAGTGACAGCATGGTCACAACCAATAAGCAGACCGTGATTGGACCTCTTGGGGTTGGATTTATTTTAATTCACTAATCCTGTAATGGTGGAGCCGTGTCTCGGCGGCTGTGGGGCTCCTCGCTAAAGGATTGACAGCGCCGAGCCATGGCCAGCCTGTCTCATTGCCTCAACAGAAAACTACCAGAGCCACTAAGCGGTACTTGACTCCTTAAGCTCCTAGAGGACTAAGGTTATAGGGGCTGACGGGGGCGCAGGGATAGAGGAAGGATGCAGGGACGTTGCTTGGTGTGTTATTGGTGGTGGTGGTGGTGGTGGTGTTGGCGTTGGGGGCCACGAGGAGGGAGGAGTGGTGTGGTAGAGACCTAACAGACGAAACATTCACCCAAAAAGTGCATCGCCTGGACTAATGGGGAAATTATTTATGAACTATTTGCAGTGCACCTGAAAATACCTCTAGTGAAATTATGTTTGGCAACCCGAACTGCTTTGAAGTCAATGGAGTGGCAATAAAAATTAGGCCTTCATTAGAGAGCTGGGCCTTTCAAACTGAATTGGCCCAGTCTTGGCGGGTCAGGGGCATTTAGGCAGCGCTCTGCTTCCTTTAGCTCTGGCAGCCACAGACACATGGAAGCAATTTGCCTGATTCTCTGCTGTTTTTATGATTTTCCCCTTTCATTTTTTTTCTCACCGCACTGCGCTGCTTTTATGTTGCATTTAGGAAATTAACACTAACCGACAAATTACTTAGTAAATAAAAAAGGTAGAGATTTAGAATGTTGAGTCCAGGAGTAGCCCAAGGGCCAGTGTTCTCCAGGCAACAAAGAAATCCTTGATAGCTGTTTAGATATGTCATCCCGCAGCCTGGCTTTATTTTATCAAGTGTATATAATTTTTCAATTGAAATAAATGTAAGGCATTCATCTCCCTTGTGTGCAGTACTTGTGCTGCATGTCCACTCAGAAAATGGTGCACTTAAGAAGAAGAGGGGAAAAAAAAAGAAAAATCACTTGAAGGGATTTGGGGGTCATTTGCAAACTGCTTTATGCTTCGGTCAAGCACAAATCTCATTCACAAAAAAATGAAGGCGGCCGACTGAAGTGAAACTGTGTAATCTTCAGAAAGCCAGATGCCCCAAAGTCCAGGGGATTGTAATCTTCAGAGATGTAAGCTAATTACTTAATCACTTGCATTTGTAAATCTTATTATTGTAAAAGAAATTGCTGTAGTGATTAAATTACTGATATTTATCTCCTAATAGTGCTGATTAGGAGGTGATGCTAATCTGTCATTCTGAAAGGCTGATATTAACGGCATCAATCTAAGAAAACAATAAACACTTAATGTGAAAGAGATGTTTTGTGCACTCGGGGACCAGATGGCCTGCTTTAGTCTGGAATGTGCAATATTCTGGCCCGCTTGGCCACACTGCTAATGATGGGAACCACAAACTGTTGACTTATTTAATTGAGTTGTTTTGCCCCATTAACCTGTTGTCTGACACTGCGGACACGTGAGATGGGAATGAGAATAAAGCAAACCTTAGATTCTCCTCTGCATGGGGTTTTTTTTTGATTGTAATGTGCATGTGAAGGTGATATCACGTGTTCATACACATGTAAATACACTATCTCATAACTTAAACCGCGTCGCAGTGACCTGTATTTGCACAGTACTTCCTAAAACATACTAGATTTTTATTCTCGGCCTGATTTTGGCATATTTTGTGCACCTTTTCTAAACGCTTTGAAAAGATCCCAAACTGTGCTATTGTGTGAATCTATTCTCCAGTGCTTGCTCTAATGCTACAGAAGTAGCCATAAATTATGCATCAGGAATATGTATATGTATTGACTTTAATAAGAGCTATTTCCTACATGCAAGCTTTTGTACCTGCTGAAGAATCACTGGGGTGCTTCCTAACACACACACACACACACACACACGCTTGTTCTTTCACTCACACACACTCCTCTGCTGACTTTCAGCTGTGGGGAAATGAAACAAAAAGAGCATAATTAAAATAATAACAGAGTCTCCTCTTGTTTGGGGGTTCAGATATTTTTTCACAGTTGCATTTGGCAACATTGGAGGATTTTGCAGGAACTGTCGAGGAGTGTTAGTGTAAATAAGTAAACTCTGCTTTGTTAGATTGTGATACCTAATCAAGTCAGCGCTGACAGGAGTTCTCTCGCTCCGTCTTCCCCCTCTGTTTTCTTCTCTTACCTGTATCTCTGACGTGACACTCCATCGAGTGTTAGTGCTGAATACTTAATGACACAGAAAAAACAACAATGCCACTCATTTAACGGTGAAACAACAAGCTCTGGGCCCTTCAATGCACACTGAGACGTATTCACAAACAAATGTTACTCTGCTTTACTCATCCATATTCCCCAGTCTTCCACCTCCTTGTTCCCTGCCCTGACCCCGAATGAGGTTTACTGTGCTGTGCATGTCATTTGTCCACTTCTCCTTCCCGTTTTTCAGCTAGTTGGCCTCTAGTGCTTTGTGTCTATGAATGCTAACATGTCTTACCTTGCCCTGGGCGAGAAAGAAAGAGAGTATACCTGGTATTTGGCCATTCTGCTCCGGTAGTCTCTCTGGAAACCTCAGACAATAACATTCATAGACTCTCACAAACACACACTCACTTACAGATACACACACTGACAGTCAGGCTGAGGTCTCGCTGGCACTGGTTGTCAAAACCGAATAACTGCTTGTCCTTTCCATGTGTGCGCTGTGGCCATGCGGTGCCCTTCTCGGTGAGGAGGAGGCTAAAATGGCTGTTGACACGAGAAGACAGTGAACTCACTGCTGGACTGCCAGTCCCTCATGCCATTATAACACAATACACTGCACAATCAACATTCCACATAGCAGTTGCTGGTAAAAAAGAAGGAGGTCAATCAGCGGCCTGAACTGTGAAAACCACAAAGAAGATGTCATCAAACAAAAATGCTTTGGTACACATGCTGAAAGATGGATGCTAAACAGAGGGGGCAGGGCACTATTAAGATGACATCAGGGAAAACCTCTCAACAGCTGCATGGGAGTGCCGTCTGTTATGGAGGACAGAAAATGGAGGGCGATACAAGGGAACACTGATAGACTAACAGCAACAAGGGAGGAGTCATCACCAGTCTAAGCATGTGCTGATTGAGCCCGGCTCTTTTTAACCAGTAGGCCTTTGGAGACCTGGTAGTTGGCAGCGGGGTCACAAGAGTACCAGCGGAGACACGGAGCTTCAAAAAGCTTCTCTGTGCTTTATCGAGCAACTGCGCGTTACGTGGAATGCGTCGCACTGAGACTCACTTAGTCGTGGTGGGACCTGTTCTGACTGAGGTAACAGCTGGGATATGACATCAGCCAAAGTGTTGTTGGCCATGTTTTCACTCACTGGAGCGATTCTGCTCTTAAAAGGTTCCATCAGTACCACTCGGGCGAGTTGCAGAGAGTTGCTTTTCATCTCTTTGGCTGTGCGATCCACCAGCTGGTCAGCGTGCCCCCCCCCCGCCGCTTGGTTAAGAGGGACAGAGACGCCAGAGTGCTGTACTCATAAGTGGCTCATTGTCTTTATGCGTTCAGAAGTGCACGAGTGAGATGTGAGCAGTTGCATGCGTAGAAAAAACACACCCGCATGCACGCATAGATATTAATATAACACTGTTTTAACATACATTTTTCCATTTATGTCTACTCTTAAGACTGTAACTGAAACCAAATGGCACCTATCTTTTCTTGCCTGTGACAAAAATGGATTTCATGTGTGGGAGATGTTTTGGCAACATCTCCCAAACTTTGGTTTGACCTCTGCACAGGTACTTGTGAATGAATTTTCATGAGTGGCGCTGAGCTACGCTGCACTTTGGATTCAGCCTCCAGTCACAGTTTCCAACAGGGGCCTCTTAAAAATGCTAAATTCACCCTCCTCAGAGTGCACACTGTGATTTAGCGCTTGAATATTTCGAACATAAAAAAAAAAAAAATCCACTTTTCCTCCCTGTCTTCTGTCCAAGTAGCTTTCCACTGTGACACCGAGGGACCAATTGAGACAGAAATCTATTTGCACTGCTCTGTGGTGTGTATAAAGCGCACATCGCCTGGAGTGAGTAAATCACCAGGGTGGAACAAAAGAATGGTGAAAAAAGAAAAGAAAAGAAAAAAACGAAGCTACAAAGAAGCTTATCACATTTAGCATGTGCTTATTAGGCCTCGTGCCTCTGCGCTGGCTGCTGAGAGATTGAGTAGAGCTATTTGAACTGCTTCAGACTGATGGTGAGTCTGGGGTATTCTGACGAAACGCAGAGACAGTCGAACTCACAAGGAGGCCTGCTATCTGGGCTGCTTTCTGAGTAAATATGGGAAAACAAAATACTTTAGAAACATGCAGATTGTGACACATATTTGTGTAGGAGACACAAAAAATTTGACTAAAAGCTTTCCAGAGTAGATTTTAAATAAATATAGTTGTGGCGCGTGCGAACGGGGAAAAGCATGATATTATTTTGCTTTCTTGTCCTGATAATGAGACTGAAACGCCATTTTGTTTCATGTCAATCATTCAGCATGACATCGTGTTTCCAGGAGCAATTTATAGGAGAAATATATAGATTTAAGACTACTAAGATGACTATATCATCTCATTAACTCGCCAACATATTGGCAGGCTAACATTAGTTTTGTTAGTCAGCTTATTACATGACAGTACGTCTGCTGGCAGTTACTGGCTGTAAGTATAGTAGCATTAAACTCGATGTGAGAAGTAGTTTGTGTGGTGCAACTCGATGTAATTTAATGATGTGCAAACCAGCCATTAGTAAACACTTATGTGATAGCAGAGGCTAAGCTTGAACTTACAAACAGCTGGTGCAATCTGCTCCGGGCTTGCCAACCTTGAGACCTCAAAAATAGGGAGGATTATGAAACCAAAGCCGGGAGATCCCAGAAAAAAATCCGTTTCAGACATTGTTTCCTGCATTTTTTTTTAAAAGAATGAAAATAACAAAATAATAAGCACACCGAAATGTGTTTGTTTGTTAAATACTTTTAATTTTGCTTTAATTCCCAGGATATAATATAAAATAATTTGCCCCTCTGGCATCAACTAATTTTCATCAGTGTTCATTCATTAATTTCATTTTTCTGCCTCTATCCTAGACAGTCTGTGCACGCCGGCGCTTGACATGCACTCGCAGCGGGGTGCATCCATTATAATCAGCTGAAGTTGGGAGCCATTTTCAGTGCAGCAGGTAAAAAAAAAAAAATCCCGCTCTGCCTCACCTGCATGATGATACGTCGCATCTGTGTTTCTTTGTGAAAAAAAAAAGGGGGTGTGTGAAAGTGTGTCGGGTGAGAACTCTGAACACATTTTTAAATGCTTGGATATGTCAGAGAATTTTTGTGCTACGTTCCTCATAATGTACGGTGCGTCTTGGACAATCATCATCACGGCGACTGACAGAAAATGTATGTTAATGAGGTGTGTTTTCATTTTTAAAATAGGCACAGTCTTGTTATCTTGTTCCACCGATCAACTCACACAGTCATTAGCTCGAATCAGAACCTCCACGTTCCTTTGACCTCCGTGAGATTGGCCTGATGCTGTTCATACTTTACAGTAGTTCTGCCCCGTCAGCTTTAAAAAGCTATGGCAGGTTCTCACAACATGCTACCTCTGAAGCCTAAAGGGAATCAACAGCATTGTGACTCGTCTCGGCTAACGTAAGCTTCCCTTTGTTTCCTTGCCAAAATAGGGCTCACGGAGCAGTCGCACGTTACTCTGGCCCATTCTCACGTCGTTGCCCTGTCATACAAAATAAAGCGGAGATGCAGGGATGCACTGTTGTAGAAAGATATGAGAACGAGAGCGAGAATGACAGATAGAGCTCACATGCATGGAGTAGTTTAAGTCATACAGTAATTTGCCCAGAAAGAGAAAAATGGGATATAATTACTGTTTTGTCTTTGGTCTTTGATAAAAGTTGCTGTTAACCCTCCAAACACCAACCAGACGGGCGTAGCCGGAGGTCAGACATCAGCGGTTCAAAAAGAGATACTGATTGATGTTAATCAGAATAATGGTTCTGTTTGCTCGAACAGAATACACAGTCAAAAATAATCGTCTCTTTGGGACTTCAGAAAAGAAAGATTTACTGCTATACACTCGCCCCCACTGCCGCCCCAACACACACACACACACACACACACACACACACACTCCCTTTCCCGTCTTTTTCAAATCTCAAAGCTACGTCTCAGACAGACCTAATCTGAAGCTGAGAAATTCCTAAACTGCCCTGCTTCTTCCTCACTTTGATCTGAGGAAAGTTTTGCAAATTCTGTGTGTTGAGCAGCCCTCAGTCTGCCCCACAAAAACCCCAAACCGCCCACCCTGCCTGCCAGCCTCGCACCGACAGCCTCCTCCGTCAGCCCCCCCGGTTCATTAGCCGACCTTTTAGCCACCGAACAACAATTAGGCCTGCCGTTCGCTCTCGCTGGCTTGACTCTGCCATGCCGACTGTGCAAGCGAGGAATAGTCCCTGACTAATGATTGGCTAAAGAGACCTGACAGCATGTTACAGCCACAGCTGTAATTGAATACAAGCTCTAACAAGCCTTTGAACAGGAGGATGAAATATTTCATAAGCTTGATGCAATTTGGTGGGCGCGTGTAATGAAAATAATGAATGTGATTCCCTCACATTTTTAACTTATAATTGATGTTTTTTTGTTGTTGGGAGAAATAACAGTTCGAGACACGGGGAGTGAATCATTTTGATTTTGATCCCTCTTCCCTTTCGATGTGGCAAAACGATTTCCTTGGCATTTTGTAGCTGTTTACATACTAATATGTTGTTTTCGGCGTCTGTAACAAGACTGATGTTTTGCTCTCCGAAACAGCTGCTGATATGTTAAACGTGGGGCGCTTGACAAGCAGCTTATTATTTCATGGACAGTTCACATCCCAGGCTCAATCCTCTGGATAACATTAATTGTTGTGATCCTGATCTGATGCCAGTCGGGACTCTGGACTGCTTACAACTTGTCCTGCCAACCGAGCTTTGCATAGCTCGTCTGTTTATCAAGCATATACTGTATTCCAAGTATTACAGCTGTTTCTAAAACATGCATTAATCAAAACACGCCAGAAACAAATATTTTGATTATCTAGCAGTGCCCTTCTCGTAATTTTGTGAATAATTTATCTATGTCGTTTGCAGTGAAAATAAAAAAATACACTCTTTTGCGCAATTTGCAAAAGTTGGACCGGAGCGAGGGGGGAAAGTTTTCTGCCTCTTGCTGTGGCCAAAATTGGGACAAGTAGAAGGAGAAGAAATCGGACATCAAAGGCTAAACACAATATCAGAGTCCAATAACCAGGACATCCACATTAGACAAATGTCACAGAGCGAGCAAATGAAAGGCTCAAATGATGAATTGGACCAAATTACACAGGAAAAACAATCAAATATTAAAAGAGGGCACACCGCTTTTTCCCCTCTGACATCAAGGGTACACAGCAAGTAATCACACAGCTGAAATGTTCATCATTGCCTCCATTTAGTGTAAGAGTAATAAAAGACATGTCAGAGCTGGGAGACGGTTCCCAGCCCGGCTACTCATTACTCACGGGGGACAGAGAGACTTTTGGGCCTAATAAGGACATGATTTAGGCAAATAAGGGCGTTATGATAATCGGGTTGCTAATAATAAGACATTTTTGCTCTTGTTTGTTTTCTTATTTTGTAGCATATTTACCCTACATCACCACCGAGTAAAAAAAAAAGATTTGGTCTTTTTCTTTGATTTTAATTCTCTTAGCAGAGCACCCTTGATGTGTGCTTTGAATTCACCGGGGATGAATCAAGACAGGGTCTGAATTTTTAAACAAGGTCCTCTTTGCAGCCTATTTTATAGGATTATCGCCGTCTCTGTGTGTGGGGGTAGTCTATGGAAGTAATTACCTGACAGAATTTAAGTTTCTCAAAGTAGGTTAACGCCTGAAAGTTAAGAACGCTCACTCAAAGTGCAAATGGTTTGACACAGCAGGTGATGCATTTGGTGTGTGTGTGTGTCTGTTGATGAGCTTCATAAACAAAGAACAAAGAATACTGAGCTGCAGCACTGCTATCACACAAGCTATCAACTCTTTGGGTCTCTTTGTCCAGTTTAAAATGTTCAGTAATGGGATTACAGTGGATGCATTTAAACATACGTTCAGTCAGCCGGCTCATGTGGAATGGATTTATTGCGCAAGTCAGAAGTATGCAGGGTTGATATTTGGCTCTGACCTTGTCAATCCCTGCAAACAGGACCTAGCCAAACCCTACAGGTGGATGCAAGGGGAGAGTTGTGGCTTATTAAAGGTGATATAATTACTAGAAGCATCAGTGGAACCGGTTTTATTGGTGTGCAGGAAGTGTTTACTGAAGCAGCAGCAAACCTAAACCAGGATCTTCCCCTGAACCTTAATCATCTTGGCCTAAACCTAACCAAACCTCAACCATAGCTGTGTATTTTTAAGGGTTTTGGAAGGCACAAACAAATTGTCCTGCTCACGCGGGCTCATACACTATACGGACAAAAGTATTTGGCCACACCTGTCTTGTTGGAGGAGGGATGATGGTATGGGGGCTGTTTTTCAGGCCCCTTATCTCCAGTGAAGGTCTATATTAATGCTTCAGCATACCAAGACATTTCTGGACAACGCTATGCTTCCAACTTTGTGGCAACAGTTTGGGGAAGGCCCTTTTCCTTCTCCAACATGACAAAGCAAGATCCATAAAGACATGGTTTGACGAGTTTGGTGTAGAAGAACTTGACCAGCCCGCATAGACCGGCCCTGACCTCAACCCCCATCGAGCACCTTTTGGGGATGAACCGGAACAGAGATTGCGAGCCAGGCCTTCTCGTCCAACATCAGCGCCCGACCTCATAAATGCTGTACAGAATGAATGGGCACAGATTCCCACAGAAACACAAATCTTGTGGAAAGCCTTCTGAGAAGAGTGGAAGCTGTTATAGCTGCAAAAGGGGGACCAGCTCCATTATTAAAGTATTCGAATACAACGTCCCTGTTGGTATAATCGCCAGGCGTCCGAATACTTTTGTCCATGTAGTGCAAATTCTTTCTTAGTTCCAAGCCATATTTTCAAATCGAGGATTGCAATTAACAAGGTAGCCTTTATGGGGCGCTGGCACTAGAGAGAGACACAGGGGGAGACAAAGACAAAATAACAGGGAGACACTGCAGCCAGCCCGCCATTGACAAAAGCAGAAGGCGGCAAAGACAGAATTAATTTGACAGTGAGTAAGTGACAGCCATTCCCGTCCTTTTAGTGCCGCGCTTTCTTCTCCTCTCCTACCACGAGTCACTCCTCGCTCTAATTGCACGGTGGACATCTCTGAGCACGTTTGGGAATTTCACCCACGATCTGGCACAGATTAACAGTCCCACTATGCTTTGTTGCTGCTTTATTTGCATGATAATTAGTCGGTGGCAGTGTGTATTCTAATTAATTTATTATTTCACAAACATAGGTACACAGGGAGAGGGAAAGAGTGAGCCCCGGAAAGAGAGGGAGAGGAAAACAGAACAATGTGCATTAATTAAAGCGATTAAAGGATTGACTGAACTTTGCCTTGATGTGTTTATTCAATTAATAAGCAAAGTGGCAGATGACTGTTTGACTTTTATAACGATTAATTGTACCGTTTTCGTTAATTTAGGCTCATTCATCTTACACTCATCCTCTTAAGCCATCGCATCAATCTTTGCTCGTTTCCCAGAGAATCCCCCGTCTTTAACTCCCAAACAAACCTCAACTAAAAATCTACGCTTATTATATTTATACACCTTTTTTTTTTTTTACAGCATTCAGTTAGTGTTTGTGAGCATACCGGGCCTTCAGAGTTTAACACTAATCACTTTTAATTCAATATTTGCCTCTTTAATGTCCTGATAATCTTCCTCGACTGGATACGACAAATTATTATCAAAGCACAGCGCATAGATCGTAAACAGTACGTCTCATTGCGAGTTGTTCGGCTCATAAGCGTGTCTCAAAATGATCTTTCCAGGCAAAGTGTGATGCCAATAAAAATAAATGCAGCACATCACATTACAAGGGCAGCGGGAGCCTTTATACACCTCACTCCACGTGCCCATCATCATGACGGGCACTCATCAAACTCTGTCTCTCTCCCTCTCGCTTGTCCTCTCCTTTGTCTTCTTGCGTTCCTCTTGTCTGGGACACAGGGCAGTGCTGCATCCCCTCTCCACCTCCTCTTCACCACCCTCGAAAAAAAGGCCTCTCTTAAGGGTTGGACACCAGGGAGATGGAGCGGTTTTGAGTTGAGTGCTTGCAAAAATCAAAACACCACTTTATTGTGTGCCTCCGTATCCGCCTTATTCCCACTGCATTGTCCAGGGGAACAAAGGGAACCATCTATTTCTCTGATAGAAGCCAATGGTTGGTAAGAGGTTTGATTTGAGTGTTGAGGATGCTATTTGCCTAGAGAAAGCCTGAGGATGAGGGCTGATCGCGCTGGCAATAGAATCGGGCTGTCAGCTGGCATCTAGCGATAATTGCTTCCCATGGCAGGACCCCGTCGGCCGGGAGAAGGGGAGCGCAGTGTGGAGAGTCAACGCGGGAATCCATTTTCACTGCAGCCCAGTCATAATTGTTTCGCGAGCACGAGGATACTTGTTGCCAATCTGCGTGAGGGCCAAGCTCTGATTGACACCCATTGACCAGAGAGACCAGGGGATGCAGGGAGAGAGGGAGAGGGGTTTTTTTTTTGGAAGGCCTTGAGTATCACCGTGATTGTCACTCAAAGATTAGAAGTGGAGGAGAGACGGGTTGATGGGAAGGTGAGGGGGAGAAGCAAGAGGGAGAAGAGGGAGAAAAAGGTCCATGATAATCACAATTCAAATATGTTGGTTTAATTATCCTGTTTCCTTTCTGATAGCTTCCTCTTTCATTATTTATCCTTTCAAAAATCCAACCTTCTCCCTGGTGAATGATCATTTACACAAGTCAATAGAGCACTAACCCTGGAAACAAGCAGCACGGCCAAACATAATGATTTTCTCAGCTCTATACACTACAGGGGTAAATGTATATTTTATCCACTCTAAGCTGCAGGAGAACTATTGATTCGTAATTGATAAGATCATCTCTTTGAATCGACACAGATGCCTGTCTGCTTTATCAAAGCGATCCTAAACATCTGATCGTGATTACCACATCGCTCTATATAGCTCGACTCGCTTTTTGCAGGAACAACTTAATATCGCGAAAAAACCCGCGGCTCCTCCTCCTCCTCCTCCTCCACCACCGCCGCCGCCCTGTAAAGATGGCTCAGATGTATTTGGTGAAAGCACCCAGGGAACTTATCACTCACCTGTCCAAAGCTAATTCCGCCTGGTGTCAAGCATGAAATTGGATTTAAGGACAGAGAAGTTGCGCAGGTCCGTCTGCTGTCAGCAGGTCCCAGTGCCCCTCTCGCGTGTCACTTCAGCGCTGGGTGAACATGCTAAATTCCTAACTGGGTAAAGTGCCATCACAGGCTACCTGAGGCCCTGGGCAAATCTCTGATGACATTCTCTATTCCCCATATACCCCACTACTTTGGACCAGGACCCCTGAGTGTCTTTAAGCAGAAGCAGCACATTGTATAGGGAATAGGGAAGAACTAGTGCAGATACTACTCCTGTGACAATGATGTCCTATTATCTATCAGGCACACACAAAAAAGGTGAACCGGCTACAGAAACACCCTCAGAAAAACATTTTTTAGCTAACATCAACCGATTGTTGATATTAACCCTTAAAAAAAAAAGGAGCCCGCGCTTAAAAAAAAAAAACGGCATCATTTTGGTGAATTTTACCATTCAGAAAACAGAGGTTACATCCAGATAACGACAGAGTAATTGCCGTGGTAACAAGTGTTGTTCAGAGACAGGTCAGGGTCAAGGGTGAGAGATTACCCTGAAATATTTTCCCTGAGAAGAAATGGCTGCCTCAGTCGTCAAGCCACGGCAAGCTCACTGCTTAGCCTTGAGGCATTCAAATTGACAGGTCTCATTATGTGTGAACTCCCAATATTCCCCTTCGTATTCCATGGCCTGTCAGTCTCCACCTGCCTGTCCATCTCGTTGCTGCATTGCCTCAGCACCCACTCAGTGACAACCACCATCTCCTCGCCAGCTTTTAGGGCTGGGAACGAGCCTGAGTGTGTGTATGTGTGTGTGTGTGTGTGTTTCTGTGTGTGAGGGAGGGATGTGTGGGTGTAGGCAGTGGCAGGCTTTATAGAAAGGGCCCAGCTATCTGCTGACAATCTGACAGGGGTCCTCTTGTAAACAAACTGCAACAACCAGTGTGATCTAACCTATAGCGCTGTACTGCAAATTAGAGGGAGACTCACACCTCGCATGCATGCACACACACAAGCACCTACATATAAATATACGCAGGTGCATGCACATATAAGCACATACACTCCCACACACAAACACAGGCATGATGGTACCTCAGCAGAATCTTAAGTACCTTATGCAAACTGTATGTTTGTTGCGGAGGCACAGGCAGAGCACTGATGAGTGGCTCATTATGGCAACACCAGCACTACACACTGGGTATCGCATAATCAAAGCCTGGGGGTACGTATTAATTATCCTTTTGAATAGTGATGAAATTTTAAAAAGCTTCTCCTTAAGGCTCACATCACGGATAGATGAAACAAAGCGCAGCACAGCTTGCGCGCCCAGGCTCACATGTGTTTTTACATCTGTTCAGGATATTTCAATTTGATGCTCAACAAGCTGAGACCGAGATTAAAGGATAATAATGTGTCATCCTCCACACAAGCATCTCCTCCAGAGCGAGTAATAGCACATCAGCAGGCAGGCAGGCAGGCAGGCAGGCGGGCGGGCGGGCGGGTTTCGGCTTCTTGGAGGAAAAGCTAGCTAACAGCCATCACAGGCGAAGTCGATCCAGTCACGCATGTGTCTCCTGCTTGTCTCCAGTCAAGGTTGCTGAGGCACTGTCTCTCTCTTTCTCCTCACAGGCACCAGTTGACTGGGAAAAGAGAATACAGCGTTATTCGAGCAGCAGAGGGGAGGGGTGGTGGTGGTGGTGGTGGTGGTGGTTGGAGGGGGTGCGTTGTATTGAGATTTGCTTGAAAGAAATATTTATGAGCTGTTTTTTTTTTTTTTTAAAGAAAGCGTTGTCTTTAATGAACATGTTTAAAGATTGTTTCACCATCTATAATTTATACGGCAGGGCTTTGTCGGGGAAAAAAGGGCTAGTTTCAGTTCGTACATGCGAATCTCTGATCGTGACGGTAAAGAGCATCCCGAACATCTGCTTTTTGCCGGAGAGAGGGATGACTGCTTGACACCACTGTGGCACACAGAAGGGACTCGTGGGATAGAGAGGCATTGTGAGCATGAAGATATTTGTTGCCAAATTGTGTGAGGAGCTGCTGATTGACACTCATTGACCAGAGAAATGAAGTGATGGAGGGAAAGAGGTTTGGAAGGCCTTGAATATCAGCATGACTGTCACTCAGAGAAGAAAGCATTGATGGGAAGGTGAGAGAGAAGAAGCAGAGATGTTGTCCTGGTAGAAGCGTTGTGATGTGTGTCTTAATAGAACTGATCCTTTCAATAAGCAGCTTTATTTTTTGGTAAAAAATAATTTGGTAACAGGAAGCGCTTTAGTTATATATATTCTGTGTCTACTTTTACTATATTCAAGCTCCAATAACACACAATGCTATATTTCCTATAATGCAATTGATTGCACCGCTTGTCTAGTTTGAGATAATCCTAATGACACCATCCACCAACCAACCACCAGTAGGCCCTACTTTTACCCCAGGGGGTAATTTCTGCAGCTGCCAGGGGGTATAATTATCGTGGAAACTAATTGGATTCATTTGGAAAAAATACAATTTGATCTAAAAACAAAAAACACCTACTAAGTTAGCTGTAACACATGAACGCCACAGTTACAATGGAGGGTGATTGACGAGTAATGTTAGCATTAGCTAGCAAGCAAACAGAGAAGCTGACTCTTAGCAAAAATATAATAAAGAGTTGAAATAATCAGCTAAAACTAATGAATGCATACTATATTATGCAATGGTTAGCTATAATAGATAAAAACAGATAGATATAAGTAGGTGGAAAAGCTAAAAGTTGAAATGGTTCCTAAATGTAACTGATAAGTGGCTAAAATAGTTAGCAGAGCTCTGTATTTATGGCTGTATCTGTGTGGTTATTCATGTTTGGAAGCAGTTACTTAACAAAACAGTTAAAATAGTTAGTGAGAATAAAAGGAACAGTTGAAATAGTTCAGAGCAATGGATAAACAGCGGAAACGTCACCTGTCAGTCAAGTTTTATCATGAATGTAAATTTGATCAAACCAACCGAAAAACACTGGCAGCTCATTTGTATGAAAAAATCACAGTAGCAGTAAGCTTTTATATAATTAATTGACATCGAAGGGGAATGCTCGTTCAGGTCATGTGACAGGGTTGTGGCGTGCCTCAGACAAAAAAGGTTGGTGTAATGTAATGTAATACAACAGACGTGCAATAAATCTACGTGACACTGTGTCAGGGAGGTGTTGATTCAACTCTGTGGTCATTTGTGAGGTCTTAGTTTGTGATGGTGTTCACGTAATATTGAAAGTTTTATTTTATTTGTCATCTGAATATGCAGCAGTCTCTAAGAAATGTTTATCACTGCTAAACCGATGAAGTGCCGCTTGCTTTGTGAGTCTTTTTTCCCCTAAAACAGGAAATATGAATGTGTTTTTTTTTTTATTTCAGTTGAACAATATCAAAAGTCAAAAAGGAGCCAGCCTTCATGACAACATGCATCAGACCTCCTTTGGTTTAGCAGAGCAACATTTGTCTGGATGTCTCCTTCTATGACCAGAGTGGATGATCTAATCGCCTGCTGCTGCTACTGTAGATACACCCTCGGTGATGACAGCATGGGTGAGCAGGTGAGGTCACAGCCAATTGTCACTAATAGGAGCGAGATCAGCCGCGGCACTAGCAACTGTGTAAAAACTCTAACCTTATTATTTACAAAGCTGCACCTCGAACCTTATCAGTCTCAAACGGAGGTTTGCCTTCAGCGCGCAACGGCTGAGCGGAGATTATCTCAGTCAAAAAAAAAAAAAAAAAAAAAAGAAGAAGAGAGGGGAAAACAAGCTATACTGTAGCTGTCAAAATTTCATCCTGTCTGAATTTTTTCTTTTACAAGTGCCTCAGTATATGTAAACACAAGCGCACGCCCACACAAAGACACACACTCGAACACACACAGCCACTAAAAAAGTACACACACACACACACACACACACACACTGCAATTCTTCCAGTCAAGGATGTTGGAAAACCTGTCAGACTTTCACAAAGAAAAGCAAATTTATTTATTTATTTGAGTTCAGAGTAATTACAGGCATTACTGCGGTGCTCGGCTGTGACATCTCTTTATAAAATCAGGTTCACGGTGCGCCAAGTAGAGACGTGCCAGAGAGGAAATGTGACTCTTTTCCCTCTTCTGATCTCTAATCAAATTAAATAGGTGAACACTTTCTCTCTCTCTCTCTCTCTCTCTCTCTCTCTGTCTCCCTCCCATCACATGAGAAGGGGCGAGGATAAGCTTTGCCTGAAACTGCCAAGTGTACATCTAGATACCATGAAAAAAATTCAGCTTGTCAGCACTTCCATAATTTTTTTTTTTGGTCTTGAGAAATTTTTCAATATGACTGCATGAGTACACACAGAAGCAGCAGCTCAAGGAAAACACCAGAGCCAAGAATCCAATTGAAGGTATTTGTTTCCATTTCCGGCTATTTGGCAAAGATGAGACTAGATAAATATGTTATTCATTCCTGCCGAACACAGTGGCTTCTGTGGAAATATGTTACTCTTGCCTCTTTTCTTTGACTCTAAATAATTGAACAGAGAGAGAGGAAGGCCTCTGCAGGGTTCATATTGAGCTTTTACTGACTTTTTCCCCACATCTGTTCCTACTGGCTGTCTTCCTTTTACGCAAGCACGCACACACACATAAAGATCCACACTCACACAGATCAGATGACAACACGGCTGTCTGAAATTCACGGCTTTGAGGTTTTGACAAAATAAGCGAGAGATGAAGACGAGCGCAGGTACAATATGGTCAGACTCCACTGGGTTTGCAGATGCTTACACTCCTCTTCTAGCATGAGCACCACCAGGCGCCCCAGGGCCCTGACAGAAAAGATATGACATATTTAAAAAAACCAGAAGGGGGGAATGAAAACAACTTCCCGCCATGAAGAAGAAAAAAAAAAAAAAAAAAGCCTTGTGTTTTACATCTCTCTCACAACGACAGCTTCAGGGACAGTTTATGTGCGAGAGACAAAGATACTTTGACACTGTCAGCTTCTGTCACCGACGCTACCAATGGTTGCGGGGCGAGGAGTCGCTGCAGCAAAGCGGCCTGCTCCTCCTCGTGCATGCATGCATGCGTTGATCTGTGTGTGTGTGTGATAGAGACTGTGAGCTGGCTGGATCTTTTGTGTGTGTGTGTGTGTGACTTGATGTCTAGAGGCCTTTATGATAATGAACGCTAGGTCTTCCCCCTACTAAAACATATCAATAAATAAAACATAGGAACTCCTCCATTGTGGTTGATTCGCGCTCGAAAAGAGGCGCAGGCCCCCTTTTTCTTTTCTTTTTTTTTTTCCTCTTCTTTAGCTCGCTGCCACTTTAAGGCAGCGTAGCTTAGCTGTGATACAAATACACCATCATAAACACTTAAGATGAACAATCCACCTGAGACTGAGAAAGCAGCCCTTTTATCCACGGTGAAGGAGAACTATACATAATTAAGAGAGGAGAGTGTAAAGACATAATTAGTACGTTGTTGATAATCTTGATTACCATTATTAAGTAGTTTTTAAAGATACATGACTCTGAGCCATATTTAGAGGACCTAACTTATTAATCAGGCAGCTGTTTGCTGTAGCTCTTCGGAGTAAGATGTACAGTGATAACTCAGTGTGGGTGTGAGTGTGTGTAAGGAGGAGATATATATTGTTATTTTACACTAAATTAATAATCTTGCTGAAAGTGAAAAACTGATATGTGCACTGCTTAAACAAAACATTTATGAGGATATAAAAAACACGGCACAAAGAGAAGAAATGGAGTTGACAAGAAGAATTAACACAATCAAAACCTATTATAAATCACTGGCTACATGAAACAGGATTTTGTGTGTGTGTGTGTGTGTGCAGAGGACCAGACTAGTTCTCCTTTGTGCTGCAGTAATCTTGGTAAAAGTCTTTGTTTCTTTGTGGGGTTTTTTTTTTTTTGACTCTGACTGCAGAGGTCACGTCGCGGGTCGCACCCCCAGGTTTGAGGTTCGTTCTCAGGTGCTTGTCTGCCGTCCAGGCTGAGCTCACCCCCAACCGTCCCCAGGCTGCGCTGCGCTTTCTCTTCAAACACGGCTTGAAATAAAATATAAACATACAAACAACAGCAAAAAAAAAAAAGATTTGCAAGAAAATATTGGTGATTTTAATTTCTGAGGCAGACTATTTATAAAAAAAGTAAGAATTGAGCACACAGGATAAAAATATCTAAATGAGCCACTCAGCGTTTTTTGTATTTAAAACCATCTGTAAAATGATGTCCTTGAACCTTAAGAATCCATCAACATTATACATGTAAAATTATCTTAATAATGCTGCAAGACAAAAACAACTTACCAGGACAATATGGACTAAAAACTCAACACACTAAAGCAATAAATCACAAAATGTTTCCCCCTCTTTCTCTCTCTGTCTTGATTCATCAAATCACGGGAGCTAAACTTTTAAGAGTGTCACAGCTGACTGACACAAAATTCACCCTGTAAGTTTATATATCATGCACCACACACCTAAACAACCAGAGTTTGAGGGTGTTGAACATAGCTTATTTTGGGCTTTAGCCTTTGTGATAATGCTTGTCATCATAGTCATACTGCCCTCCATTGGTTAAAACTCAAATTACAACAAGTGTGCTGAGGGTGAAGTCAGTATTGACGTTCCAGTTTGGCTAATAGCAGTTCAGGGTAGTTAGAGACAGGTGTGATAACGTTATTGACACCGGTGAAAGACTTCATCATAATGATGCACGGCGTTTTGTCTTAAAGATCTGCTGATCATTACAAGGTCCAGCTTCCAACGCCTCGTTTCCCAAAGTATAGCTCGTGTTTTGAGGTAGGAGGTCTGTATCACTTAAAGTTTCTGTCCAAGGTTTTTCTGCTCTCTTCATCTCATCTATACCGTTCTACTCCCTGCACTCACTACCTTTTTTCATCCAATCTCGCAGTCTAAAAAATGATGACAACTGCACTGTAAACAAAGTCAACATTAGATGCGGGCATCTTATCAAAATTCAGTTTCATTCTGTTTGCCAATATCTATGAATTTCAGTTCAGTGAAACGGCGTGGCTGCCGGGTTGTTTTGCAACCCCTTAGGCGATATTACACTACACATAGCTGAATGTAGTCATCGCTGAAACGTCACTTTCAATTAATCTAAGTAGCGTTCGCCCTTCTCTTCTATCTCATAATGTGTGGGGGAAAACAATGATTGCATTACCGCTGAAACTTGTTAGGTTACACACATGGTTGTCGTTGAGGGCGAGAAGTTTGAATAGGCGATATATTCCAGCTCATACTCTCCCCTAACTATCTGCCTAAGTGCTTTGGCACCTAAGGAGGGTGATCAAAGAAAAAAAAAGGGGAGTCACTCTCTGTGGTTTGTCAGATATTATTATGATGGAAGGAAAAACTCATACGCCGATAACTATTTGAGTACTTTCTTTTATCGGTCCCCCCTCGTCGTTAACGTCTTCATCATTTTGAGTGAGGGGCAAAAGAAGAGAACAGAGGACAAGTGGTTACTTATTCATCCATTTTATCTTAACTATATGTATTATATTTTAAAATACCGCCGTATGAGCACTTACTAAAGAAACCATAAAAACATATTTGAACGCTGTATGGCCTTTAAGAGTATTAAGAACGCAGTATTTTCCCAATAGCTTCTCATCAGTGTCACAAATGCTCCTTAGACTTATGTTGCACTCATGTCATGTGGGTCCTTCCCATAATACTGTGCACAATCAGATCAGTGCATTCACAAAGTGATTCAGGGATGCTGCTTTTAAGAGCACATCTATGACATGGCTGAGCTCTTTCACGGACTCTCGCTTACCTGGTTAGACCTCTTCTCTTTGACTGTGTGGGAATGTCCTGTTGGCTCTGATGCACCTGTTTTGCACCAACTACACCTTTATCATTTAGACCGGTACATGCGGTTTGATGATTTTACATTTCCAGCAAAGCTCCACCCAACCCCAACCTTGGGCTGAGGTCTAATTAGCGAGCATGAGTGAAAACAGACTTAAAAAAAAGTCTGCGTTAAAGACGACAAGCAGCACGTGTGAAACAATCGAATGTTGCAGCAGGCAAATGTGTGAGATTATAAAAAGGATGTGTTTTTAACTGGAGCCACATACAGTAGAGATGTATGTTAAGCCTGGATTCTAATAGCTAAAATTATCCCTGAGGGCTTCTATCAAGTGGAAACGCCCTCTTCGCAGCAGTTAGTAGTGAAGTTTATGGGAAATGTGGTGCTGATTTAATAGTGCATCTGGCATAAGACAGAGGCGGGCAGTCGTATAGACCGTACAGTAGTTTAATTTGTTAATGGTTATTATGCCAAACAATGTATTTTAAAATGATATATTGATGTGTAAAAATCCTTTTTAAACAGGACGGAGCCCGGGGTTCACGTCTCACGCTGTTTAACACCTTTATGACATGTTTCCTCCCCCTCTTTTAAACATACATACAAACACAACCACATGAAACGTCTGACAAACAGAGGCACGACGCCTCAGCATTTACGTTAAGGCTGTCAAAACTTCAGGTAGATGCTCAGTGTTCTGCAAGCCTTTGTTTGGATAGGTGCCGACAGAGTTTATAGAGTATTTGTAACATTTCAGCAGCTTATTAGTCGAGATTCGGCGTCCGTTTTCTGATCGTGGTTATGGTTTGATCAGGTTTAGGCGAATGGAACTTCTTAGTTATGGTGTGTTCATAAATTGTCAAATAAACTCTGTGGATAATCTGTTAAACGTCTACAGGCAAAGTGTAAGAGCTGAAATGTTACAAATACACCATAAACCCTCTCGGACGTTTCAAATAAAGTGCTACCCAATATTCTTACTCTGACACATTTATAGGTCACTGTATCCTGTTCTACACATCTGCTGCCAACTCGCCAATACAGGCACGGGAATTATAGAGTAATAATGCAATAATAAAAGCAGGAGGGGATCTCTTTAAAGTCAGATCACTCCCTTATTGTTCACAGACTCGAATATACCTCTTAAATATGGGCTAATCCAGGTATAATCAGTGCATAAGGGCTGAATTACATCCATTTTTCTGTGTGATGACTACTCCAACAGCTAGATACTAGATGTGTATGAATTTACAGACATCTAAAAAAGACTCTCCTCGTTACTAACCTGGTTAAATTACACGACCTATCCTTACATAATAATGACCGGACCATCAACAACAATGAAAACAGCAATTGCAAAGTGATTCTGAAGTGCCGAAGAGACTGGCTGACTTCTATTCGGGCTTTACTGGTGGAAAGGTTGGACTTTGTGTAGCTGTCGGAGAGGCCTGACTGGAATAATGAGTGCCTAACGTCTGGGAGGCAAGCTGAGGGTAGCTGATTCAAGAAACTGGTCATGTTTAGGATATTGCCATGATTGAAACCAGATGGCACTGAGAAAACACACACTTTTCATTTTTCATTACGGTGAAAGTCCTTTAGATATAATGTCCCACTCTTTTGAAGACTGCCTGCAATGAATTTTTCAATGGAATCTATAAGAATACACTCATGGCTGCAGTTTGGAAGAAACCTGGCAACTTATCTACGGCTCCATCAACAAGCCCCGATGAAAAACGCCCAATGAATCAGGCCAAAGTTTATTCTCCTCATTCACTGAATCAAAGGCTTGGACATGCAGAGGAACCTACCAGTGGAACTTGTCTAGAATAAACCCCCCCTCCTCATGTAATGTGTATGCTTGTGCACATAACGGCCGCAGTCCCCCAGGCCAGGAAGATGGTTTGGCAGGGGATCACGAGGAGCAGGTCAACACGAGGAGCTAAGGGAAGGCAAGGCAGGCGGGAAGAGTCAAAAGAAACCCAGAGAAGTCTTTGAATCCAGTGGAATTCCTCTCCTCCTCCGCGGCTCCTCTGGGAGGCGTCAGGAGCCTGTGGAGAGAGCGAGGTAAGACGGGGACTGTCAGGAACAAAGCTCCAAATTCACATGATATGTTTAGCTAAAAGGGTGAAAGAGAAATGAATCAAAGCTTGGCGGGATCAAAGAAACGCAACAATAAAGTCAAGGCGGTTGCCATGGGACCAGCAGGAGATGCATATCATTTATAAGTTGTTCTTCGGCTCTGTCAGATGTGGAGGGAATTGATTGTTATTGTTTGGAGGATGAACTGCTGCTGGAGGGGGTTAAGAGCAAGGGTTATCATCGCACAGTCAGAGGAATATATCTTCTCACTTGTTTTAAACAGCAGCTGCCTGTGATCTGTGTCAGAGGCCACTGCGGAAGCACCTTCAACTCATGATAACAGACAACAAGACAGACACAAAGACACGTTTGTCAACCCCATAAATATCTTATCGGCACAAGCCATTGATAGGCTAAACATTTGTTTTGCATCTTACGCCGTCAGAGGTTATGATTATTGTTACTGTTTGAAATGTGGAAATCAAATAGACTTAAGCTGTTAACTGGAGACTTTCATTTCCATTCATGCGGTGTCTTTATCAAACACACGACTGTGGCGAGGAATATGCTTATGTTTATTACAGGTTTGACTTCTTTGAAGGGTTAGTTACCTAAATTACAATAAGCATCATTTCTCACTCAGCTCCAGCCATGCAGATCATTTTGGTTTCATGCACCACGTTTTTGAAATATCAACCTCCGACACAATGGAGGTGAATTCAATTTAGTGTTTTTAAAATATGACGTGATCCATCTCACGACTGTCTGTAATGAAACAAAAAAAACATATATTAGACTCAAGAGCAACATGTATTTCCAGAGACTGTGTTAATAATATTTCTAAAATCTTATTAAAATCTGTAAAATGGACATTTTGTTGATTATCCAGATATCTTAAAAGAGAATAATAATAATAAAAAAATAATAAATAAAAGTGACTAACACTAAGGATAAGAACTATGGAAGCCCATTTCCACCATGAAAAGAACAAAATTATTAAAAGTTATATGCGATTAAAATAATAAAAAAGATCTGATATTGAGTCGAACTTCTAAGAAAAGTCACATTTTGACTTACTAATCCTTAAAAAAATGAAAGCTATGAGGTAGCAGGTTAAAATCTGACTTATTTTCTATTTATACAATCCAAATTGTGACTTATTATCTCATAATTCTGGCATACTGTAATTATTTTAATTACCTTCCATACAAAATGATATTACAGCATGAGGAACAAATAATTCCTCTGTTTTGAAATATTCCACTTGTGTCTTAATTACTGAGAATTAATGGATTTTCCATGCGCGCACATACCTCCAGAAAAACAGCCAATTTGATTGACATGACAGTCAGCATGTCATTAAATTTCTTTTTTTTTTTGTATATGCAGGTTAGTGTGTGCGTGTGCATTTCTGTGTGTGTGTGTGTGTGTGTGAGCACTGGTACAGAGATGAGACCCGTCTGTCTGCTGCTCTCTCAGATTGCACCCATGAGAGATCCCAAAAATAACAACAAAGAGCCCTCAGTGGGTCGGATGAAAGCCCTGTCACCAACCATTTCAGCGCAGAGAGTCTCCTCCCCTACTGTATCTCTGAGTGACACCTCACACATCACATGGAGACAGGAAGAGTGGGAGACAGTCTCTCAGTATTTGACCGCAACAAATATTTCCATATGTTAATGAGATTGTTGGTGAGCTTTTAGTGAGGCCAAACAGGTTCTAATTGTGAGCTGAGCGGCGGTGCGTTCATTATTTCACGGCTGGTGTTCACATATCGCTGGATTTGGGCAAAGGAGTAAAAGTTGGGAGTTATGATAACACAAACCAGACGTTTATCCTAATGTGTTTTATTAGTATTTTTAAAGGGATAGTTCAACATTTTGAGATACATTTCTTGCAAAAAAGTTAGATGAGAAGAGTGTTAGTATACCAGAGTTACAGGCTAAGTGCACCTTTGGCAGATTAATACTACTGAACAGCAAAGAAGTTGTTCACTGTCATCATTTATTGCTGTTAATGTGAAGTGAAGAAACATAACACTAACTTGAGACAGAGCCAGGCTAGCTGTTTCCCCCTGCTTCTAAACTTTATGCTATGCTAAGCTAAGCTAATAACCTCCGGCTTCATGCCTCTTCCTGCAAACAGACATATTTCCCAAAATGTGGAACATTCCCTTTAAATCAGATCAAATCAAACAAATGAAGGAGTATTTAAATCAAACGAGGCACCACAAACAAGCGCAGACATAGATCAATTCAAAACCCTTGCTGAATCACTGTAATAATTAGAGAACAATGACTTTAATTTAGTGTTTTGAAACGCAAACATGAATCCTCCTCTTCACTCTTTTGCACCAGCAGTTTAAATCGGCGGTGAAAATCCCTCCATGTTCCACCACTGATGTTAGGCCAAAAAAAAAAAAAAAAAAAAAAACTACAAACAGCAGAGAAGGACTCCATTGTTATTTCTAACTGGTAGAAGCCCCGAGGTTATTTTTCCTCTGCCTTGAAACAAATCAATGAAGCACAACTCACTTTGAACAACTGCAACATTTGCTGAAATCAGATGTGGGTTGAGGAGCCAGCCATCATCGCGCTTACTCTGTTTGTTGACAGAGGAGGCCTTTGATAAACAAGTTCTGTTCTTTGAAACAGGTGCCCGAGCATGAGTTCAGTTTTGAGAGGCAATTCAGGAAAAAAACTGAACTGATTGGAGAGTGTTTGTTATTCTGCGTGCAAACCGTTCGGATTGTGTGTATCCTTCCCAAAAGTCACAGAGATGCTTTGGGTATAAACAGTGATGCTTATTTATTTTCCAACTAAGGTAACACAAAAGTCTGACATGGATATTTGCACATTTTCAAATGTCTGAGTCGTGGAATGGTCCGTCCTCTCCCGTCACCTTGACACGAGTGTCAACAAACAATAGAACTTGATAAAATCAGCATCTGGATGGAGGTTTTCTTGAGCCAATGTTGCCCCCATGTGGTTACACTAGACTAGAAATTGCATGAAACTTCACCTCAAGTGCAAGTTTACATTTCAAAGTGATCCACGTTCTAAATCTTTACACTCATTGTTATTTAACCGGCTTGGATTATGTCATTCCCCGTCAAACGCATAGTCTGCCCCCTCGCTGAAGCCACGTTGTGTTTCTACTGTCTGAACGCAACACTCAGTCCGCCCAGTTCACAAACCCAGCTTATCCTCACTATCAACATGTGGAAGTGTTTTCGAATCGCTATCTACGAGCAGCAAATGGTCTTAAATCAGTCATTTTAATATCAAAGCACTTAACACTAGAATGATGATTACTTGCAGGTGGATATCCATGCTGCTTGTCAAGACTGCATTTGAAGAAAATGACTGAGCTCTTATCCGACACGTACAGTACAGCCAGTGTTCAATAGGCAAGATCACATTACAGAAGATTACTTTGGAGTTTCAGCAATTTTCCCAAATTACACTGGCCTTTGGTCTCTGGTAAACCTGATTGACTTGAATGGTTTTCATTAGACGAGCCGAGGCTGTTGCCGTTGATGCTCGTACACAAAAAGTCAAGGCGTTCGAGGGTGAGCGGGTGCAGATGGGACACTGGAACTGAACGGATATGCAAATCCTTTCATGGAAATGCTTCATCATGTTTTAAGGGAACACAGACTCTGCTGTTTGATTTGTGACGCTCGTGTGTGTGTGTGTGTGTTTCACAAGCCTGCCCTTCTCCTCCTCCTCCTCCTCCTCCTGCTGCTGCTGCTGCTGCACTAGTTGTCTTTAAAACAAACAAACAAAAAAAACCTGATCAGTATTGTATGAAAGATTTGGATTTATTGAAGCAAATACAGGCTTTCACAATCACTGTTGCAGGAAAGGCTTTTTGATGCCTTCGAGTGCGCGTTCACAATAAAACAGACCTCGTGTGATTTACACCCTGTGTCATATTTGAACTTCAGTCCACCCTCCCCTTGTCTCTCCTCGTCGAAAGAACAAAAATCTGAGTAATGGAAATCAGTTAGATGTCACAGAGAGCCTGAGCCCGGACTGACAAGAAAATGGCCATGAATAACATGACCACCCTCATTACCCTTCTAGGAAAATACTTAGAGATGGGATCCAAAATGAAGAGAAATCCGGATACGCTTTCAGTGTCACAAAGAATAAGAGCTATTTATCCTGGCCAGATATATTCCAACATTCCTATCAGCTGTTTTGGCCGAGCTGAAATCCCAGAGGTGTAAAGAATCGAAGGGTGGTGTCAGATTATCCCACTCAACCATGCAGATAGAGCACAAATTAATTTCCAAACTCGGTAACATAAACCTTCATCTTGAGAGCTCGCACTCACGTAATGTTCATGTGATATCCACAGTGCACACCTAACCACCGCTGGAAATAATTAAGACAGCGGTTTAACAAAACAGGGGAACTCTTGTGCGTCTCTCCCAAGTTTTCTGTGTGGGTTTTCTGCAGGTTTGTGATGCCATCTTGAGGAGGTTCGCTGACACAGCAAGGAGGAAAAGCACCGTGCAGCTCTCTCAACTGCAAGCTAAACATTTCAGAGTATCAAATCTCAGTCAGGAGGTGAGCTGCGTCTACTGCGAGTAAAACAATGACACGCATTTTCTCCCCCCCCCCCTGCGGTTTTGGTTAACGTCAGGGGATAAGTGCTCAGGGTTTGATCATTCTTTGCAATTATGGTCAAACAGACCACATAGGGTAATAATATACGATGTGCTTTGATGGATTTGTACATCGGTTAGGAAGCTTAAAGAACACGTGTAGGGTTTTGTGAGGAGGAATGAGGGCAACTTAGAAAATGTACTGAATCCGAGAGCAAGACTAATGCTCCACCCATGCTCGAGTGTGTTTGACTGAAGAAGGCTCAGCCTCCCCTCATCACTGGCAATCTTCCTCCAGCCTCCTATAAAGTTGAAGTAAATGTGAAGTCATGTCCGCTGGGGAGACTGCTGTACAAAAATGACATCTGTAACGCTGCATAGATTTTATTATTTCTCCTTTAATCACCGTCCTCCCCCATTGCATCCGCATTGCATCATCGCGACATGACACTTCAGAGCGTTTTAAAGAGAGGAAGGATGCACTCTCCAGCTCCAGCAGTCACCCAGCTGACCATGGTGTGAGTGGTTTTTTTTGGAATGAGAATGCTCCCCACCAAGCAATCACAGAAAGGTTTTTTTTTTTTTTTTACTCATAACAAATAAGATATGATAAGCCAAAGTGCAGTTACTGTACAGTACAACTGCACCACAGCCGGATGCTGCTGATGTTAGATTGCTGATTGAAACACTCACACGCGCAGGCTTTTCTTACTGCTACTCATGAAATCACTTTTTGTTATGGTTTGTTGTCATGGTAAAGCGCATAATAATAAAAGATAATACAGCTATAATAATAATTTAACTACACCACAGTACATAAAACTGCCACAACTTCAGCTGACATACTAAAATTGCATCTTACACCTTAAAAGTGGTCCAGTGTGAAGGATTGCAAAGGATTGATTTGTCCATTCTGGGCTACTGTGGAAATATGAAACATGACAGACTCCATGGAAGAGGACCCACTCTAACTCTAACTATAAAGGACTTATTCAAAGGAAAGAAATCACAATTTTTGGTGATTGCACACCAATAGAATATATATTATATTCCATTTCTGCCATATTCTGCAACTAGATCCCCTAAAGTTTACAAACTGGACCTTTAATGAATCAGTAATTATTGATTATTACAGTAGAACTACTTCTATTTCTTCCACCACCAATCATAATGCCAAAAAACTGAACAAAGACCGTGCGTCATAATCAAAAATAAAACATTAGGATCTGTGTGCACGATTCATATGCTACATTTTAATGCCAATAAATGCATCAAGGAAGTTCGTAGTGTGGACCACACGCGTGTTCCCAAATCCGTGTTTGCTCAGCAGGTCCGCGTACTGGCTCTGTGTCCTCTCCGTGCCCTCAGTCTGGGCGAGCATGTTCAGAGACTGCAGAGCAGAGTAAGGTGTCCGTCCGTCCAACATGGTCTCTGCTATGAGCACTGCACATCCTAAGACCCAGCAGAAGAGATTAAGATGTTAGTGTATAGAAAAATGATAAAATACCCAATGACACATGCACAAAACAAACTTAAATTATTTTAACACATAATAACACAAAAAAGACAAAAGACTCATTGATCATAGAAACCTGACCTCATTTTGGAAAAGATTATCTACAGTATATATCAGATATAGAGACCTTCTACACATGTTGAGGATGTTGCCAGTCACGCTTTGATGCAGAGCATAGCGTCCAGGAGGTTGTCTGTGTGTCTGATATGTGCCGTTATGAAACCGTGGCTCTCCAAAAGCAGGCTGTACTCTGAGGCGCTCCTCTGCTTCCCCTCGCTCATGCTGAGGGCCTGGAGCAGCCCACGACTCGGGCCCCCTCTGTCTTCATCCAGGAAGATCTCGCTTAGCAGGAGTCCACAGCCTAGCACAATAGTGTAAGTGCATGATCCGTATGCATGCTTTAGAGAAGTTTAGCGTCGGTTTTGTAGCTCCTTAACACCTTGCTTTTCTTTGTTTAAAGGCAAAGATTAAAAATCGAGAAGAACAAGGGAGGAAACAAAACTAGCATCCATGCCATCTTTTAAGGCTTGGCTTTGAAGTTCTTGCAGAGTTTTGTTCTGAATGCCACAATGGTGCAATCTTTTTTATCTTTTACATCAGATGAACGCTGACAATAACGCTACAGCAGTGCAGTTCTCAACCAAGTCCCACTGAGTCTGCGGATTCTCACTGATGCTAAATTAATCAGCCGCTGATTTTATCCAAATGTCGAAACTAATCAGTGAAACAAGTTGCTACAGTCGCACTCTAGAAATGAAATAATGCAGACATCAGTTGATGAAACAGCTGAAATAGCTGTGAGGATTTTACCTGGTGTGCACGCATCCGCGATTTTACTCAGCAGAACATGCACCTTCTCATCAGGCCAGTCATGGAGAATTCTCGCCAGGATGTACAAGTCCGCTTTGGGCAACTCATCTTTAAAGAAGTCTCCTGTTCATACAGAGAGGACAAAGCCGTGAGTTATGATCACAAGACCCACAGAATAAATTAATTAGTCAACTTTTTGTCAGATACACAAACGAACCTGCTACAAATGACACCCTGTTGTCTGTGCGCAGAGGATGGAAGTGTTCACTCATCTCAACAACAGCCGGCAAGTCAAACACTGTCACAGACAACCCAGAATAGGATTTTGTAAACTCGTAGGCCATGGCACCGGTGCATCCTGAAAAAAACAAAACAAAACAAAAAAAAGATGTTGGTTTATTACAGAAGAACACAAATCTTAAGATTTGAAGTTCTCCCCTCACCTCCGAGGTCACACGCAGTTTTAAAACTGGAGAGGTCAAAGGCCGTCGCGACAGCTTTTCCTGTGACTTTAGCGATGCTGTGCATGGCGTTCATGAATCTTAGTTTGACGTCAAGACTGTTGAAGAGGGTGTCCTTTAAATACAAACAGATGACATCGTTGAACAAAAAGGAAATAACACCTCTAAAATATTCTTATCTGACGCCGATAATCACCTGAAACACATCCTTTGATTTCTTGCCGAAAGCCTTCTCGTGCTGGTTGCCTCCCTCCCGCACGGCGTCCTCAAGGTGAGAGAAAAGAGGCCACACTGTTTTGTCACAATGCTGAATGTAGCCCTGCAGCGAAAACGGAGCATCCGACAGCAGAAAACGCGAGGCCAGGCCCGCGTTCTCGTACACCGGCTTCTGGCATTCTGAGATTGGAGACACCATTAAAAAAAAAAAGAAGTGAGTTTAATTATAAGTATACCTCTTTATGGTGTGAAAGATCGACACAGATGAGCGCTGACTAACTTCTCTCTTTGCTCTTCAGCAGTCCCAGAGACACGCAGGCTTCCAGCAGGCATTCAGTCCCCTTCACAGAGGCTTTGATCTCCTCAGCCACCTGCGCTGCACTCAGCCCTGGTCTGCTTTGTAGCAGGTCAAACACACACATCTTGGATGCCGTAAATAGCGCCTGGAACATGAAATCATTTCAGACTGTCTGCTGCTTGCGAGTACATTACAGAACAGAATAGAAAACTATTTTTAAAATCAACATTTTGGGACATATGCTTATTTACTTTCTTGCTTTGAGAGTTAGACAAGTAGATCAACACCATCCTGTTCATTAAAGCATGAATCAACTCCTCTAAAGCTCACTATTAAATGTTGTTTGTTTAATCTGTATCCAGGAGTCTTGTGGTTATCATGAGGTTGTCAGGAAACCAGCTATGTTTCCAAGAAGCTACTGCACCGGTGTACGAAATCGTCTTGCATGTACTATATGAAACCACAACTTGTTCACACTTTGGTTTTGGAGCTTTAGAGATGCAGGCAGTGATTAATTATTACTTATTTATTTAGCTGTTTTCCTGTGCAACCAATCCTCAAACTCTCAGCAAGAAAGCCACTAAAGGGAACACCAAAAAACGTCTGATTATCACAGTACATACTCAGTTTAACTCCAGCTACCTTTGAGGCTTTGAATCCATCCATCAGTTCAGTGATTCGCTGCAAGTCCTCTTTTCTCGGCTCGCCGTCCTCGTGTTCTGTCACATTGAGCTCAATCGCCGGCCCTCTGCTGGTCATCAGTAACGCTGTGTTCTCAGAGTCCATGACCTCAGCCTGTCTGTCGTCCGTATGTTTAGACAGGCTGTTGACCAGCGTCCAAGAACTCTCACCCACTTCACTTTCACCGTTGTTCTTTTTCACCTACGGGGGCAGACTGTTAGTTATAAATAATGACAAAAGTGGAATTGTGCTCGCGGCGTGGGAAAAACGAACCTTATGGACGGGACTGGCTGAGGGGCTGTTCTGGGTGTTGCGTGTTTGGCTGGCAGACGGGCTGTTCAGTCTGGGGCTGGACGACGGGTTGTGTTTGGCTGAGGACTGAGCCGGCGCGTTGGGCGAGGACTGAGTTAGTATCGTTGGTGCGGCGTACGTGCCGTTGTGGCTCAAGCTGCCAGGTGAAGTTTCCTGTTCTGAGGAAAGAGCGCCATGGTTGTAAATAAGGTCCAGTTGTTTGCAGAAGTGGTTGAGGGGGAAACCCACAACATTGAGGAAGTCTCCATGAACGTATTCGACAAGCATGCCCCCTAGAGCCTGGATACCGTAGCCACCGGCCTTGTCCCTGACACACACACACACACACAGACGCAAATATTTCACTTTAACAGCAACAATACACACAGATTAATACATAAACAAAAGGAGTTATACTTGTAATGATAGAAATTTTACACTCCTGCTGACCCAAGTCGCGATTTTATTTTTTGCTGACACAATCCCTGTCAAACAGGACAAGGCAAACACAGCTGGAAAAAAAAAAAAATGCATCGAGGCATCAAAGTCCAGAAAGCAACAGGTTGACAAGGCTCCACATCCACTGACATGACCTCAGTGGATTCAGATTCAGGGTTAGGTTACTACACCAAGAGAAATCAATAGCTATTATAGTACGGGTGAAAGTTCAAACGTTGATACTCACATGGGTTCACCGCTATTGATGTACTCCCACAGCATGTTCTCTGAGAGATCAGCAAACTTCACCTTTGTTTCTTCGTAGAAGTCAAACAACTGGTAATCCACTTCGTCATCTAGGGAACAGGCAGGTTTAGAATTTAAACACACGGGTATGAAATCCTGCATCGCTGTAATCGTGATCGTCTTGCTGGACTTTTAAGAAACAGAAAATAAAGTGGAAGTCTAACCTTCGTTCAGACGTGACTTACTTTCTTTCTCGTGGCAGAGGACTATAGCCACGCCAGTGAAGACACTGTGCGATTTACCACTCAGGCTGGAAGAGAGCAACAGGGTCAAGAAGTTAAGAAGTTAAGCCTGTTTGTCTGTTTGTAATGTGAAGTCGGAAACGCTGGAAATGACACCGACCTTGACAGCATCCTGTAAGCATCATGTTTATCGACTGGCTTCTCCAGAATCATGCCGTCTACGGTCTGTGGAAATGAAAAACAATGACCAGAATATTAAAAAAACAAACATATATAGCAGAGAGTAAGCAGATAAAATCCCGTCACGCTACGTCTTCCTCTTACCACTATAGTGTCTGCTCCGATTACTATGTCTGGAGTCTTCAGGTGTTTCTAAAGCAAAACGAACACACGTCATTCAACATCATGAATGTGTACCGTTTGCTGTCATGCAGAGAGGAGCTTCACTCACAAAGGGCATCCTCCTGGCCACCTCCAGGGCCTTCTGTCTGGCTGTCTCAACAGCGTACTCGTGAGGTGCTTTGAAAAGGCTCTTGTCGAGAGTTTCTTTGAACCAGGACGGCACCACCTCGAACCGTAAGCCCTGAAACGTAAAGAGGGAAAAGATATCAATATTTGAATCTTCTTTTCACACAGACACATAATATACGTGTTTACTATGCACTTGTCAATGCTCTCTCTTATGGATGACGTCAAACAAGCAACACTGTTTCTAAATGGCCTCCGACACGTCTCCTAAACCGCAATGTCTTGTTGCTTTTCGACGTATGCATCAACACAGATCTCTGAAACGAACTAATATTAGCTAATATATCATTTATCTGTCCGGTTGTGAATAAAATACTCGTCATCACGTTCATAACTATTGACACAATTATCATCAGATTGACAAATCATTTCATTCAAAAGTTTCTCAAACTTCTCGTTAGGACTGCACAGCTGAATTTACTGGATTTATTACTGTTTGGTAGAAACTTTCTTCCAGCTCAACTCAATACATACAGCTTGATTCGATCCCATTCAGACAAAATTCACAGCCATCGTCAGACGGGAAACGTACCACATTACGGAGAATCTCCAGTCTCCGAGGAGAAGCGCTCGCCAGCACGACCAGTTTGCCGGCGAGTTTGGAAATGACAGGGTTCAGCACCATGGCGGCCTTCTCGTCGTCTAAACTGCCCCTATGGTTTGTGGACAGAGTTAAACATTAAATATGTGGCCTAGATTGTGTAAAGGACTCAGGAGCAATAAGGAGTCAGATGACCAGCTGCTGTTCTTTATGGGGCGTCACCGAGGACGGATCCATACAGTGTGGCCCTGAAACGATGAATTAATGATTAATTAATTAGTCAATTGACATAAGACAGGTGATTAAGGAAGAATGTCAAACACAGCAGCAGAATTGGCAGCTTTAATCTGATGTAACACATTTTTGGCTCTGGACACTCTTCTGTGTATTTTGTAATGGGCATCATCTTTTTATGCTTTCTTCAGGTTTATGGAATAAAATATGAATCTATAATCAAAGTAAAGTTGCAGCTTGAGCCCAGTGTGCATCATAGATATAATATGAGCAGCTGTCGCCGTGCATACACACACTGTAGTGTAACTTCATGCATAAAAGCAGCCTTTTAAATAAAGTTACAGCTGTTCCACATAACCCATATGTGGCTCCTCTGAAGGCAGCTAAAGTTTAGCACGTTAAGTTACATAACAAATATGCTTCAAACCCAATTATATAACATGCCACATGCATATTTCACCACTGTTGCATGTTAAATGTGTTCACTTGTTGTTAGTTATCAGCTGATTTGAGTTGTTTTGTGGATTTTTAGCTTCTGTAGTGAAGTTAGGAGAAAAAAAAAAAGCTACAGTAACTGTAACGAAAACTGGACAAAACGTTACTGTAACGTTCGTTTAGCGACTCCACCGCAACCAAATGAGGTCGCGGCCGGGTGAACGCACTCATTTTTAACGCTGTCTGAGCGTTTAGCGGGTCACTTACCTGCAGAAATCAGGAAACTGACGCGGTCACTGTCTGCCTGCTGTTACAGTTGCTACCGCGAGCACCGCCGTAACGTAACGTGATGACGTTTCATAACGCGGGCACGCACGCTGTCAGAAGACAAGCGGCAGAGGCGGTTATGTGGCACTGGGGCAGTCGGTCAGTATGCATTCACAGTATATGTTATGCAATTTTTATTACGTATTATGCAATGTAAATTCAATAAGTCATATATATATATATATATATATATATATATATATATATATATATATATATATGTGTGTATATATGTGTGTGTGTGTGTGTATATATATATATATATATATATATATATATATATATATATATATATATATATATATATATATATATATATATATATATATAGTTTCTACTAACAGTGATGACGTTTCATAAGCAGGCACGCTGTCAGAAGACAAGCGGCAGAGGCGGTTATGTGGCACTGGGGCAGTCGGTCAATATGCATTCACAGTATATGTTATGCAATTTTTATTACGTATTATGCAATGTAAGTTCAATAAGTCATATATATATATATATATGTGTGTGTGTGTGTGTGTATATACATATATATATATATATATGTGTGTGTGTGTGTGTGTGTGTGTGTGTGTGTGTATACATATATATATAGTTTCTACAACAGGGCCATAGTCCTGTTAAATGAAAACAGTTGACACAATCGTGTTGTTTCAGCCACGGGGCCAGTTGCAATAAAGACGCTTGCAATACTTGACTACACAAAAGACAATGTGCAAAATAATCTTTCTTTCTCAGAAGTGCAATAATTTTATACGCAATATATATGTACAGTGTTCACAATCATTTATAACTGTATGTCTCTGTTTACAGTCCCGTCTACAGTCCCTTACTTTGTGTTCTTTTTTGTCTTGTTTAGTTAGTACCGTGCAATGACAATAAAGATTCTAATTCTAATACTGTACAAACAGTGCTGCTCAACAGTTTGTGAACCTCTTGAGCATTTTGGAGTTCTATTGTTTCACCCTGATTTTCCTTAAAAAGTCAACTGTGTAGTCCAGACTAAATTAAAAAGAGTTTTTGGTCAACATATGTAGGTAAAAAGGTCCTGAACCCTGAGCTGCAGGGGTTAAAACGAGCAGTTAAGTAGAATCAGGCAGGACAAATTGGTGTCTAAATGAACCACTGAAATGGACCGATAACATCTGAGATGTTTAGGGACGAAATTGTGCCTCACTGATTGAAACAGAGACAAAACCAGGTAACTTTAGGTGAACCCATACAGGTCAGTCATGCAGAGAGGAAGCAAGATCCCAGAGAGGACCTCAGGAAGAGGGTAGTGACAGCACATTTGTCTGGGGGAAAGCTTATAAAGTCATCTCAAAAAAATCTGAGCTTCATCGTTCCAACGTGAGGCAGATCAACTACAGATGGAGAGCACGGAAAAAGACTACAACTCTGCCTAGAAGTGGATGACCTTCTAAAATATCAGCGAGAGACACAAGAACATTGGTATTGGCAAATATCCTCCAAAGTACTGTAGATGTGAGAGACTGTTGAGTCACTACAGAAACTGTTTGGTTGAGGTTAGGAGTTGCAATATCCTCTTAACTGAAGGGGTTCACATACTTTGGCACCCATGAAATCTGAATTTTTCTTAAATCAACCCTTTTTTTTTTTAAATAAAGAATGACAATATAACCATTTATTTTGTTAGAGTCCATTATTTGGAATGTCAGTATTGTGAACTGGGGTATAACTTAACATTAAATAAGGTTATTTTAGTATTTTTTACAAAAAAATCTGACAATCGCTGTAGGGTTCATAAACTTTTGAGCAGCACTGTGTGTATATACATATCAGGGCTGTTTCCAGCTGTTTGCGTGACGCGACAGCCCAAAGATAATTTTGACTTGATTACCCCATGAACACAAATTACAGCTTCCCTATAGCAGCTTAGGTTTGTTTATAACCTATAAAAAAAAGCATTTTTAAGCATATCAGTGCTTCACACAACAAATTAGGGGGTGTTGCCTGGCTACAAATAAAGACAGGTACTTTTAATTCTCCCAAAATACTGTATATTGAGGCTGAACTTGTTAGGGGCCCCCTGGTGGCCTGATATATATATGCCCTGTATATATCTAAATACACTGTGATAACATGATGCAGCGTTAGAATGGGAAAAAATCATTTCAGGCAGAGAGGACCTATATAATACATTTTATTTACAGTTTATTTACACTTGTACGTGCTACATATTTGGTCAAAAATAACGCATGATGCTAAACAATGAACGATAACATACATTCTGTCTGTGAAATAACACAAGTTAATGCAAGAATATTGACAAACTTAGAGGCTCAGCTGCTGTCCATGTTGATTTGTCCTGTGATGCACATAAAAAAGAAGTAAGATTTTTAACTTTGACCCAACAGAATCCATTGACACACACAGACACACAAACACTGTCAACCTTTTACACACAATCTCTGTCTTTGTCTCACTTCCTTTCTCGCATTTCTGTCTCTGTTTCTCTCATTCCGGCTCTCTCAGCTGTGATGTGCTTGGCAACAAACACACCTTGCCGTGTTCCCTATTTTGACCATCAAAAGTGCAATGTGCCGAGTGCAAAGTACTCTCTTTACACTCCATCTTCATCGAGTCCATACTGCTCAGGGTGTGCAGATTTACTATCTGTCTCAGCTTTTGTCTGAAATCTTTGGAAGCAAAGTAGTAAATGAAGGGATCGAGGCAGCTATTCAGGCAGCTTAAGCAGAGAGACAGTTTGTAGGCCATGTAGATAGACTTCCCATAGAAGAGTCTCAAAACAGTGTGAGTCAACAGGAGGATGTTGTTGGGTGCAAAGCAGAAGGTGAAGACCACGAGAACAGTGATGGCCAGACGTATCGCTCTATTTTTCTGGGCTGTCTTGGAATCACTGGCCAGTTTGCGTATGACAGTGATATAGCAAAATATCGTGACACAGAAAGGGAAGAGGAAGAGGAGGAACACCATGCTGAAGAGGAAGGCCGCCCAGGCTGCCTGGTTCGGAAGCATGTTTTTCTTCAGCACGTCGAAGCATGTGGTAATGTGAAGTTCAGGAATATAAAAGGTCAGGTCTGTGGTCATCAGCGGGTACAGGACACTCAGGACCACACCCCACATGAGGAAGCAGCTGATGACAGCCATGGACTTCTTCCTCCTGATCTGTCTGAACAGCATGGGCCTGACGATGCCCAGGTAGCGGTCGATTCCGATGGCCATCATGGTCAGGATGGAGCAGTACATGTTGGTGTAGAAGATGAGTGTCAGGAAACTATTGGTGGAGACATGGAAGAAGAATGTGTTATTTCATTTCAAGCAAAAATGATCATTAAAGGAAAAGTTCAGCATTTTTAGGAAGTACTCTTATAATTGTATGTTCAATATAAAGCCACAACCAGTAGATAGTAAGGTTAGCTTAGCATAAAGACTGGAAACAGGGGCAACAGCTAGCCTGGCTCTGTCCAAAGGTAACAAAATTCACCTCTGAAGTTCATTATCAGTACAGGGGTGCTGAGAGAAACTCAGAGTGTATATTAAAGCAGCAACATCAACAATACAGGCAGTAAAACTGAACTAATGCATTAAAAACAACAAAACAGCGATGTACCCGTTCATATGAGACACCTGTCTCTGTTAACATAGTCTGTAAATGTAGAATCAAGTGCTAGACTAGGGCAAGCTCTACTTACTAAATATATTTTATTACTTAGATCTATGGTCAAACCACACGTTCTGGTGTATTAATGACCATAAAGTTGTGCAACAAGAAAGCTGTGCTCTAGCTGTGGCACAGAAACGAGGCAAGTGATTGGTTTCATTCGAAACAGGAAATTTGACATCCAACCACAGTGATAAAAAGTGAAGTAATAAATACTATCGGTGTAGTCCTAAGACAAAATCCTCAGTCCTCTTTGTCTGAGACTGAGACAAGATCATATAAAAATGTTTCAGAGTCGAGACCAAAAACTTCACAATGTGTTCTTTAGACTGCCCACAAGACGACAAGACTGCCCATCTAACCCTCAGCAACAAAGCAAATAAGCATTTTTCCCAACTGGTGGTCTGTGGATGTTTGTGGAGGTAAGTTTCTCTCAGATTTCTGTGGATCACTTATGAAGATATCCTGTATCAATACTTCCTGCAGTCCTAAAGTATACCTGCACATATTGGGTCCCAGATTCCATTGATATCCTTTAAGTTGGTAGGCGATCTGAAAGGGCAGAGCGGCACCAAGGGCCAAGTCGGTGAGGGTGAGATGAATCATGAAGATGATGGAGGGAGTCTTGGGGGAGGTACGGAAGAGGAGGATCCAAATGGAAAAGCCATTTCCCACCAGGTTAATGGCAACGACAATCAGGTAGATGAGAGAGATGGCGATGCTGGTGGTTGTGTTCTGTAACAGGGACAGGGTGGCATTGTCTAGCTTGCCGCTGCTGGAATTCCACGTCATGACTGGATGTGGATAGCCTCTTTTTACCTGCATGCAAAGGGTTTGACAAGGAGGCTTGTAATGTCTGTGTAATTATGTTGTCATATTTTAACAAAAATAGAAAGCGATAAAGTAAAAGTGCACGGACAACTTACATCCCTTTCATTGTCACATCATTGATTTCAACACTTCCTCAAACAGATAGGTGTGCAAACTGATAAAGGTGTGAAACAGCATTCGCTCCTAGACTCTGTTGTTGTTTGAGTGTAAGTAACACATGTGTCTGGGTGGAGTTTCACACAGGAAAAGGACATGCTTGATTTGTGGTGAAGCGTGCCAACTGTCGCTTTTGGGAGCTCGTGTAGAAACATGTGAAAAAAAAATGTTTGGGGGAGTAGACTCACAAGTGCTAGAGATTATATTATAAATAGCATAAACTGAGAGCATGAGGCAAAACCTTTGAGATAGAGGCTCGAGCCATGATGTAGTTAAGACTTCAGTAGAGGTAAGGCATACGAACACTTTTTTCCCACGTGAGGCACATAGTAGTAGTTAATGTTGTCTGGTGGTGGCGGTGACGGGGGGGGCTGAGGGATTTCACATTTCACTGATTTCAAAATCGAACAGTGTTTTGTAATCTTCGCAAAAAAAGTACAGCATTTCCCTAAAGAATGACGTCATGGTGACCTACTATGAGGAAACCATACACCATATTTTGTAAAAATGAATGTTCACAAAGTGTAGAGGTTGGGATAACAATGTGCGTGTGTGTGTGTTTAATAAAAACACACATATAATAAACCCATATAAAATAATATTGTGTTTCTATTGTGTTATTTATTGTGTTCCATCTTACTGTACAGCACTTTGAAAACCTTGTGTTTGCTAAAATCGTGCTATATAAATAAAGTGGAATGGATTATAAAATAATATAATATAGAGTTTTTGTTGAATCACTGAAATTGGACCAAACGTTTAACTTTTAAATGTGCACAAAGATACAAGAAAAAAAGTGAAAATGAAGTGTTAAGCAACTGCCACATGCTGGACTTTAGCTATATTTCAAGTCAAAAATAAAAAAAAAATATAAAAAAATATGCAAATGTATTTATCTCAAGGTTAGCACCTCTGTTAAAACTCAATAGAAGTCAAATAAACACTCACCTATAGAACACCCAGAACAGACAGAGGGAAGCCGACACAAGATGCAGATAGGCATATGAGTGTCAGTTGCAGATGGAGGTATAGATATTATAACATTGTTTAAATATGTTACAGTGCCAGGAAGGCAAGAGAGAGAGAGAGAGAGAGGAAATGCATCATGTGACCCCTTTCATCCTATCAGCGGCAGTAACAGCCACCTACTAGATTCTCCTTAGAAATGACTCTTGAGACACACGCGTGTCCAAGTTTCCCCGCATCACACATTTACTCATCATGATTATCTGCATGATTGTTTTATTCCTCGCCATGTGGTCTGAATCATCTCTACAGTGTCTAAAATAATACCTTTACCAATGGAAGGACTGCAAATGGATCATAGGAAAGCAGAGTGAAGGGTGCATGTCTGTTCTAAGTTTATTGGATGTCCTGACAATTCACAGCACAACAAAGGGTGTTACTTTCATTTTTACTTAGTTTACACCTTTTATCACTCACACTTCTGCTGTGATTTAAACAGGAAGAGCGCGAAGCAACACTTGTGACAAACACTTATGTAAATCCAGAACAAAGAAATCGATTTATGTGGGCTGACAAAGGATCTATTACTTAATAGGAATGGTTTGAGGTTTTAGTACACCCACTACCCTCTACCACGACTATTCATTTCAAATCAGTTGATCAAATCGAGTTATGTCAAGAGACTTTCCATGCAGAGCATGCTTAGGCCATAAAGCCTATGCGTTATTTACAGACATTGAACATTACATACGTACACATAATCATAAACACACACGTGCTGTATGAATTAAGTGAAGTGAGAGCATTCTTTTAATCCATTTCTCACAAGACTCAGGGGATGTGTTCTTGTGCTGCTGGCTTCCTGTTGACTACAACAGTTCTGCTTTATCTGGTTCAATGTGTCAGACAGTGAGATTACAACGAAAGTGTTATAATCAACAAGAAGTAAAAAGCATCAGTTACTGCCACCCTTTCTTTCGATGTCACTGCAATTTTAACTAACATCTACAGAGGAAAAAAAAAAGTCTTAGCTTTGGATTATCCACCTTTAGAGTCAGAAATGAAACAGTTAGGCATGCTTACACCCACTAATTCTGTGATACTGCAGAGTATTCATAAACTGCTAACTGTATTGACTCATATCTGGCATTTGTGAATGCGTACAATGAGCAATGCTGCAGATAAACGCTGCCTCACCCAAACTGTCTACTGCGCTACTACAATGACTGAAACGCCAGTCTGTTATAACGGTAGAAGAGCTTTATTTTCTCAAAGCCTAAAGGCAGGAAATGATACAAGAGGTATGACAGACGAATGTTAGATTGTGTGAAAAATAATATAAGACTTGTTAAACAGGCTTTATTACTTTATCAATATCTGTGGCTTTTCCCATTACATTTAGTTGACAGAATCAATAGAAAACCATGCACACGGCATAGAAAATGTTATGTCATTTGTCAAACTTTGCAACTTCTAGGAAATGCCTTATATAAATGTAGAGAATGTGTTCTTCTTGGCTCACGGGTGATGATGTACAAAGCTCTGCTGACAAAAACATTATTGTCTCTGTTGTATGACACCTTTAGAAGAAGATGAACCGAATGTAATGAGACATAAAAATGAGGGGAAAATACAGTAAAACATGTTGACATCGCCCCCTTTATCAATAATACATCTTCTGATTCGCTCCCCACAAAAATACACACAGGATTACCTTCTGTTAAATGTTCTATATCCACTATTAATAAGTCAGACTTACATTATATGTCGTTTTCATAAAATCTATAGGATTTCTAAAAACATCCAGGTCCAACAGAGTCTACAAAGGCTTAGTAACAAGGTCTGTTGCAGAGGACGTGGTTGTGGTTTCACCAGAAAACTGCCGATGGATACCAAATGTGAGCTGCCGCCTTAAGGGACACCCATTCGAATATGCGACGACCAAAAGGAGCGACACCGGCTGGCTCGCGCGGAAAAGCTTCGATGAAACCGGAAACTAGCTTGCAGGAGGCGACTTCAAAATTCAGTTGAAATATCACTCTGTGCATTTACACCAAAATAGTGCCAATAATACACTGAATCACTGCAGTTGTGCTATCATAAACCGACTTTGCCTGCGTCTCATGTGGTTTATTCGAGGGATTCAACCAAATGGTGTACTCTGAACAGCGAGACGGTTAAAATATTTAGTGTATACTCAAAATGTTCATGCTACAGCGAAACAAAAGCCTTGACCGACATTTAAAACTTTGAATTTCATGACACCTAAAGACTGCTTCTGAAGTGCCTTGCTCCTTCAGCGGAGTATATTATTTTTAAAAGCTCAGTGAGGAGTCAAACCCGTCACTCTCAACTTGAAAAGCTGTATAATATTTGTATTTTTCCTAAACATCCCGCCCGCTCACTGTTCATCTTTGCTCTTCTCGAACCCTTTCTCCAGCCCCGTCGCCATAGCGACGACCTCATAGCAATGCTCCGTCCCGGGTTCGGGCGAGTGGCCCACGGGGATGCAGTCGTAGCCTTTGCCCGTGGAGCTCATGCGCTTCCTGTTGCGCGCGCCTGGCTGATAGAGCTGCATGGCTGGACGGTCCTGCAGGGAGACAAGAGAGCAGGGACATGGGAGAGACAGGCAGCACACACACAGTTTGAGTATACATATTTATATATGCATCATCAACTAGTCTAACGGGCCTTAAGCGTTTCCAAATATACACTACTGGGCTAGCAGGTGCAGAAAACACTCCTGTCACCTGAAATTAGTCTCCACCACACCCAGTTCCCTGATTACACTTCCACCAGGGACACTCACATCCCTTTAGGTCTAGCTCCAAACTATGACACAGGGCTGAACATCTGTAACTGATGATATATAGTACTGATGACCTGGTTAAATTTATGAAATAAATCCTTTGTTTTATGTTCTGATCTGTAATATTTTCTTTGCAGGTGGTTAGCACTGTTGCCTCACGCTTGCATGTTCTCCCCGTGTCTTGCGTGGGTTCATTAGCAGGTTAATTGGTGACTCTAAATTGTCTGTAGGTGTGAATGTGAGTGTCTCTATGTGCCCTGTGATGAACTGGCGACTTGTCCAGGGTGTACCCTGCTTCTTGCCCAGCGCGACCCTAGTGAGGATAAGCAGTTACAGATAATGTATGTATGTATTTTCTTTATGGAAAAATCATCCATCATGATCTGAATGATTACCACTAATAAACTGATGGAACAGCCGTTGGATCATGGTGTTACTTTAGTCCTCGACAGTAACATCATAGCAGGTTTCTCAGAGGCCAATCACAGACACATGAACTGATCCTTATGAACAACGCCTGGTTAATGTGGTTTGATTTTGGTTTCATTGCTCGCATAATATCTTGAAAGAGAAGCTGTTTTTGCGACATGAAACAGGATTTCTCTGAGCTGATGATCATCTGTGAAAAACAGGATATCTGAAACACACCTACAAGCTTAGATAATGAGAGACAACGCGATTAGTTGTCACCTCTCCCCACCCACGGCCCATCTCATGCTCACCTTCTCGCTCACCTTGTTTCGGAGGCGTTCCTTCCTGTTACCCAGCTCCTCCCTGTCCTCCTTTCCCATTTTATCACCACCGTCAGGACAGTAAGAGTAGCCATGATGGTGGCCCTCTTTCTTGGCTCGGTCCTGGCAGTAGCCCTTCCCCCATTTGGTCTCATCTTTGCGCCGCATAAACTTGTCGAACTCGTAGTGGTGTCGCTGTCGTTTCCTCTCCTCATCTTTCCCGCGGTGATCCTTATCTCTCTGCCTGCGACCGTGCTGCTCTCTCTGCTCTTTGTCACTCTCAGGCTGACCTCTAGTGGTGGACGTTGTGTTGACACCAAACACATAATTGTTAATACAGAGTTATAGCTGTTGTTTATAGTTATTATTATGGGATTTCTTGATACCCCTTCACAGTAGGGTGTTTATTCTTTTTTATACCATAAAAAATAGATGAATATTCACATCCACAAGCTATTACCTATACAGGTAAAGAATTGTTGTCTTCCCCCTGTGAGTAAGAGACCTGATGAGAGAGCAGAGTCCAGCTTATGTTATGTTGGGAATTTAAGTGTCGGGGCTGCTCCACGTTTTTCATTTGGATCAAGAATTATGCCTTAGATTATTTAGTGGTTCAGAAATGGTATGTTACTGCTTTACAGATCATTAATTATCCGTCAATCTATATTTAGATTATTTATATTAGCAGCTTGGAAGCTCACACGTATGCATTTTCCCTTTTGTCTGGCACCTATCCTCTGCAAACGTCACCTACTCAGTTGTTTACATTAACTCTTTAATGAATCAGGACAGACCCCTCCCGCTGACAACCGGACGGACACATTAGCTGTGTGCCTGTTTTCAGAGTCAACTTTTCGTCTGGACATTTTCTGGAGGGGCTTTAATGTCGCTGTGCGTTGATCCGCTGACCGCTGCTCAGTGTGTCAATAAACAACCGAAGCAGCTGGGGGAGGGAGGGGTGGTGCACGGGTTTTGACCCGTGACAGTGTCTTTGACCTGTGTGGCGGCTGTTGCAGTGCATTGTGGGATTTGTAGTATGAGCGGCAGGAGTGCGTTAATAACAGACGTATAAAAATGGTCTGATCTGATGAATCGGGCGTTGAGTTTGACATGTCTGTTGTAGAATAAAGCATGGTAACATAAAATATCTATAATCTATAATTACAGGCTTAACTCGGCAAAGCATTATGGGGTTTCTCACTGTCGAGCTGCAGTTAGAAATGTTAATATTTCTATTTTATTACAGATGCTCCAGAAGGTGAGGAATCCAACATGAAATGAGAGAGAGGGAGCTTGTTAAAAAGAGAAAGCAAGCCACATCATGCTAGTGACGTGCCTGCTAAGTATGTCTGAATGTAAAGTGGCACCGAGTTTTTAGTAGTTAGTAGCACTCTCACACAGTGGCCGCCTGTACGGTTCAGGACAGGATATCACAGTCCTTACTTTTCCTTGGAGTCCTTTGACTTCATTTGTCCTCCAGCTTTCTCCCATTTGCCTCTGTCTGTCTCCCCAATGTCACTTTTGTCCTTCATTCGGTCTGAATCCACATCGTCGTCCCTGTCGCTCTTCTTCAGGAGCTACAGCGTCGCAGATAAGACGCAACAGAATCCATAATTACATGCTACGCCATCCGAAGAACACAGATTAAAACAAGATACTGTCACACTGTGTTTTAAGTGATGAAGGGTTACCTTAATTTTGATGTCTTTGTCAGACAGCTTCTTCTGCTTCTCGGCTTCTTTCCGTTTGCGCCTCTCCTCCTCCCGTCGCTTCCTCTTCTCTTCCTCCCTTTGCCGTTTCTTTTCAAGCTCTCTGCGTCTCCTCTCCTCTCTCTTCTCTTCTCTTATTCTCTGCAATGAAGGATGCAGGAAGGATTTGTCACATTTAAAGCAACGTGATGGTATTTTCTTTCCATTTAGGCATTTTTTCCTACTTTCATACCTGTTTCTCAATTTTCTTATTTTTGATGTACTCCAACAGCGGTGTTGTCCGTTTGGCTGGAACCAAAAAAAAAAAAAAAAGGTAGAGATGTGAACAGATGCTGACGTTTGCTGCTACTTATATGCATCTGAATCTCAGTGATTCACAGGAAAATAATCATCAGTGCACATAGTACTGTACCGATGAGCTCTCTGGTCTTGGCCTCTATCTCTCCCAGCAGAGTCTCAGGGTTGGCCATAGACTTCTCTTCGTCACAGGAGTAATTCTCCAAGAACCGCTTATATTCTGGGTCTGAGGGAGTTTCAGGCCCAAGATGAGTATTATTTAAAGCAGCAGTTTGATCATCAGAAATTGATTCTCTCTGCATTTTAAATCCACGAAGGAAGAATCTATTTACAAACTAAATATCATGTCTACTAAATTTGTATTTCAGTACCTTCTTCAATGCTCCCGGCCTTGGCATCTTTCTTTTTTAGCTTCTTCTTGGAGATTTTCTGGAAGGGGGCGAACTCTACTACTGCAGGATACTCCTGGCCTGAGTAAATATTGAAACAAAAAGCAGCTCATCATTTAACAAACCAGCTATCAGACAGTAACAATGGCAACAAGGGCTCTAAAGCCACCTCTCCGTCTGTTAATTTTCAGCCTGTAGCAGTAGAACAAACATGCTTTTGTTTGCATTTAATATAGCGATATAGATTGCAGTGTGTGCCCACATTCATCAGCCACCATGCCGGCAAAACAAAGCCAAACTGAGTTTAAACAGAACCAAGACATACCCTTGTTGTCAATGAAGACATAACCATCAAATCGGTCCCTAAACAGCAGGATATCTTCAGGGCTTTTAAAGTTGATGTATGCTCTGGAGAACAGGTGTGGATAAAGACTGTGGAAAGACAAAAAGAGAAATAAACATCCGACGACAAGAATTCCTATCATAAACACAAGTATGATGTAAGTTATTTGCTGATGTTTACCTTTGATCAGCTGGAAAGAACTCAAAATAGTCATAGGATGGAAGTGGGCTGAGCTGTTCCTCTAGCTGGTCCTTTGACAGGTTAGGTGGAAGCCTTCGAAGCACCACCTGTAATCAGCCATTTACACGTTATTATTATCAGTTTACCAGGAAGAAACTTGTTTTTAATTTGTGCATAAAGGTTCGCGTCAGGTCTTTTTGAGCCCTCACAGAAACACATATTAGAAGTTGATGTAATGGCTCTTATAACGTCCGTGGTGGGTTTGGGAGGAAAAAACATGATGTTATCACAGTTATTTTCGGTCAAATTATCAAATTTCAGATCAGAAAGACCAGACGCGGTTACAAACTGGTGTTGTGCAGGGTGAAAGAGGTTGCTTACCAGGCACAAAATTGCATTGTGGGAAGTGCAGGATGCAGCATTTTTGGTGTGGCCCTTTAACTCCTTAAACCTCACATATTTAGCTCATTTTGCTACATTTGTATCTGGTCTTTTCTTTGCTTGTTTCTAGCTCACCTCTTATAATTTCTTGTATTTGACTGGAGAGTTTGACACAACAACATTTCACTACAGGTACCTGTACGTATGCGACAAAGTGAATCTTGAATCTTGGATCTAAAAAAACATAGTATACAGATATGATACTGGCTGAGTGGGACAAGGTGGCTTTACTTTTATTAATTTTAAAGGTATTTAAGGGAAAATACACAGGGACATGTTTATTTGATCTTAAAGGTCCAGTGTGTAAGATTTAGGCAGCTAACTCATTGAATATAATATTAATAAATATGTTTCCAATAGTGCATAATCGCGTGGAAAAATAAGTATTGTTGTGTTTTTCGTTACCTTAGGGTGTTTACTTCTACAGGGGAGCGGGTCCTCTTCCACGTTGTCCGCCATATTGAACTACATGTTTCTACAGTAGCCAAGAATGGACAAACCCAAACCAAACACCGGCTCTAAATGAGGAGATTCACAGAGTTTCGCTGAGTTTTTTTTCCTGCTACATGCTCGAAAGGCTGAGCTGTAGTCTGTTAGTCGCAACTTTAAAAGGTGCAGTGTATTGTTGAACCACCATTTTTCTACAGCAGCCCAGAAGGGACAAAGCAAACACTGGCTCTGGATAGGACCTTTCGCATTCGTCACAAGTTTCGCTGCCATTGTAGCTTCTCCTTCGTGCTTGAAATGAGAGGGTGAGGTGAGGGGTATTCAGTCAGTTGGATTCGGCACCTTCTTCACCACTAGATGCCACTAAATTTTACACACTGGACCTTTAAGACTTAAACAGAATACAAAATTTTAAAGGAATCGATCTGGGCTGTGAGACCCACAGATGGACTATTACACACTCAAATATATAATGTAATAAATACTAAAAAACATTGCTGGTTACTCAGATGCATGTGACACCTCTTTAACTTCTGGGCAATCAATTTGGAAGCCTTAAATCGGGATTAAAGGTACAGTATGTAAGGTTTAGTGGCATCCAGCGGTGAAGTTGTGGATTGCAACCAACTGAACCGCTCACCTCACCCTCCCACGAAAAGCAGAAAAGGTCCTATAAAGTCCGTTTGGGTTTGTAGAAACATGGCGGTTCAACATGGCGGTCTCCATGGAAGAGGACCCGCTCCCACTAAGGCAATAAATACAGAATTATTCTTATTTTCAGGTTAATATATACAAATGAAAACATAGTTATGGTTATCATATTTTATTTCTTACCCTTTTCGACCTTTAAGGGCATGAAATGTTGAGATGTTGTGTTTAATACAAGCACAACATAAACCGGACATGGTGTGAGAATGTTCTGTAGTCAGTGTTTACTACATTTCAATGAACATTATGTGCAAATATGAAGAGGAGGGATGTGAAATCTAGTCTGACATGAGGTTTTTTTAGGCTCCAGGTTGAATCTGGTTCTTGCTGCTCCTTGTCGCTGTCCGCGGTTCTGAAACGATCCCTCCTTCCCTCCTTCCCTCCTTTCCTCCATACCTCCTCCATGTCTGCTTCCCCGCGCGGCGTAAACAATGCGACGCATCTGCCCGAGCGCTCGTCCACCTACCTTGGTGAAAACCTCTTTCTTCTCCTCTTTCTGCTTGGCGTTACCCGGAGTGTTGTCCTGCTCCCTCGGGATGTCTCTGAACTGGATCTCGACGACGCTTTTCTCCTTGCCCACGGTCATTTGGTCCTTTTCAGACCTCATTTCTCTCCATCTCCCTCTCTCTCTCGCCCGTGTTAAGTCACCGGTGTGCTCGCGAGAGTACAGCGGGCTAATATCGCGAGCTGGAGAGAGGGTTTAAAAAGACAGCTTTGTTATGATGGCAGTCTGAACCGTGTCTGTGGACAGACAACGTGCTGTAAGAACACATACACGGGAAGTGCATGCTCCATTTGTCTCTCTATTTCTGTGCTTGTTGTTTTAGATTGCTCTGTGGGACTGTATGAGTATTTCAATTTTTAATTTTGCTGAAGGGCTTTTTGTGGAGAGCACAATAATATATTAATTTTACTGACCTCAGAAGTCATTTTTGTATTTCAGACTTACAATGAGAGATTTATTATATACAAAAGAAATCAGATAGTTAGAGTTCACACACTTTAATGTTCGCTATAAACCTGTCTCTGTGTCAGAGGCAATCAAACAGGTGGCTCAAACACAACCCATGTGGATCTTATTAGCTATTAATGATTCTTTTTTATCAAAGATCACATTCATTTGTCATTATCCCGTGCACCATAACAGGAAGCTGACCTACACTTCATCATGAAATGTAATGAAATCATATTTGTTGTTTTATTGTGCGACTCTTTTTTTTTAAAATTTATACATGAAATACATTTTCTCAGTGGGAGTTATCCTAGTGAAAATACACACTTGAGTCCTGTCATCCTCCTGACATCCTCCTGACAAAATGTGCAACAACAATGTCCACGAATCACATGATCAACACAGAGTAGTATCACTGAAGGTCACGGAAAGACCAAAGAGAAGTCGTCTTACTCCATGTTGTGTATATGAGATGACATTATGTAAATCTCATTATTCAAATTATTTCCGAGATGTTTTTTAAAGATTGCAGGTTGTCTAAGACACACTTGAAAAGAATAAAATCAAGTTTTACTTCAGTCAAAGTACATCATAGTAAACTTAAAGTACTAAAGGTAAAAGTACTCACTACGCACGAGCGTCTAAATCATAATAAAGTAGAGACTATTACTGGATTATATGAATGTTTACACCACTTTAATGATGCAGCTGAAGATTTTAATTACTTTATATACTGCTGGGTAGATTGTGAGATCAATGCAATACATCTTAACTTATAATAATAGATTATATTATAAATATATTTTGTATTATGAATCTGAAACTGCCAAGAAACAAAATCAATAAATGCAGTGGAGTAAAGAGTACAATATTTCCCTCTGAGCTGTAGTGGAGTATTATAAAATAATATAAAGTGAAATCAGTAAAATAGGAACGATACTTGATCGTTACTGTACAACAATCCTAACCTATGTGCAACATGTCAAATTCGACCAAGGCAAGACACCCCTTATGGTCGTGCATCTGGTTTTTAAATATCAAAATCACAACCATCAGGACTGCTGTCGATTTGTGGATTTTCAGCAAAGATCAGCGGATTTTTCATAAAAATCTCCGCTGCAGCACAACTTTAACTTAACACAACTTTTTGCACCAGTGAAAATAAATCCAGTCCAGCCTGTTGTGCAGTCACGTCCCGGTGATGTCCCGGTGATGTCCCCCTGTGTTCTGCAGCTGGTTGGAGTCAGTTAAGCAGTGCCGCAGCTCTCACTGTCACCGTGCAGGTCCGGAGTCTGGCTGCCTGGAGCGATGCTGCCCACTGAGCTCCAGGAGTCAGGGTAGGAGGACTGGCTCACAGACCGCCCGTGAACGTCTCGGCAGGGAACTGAGTGGGAGAAAAAAAATGTAGCTCTACAAGGTGACTTCTTTATTATTCATTTACATTTATCAATCAATCATCAGCGCTATGGGGATTTTTTTTTTTTTTTCTGAGCACAAGATGATGAAGTGACCGTGAACTCACCACTGAGGAAAGTTTGCCTTCCACTGCTGCTCTCCACACACAGCCGAGGTTTCTCTGGTGTCGACACGGAGCTCTTCAGGCTGGGGACATACGTGGAGCAGGTGTCCAGGTCCCGGCACACCTTGTCTTGGCTGTAAATCACGGCCGACTTAGACGGAGTACAGCCCATGTCTCCTGGAAGTCACTGCAGCCGCTCTCCATTGGAAATAAGGTCCAGGAGGCACAAACAAGGAAATACCGAGGGGTGGAGGAGAGCTGTTTGTTTCCATTCGAGGGTCGGAGACCTCCTCACTCCTCCCCTGAGCCAGAACATGACATTTGAGATGTAATGGCCTGAGCTCCACACTGGTTCACACCTCTGCAGGGGTTAGAATTAAGACTTTACAGCTTACATACTTTAATATTTCATAACAAACGTGTTACCACTTTAAATCATAATTAATATATATTTTTTCCACAAAATATTTGGTTTAATATTCCTTTTTTTTTTAACAGCAGCCATCTTGACCTGAAACAGTAGTGCAAACGCAGGTGTTAACAGTGATGCTAATTAAGAGTGAAGGACCGGAAAGGTTCTGCTGCAATAAATGGAACAGAGCCTTAATTAGTATAATTGGAAACACCTGTGATGACCTTACTGTTCCATGTTAAAAAAAAAGTCTCCTCTGTTGTATAACTAGCAATAACTTTCAGGTTAATTATCACAGCATTGCTATAAGAAAATGTCTTTTATTAAAAGTCACACTGTAAAATGATCATCTCTGTTCAAACATGTTAGATTTTAGTATGCAAGGTTTCATGCTGCAGTAAGTTAAATTAAATTAAAAAGGACTCATCAGATTTATGAGGATCATGTCACAACAGTAAGTAGAAAATAGGCGTGTGGGTAGAAAATTAATATTAAAACATTTACCAGCCCTATCGCCACGACGACGTGTGTTCTGTCTTTACAAATCAAACACTTTATTTTGATCGACACAAAACACAGATCTGCTAAAAAAATCTTTTTAAGATAAATGCATGGTTTATTTTATTGAATTGCCAAGAAGAACTGTTTTCATCCAAACTGCTTGTATTTAGCTGGCTCTTTATTCAAGGTGTAAATCCACAGGTTAAGCAACACAGAGTGTCCTGCCATAGGCAGTAATAAGTGACGAGAGTCTTTTAGATCGGACGTGAGGTGTGTGGCTGCGTTCGCTCTGTTCAGTCAAGTTTAGTCAAGAGGACCACATGTTCCCAGTATCTTCAGGCTTAACCCAAGATTCAATGCTAAACCAAGTACTCAACCCCTTAACCAAGGCACATGTCAATTCCCCTTTTTAAAGTGCATTCTTGCAAAAAATGACTATGATGTACAGCGGGTGCTGTATATAAATTCACACTCTTACTCATGTTCATAATGTTCACAACGGCGTGTTCTATGTTTTGTCACTTACACAAACAACCATATCTAATGCACAAGAGGGAGAATCCACAAGAAACCTTTGGTGGAGAACAAGGCGCCAAAGTTTTGGTTTGACAGTCGTCCTTGGGCTTAGATATGTGTACCTATGACAACCTGTTGCTACGACAGTTCCACCTCCTTTTGCAGGATGACATCACGTGCTGGTGTCTGACAACGTGTCTAACATCACATCGCTCTCGTACATGTCGCACTCCAGGGTTAATGATAGTCGCAGAGGGGTCTCGAGCATCATCTTGTCCTGATTTGACATGGGTGTTTCCAAGGACATGATGCTGGTGTCTTCCAATCTTGGAGTGGCTAGAAGGTCACCGGGCTCCGACGTGTTCAGCATCTTCATCAGCGCTGGAGTGTTCAAGCTGCCTCGCACCTTGTCGTTGATGTCTGTGCCTTAGTGGAAACAAACGACAACACATCTTTGAATATTCACTGGTATGCGAGAGCAGTTAGTTGAATGTTTGGCAGAAGAGGAAAATGTTGGCCACCACATCAAACATCTCATTTGACTGTTGCGGTATCTGGCTAGCTGCCACAGAGATTTCAGCTATCAGTATATCTGTATCCTACCGATATAGGCATCCGTGTCACCGATGTACATCTCAATACAGTGGCCGAGCATCGTCACCGAGAAAGTGTCGTCCCTTTTCAGCCCCAGTGCCTGCACAGAAAGAAAGCAAACCAACGTCAAGCATTTCTTACAAAAACATTCACTGTCGAATCAATCAACCGATCACAGCTGAGGCTCCCTTTAACTACCCCACCAACTGACCCTAAGTTTTTTCAAATGGTTGACTAGGCAGTTAAACTTTTTCTTCTTTAAATCATTTTGATGCTACACTGATTTGTAATCAGGTGAATTGCGTCTCTGTCAAAAAAAATATCAAAAAGACGGCATGAAAAGGCACAATACCGTATGAAAGTAGTCGATAGCGCTCTCAAAGTCGCCCATGAGGCTGTGTACGTATCCTATGGCAGCGTAGGTGGAGGCATGCTGGGGGATTAACACCAGCGCCTGACGGTGGTACTCCAGGGCCTGGTCATACTTCCTATAGAAACAAACATTGTGATACACAAAGACATCAGATATCAATGGAGTCAGCAAAATGTCATCATCAGATGTCTGCAGAACTGTGATAAAATACAGCGTATCATACTGTACGTTTCCATGACTGTTTAGTCATGGAATGACAGCAAATACAGCTGATTGGTAACCAGGATAGAGTCACTGATTCAAAGCACCAAAAGCCAGGCTCAGCCCATACCTTCAATCTGCAGAGCGCCAGCAGTTTCAGGCTAGCAGTGTGTGACATTTACAGACAAGGAACGCAAAACCATGTGCATGTTTACGAAGTTTACCATTTTAAATTCAGCAAGTTTAGCTTATTTTCTGCTCAATCCATCGCTCCACTCTGGTACTGCAACACTACTGCACACCTTTAGGTGGCATCATTGACGTGTCTACAGCAGCAAATATTTTGACAAAGGCTGGCAGGTGTGCAGATCTAGTCTGACGAACAGGTTTCCTCGTGGCCACCTGCCTACTGATGGCGAGTTTGTGAGCAGAGTATCTGCCAATTTCACGGAGGCGGCATGACTAAAACTTTTTTTTTTTTTTTAAATGTATAGGAGAAAGAAATAAAAAGGACAACGCTGGAAAGAGCCCACAACTCCTCCGCACATGATTATTGCTAAATATACATTTCTAATCGCATGTGGTGGAAAAACACACAGACAAAAGAAGACAGAGGAAGTAAACGAGCGACCATTTTGGAAAGGTGCAGAGAAAAACAACAATATAACAGATCGATGTCACCAAACAGTGTACAGTAACCATTTCTGAGTGGTTACTGTAGGCTCATTTGTTTACATGAGGAATGGAAACAAGAAAAACACTGACGATGTCTCGATGACGCACCAACAACCTACGAGGCGTTCACTTTGCGTGGATGAAACAAAAAAGAAAAAGAAAAGCACAACCTTTCAATACAGCTCCACTCAGCTTCCACTCGTGTGGCACACATTCTGCAAGCCCCTTATATCTATTGAGTGGTGGCTATGCATAATTCATTAAAGGGTTTTTTCATGAATTCTCAATGAGCGCTCTACCTATGCTGAACGACTGCGACACAACAAGTCGTTAAGCACGTCTCTGAAAATAGCAGGACGGTTGAAAAAAAAAAAAATAAAAAAAAAGGAAAGGAATGAACAAATTAGAGGAGCGTGCGCTCCAGCCAGTCTTCTTTAATTATCGACTGAGGCTAAATTTAGCCTCTCGTGCTAGAACTATATGCGCTAACTCACAGCAGACTGTGAAATCCAAGATGCCAATTAGAAAAAGGGAAGCGCTTCGAGTGGCATCGTTCATTCAAACAGAAACACGGCACAGGAAGTTCGGCTCCATACTTACTTCAGTTTCCGACACACGTGACCCAAGTTGTTTAACAGAGGCTCCCATTTGTCCACAGTGACCTTACATTTGAAGTGACAAAAAACATACATTAAGTAACGCCTATAGAGACGTGGCTCATCATTCACACATTATATTTATTCACTTAAATAAATCATCGCGTACCTCGTTGCCGATGGCTTTGATCTTCTCCATTGCATCAAGAAACAACCTCTCTGCTGTCTTCCAGCTGGAAGAGTAAACATGAAAAACATTCTTACAGCGCATCTTCATTTTCAATGAAATAATATCAATGTACGTATAATCTGTGTACCCTGTGTGTGTGGCTGCTGTTCTATCTTTTACGTCAGGTGCATTATGGGTTACTTAAAGCTGTGTATATACACAGTGTCCTAGCTCTGAAGGGAGCAGGATTGGGTCAGTTTCCTGTTTTGCCGGTCCTGTCCGATCGTCAGGTTTAAACCGCTCTGCTTTTGTACGTTTGTCATTACCAGCTGACCTGAAGAAGCAGCAGCTCGGTGCAGACAGTGTCTTCATGGTGAGTTTGTGAGATACATTGCTGTAAAGTTAATAAACGACCTGATAATTTTGACTTTTTGATATAACTCTAACACAGCCATGTCCCTGAGAACTGTCATGTCACTCATGTTTATCACGTTTGCTGTGTTAGACATCAAACCTCTATTTCTTAAAGTTTTGTAACACCTGGTGGGTTGAATAGCCCAGTCAACAGTTCTCACAGGAACTATTTCATCATCTGAAAGTAGTTGCAATAAAAATGGTGCACTGCTACTGCTGTGTGTCAATAACATTTATGCTAGTGTTAAACTAGAGGAGTTAGTGTTATTGTGTGTGTTTGTGGCTGCATGACTCACTCTCCGTTTTGAAAGGCGACCACCGCCACCTCGTGTATGACAAACGGGTCCTCTGGAGCGATACTAAGAGCCTGGCTGAAGAAACGTTCGGCCAGCTTGGAGTTGTTGGTCAGGCCGTACTCCAGGCCGATGTAGAGCATCGGTAAGTGACACCTGGATGAGAGAGTGCAGGAGACGTCAAACAAGACCAAAAGTATCTCTGGCTTATATTTGAATTAAATCTGAGTTCAGGAGCCTGAAAAAGTGACTATCTCCACCCACCCTTTCATCAGCTGAGCAGCAGTGAAGTAGGCAGCCATGGCTTGGTCATGCTCGCTCTCCACTGCAAACGAATGGCCATATGCAATCCATGCAGGACCATATGTCCTCTCCAGCGTGGTGGCTTTACTACAGGAGACACACAGTAAGCAATATGTAAAACTGAACATAAGAAAAACAACCAGTAATGTGGTCTCAGACAGGATGTAAAAAGGAAGCACATCCTGTGTGTATAGACGTACCTCAAGTATCGCCGAGCATGTTCGTTTTTGTGGCCAACCATGAGATAATAGCATCCAACAGCAAACCAGGATACCTGATAACAAGGTGTTTATTTAGTTATTAAATACTGGAAATTATGTAAAAGGGAAACAGGTGTGTAGGCATGTAGTTAAAACACTTACTGGGTTGTTGGGATACAAGTCTACAAGTTTGTGCGAGAGGTAAAACAACTCTGCAGAGGAAAAAAAGTTCAAATAAAGCAAGATAAAGCAAATACTGATGTGTAGGCCAAGCAGTTAAATGAAACAATCTTTAAGCACGAATTAATGGTTTATATGTATTTTACCATTTGCTTTGCCAAGCTCCACCAAAGTTCCTATGTGGACTGGTAAACAGTTGGCATGGAAGGGATCTTTAACCATCACCCTGAAATAAAAGAACAAAACAAACAAAGCTGCATTTAATGGTTTTTACATTATCAGTCAACAGTTAAAAGCAATCAAATCTGTATTAACCATTTGTCATTATAAACTAAAATCCATCAAAATTCACACACATACAATCAACGGTAACTTGGAAAAGAAACATCTGCAACAGCTGGTTTATAAATGATTTTAAAAGACAAATACCTGATTTGAATGTTTATGTTACATATTATTTAATACTAGTAAATTACAGTGATTGGGCCAATTCAACACACAAACATGAACGACAAACAAACTGAGAGGAAACCTGGAGACACCTACATTGACGTGAGTTTGTGGCACATCTTGAAATCACAGTTATAATAATGCCTCTCGGCAAGAGACACCACGACATCCAGGTTGTCCTGCAGACCATTGACCATCTCTGGTACCACCAGATCACTGGGCTTGTTATACTGCAGTGGGAAATGGGGAGAGACAGAGTGTGTGTGTGTGTGTGTGTGAGAGAAAGGTGGGTGTAAGGTAGAAAAGAAAAGAGAAAGCAAGGAGAGGAGACAAGGAGACAGATGAAGAGGGGTTAGAACAAAAACAGGACAGAATATTCATAACAGGCATTTGCATTTCAATGTATACTGACTGTATACAAATGAAGCTCTGCAACACTGGAGAGCACCATTTGGTGTGTGTGTGTGTGAGCTCTCTTAGAGCTCAAATTAAAAAGGACAAGGCAGGACGTGTGTATCTGAGATAGAGTCAAAATGAACTGGTTTATTTTGCGTATTATCCTGTGCAACAATGTGGCTCAATTATGTTCTTTTAATAATTTCTGGAAAACATTAGAACAATGGTGTGTCTATGGCCCAGAGGAATAAGCTCTCATCAATAAGCTTCATCACTGGCCTTTGTCTTTTCATGGGATTAGTTGATAATAAGAAAAATATAAGGCAGAGCCGTCCTACCTTCTTTAACTTATTCTCAAATAGGAAGTGTAACAGCTCCTCTTCTTCCTCGGTGCACTGCTGACTCAGAGGAAGTGAGTCCAGGAAGTCTTTCTCTATTGGAAAATAAACAACACCTTTCACATATTTTATACATTTTTTACAAGTTATTGAAACGATAATAAATATCTGTAGGAAATCAAAAGATCAGTGCACATCACGGCTGTAGACCAGTCTCACCTTCCTGTGCAGTCAACATGTGGTGGGACGTTAAAAGGTCAAAGGCTTCAAAGCAGTACACATCCAGTTTCAAGGCCTCTTTGTAGCTGGAGGTGGCCAGTGGTCTGTTGTCCATGGCATCATAGATTTTACCCCGCAGGAGGCAGATGGAGCTGCTGACCTGAAATATATCACAGAGGGAGGAGAAGTGAGAGTCTAGTTGCTCTTAGTATATAATTTTATATAGCGTTACAGTTCTGCCCACAACAATAACAAGACTGGACTTAGGCAGCAATTCTCACATCCTGACATCAGTGACATCGCTGGATATTACACATTAAACTCAGTGTCGACGAGTCCATTTTTAATTTGTGTTATTTGTCCGATTTATGTGCACTTGTTTCATTTCAGCTCAGAGTCGTTACTCTGTTTTGCTGCTGCTCCCGTGTCTCCTTTCTCTGCCCTCTTTGTTGTGCGTTTTGCTGAGGGTGAGGACACACACGGAGCGGTCCAGAGGAGACACAGGCGACTGTACCGACCGTCAAACGGCACACTAACAAGCAGATTTTAAAAATGATGGATTTTATTTTTAAATAAGGTGTGAGACGGATCTAATTTATGCGTGGTTCATGCGTGTGTCAATTAATTTTCAACATATCAATCGCAACTACACAGGGCTGAGAAGTCAGGACACTTTCTAAATTTGTTGGCAGCTGCATATTTCCAGCAAGAGCCCTCAACAAGTACAATTATTTAAACAAAGTGTGGGTGTGATGTGGATGGTTTTGAGTCGTACCACCGACAAACAAATCACCGGCTGGATGGAGTACACTGCAGTATTTCAGTAGCAGCCCAAACTTACAGCGGCAGGGGACATGTCCCAATCCTTAGTCGACTCTGGTGTCCCGTTGTCCTCTTTCCCACTCGTGTCCAGCAGCTTCTTACTAGCTGGCTCCTCTGCGTCCAGGATATCCAAGGCCTGCTGGAACTCTTTGGCAGCATACTAGACCAAAACAGTCAGAATATTGTGAATCTAAAGCATAAAGAGGCAGGTGTTTAGAGCCGATACAGGATGTATTATTTTTGCAGGTACTTACATGACACCTAGCAGCAAGATACTGGCAGGCTCCGTACAGCTGTGTGTGAGAAGAGAAGAGTCATGTAAATATCACATAGCATCAACGCACACACACACACACACAAACCTTGCACATTTACCTTGTCAAGTTTTCGTGAACGGAGGGCATGGGAGGCTCTGTGGTACTGTGAGGTCAAATAAAGGCACTGAGCAAGCCAGTAGATATCCTGGGGATCCTCTGCACGCCAAACAAAAGAGAGTCAACACTGACAGTGAGCACACAGCAACACCGCAGCTGTTTCATCCTCCACCAGCATGCAGTGAAGTTTCTTTCCAGCTGTGATGGTACGTAACAACGACACAACACACCCTTGTACCCTTAGCTGACAGATTCACTACGCTATCAGCCTTCAGCTGCTCACAAACAGTTAGTAACGGCGCTCACTCACCGTGAGAAAGGGACGCTATCTTGTCGGCCCAGAACAGAGCACTTTGATACTGTTGCTGTAGACACACACACAAAGACACAAAGAGTCACTCAGGTTCAGTTTTCCTGTTGTTGTAGTCGGTTGGCTGACTGGCCAAACAGACAAACTGTGGATGTTTGTAGCCACTGACGCCAGGTTTGGCTCTCAAGCTTTAGCATTAGCTGCTCAAAAATAAAATGATAGTTACCTGGTCAATGTACTGTCGAACTCGCTTTCGAAGTCTGTCCAGATTCATTTTGATGTTTTCTTATCGACTCGTCAAAAGTGTGTCATTCTCAGAGACAGAGGCGGGAAAAAAAACAGTGTATAAAACTAAAACAGGACGTGCTAGCCGTGCTAGCCTGTTAGCTGCGTAAAATCAAATCCGCGGCTTCTTTCTGCAACGGGTGTTCAGCAAATTGTGCCGTGTGGAAACTACATACTGTGGACAGATGGTTCCACATCAGTTCTCTACAACTAGCTGTAAAAAAAATAATGTTAAGACATATAAAAACATCTTTTAATAACAAGCCGTTATTTATTTATTTATTTATTTATTTATCTGTTTTTATCGTTTTTTGTATTTGTTTATTTATTCTATGTATTAACTTTTCCATTCTTTGTCATTGTGTTATGTTAGATAGATAATAATAAATAATAAATATATAATAATAAATAATAAATAAAAATAAAAAACACAGAAAGGGACAAGGTTCCCATTAGTGGGACAAGGACACTTAAACAAAAACACAATGAATTATATGATTGTTTAAAAAATAATACAATTGTATGGGCATAAAAAAAAGACATACACGTTTATTTAATCAATGTATTAATTTATTGAAATATAGCATTACAAAATCATTCTGGTTTTGAGTATTACATATTCTACTGAAGTAAAAAAATGCCATGCATACATACATAGGGCTTAATGTGGAAGTAACAGAGACTCTTTATTTTGCAGAAAAACACAAGGCATTTTATTCCTCTGCAGGACTTGCAGTGTCGTGCTTGATTGTATTAGTTTCAGATTCATCGGGAGAGGTGGGAAACGTTTCATCAGTGTTGGAAGTTTTATCGGCTGCAGGATTCTCATTTGCACCTGGTGAGATGGATTTCTCAGGTACATCTGGTTCAGGGGCGGCGGATGTCGCTATGTCCTGCTGTATCTCTGTTCCTGTGCCTTCTTTCTCGCTGGGCTCTTTGCTGTCTTCACTTGCCTCAGTATCTTCTTTGCCATTGGCCTTGTTGCTTGCAGGTTTGTGTGTGGTTGCATCAGTGCTGATCTTTTGGTTTTGGTCACTGCACTTTTTGGTGTCTTTTTCTTGCCCCTGCTATTGAAACATAAAATAAAATTCTTATAAAGATCACATGATGCAGCAGTCATGTTACTTTATCTAAAAGGGAAGAGAAAAAATGTGTAACCTTTTGCTGATTTGCTGTTCCTCGTGGGTAACGTGCAATGCTGTCCATCACCTTGAGAGTTTTGAGCCAGTCCTCGTGCCAGCTCCTCACATTATAGTGAGGCCTGCACTGGCTCAGACGGTCCAGGATCATTTGATTCTCCTTGGTAATACGTAGCAACTCCAGCTGTCGCTTCTCCTTGCCAAGGCTACAATGCGAATAAACACATGCTTTACAACCGGGGTTTTTAGTTTCACGGGCCACCTTATTTCTTGGCAGTACAACTTGTTGCCCCACTTAAATTCACTCACAGTTCTGCCACAACTAACCTTTTCCTCTCATAATCATTCCTGTTGTCAACTCCTCCAGTCGTCCTCATGATATGTGATATTTTCTCCATAAGCATGTCGTTTTCCTTTTGAATCTTCATCGCCCATTCCTCTTCAAGCTTAATGCAATGCAAAGCACAGTATTTACACTACAACATTTCTATTTCAAATTGAGGTTAAAAAAAACCAACATTCTTCTTGTTACTGAGCTGTTCATTTCTCCAACTTTGAGACTTCACTCAAACATCTGCTGCCACCCAATGGACATGATGTGAGGTGAGGTGAAAACATGAGAGATAAAACAGCAAACCTTTTGTTTCTTCAGCCTGAGAGTCAGGTGACTGTAGGTCTTCGGTGGAGTCGTGTTTATTGTTGGTTTGGCTGACTTGACCTAGGGAGAAAACATTAAATTAGTGCAAGGCCATGAAAGGTGATTAACTGCTTGGGGGAAAAAAAAGGTTACTTTGGTTGGTTTGTGATTACAGTATAAGCTTGAAGTGTGTCTTCCCAGGTGTACAGTGATGGCAGATTATTAAATCACTTCACAAAGTCTCCAAACCTTTCCCCGGTGTAACTCATATGAAGCCGTGTCCCATTTCTGCTGCAGATATTTATTTCCAGTGGGAAGCAGGGGTTGATATGCCAGATGTGTCATGGCCCTGTCAAGACGAAACATTAAACAAAGATGTAATATTGCAAACCTCTCTACTCCTACCATAAAGAAACATGCATTTTATGGATATTTTGCACTGTAGTCCAGAATTAATCACTTAAAAGTCAACAGCATTGCTAGCTAATCCAGTCCCTCAGGCCTCCCTGACTCACCTCGCAGTGTGTGGCTGCCTCGGTGTCTTCATATCACAGCTCTTCATCTGCCCATACGAGTGTGTGTTCATGCTCTGAAGCGTGCAGGTCGACTGGAGCTCAGAGACTGCAGTCTGTTTTCTGCCAGTCATACATGGTTGCCATGACAGCAGCTGGAGGGATGAATGAATGGTTTCAAACGATGTGCTTGTTTAGCAAGTTCCACACAGAGAAAAAACGCACACGGGCATAGAGATAGGCTAATTAGTGAGGAGACTGTGGAGAGAGTGGCTGTAAAATGAGCTGCTGTGTGAAGACGCTGTTCCACACGGTTTCAGAGCTGTTTTTTTTTTTAAACATGCTCGTGCTAATTCCAACCATTCATGCCTGCAAGGACAATAATAAAAATTCTGAACACTGATCAGACTTTCTGCTCGAGTCAACAGATGTGTTAAACACGCTAACGGTGAATTAATTCAATCAAATGTAGAATTCAGCGTACAGGATTCAATCAATGAGGTCAAGGGCATGCATGCTCATGTAGTATACTGCAACCTTGGTAACAGTTACTTGGAAACTTGCATCAGAGCAACTGAAAGTAACAGACTCAAACACTGTTCATGCAGAAGACACCCACAGACACAGAAAATTTCGTAAACCAGACACTAGGTTGATGCATGATCATGAAAAACATTGTTTTGACATTGAAAAAGTGTGTTTAAAGTTGAATTAAATTAAATACATACACCATACAGCACTGTATACAATGCTGTCTTATTATGTTATCATTTAAAGTACCCTATACGTTTGGGAAAGCACAACACAATAGAGCATATGGTGAAAGATTTGTTGAATGAATCCCAGCGAGGGCGACGTGACTTCATGAATGAACATCTCCATTACAACACTCCCCCCTACTGACTACAGCTGGCCATGACGATTTTTTTGCTGCAACTGAGATCACAACTGTTAATAATTCAAATCCCATGCCAGTATGAACAAGCAAAGCACGCACGAATCTTTAATAGATCACAGCGTAATGGGTCATTATGTCACTCCTTTTAATGCACCATGATAAACTCTGAGGTACTTTTTTAGGGCTCAATATTAATATGTAACACCTACCTGAGCATTACGTGTACAACCAGCTATCAGTGCACAAACAATATGTTCTCAAATGATCGCACATGTATAATTTTATAGTGTATATTGAGTATATTACAGAATAATGCAGCTGTGTACTGTGGGGATTGTTGTAAAGCTGTCATGGCGAAGGGCGATTCTTCATGTCTGACATCTCCCCACAGATGCCTTCACAAGCCAATTAATTGTTTCTCCCCCTAGCGCAGTCACATCTCGGTGCATTGGAAGAGACCTCATGAATGAATTATGGGCAATAAAACGTTTCCAGACCAATTTGTTACTTTGTTGTATAAGAGAGGGGATGTGTTGATGGGACAGATGGCAGATACCAGGGTGATAAAAAACAGGGACCGGGGAGTTAGGTGCCTTTCAATCTCTCACATTCTGTCTTTCAAAAAATAGAACTTTCTTTGCAATGTATGCAGCTGAGTGACAAATTGGGACATTGCAAAAAATCATATGCACCCTGCTTTGGATTTAGTGCTTCCATTCAGTTGCATAATAGGAAGAATCATAAGGCTGTTCTGTAAACTCTGCATACAGAGTACTATTTTTCTACAGTGAATCACAGTGCATGTGCAGCAGTTAGGATTTGTTTGACACTTTCATCTTAAAAATGAATATGAATCTCTATGAGCTGACCCAAATAAATCACAAATAAAAAACACAAATAACTGTCTACAAAAGTATTCACCCCCTTCCAAGTCAATATAAAGTGGAGGCAGCTGTGGCAGCAGTCTACGTTTGTAGGTCTGCGTCTTGGTAGCACAGCTGGACGCTGCGTATTCCACTAATTCTTTGTGAAATTGTTGGAGTGGCACTTTGTTTTGATGTGCCTGTGCCAAACAATTTCAATATGACCAAATAGTTTAGTCTCATAAGACCATTTTCAGAGTGTCCCATGTGGAATCTGGCAAACGTCAGCACAGATCTCGTCCATTAGTCATACATACTTGAGTCTGTAGGCAAGAGTCAGGACAGTAACATTCACAGCTGTGATAAATACAGAGTCTCTACTGTAGCCTGTATGCTTTTTAGTCTGCAAGAACCGATGCACCTAGAGGAAAACCGCACAAACAAACGGAGAACATGCAAACTCCACACAGAACAAGCATGGACCAGGAGAGAAGAGGCCTCCTGGTGGCGTCACTCGTGGCCTTGACACACAAACACTTTCGAGCGTAAGCTGCTCTCAACAGATTTACAGCTGTGCCAGAATGTTTTCCCTTTCATGACTGACCTTACTTGACTTTGAGGGCTATTCAGTGCTTCAGAAATGTTCTTTCCCGCATGTCATTTTAAAAAGGGCCCGGTAGTCATGCAATTGGCTTGACTTACGATTTTCTGTTGCATATCTGTAATAGATTTTGTGTAGAAATTTGTTTTTTTGTTGTTGATGATCACTGTCAAGACTCCAAATGACTTCCGTGTGATTGAATGAGTTGAAAAGTTAAATACTTTTTTTTTTATAAGCTGCGTTAAGTATTACCATCAATTAAGAAGGGAGATAATGACGTATTTAAGATAATGAAGCTTGTTTTCACGTCCTCTTCAGAATGGCAGGGGATGCTAGCAGTTTCAGGAAGTCTCACTGGTGGGTCTTCCATTGTCCCGTTGTGGGAATAAGTACTTAGAAAGATGGTCTCTCAGGGACGAGGGAAGAACAGGAAGGACCTGATACACATCTCAGCATAACAGAAACGGCGTGCATGTGTGTGTAATGTTTTTCAGATGACACCGTTCTCAATACTAAAGCATCAGTGCATAGGTTTTCAAGCGGTGTAGTTGTGGATTGCGGCCCCTCTCCACTCACCCTCCCAAACTACAGTTTCTTGTCTAGAGCCAGTGTTTGGTTTGTACTTGAGAGTTCTTGTTTTTAGGTGATTATACACTAATGAAAACACAATTCTGCATATTGGATTCCATTTCTGCCAAACTCTTTCAATAGAGGCCCCTAAAATCTTACACATTGGACCTTTAAAGCCAAGATGCACAAACACCGTCTCCCCTGTTGGCCACCGTGTCTCCGCTGATCGAGACAAATATCAAGAGTTCCCTCAGAGCTCATATTTTCTACTCTGTGGCTGTGGCCAGAGTCATAGTGACATCAGCATGAGGAGTTTGTGCATTTCCCCGAGGTCGGGATCAAGTATTTTTTTTTTTTTAAATCTGTGTGATGGAAAGTAACTACGGTAACAGGACCCATGAGGAGGTCCTGTTTAGAGGTGACCTACTTGTTAGAATTACTACAATCAAGGAGTTATCTAATGCGGTCCGTCTATGCAGAATATGGCTTTGTTGGAGCAGCCAAACCTTCATCTTCTCTGCATATTCATGCAGCTAGTTGGCTCAAATGTAACACTTTATTTATTATTTTCAGATCAACCTCAAGAGTGATGCATTGTGAATGAACCAGGAAGCTCTTGCCAGCGGATCTCTCGCGTACCCTTAAATGCTCTTTTCGCCACACCCAGTGATCATCTATCAGATCGGTGTTGATGAAGCATTGCTAACGCTGTTTTGACCTTTTTAAAAATAGAAACAGACATTAGAGACATTAGAGTTGACCTTGTTCTGCTATTATCTGGTATGATAGAGAACACTGTACATATTTCATGTTTGACTTTATGCACAAGTCTTTTAGCCCTTCACTTGCTCCTTTCTTTGTGGAAAAAAACCTAAAACAAATGTGTACGGTTTCCTTGGTTAACAGTGACAACACCTTGAGTCTAACCAAATCTGAAAACCCTTCTCACTTGGTTTATAGAAACTAGTTTTAAAGTCAACACAATTTTCAGCTAATGGATGGTAGAATAGGTCTCTGAGCGACTCTGAGGCACTATACTCTCAGTCCCGCTGCTCCATTAATGGAGGCATGGATGCTTTGACTTGGAAATAGGTTTTATCCCTCTAAAAGTAGCTCTTTTGATGACAGTTTGGCGCACACATGCTGCACTTCCTCCTAAATGCAGGAAGTCAGCCCCATTTTAATACTCAAACCCATACAGGCCTGTATCCCGGATAGATCTGCGCTATGAAAGCGTATAAATAATGAAAGATGCAGTCTTTACAAGTCAGGAAAGACCCACAGTGCTGTTACATAACAGTAGAATGAGTTATGAGGATAACAAATTAGGCGAAGTGAGGCCGAGTACAGTAACATGCCGGACTAATCGACTGCAGTAAGCTAACACAAATGCAGATTTCTGCTCTCATTCGTCCTCTTAAATGTAACCTCAGCTTTGCTCACAACTATAAATGTTCTCCTGTTTCCCTTGGCAACTTCACCTCTTCTGAACATCTCAGCTTCTTGGTTACTGGCAAGGTCCCTTGTCCTTGCGTCCTTGCTAAAAAACAAAACAAATTTCTCTCATTAATTAGTATCTGAAAGGATAACGCTCGTTGTTTTGTTGCTCAGTAGTGAGAACTCGATTTTCTAAATGATACAAAACCATTTAATCTTGTTGTTGTGAATGTCTGAAGTCATGGGCTCAACTGGGTTTTTACAAATGACTTGGTCATGGAAGCAACCATATGTCTATATTTTAAAGAATACTGAAAGGTCCTCTACACAGAGCTTTTCAGCTAATTGTTCTAGCTATACTGTATGTATAGAGAGCAGAGTGTATCACATATACTTTACCTGACTACATGCCTACATTTTACAAGTAGGCTACATCATCGCACTGTAGACTTTGAATGTGCGAAAATGAACTTGAAACTAACTTGAGGTGAGGTCGTCTATTATTTTGCTGGTGCATAAATCTTACGGTTGCGTGTTACTGGTGAAAGTGCTGAATTGTGTTGTGTTCAGGTGTTTTCGGGAAGCTCAGGAATCTGGATCATGGGAGTTGGCTGCTGTCACGGAAAGAACGCTGAAAATTGAAGAGAAAAACAACAGAAGCATCATAAACATAATTTTTGATTATGCACCTATTACTGTGCATAATAAAAGTTTGTCGGGCCATGGCCTCACCTATTTATTATCCATCTATGGATACTATTGAAGGCAAGTTCAAATCATAACAGAAGAATAAGTCTGCAAAGGCATTGTGTGAACTGCCAAATCTCAAGTTAATAAAGGATGTCAAAGTGAACAAGTTTCCACTGAACCTGTCTGGTCAAGGAGTGCAAGCGAACGCACCCTCCAGCACACAGTAAAGTAGTTCATGAGGAGACATCCTCCTCGTGCCGGACACTCAAAATAACCCGATAGTATCACATTTATTGTCCACCTACTTGTGTTTTTTTTCTGGTACAAATCCTTACAGTGACTTCTACTGTCCGCACAAGACGTACAGGATGAAGACAGCGAACAGAGCAGGACAGACTGGTTCACTACATGGCAGATCAGTGGCTAAAGAGAAGTGAAATAGCTGAAATATTGATTATCTTATTGGCACTGCAGGAACTAATCAATCACATGACTGCACATGTCTGTATGTTCGGGTAAACTCCGGCTTCATGAGCTCAACTATGTAACCGCAGTGTGACAGCCATATAGAGTAGTGCAATGCATCTCACTGCCATTAAAGAAACACGTTACAAAGAGAGTCACTTCAAGAATAAATACAAAATCAACGAAGCCTCAAACTAAACTGTAAAAAGAAGTAGAAGAGAGGCTAAAAATGGAACGTGTTTTCACAATAAGGAAGTGAATATGTTGATCATGACAATTCTCAGCGGACAGGAAACTCCCAGAGAGATGATTATAAAAGGGCGTGATTTGAGAGTGGGCTTTATTTTAGGCCTTGCGCATCATTAAGGTATGAATGTGTGTGTGTGTGTGTGTGTGTGATCGCTTCTGGGTAAGGTTTAGATGAGGGAGTGGGCAGAAAGGCCAGCGGAAGGGCAGCGACGGTGCCGAACGATGCTTGGCATGAGTGACCGCTGTAGCATTCATTACTAATATCCGCTCACTTGGTCACTGCTCCATTTGACTTTCATGCTTCGGGTGACTAAACAGTGAAGGCACTTCTTGCCTCGTCCTGAAGAAAAGCTGAGAACACCTCTCTCCATCTGTCTCTCCACTGCATGCCTTTGTGACAGGTGTCTCCAAATATAGACTGTAAGAGTGCCATGAAAACACGGATGATCATTAAACACTTGAAATCATGTTGATTACATCTCCAACTGGTCCTGAAGTTGATGAAAATGGGGTTTATTAAACTTCTATAATAATACCACCCAATTAAAGATGTATTAGTATAATTATTATTATCTGGGGGCAGTAGCCGGTTAAGTTTTTGTAAAGCCTCAGCCACTACATGACTCTATTAAAAGTCAAAGACCATACATTTCCTGTTTGTTTAAAGGAGCAGTGTGTAGGATTTGGTGGCATCTAGCGGTGTAGCTGCTGATTGCAACCTTATCGCCTCACCCTCTCCTTTCTAGAATGAAGGAGAAACTACGGTGGCTGCAAAATGTGTGAAAGATGTGACAGACCTGTGTAGAGCCAGTGTTAAGTTTGTCTCTTCTGGGCTACTGTAGATACATGGCGGTTCAACATGGCGGACTCCGTGAAGGAGGACCCATGGCATCTGTAGATATAAAAGACTCCTTCTAAGGTAACAAAAACGTAATGATTCTTATTTTCCTGTGATTAAACACTGATGAAAACATAGTTATGAATAATATATTTAGTTTTTGCCGTATTCTGTAAATAGAGCTTAAATCTTACACACTGCACCTTTAAAAGACCGTTTCTATACTGTCCTACCTTGTTAAATTGTACACTCACATGCAAGACACATGAAAGGGGAAATTAAATTGTATAAAGACATAGGCCTCGGATCATCATTATGTGGCTGTGACACAGTGCTGTACATCCTGCATAACTAGCACTCTATATTCACTGAATGTGGGCTGCCTTGCTATACAATAGCGGGTGTCTGAATCCTCACAGGGCCAGTGTCACTGCCCTTATCTCTCCGTAATAATGAATACCATTGGTCACAATGGATTTTAAAGAGGAGTTGGTTATTATGTGTGTGGGATTCCTCAATTTGTGCTATTGGTCTTTTGCCCTATTAGTCACAATGTGGGTGCGCTGGAGAGGTTTTAGAGCCCGTGTCTAAACATCACATATGGTGTTGCTTTTTTAGCCAAGTACCGCTGAGCAGTAACTGACAGTGAATCAAAGCTGGATGCTAATGTGTGTTAAACATATCAACTGTCCAGGAGGCCCACATTCTGTATTTTTCATGTGCAGTATGAAGTACATCTATTCTGACAAAACTGATATCTGTAAATTAGTGTTAACCAGAAAGTTGCCCAATATAGTGTAATCAGTGCTTCCATGTGAAGCACAGCAATCACGTTGTTGGTTTCAACTCTGTCCCTGGACATCAGCAGCTGTGTTGTGTGCACAACTTAAAGGAGAGCATTCAGCGAGCAGGAAGCTGAGTGGGAATGAACAGAAGCTAGCTACAATTTGTTAACAACTGAAGAATTATGTGTGTGTGTGTGTGTGTGTGTGTGTGAGTGTGTGTTTGAATGAAGTCTTTAGTCATGACTTGGTTCACAGCAGCTGTTCATTTGCTAGCGAACACTTGCTCTAAGCGGTGCCAAAACAAAGCTCACTCTCCCTCTGTGATTGGTAGACATCTTGGCTACGGGCATGCTGGGTGAAGGGGAGCGGATGGTTTCGACTACTGCTACTGAACATGGATATACAGTACATGCGCTTCCCATCTTCAAATCCCTGAAGGCATCGGCTGTGACTCAGCCCAGTGCACAAGTTTCTAAATTAAACTACAACAAGCTGACAATAAAACTTAATGCTTTTTACAATAACGACAGAATGGCCTCACTTTGAGCAGATTAAACTGTTGAGGTTTCATTATGTTACGCAACTATTATTTACGCAGCAGTACATTGACTTATTTGATGTCCATGCACAGTTTGTCATACTCCCTTGTTAACAAACGCTGGTTCAAATCAATAGTAGGAATAGCTTCATTGTCAGTATTGTGCAACAAACTATTTCAAATTGCACCCAGTGTGCTTTTTTTTTTAAACTAATAAAATCACAATCCTTTTATTATTACTCAAGATTACATGATGCACACTAGTGTATTGTGGAAACTCTAGTATATTTCAGGCTTATTTATTTATGCTCCCTTCAATCATTCATTTAATTTGGAGGAAACACGGTGAAAATAAAAAGTGACTAGAATATTATTAATATATTAATAACCATCAAACACCTCAAGAAATTTTCAGCATGCTTGCCACCTTTCAGCTTATTAAATGTATTTGAATATCTTCAGTCTCATCCAAAAACAGCACATATTCTAATAATTATGCGGCTCATTCATATTAGATTGTGTGCACTAGTTCAAGCAGCTCACCCAAATTACAAATTTGCTATATGTGCGTGCAGATTTTTACTAAGAAGTCCAAAAATAGTTAAAGTACCCTGTGTTATTATTAAATACCTCTTTAATCATTGTTATATTTTTCGCATTAGATTCAGATATGAATCCCTCCACATACACCGATCGCCAAACGATAACACTCGTGCAATTCATGCAATCTTCACACTCCCCCGTGTGTGAGCCTTTTAAATGTGTACAGTAAAAACCAGAGACCACGAGTAAAACTGAAAGCAGTCCATTTATCTCTGTGCATTTTAAATCAAGTTATTTTTCCACACCAGGGAAAAAAAAAAAAACAGGCTGTTAAGAACTCACAAGGGAGCCACTTCCTGCCGGCCGCAGCCCGGGCAATCAAAAAGAAGTATTCTAATGATCCCTGACAAAATTGTCAGACGATATCCTCCAGGGTGCAATGATACTTTACATTACAGTAGACGGATCGATAGGGAGGATGACATGAGAGGCCTCTGCAGAGGGAGAAAGCTGGAGAGCCTGCGGTGCACTGCTCTGACTTGTGATGATTCCACAATGAGTCCGTTTGACCTCGCAGGACACGTGTGGCTCTGCAGCACATGTGTGTTAAAATAACCGAATTCACCTCGTGTCTGAGGCAGCGTACTAGAGCTACAGTAGGCCTGTGTGTGTGTGTACGTGTATGTACAGTAAATGAGTTAGCAGGTACACAACATGTGCAGTAATTGAACAATTGACAGCTACCCGAATCGATAAGAAAATCTGTACCCTGCGGCCTTTAAACAGTGACACAGCAAAAATATAATTCAGTGTGAACAAAGTCAATCAGGAAACAAATTGTTTCAAAGTGGCCCACATCCCTGTGGAACCAGTTATCACAGACAACTGACAAGACCTGGGCACCACAAAACTAGGTCATTAAAGTGGATTAATGCTGTAATTCAGAGATCAACACACAACACAACCCCACTAATGAACCCCTCCAGTCTCTCATCAAGCTTCCCATGCTGTCGTTAATACTGTTTACGCAAACCTCTCTGCGCTCTGGCTCGCTCGACGTTATGTCGGACAGCGATTGGAACTCTTTCAGGCCGAGTTTAACTGTCCAGAAGGCACATGCAGCTGCAACTTCTGATTGGTTGTCCATACAAGGACGTCATTTTGATATTGATTTTCCCTATCTATGAAAATTTAGCAACTAATATTGATTGAGTAATTCAACAGGATCTTATTTACACATGCTTGAAACTGAAGTGTGGTATGAATTTATCATTTAAAAGTAGTTGTTACATAATCTGTAAAAAGCAAAAATATGTGTTGAGTAAACTCAAAACAAAACAAAACAAAACAAAATAAGATAACTTCAACAAATTTTAAGTTGTCATTACTTATTACAGTTAATGAATTTGAACATTTGGGTTCATATGTAGATTATGTCCACAGGTTGGGTGATACATGTTGCATGCATGCTGGTTTTGGACATGGAAATTGGAAGGATCAAAGTGATCTCATGCAACTGTTTCCTGATAAATATGGGTCAGTCTTTTTCCTTAAGCATATATTCACATCATACAAGCGAGAATTCAACACTCACCCCTGACTAATACCTCCAATTTTTCAGGAAAGAAGTAAAAATGTTTTTTTAAATGGGTCATCTGTTATTGCTGGGGCCATAATGCTGGTCATTTGTATTTGTTTGCAATGCAGCCTAACGAAGATGGCTTACTGGCAAACAGCATCCAACACCTGTGAGTGTGGTCAACACTATATTGAGCAACTAATGGCTCCACTTCCAAAAACACTGGCAGACAAACTGACTTCTGCCATTTGTGCTGGGAGGGAGTCACGCTGACAGATCTGAGAGCGATTAAATCCTTGATCTGAAGTATGAAACACGCTGTCAAACGGCAGAAGCACAGCTGGTTCCAAATCAAATTCAAAATGTTTGAGTGTCTAGAAGCAAAGTTCAGTTTTTTCCACTTATCACGAATGCTCTCTCTCTCTCTCTCACACAACCCCCACCTGGCGAGGGCAGGCATAATCAGGGGAAACAATGTCTTCTTCTGCCTTCGTCTGTGATGGAAAAACCTTTAAATCCTTAGAGAAAAGTAGTCACACGGTGGAAACAGTCGTCATGAGCAACACTAACGGGCCTCTTGTCCTCAGGGATGAAGGAACAAAACAGAGCTAGTAAATGTAAACATAGAATATGACATCTGAGTGCTTTGTCAAACTAATTCTAAATCATTTTAATATAATTTAAGCTGTCATTGATCTATATCCTGATGTTTAAAGTTGCTGTCTAGGACTCTTTTGTAACTTTCATTATGGCTATTCCTGCAGATAATGTTGGATTCATTCAGCTCACCAAAGTAACAGTGATCTGTTGCAGCATCGCACTCTCTGTGTACTCTGCAGCCCTTGCTTTCAGCAGATGACTTGACACAAACCTCACCAACATATCGCAGGTGTAGTCGTAACACCTGTGACTTTGGGGGCTTTTGTGCATAATATGTCGGTTAACACCCACCTGAATGCACAAAAGCTGCAACAACAACTTATGGAAGTGTGGGGAGCAAAGCGAAAACGACACGTCAAGTAAAAACGGCGTACAAAGACGTACATGTTGGGGAGGGGGCTGCAAAATGTAGACTCTTTAACGTGCGGTGCACGCGTGCATCCCTGCAGAAAATCCACTTCATAGACGCTGTCTCGTTCCCAGGATTCAAGCTAAAAAAACGGCTTGGGACAATAGTCTCAGTCGGATCATAAAAATTTCCAAGAGCATCGCCGAAATGACGGCGCAGAAACCACGTGTTTACGTAATGGAAAGCCAATCTTTCAATTTAACCCCTCCTCCCTGTCTATTTCTAACAGAGGTCCGACGCTGAAAGGAAATTCGCGCAAATGTTTTTATAGGCGCAGCGTACTTTTTTTTTTTTTTTTTTTTGGAGATGCAAGTGGCGTGGAGCTGAAAAAAAAAGAGAAAAGGCGTGAGGAAAATACACCACAAAGGGGGAAGAGACGCACACTTCAGGAATCACGGAGAGAGAGAGACACACACACCACACTCACATACGCACGCACGCACACACACACACACACGCCAAGAGCCCAAGCCTGGCTTTAACAGAAACGTTGCAGCAGTGTGGGACTGTTAAGAAATGAAAACTGAGGTTGGCGTTATCTGACCTCGCCTCACCAAGCAGGTTTTTTTTTTTTTTTTTACAGAGGAGAGACGAATTGGGACTTGATCACCGGCAATGTGGTGTTTTGTTGGGGCTATCATTGCAGCAGTCTGTGCATAGGATGCATCCTCCCTTGGCTTTTGATGCTGTGCAGATCCACCCTCCTCTCCTCAGAGTGATGAACTAATAGGCAATGATTTTCTCCTCGGAAATCCACCGTGTTTTACTGTTTTCACGTTAGTTGTGTTTGTTTACTGGCGGCCCGTCTCCTCCCGGTGCGACACATGCAATTTACAGAGTATATTTTCTATTATCGACTAGTTGAGGAGGCATCCTTTATACGCCAGAAGAAGAAAACACACCATTATTACGAAGTCTGACAGATACTGAATATTTTGCCACGTGAATGAAAGCGCACAGGACTTGGATATACCTATTTTTCTATGATACAATTGGTAGCCTTGTCCTGGAGAACTGATCCAATTGTGTTATTATGCAACCGCAAGGATCTCATCTATACCTGGGTGTTTAAGCCACTGGATTGCTCTTCGCCCAAATCAATGTGGTTTCTTTGGAACATTTTCAGCAAAGGAACGCATATGCTGCAGTGTCTTTGTGGCAAGAGTCTTAAGAAAAACAAGAATCCAAGTGGTAAGCTCATCACCATTATGCCTACTCCTCCGTTTCGCTGTTAACCGGCGTTGTGCGTGCGTGAGAGTGCGAGACAGTATGCGTGTGGTGTGTGTGGATGTGCGTTGTTCGTTTGTTTGTTGTAACGGTGATAGATCTGCAATCATATTTATGCAGCGAGTGGATCATGCAGAGGCGCCGGGGAGGGGGAACAACTTATTCTGTGCAGCTACTATACCGCCGAGCCCAGGTTTTTGGGGACGCGCAGCGCACAGACACACACACACACACAAAAAGCCCCCCCTGCATCACCACGGCACCATGATCTCCTAACTTTTTAAATAGCGCTCTCACACACTCACTCTCTCACCACACACACACGGGTTAGATGTTTTTTTTTTTCTCCAGTGGATCAGATCCACGCACAGTTATTTTGTCCAACGTGATTCCTCCTAACCAGATTATTCCATCCTCGGGTTTACTGCAGCAGCATTCCCCCCTCTGCAACACCACTTCTCGATTAAACGGGCTACTCACTGTGTTTTCAGCAGGAGGAGACTGACTATTCTTTCATGTCTACCTCTCGGCTGTGGCAGGCCAAATATTCATTAATGCAGGCCTGGAGAAATATGATTTTTCCCCTTTATATATGTGTACTTGAGTTGATTTTGTGTTAGATGAAGCCAGGGCAGCTTGTAGAAAGGGAACTGGGCTCCACTGCACTAATGCACAATCTGCACTTGAGCAGTCGACATCGTTTCGATTCAGACTCTTCCACAATTCTGTGGAAAAACAAAACAAACTGTGCACAAGCCCTGCATCCACTGTCACCACAAACATAGTTAATAAATGAAATATAACAATGCAGAGCTCCAGTGAGCAAAGGCTGTTTATTTCAACAGGCTGTTGGAAGGTATGCAAGAAAAGCCCCAGGTGGACAGCATGTAGTGCGGACTACTTGTTGTGTGGGGTTTGAAGATGATGTGCTCAGCAGCAGCAGCAGCAGCAGCAAGCAGCAACAGCAGCACAGTTCCTCGACACTGCAACTGCAGCATAGTAGATCATCATCACACTGTAGCGGGACTATTTTGCCTTGCTGACACTGCAGGAGCAATGACACAAAAACACAGTCTTACTATTAAATACAAGCAGTGTTTATTTTTATATACCATCATCTTCCCCAGTAGTGTCAGGACATAGTTAGCCTCAAATTTGTGCTTTTCAAGTATCAACATCTTTCCAGTTAGCTAGAGTTAGGTAACATCAAGTAGCTGTTTTTCCCTCAGGCTAAACTTTTGGAAAAAACAATGTTGACTTTAAAACATTTAACGCTCATTTGTAGACATTTCTAGATTCTTCAAGACTCTCCTGAACATCAGGGGGCGAATATATTGAGAGGGCTACACGATAAACGCGGTTCAAACTCCTCGCTGGCCTTGTAGAAACGCCGCCAAAAAGGAATAATTTATGTATTGTGGTTCATTTATATTAAAAATTTAAAAGTTTATATTACTTTTAGCTTATATAATTTTATAAACTGTTCAGCAAAGAGCCATTTCCGGCTGCCATGTTTGTCTCGTTTCTCTTGGAAAGAGTCGAAAATGGACTGGTTGCACGGCAGACATTTTGATATGTCCTAGAAGAAAATTCACATCTGTATTAATGATGGTTGCATTTCACTTATTGGAGGTCTTGCTATTGTGCATGCTGGTTCACTGTCACTGGCACGCTCAATTGAACTGAGCTGCCGTTATTGTTATTAAGTCCACCTGTGTTTTTCTGGCTTTGACGAGTCAAAATGTCTGCTGTGCAACCAGTCCGTCTCCTCTTGGGAATATCTTTTTTGTTCCAGGTGTTTAAAGGACTCCGACTCTGAAGTGTTTGTCAAATAACCTGTGAGTTTGGCTTTGTATTACTCTCAGCAAAAACTGATAGCATAGCAACACAAATGTATCTGTGCAAAAGGTTTGAAATGCTGATTACGTGAAAGGCACAATCTCAGCCTCGGTAGACTCTGGGGTGATAAGTGACTGATTGCTGCTCAGTGGAAAAGCCGCAGTAAGACACTTACTTCCCTAACTGGTGCTCAACACCATGCACCCAATCGATCAAAGCTGAGACTCACTGTCAGGTGTCTGAGATTTGAAGCCATGTGCCTTTTTCAAAGTGAGAGTAGCCCACATTTACCTTGTGGGGATTCACTATTGAATTATCATAAACTGATGGTGTGGGCACAATCGTCAGGGTTTGTGCTGAAGCAGCAGATAGAGCCAGTAGTTTGCTGGGAAATGAAGTAGGCCAAGATGCAGACTGTGTCAGTGGGGTGCAGTGCTTTTTTTTCTTACGACTAAAAACTGCTAACTCACTGAATATACACTGTCAAACAATTATCACAACAGATTAGTTTCAGCTACAGAGGTGCCTCAAACAACCTTAGAGGATTTTCTTGTCGTAGTAGGACAGAGAATCCTCTGTGTGGCCCTCTGTCAGCAGAGGCAGGTGTTTCCAGTATAGTGCTCACTAGGCCTGAGCTGCAAAGGCCTAGATATAGCGCTCCAGCTCTTTGGCTGTATTTTTAGTAACACAACATAACTGAGAGAACACAGAGAGATTAAGCCAACCGGGCTGTATCAATAAGACCGTCGGCATAGAAACATCTGTCTTGCATTGTTACCTGTGTCTTTTTCCAAACACAAAAAACTGAAAGTAAACTCGGGCTTCCTTGCAGTACATCGCCAGTGCATCTCAAGAGGTTAAAAGTGGAGTGTTGATTCTTTAAGGGCCTTCTGCTCCAGCAGGTGGCACTTGCTTTTTGCCAATGGGTTAATATTTACCTGTCAGGTGCAAAGAGAAGGGTGGAGAGATCTTTTTGTATTTCTGTCTCTGTGTTACTAATATGAGGTCATATGTGTGGGAAGAGTTTGTCTATAGGAGCTTGTGATTTTCTATTTTTAGCAGCTGAGAGTGGAAGGTACGCACAACTGTTAACCCATAAAGAAATTGAGACTTCTTAACAGAGAGCTGGAGCATTAGCTGCTTCTACAGATCGGAAAGTTACACGTCAGACATTTGTTCTAAAACATTCTCAGATTTAAAGTGATGGATCATAGCTGAATGATTTGGTGATTTCAGGATCTGGATGTCAACAAAGCATAAAGTATTTAACTTCACTTGTAACTCACATTGGAGCTACTTACTTTCTTACTGTGCATATGGCAATTTGCCATCACATAAAGACGACATGTCCATTTATAGCCTTTTTGCCTCACTGCTCTCATAGCAAGGTTAACCATTTGATACAGTTCTTGTTTTATCCATGGTAGCTTGTTGTAAGGTTTGGTGGTCTAGTACAACTGGCCTTGCCTTAATCCTCGTGTCTCAGCATGGGCACGTGTCTGAGTGAACATAACTTTATTAAGTCAATTAAGTAAGAAGCTAGCTGAGTGGAAGACATGGAGATATGCCCTGGAGTCTGTGCAGCATTGATGATTGTGCAAATGACTACAGTCGTCGTCTCAAAACCTTTATAGAACGTCACTGAATGGATCGTAGAGCTACGATGGAAGGCAGTCGACTAATGAGGGAGCGTTTGACTAAAAAGTTATGTCACGAACTGCCATATGTAGTAATTTCTCGGGCTTTGTAGTTTCGTAAAGCGTTGAACGCCGTGAGCGTGGAAGAAGTGCTACGTATCCAGCAGAAACTGCAGTGGATGTGTGAAGTCAGTAGGTGGCTTCCTGAGAGTAGCACAGCGGTGGGCCATTGACAACAGAGTGACAGTACAGGTCACAGCCAGGCGTCCACGTGAGGACGGTTCAGAGCATATCACGTTTAACTCAACTGTATTGTGCGTGACGGAGCCGGGAAGGCCGAACTCTGTGCTCGAGCCTGACCTCGGACTTATGAAGCTGTGACCCAAGATAATACATTTGAGTCTCTGGCATGGCCAGTGACTATTGGAAAACCATGTATTGGTGCTTAAAATGGAGAAATGTTTTTTTTATTTAGGGCACATAAACTACTCTGTCTCATAAAATCATACAAACAGCGAATAAGAGACACTTGTTTGGACAACGGCAACAATTGTCTTTTAAAGACACGGTCTGCAGATACGGCTGTAAACTACAGCTGACAGTTTCATGACTCGGCTGTTAATACCTTTTTAAAGAATGACTGCGTCAGCATATCGAGTGGCCTCTTGATAAGGTGCATGTTCATGTGTCTAGATGGTGTTTTCTGTCCTATCGAGTATATGGATTCTTCAGCGTAAAATATTCTTTTTTTTTCACCCTGCACCGTTCTTTGCTGAGCCGAGACTTCCACAGTGTAATCTGAAATGACATATGCATTTTAATAACTCCGATTATGCTGCCGGTGTCTTTTTCTCCATCTAATTCTCACCTCAGAGAAAAAGAGCAATATATCTCAACTTCTGCTTTTTTCCCCCCCCAAAATTATGCCCGTTTGCGAGTTTGAAAAGGGGATTTTTGTACGATTTGAAAGACGCTTGATTCGTTTGTGTTACATACCCACGCTGGTTTAGTTTGTGGTAACAAAGAGACAGCAGTGTAATTAAAGGGGATGGGTGAGATTCAAACAAGAACTCCTACAATTAGAATAACAGCAGGGTTGGCTAAAAATATCCTCCTCCAACCACCATGGCATGTTGCTAGGTTTCATACAAAAACATTGCAGCAAGTTTGTAAATGGCAGAACTGCAGTAGCTTTTCTGATCATACTTGATAATATGACCTGGTATATCACAGCTGAGATAAAGTTAATTAAAAGTAAATGCTCGCACATATACAAGGGCAGTTCTTAAAAACAAACGACCGTGATTCCTGTCATGCTTTTGACATAATCATTTGGAAAGAGAGGTGAAGTCGTGTGCGGCTGCAGTGGGGGGGATGTCGCAGGTCAACAAGTAACATCGGTTCACGCTCTTCTTTTAATGGCAGCGGCATCATCAGTTTCCATAGTGAATTAATTTGGGCTCTCTCTGTCCTGCTCTTGAGAAATAGGGGTGAAAATAGATGCAGGGGTGATAAGATTCAAGTCCCTGGCTGCCATTCTACCTCCCTCTGAGAGACAATTAAGTTTACATACAAATCAGCTCAGATGAGAGGGCAAATGTATGTGTGCGTCCGTAGAGAGAGAGAGAGAGAGAGATGGAAAAAGTAAGCAAGAAGACAAAGTGGGCTATGGAAGGGTAGGATTAATGAAGCATCTCCCAGGATGCTCTGGGTACTTTCCAGATGCCCCTGTTTGCAGAGGTTGAAAGGGATGATGGGACATGTGGTCCTGGCTGTGTGCCTCTTTCGCTGCTCTCCGTTCACTCAAGGTTAGGCCTGAGGGGAGTTCTATTGTAGGGCACGATCAGTTCTCTCATAGGTTTTGGGACGGATAACATCTTTTTGTTTGTCTGATACTCTGGTCTCAGCTGTTTTTTTTTTCCAAAGCCCACCCAAACATGATTGGCCAATATTACTCTGAACAGACAACAGAACAACACTGATGTTTAACGTAATTAGTTTGAGGTTTATTAGTGTTGGTATTCATGGAAAAACTAAAAATGCAGATATCACTGAGTCACACCATCAAAGCAGTGCCGTTACTGTATATTCTGTCTTTTTTTCAGCACTGGACTGTACACAACTTCTCACTGCTGTCATTAACATCATTTTCAGTCGCAGCTGGCAGCTGTTCTCAGTGAAAATATTCCTAAAAACACACTGTACGTTACTCGCTCAGCACCAAAATATTAGCAACTAGCTGGTGGACTTTGTGGAGCATTGAACAGCCACATATTTTCCCTCAGGAGTTGGTGGAAACCAAACTAGAGCTAAAGCGCGAGAGAACATTGGACGTAGATTTGTCAAGTGTCCAGAAACGTGACTCCAAATGGATGCTATCATTGCTGGAAGTGTTGGTGATGATTGCTAACAAGTTTAATATGGCGGTGTTGTGTTTACGGCTCATTTCTGCTTCCCACAAGTGTCAAAAAAAACAACAAAAAAACAACTATGCGAATGCAGGTTTAAAGGTCCAGTGTGTGAAACAGGAGTTTGTTTGAGAGCAAAGGCTGAAGATGACCTGAGCTGTCTGCTCTTCAAAGCCAACGTGACTAATGTGATCAGTTTTGTGTCAGCTCCTGGGATCAGTGGTACAGGCCTGTATCCAATAACAACAGTTAAATTGTCGGTCTTTCCAAATGGAGGCAAATCACAGAGGATGAATTTGTGTTTTTTAGCTAATGGTGCAAGGAGGATACCTTTACTGTTAACTTGCACTTAGTAGATTGAGGACATTAGTGATAATATTGGCAATTTGAATAAACTGTGGTAGCCCTGGTAACAGTTCTAAAAGGTTATATCTTTCTTGGGTCTAATGCGTCTTTCATTTACTCCTTCAAAAAAAAAAAAAGCTTTTAAAGATAAAACGATGACATTTGTTTTGCTCAAAATGTCGGCCCGGCACAACATTTATGTAAGTAGGTGCGGACTGAATACCTGACATATTTGTTGCAACCTTGTTAAAGGCCAAACAAATATCTTAAGAAGGAACCACAGGTAGACTGCGAGTGAGAAGCGACAATTACTTGATTGCTTTGTGATTTGAGACATAGATACAGTTTGCTACCTGTGGTGTGAAAGGTTGCTGTGAGGAACATCATGCGGCTGAATGAGAATTACAATGTGATTACTGTGAATGGCGCCGTTTTCCCCCAAATCAGACAGCTTTGTGTCGAAGTGTTTAATATGTTTTGTTTTTTTATTAAGCTTTCTACATGCCATACGCAAAACATAATCAAAACACTCACACTGGATAACCCCTGCTAAGAAAAGCTTCAAAAGCTTGGACACCTTTTTCATTCCACAGTTTCCGACGGCAGCTTTGTTTCTGTGGCTGTTTTGAGTTATGTTTGACACAGAGGGATGAAATTGGCCATTTGTGGATGTGTACTGGCATGGTCTTGTCAGATTTGAAGGAATAACTTGAGATAGTTTAATAAATTGTCTCTCAATTGTCACTTTTAGGAACTTTCATGAGTCTTCAGGTCAGTGAAATTACTACTTAGGCCATGAGTGATGACCATAGTTCTTTTTAATGCTTCAGTGTCTAATCTCAAGACACCAGAACATCGCAGTACAAAGACTTTTTTAGGTCACTACTACGTATATGAGGCGGGCGTTCAGGCTGAGAAAAGCCCAGAGTTAAAACAATGCATGAGGCCAACGCGTTGGTGGGACTGTGCTACTTCAGGCACCAGCTAGACAATGAAATACAATCCAGTAAGTCCAGTTTGAGTGACCGGTCCATAAATTTGAAGGTTTCTTAGATGTTAAAACTAAATGGTACAAATATGGCGTCCACTTTATTAATCATTTGATCGCCACACGGCCCTCATAGTTGTACTTTGTGTAATATTTGTGAACATTCAGTACTTTTAGCAACAACTCAAAACCTTAACCCCAACAATAAATGTTTCAACTTTTTAAAAATGATGTCATAACATTAATTTCAAGGACTTCCTGATTTCATTCGACCTCACTAGTTTACGGCCTTACCGAGGACATGCATGATTCTGAAAGCTCTATTTTGAGATGTACCTCCAGTTTCCCAGTGTTCCTGGAAAAGAATAGTCATCACAGTGGGATATAGCCGGTGCTTTTCCCCACTTGGTTTTCTGCCCTGTGTCTTATGGAGACCTCATAAATCATGTTGTAATTTGGCTCATCCTCTGCCCTTAATAGTAGGAGCTGTGTGACGTATCCCCCCACTTCAGTGAGTGAAGGCACGACGTTGTGCGAGGAAGCAGGCAAGCAGGTTCTCTCTCTCAAGACATGACGCATCCTAACGTTCGCTATACTTCCAAGTTTCCCAGAGGATTGGACACATGATAGCTGCTGTGGAGCTGCTGTTTTTTTTTTTCCGGAGCCGCTGAGCTCCTGTGCAGGGCTGATGCACTGCGCTCCTACAATAAAGTGACAGAGTGATGAGAGAGAGAGATGAAGAGCAAGAGAGAATAATGCAGTTTGACTATGAGATTATTGATTTACTGGACCAGAAGTTGTACATAGTTGTACAGCAGACCGTACCAAAAGAAATGCCTGTGCATATATCTGATGTTAGCATTGTGAGAACGGATGAGAGCATTTTAATGTGTTTGAGAGCTTTTGTCTTAAGGTTGTGGGTATGAGCGATTGCTGTGACAGTCCAGTGTAATGTAGTAAACACTGTGAAATACAGGTAATATGTTTATGATCTAATCTGAACCAGTCTGCCGTGTTTTGGAGCCATAATATGGAGGGCATTGTTGGAACTCGGAGTCAGTTTTGTCTTGTCACGTCAACCAGAAGTTCATTCATTCTAGAGGCAAATATTGTGACATGAGCAGATCGATGTCTGTTGTAAGAGCCAAAGTGAAACCAAGTAAAAAAAAACCTTTTGATATTTGTAACAAGGCTAACAACTAAAACTCCAGCTTTGGCTCTTGGCTGGATCAGAAACGTCTTCAGATCAGAAAAAGACTTTCAAAGATGACGCAAGTCTATGTTTGACTGCAGGTTTCGACTTGTAAAGCTTGTGCTGTAGTCCATGATGATTTGTCTCAGATTATGGAAAGTAAACCCAGGAACAGGCTTCATTTTTTTTTTTTTTTAGAAACACTCAGGCTAGCCTGAACATGATATCATCATCAGTCAAAGACTCCTGGAAACTCTGTATTAACAGAGCATCAACAAAAGTTGGTGCAATGTTGTACTTGAAAATGAAATACATGTGAGTTTGCTTAAAGCAGGACGGCCAAACAACCAGAATTCTGCAATAAGTGTAAGATAATAATAATAATCATCATCTGTAAGTAGTAATGCACATGTATTGACAGTGAATGTTGACATCCATCCATCCATTTTCCATAACCACTTGATTCTGATCGGGGGGGGCTGGGGTTGATCTCAGCTGACATTGGGCGAGAGGCAGGGTACACCTTGGACAAATCACCAGTGAATGCGAACATAAATCTGTATATGGAAAGTAAATTATCAGAATGCACTTGTACTTCTTGGTAGTGTGTTGTTATTTATAGTTTATTATGCAATGCTTTTACCGGCCCGACCACACTTGAGATAAATTTGGCCTGTATGGGGCCCTTGAACTAAAATGACTGACACCCTTGGCTTAAAGTGTTTTTTGTTTTTTTTATAACATCGAGCAGGTACAGTAATTGTACATTCATAAAATGTGCAAAAAAAAAAAAGACAGAATAAAATTTGTTCTTTATGTAATAATTTCCCATTTCCTATTAATTGTGGCAGTTTTACATTTACTATAAAAAGACAAACCTCGGAAACTTAACACAGCAGGTGGCAAGCTTTCCTCTGTGACCAGTGATTCAGCTACAAGAGTGCAGTTATTTCAGACATTAATATTTGAGCATTGTCCATATTTCTGTTGTTGTGTTAAAGTTTTACTCCAAACATGGTTATAACACTATGGAACTGTAACGCTATAAGAGCTTTAAATTTATTCAGCCAAATTAGTAAATTCGACTTGTAAAATCTCGGCTACAGTCTGTGTCATCCATGATGACAAGTAAAAACACTTTATATAAGTATATTAAATGATGTTCGTGCTGATAAAAATCTTTAGGATGAATGTACAGATGATTGTAACCATAAATCAAGATAATCCTGGTTATGAACGATCCTTTTTGAGGGCAGAATCGTAGGCAGACAGCCGCGATGCACAGCCGGCACCCAGGATGGGAACAGTCATCAGACTTGCTTCATGCTTGATGGAGTTTGATGGAAATACAAAGTAAGAAATACAGATGCTGATCAGCAGACGAGACAAAAATGAATCCAAGAATCTGACAAACCACTGAAGTGGATTATGGAAACAGGTGCAACGGTAAAACAAGGAATCAACATTCATGGGAATCATTAGTTTCCAATATTGTCATGTTGATATAGACAAAAAGATTCACTTTTCTTCCAGTATGCTAACAGAGCCTGTTCATATTCCACCTGATGAACTGAGAGGTTTAACGGCTGACAGGGTGTGCCGAGCGAGTATCATCACTAATATTGTTTCCAGGCCGTCATCTAGGAGCAGAATTTGATGCAGTCACATTAGCATGTTGGGTCGTGTTTCCTGTGGCTCTGATAAACGGGAATGTAGCGTCTTTTAACCTTTATCACACACACGAGACTGAATATACTGTGGCGCGTGTGTGTGTGTGTGTTTGTGTTATTGAGCCACAGTACGTGTTACTACAGATCCTACAGCCAGAGGCACACTGCTAAAGTGATGGCTGGCTTACTGTTTTCGGCAGTGAGGACCGGTGGAGGGGGAAACACAGAGCGAGGTCAGCTGGGTGTGCTTCTTCTTCCTGTGCTGGAAGTACATTTTAATGATTTGATTATGATTGATTGCTGATATGATTTCATGACTCACTGTTGGCCTGTAGCTCATTTATTACTGTTGTCCATCATCGCGGACTGTGCTTCCTACTTTACCGGCTAAGCTGAGCAGGATGCTGCTCCTCTCTCTGTCACATATGATTTACCTGTTGAACGTGAAGGTAAAGGTGAGCGCTGTACAAGAAAAGACAGATATAAAAAATAAAGCGAGGAGTCAGAATCTGAAGGAGCGTGGTTTCGTGTGTTGTTCTGCTGGTTTTCCCTCAGGCTGTGACCTGCACTGACATACTGTTTTTTGCTGCTTCCATGGCAATGTCAGTTGCTGATTTAGTTTTGGTTTGTTCTTATTTCTCTTTTACAGGCTGCAGTGTTGCTCTTGTGTCACTTCAGTCTTTCAGTATCTCTGTTGGTCTGTTCAGTGCTAAATTGTTTTGAATTTCACGTTGAGTTTTTGTGATACATGTCCACTGGTTGATGTTGCTTTAATTAGTTTGGTCCAGATATGACAAGTCTCTGCTGAGGCCCTCACAGAGTCTAGTTCATGGATGCAGCAGGGGTGCAGAAGGTTCCCTCTGCAAAAAAAGAGTCAAACCTGGCTCATTGTTTGCCGCCGCGAAAAGTGCCATCATCTAGCGAGTTCCTGCGCTGGCCAATCAAAAATGTAAAAGCACGTATTCCTGGTAGATTTACACCACATTTCCTCTGTTCACATTGCAATCATTGTAATGAAAAGTAAAATGATTGATAACTTCCCAGTGCTTGTTGTTGTGTTTTCCCGTGGCTGTTTTCAGTCCAGACTTAGAGGAGCTGTACCTAAATGACCAGCTATCGTAGTCAGCGACCGTTGGGACTCGCCGGCTGTCTTTCATGCCCGTTGTCACGGACACATGCATCCCTCTTGGTTTTTAATTGGCGCGATTGAGTCATGTTAATTGTTGAATGTCTTTAGACAAAAAAAAGCACAACAAAGATCTCTTTTGTCTTGTGTTTCTCGTGCACACACGTGCACATCACTCCTCTCCCTCCATACAGGGGCCTGTTCTGTGCAGTGCTGGAGGTTGTGTGGTGGCTACGATATGCTGTGTAGATTTTTGCTGCAGTGCAGCAGGCAGTATTGTGCTGCTGCTGCCTCTGTCTTCCCCCCTGCTCTCTCTCTCTCTCTCTCTCTCTCTCTCTCTCTCTCTCTCTCTCTTTCTCTCTGTATGCATTCATTTCTGTGTACATTGTTTTGGAACAGTGGAACACTTCCAAACAGTTTTGCTGGAAAAAAATGGCATTAGCCCCAGAGCTTCCGTCTCATTCATCACACCCAGCAAGCCCAACACTTTGTTGACTTTTTTTTTTTTTCCTGTCCTGGGCACACACATAGCTTTGTCAACATTTTTTATAATGACCTTTTGGAAGTTCTTATTTTCGTCTCTTGCACATCCCCGTCTTGAAGTTCAATTCCCACCGATTTAAGCTGCCCCCCCCCCTTTCCCGGTGGCTGTTGTCCTTTATTCAGACACACACACACACACACACACAGAGAGGAGAGAGATGATGGGGTGGGCAGTGACTAAGTAACCTGTTTGTGGTGGTGAGTGCTCGGCTCTCTTTGCGTGCTGCCTTTTTTTTCTCCCCACAGTTATACACACTAGGCTGGAGACGGTGAAGCACTCAGGTACAGTGTGTCAGACCAGACAGATGCAGCACCAGGGGACAGAGTGGAAGCCGAAGAACTTCTGTACAAACAACATGTAGCTAATCCAGCCGCACAACATTCTCCAGAGACCTTTTAGTTAGTTATTTGGGGACTCGATGCATGGTCTCACTTGCTGCTGCGTGCCGTACGGGCATTGTATAGGTTGCCGTTTCACCAACACCATTTAGCCATGACATGCACTTGACATTTCTGGTAGATTACCTCCAGCCAGCTGAGTGAAGTGTCAGCGCTATCTGCGGGGACATGGTTATCTCCATGGTGGAAAGGTTCTGGTTGGGAGATGGTTGGCAGGAGTTTTCACAAGCTGGGCGACAGACAGGGTACGTGTTTGTGTTACACGTGCGAGGTAAGGTGGCCGCCGCTCGTGACTGGGTTAAAAAGGTTGTGTCAAACTCCAGCCAGGGGTGCGAAGACCTGAGCAGCAGCAGCAGCAGCAGCAACAGTGCGAAGGATGTGTTTCTTCGAAATTATATTAAAGCATGTCGTGCAGTCAGATCAGGAGGCGACATCTTTTGCTAAGATTGTGGAGCGGCATGTACGCAAGGTATTAAAGGCTGAAGGAGAGCAAGGTGAGTCCCAGCAGAGAGCTACCGGATAAGAGTCTTGACATAATTACACAATTAAACACTTGTTGCCCTTTTTAAAAGTGATCCAATTTTGTGGAAGTCATGACATAAGACAGGTTATACAAGAACCTGAGAGTATATTATTTTGTTATCGGATCATTTAATTGATTGACAGCGTGTGTTTGATTGACACGAATATAAACGCTCCGATGACGTGAACTCCACAGAGCAGAGGAAAGACTTATCAATGCAGTCTGCTTCCACACCAATAAAACTAATCACTGCATTGCAGATGATCAAAACCTGAAGGTCACACTTTGCAGCGCATGTGTGTGCGTGTGAGAGAGTATGTTTGCATGTCTATGTGTGTGCGGTTCACTCTCCCAATTATATTTTATGCAGCAGCACGCCAAATAGGATGAGGTAATTCCATTATGTATGGGATGCTTCTGGAGTTTATATTGTGTTGTTTGTCCTGCATAAAATATGAACTTTTTTGAGGCTGTAGGAGATTGATGGGTGGCTGTGGGTCTACGGCAAAACACCAAACTCTTCTCTTCTCTGAGGAATAATCCTGTGATACAGTCTGAGGTACATGTGGTCTGTCAGCGCTGTTCTCACATGTTTGATGTGCAGAGATTGACACAAAAACATGCACACAAGAGACCCAGAGCTCAAAAAACCCCCCCCCAAAAAAACCTGACAGACATACACAGCTCACGTTAAGTCTGCCTGCAGTCAAGCCTCAACAAGAGTTGCTCTTTGATAATGGCTCATTAAGTAGTCACTTTGACGGACCTGCTCCTACAGCAACACAGTCACGATCCACGGATTCCAAGGCCAAACATCACGGCCGTCTTTTGTGGCGCTCTCAATAGAACGTCTCTTCTCAGACTTCTCTTTATGCTCACTGGTAAGGGGGAGTTGTATAACAGCTCAAAGGCAGCGTTGGAACCCTGCCAATGTATTAACAAATAAAAGTGCACCGTATTTAGAAGAGAGACAGATCGCCAGATGTGATGTGAAGACAAATGAATGCCTCGGCCGCTTGTAGTCAAGTGGGAAGTTTGTCACCCAAATCGGCCAACATTTCTCCATCTAATATGCGGTAGCATTGTTATATCTGAACACTCGTGACAATATTTACTCCACAAGTGTTAGATAAGCTGAAAGAAGCAAAGAAATGGAAGAACTTGGGTTAGACAGACAAGATGTTTGAGCACCTGTAGGTTGGCATGACTCTGTTTGTCTGTTATTTGGCGCTTCAGTCTGCCAGGTGCACCTCTCTCCTTATTGCAACAGAGAATTATGCAAATAATAGGTGATGTGTTCATGCAGGTTGTGTGACACCACTGTCGACATGATGACTGTTTTATAATGTGACAACACTATGGTACAAGAATGATTTGATCGTGGTTTGGTAGGAGAGCTTTGACACTTGCCGTTGTCCATCTTGAGACGTTCATGAACTTGAGTTTGATCCTGACACACATTTTGCTCTGCGCCATTTTCCGAGTAAACCTTGTCCAGAATGCTTTTGTGGGAAATTCCTCAGTGTAATGGATGTTTTTTTTTTTCCCTCTGCTGCATCATTAAGGGTTTGCGTGGTGCTTTAATGATGGTCCCTGAGCCTGTAGCAACCTCCCTACACGAGGATTGTTTGGCAGTGTGAATGTGGGAGTGTGTTATAACGGTGTATGTACGGCACAGTTAGAGACAGAGAGAAGCAGAAAGGCCTGGTCAAGGTGTTTCACTGGCAATAACCAGAAATTTGGGCTGAAGCTGTGAAAATAAAATCATTACAGAAATTAATTCACTTCTTCTTTCCTTAACACAGTATTGTTACATTGTGTTACATGACGAGGAAATGATTCATGCGTGCTTGTCTTTAGATACGGTTTTGAGCAGTGAACTCAAATTTCTATAGCATCCACTGAAAGAAAGCAGGTAAAGCAAGGGAAACATTCACAGAATGGTGCATGCAATTATCTTTTCTTTGAGTTTTGTCCTCGTTTTCTCACACGAGAAGCATTTTACAAGATTTGTTTTGCCGCAGATGACCACATGTGTAGTTTAAACTGCAGTAAATAGAGTCTCTATGCTGCAGGAAACATAATTTAGGAGTTAAGTAGGACAACAAATCCATGTGAAAATCAATTTAAACCAATTTCTTACAAATTCCTTGTAATGTTGTAAAAAAATAAATAAAAAAAAGGTTGTATCTCCCTTGCCCTAAAAAAATGAGCTGAAGCATGACCTCGAAAAACCCCGACACAAGGTTATAAACTTTCTTCGGGATGGGCCGTAGCTCTGCATGCGAATAACAACATGTTAGTTCACTTATGCCAGCCTAGATGGGAGACATTCTCGGCTTCAGCTGAGCTCAGCATGCAGACGCAAAAAACATCTGGCGAGTCTGAATAAGTAGGAATACATGCAACTATTCAACCACAGTTGTTATCGGTAGGTAATATATTTGCCAATTTAAATTCCATCGAGTATGTGTGCATGTGGGTGTCGTATTGTAGTGCACCAAAGAAACACAGATAAAAATCAAATCAATCCTGTTTAGTATTTCTCCTTATACACACTGTAATTGAAACTTTGTGGTTTGTCTCAGAAACAGAATATAACATTACAGTGCTGACCCAATTACCTGACCTTCCCCATGCTATTTATCTTTATGATGTAACCTCCTCGCTGTTTTTCAAGGAAATCAATAGAGAAGCAACCATTCAAGCACTCTCAGTGGGGAAATACTATAATATTCCACACTACAGTTAGATAAAGTTACCGCATATTGAATGCTTCATTCATGGATTCATGTATAATCGACTGGGAGAGTAAAATGAGATGAAAAGAATCATGAAACGTAAGACAACTGTTGCTTTAAGTGTAAAATAGAGTGAGTACAATATCCTCACCGCGTGCATTAAGAGTGTTAAATTTAGAAAAAGGGCAGTGGAGAGGGTAAGGGATAGGTGTTAAGTTTTCCCCAGTGGAGAGCGCCGAGGCAAATGAGAGAAGAAAGGTGGAGAGTGACTCTCTCCGCTGCTGCTGCTGCTGCTGCTGAGAATCACATGACAGGTTGACAGAAAGAGGAGTCTTTGTTAACGATCAATGAAGCAACGAGTCAAATTCTTGTCAGAGGTCGTTGCCTCGGTGGTGGCGTGAAGAGAGATCTGTGCTTCAACCCTGCTATTGATACGCTCGTGGGTAAACGTGGCTATCACCTGCACGCTGTTCAGACCTTCTCATAATAAAGTGGAGAGTCCTCGGCATAGAAACAGTGATGGATACGCTGTGGAGGGAAGCGATCACTTGTGAAATGTCACAGAATATGAATGACTCCGCAGGTAAATTAACGCCGTCACGGGACGGTTTCTTGGAGTTCTCTGAGTTGACTAATCTCTGCGCTCAAGATAATGATTGCTTGGTAGAGCTCTTTCGCTTTGCATCACGTCACACAGTATAGGTCACGTGATCCTTTTAGATCGCAGTGATGTGGATTTGAATTAGGGATGCCACGGTGAGCATAAACTTGTGACAACACCAGTGTCACCCAAGATATTCATTGATGACGCTCCGCGTCTTTAGAGCTCTTACTTTGATCTCATCTTTTTGGCAGCCTCACTCTTGCGATGCACTTGTGTGTAGATCACAAGTGTTGCCACCTTCATCGGACAAAGTTTACGGATTGCCTCATTAAGGCTATCAGGTTCCCTTTTAGCACTATTTTTGCTCTTTGCTTTGACACCAAATCCTCTCTATTGTCTTGTCGGTCAACTCTCCTCACTCTCGTCACGTGATAAGTGAAATCTCTCTCTGAAACTGAAACTATGTTAATGCAGTTCGGTTTAAATCTGTGGTTTAGGATTGAAGCATATGATCTGCAGTTGCACACTTGAGTCTCATGAACGGGTCACAGTCAGGTTGAATTTGCTGAGCCATGCATTGTGATTTCGGCACCATGAATTTGATTGACTTTGAGTTGAGTTTATTCTTTGGCTTTAATGCAGTTTGCACTTGTTTTTATGTACTGGTACCTTTTTTTTATTGGCATCTTGTTTTCTCTAACCAACTCCTGCGATTGATTGATCTGACTGCTGCATCTGTCTCCCAGGGGCATTCGGCGTGTTCATTGTTCACTTGTTTTTCTGTCGCTATGAAACTTTAAGGAGCATGGCTCTTGGCTGTCCACATGCTTGCTTTAAACTACATATTACCAGAGCAAATGTCAGCAGACACAGGCGCAGTGTAGATGAAGTCAACCGTTGAACTTTTCCTTGGTTTCCTGTCCATGTGTGTGTGTGTGTAAGCTTTGATATTGTGTGTATGCATTAGGTATTTGACTGCTACGTTGAGTTGCCTTTTTAAAACCACCAGTCTAATCCCCTGCAGCCTCCGCGGTGGGCTTATCTCCCTCTTATCTGTTTGCGGTGCACTTTATTTCCTTTTCCTCGGCCTCTGCTGTATCACTTTTCCCTACAAGGGCAACATCAGCTCCCCTAGACCTGCTCCAAAATGACCTGTCAGTAAAATCTGATCCTTTCAGACTGAGCAGGACTGATCTTTTGCATGCCAAAGTCTTGTTGACGGGGGCCAAATGTCCTCCCAGTGCCCTCCAACTCACCACAGCAGCAAGAAAAAAGGTCTCCTAATATCTCCACAGTAACTCTAGATTCTGTTGACACAGACAAAGAAGGTTGCGACGGCAGACGGTTGCGGGCATTTCTTGCTCACAAGATCAGCAGTCTTTTTGAGCAGCAAGAATAGAGCTGGAATAAAGGAGACGTGCGACAATCATGGATCAATGCGAGCGAGAGCAAAATATGTCAGATGTGAGACTTTATAACGGGAAAGCTGATACCCGCGCGACTGTTGGACCTTCTCGATCGGGGAAAAAATGGGAAGTCATCGCGTTTTGTCCGAGACAGACAGACTGTTGGGAAAAAGGAGAAGTTCTACACTAAGCAAATAAGCTGTGCTTTGTTTTTTCTGTGCAGTGCAGGAGAGAATTGTTTCTGTTAATTATGAAATTAGACCGTCCAGCAGCTTGAGCGGCGCATGGTCTTAAAATGACAAACGAACATGGCGCTTCGTCGGATACACTGCGTCCCTGCTCCATCACAATTAATCCAATTTAATCTAATTTTGTTGGGTTCATGTGGAACAATACTTTTCAGCATTGTGTGTTTTCCACTCTGAGCAGTTTTTAATCTTTCCTTGACCACAATAGCTGAGGCAAAACATCTTGACAGTGATGATGTAAAATGAGCGCTGAGTCGAGTGCAATTTTCCCCTCTAATGACATTAAAGGTTTGAATTTTTCATGAAAACCTTCACGGCATAGATGACGTGCAGGGTGCTCGTCATTTAATGTCAACAAGTTCAAACATAAACCCGTGTTGTTGTATTTGTGACACACTTGTCCGCGGCCGGTCCCCGGCTAAAATCCAGTTGTCAGATTTACTGATTCACACCAGTCTTTATTTGATTACCCCATTGATGTAAGAGGTTGGCAGCAGCGTTGATGGTGAGGAAAGGTAAGAGTAACTGACAAGGACACTCAGCGACGCACCAAGGTCCTTGTGTCATACACACCCTGCACCACCACGCCACCACTCCTTGTTGCTGAGCTCTTCAGAAAACTGCCTTCTCAGACTTTCGATATGTGTTTTGAGCTGATCTTATTAGAAGTGCTGGGATAAAAATAGATTGAGGAATAGACCACTGAACACTGTTATATATATAGAGAGAGTATATTAATGAAGGAGAAAGTGGGTGACACTTGAGGGTTAATGGTATTGTAGTAAAAGTACAACATAAGCAAAAAAGCCAGTGATGCAGTGAGGTGCCAGATATGCGTGTTGTCACTTAACAGGTGTGGTTTTTGTGTGTATCAGCTCCCAAATGGAAACCATCTAAAATGCATGGTGATGTGAATGTTCGAGGGTCCATCTTGTCATAAATATGTCAGCCGCTGTCAAATCATATCCGTAAGTATTAGCACTAAAGCTGACTCATTATTTAATTCAATGACACAACACAAGGTATTCATGACCAAGTTCAAATATGAACCTGATATATGTCACGTGGACGGTCTGGAAACTCCAGGCTCGCCTGTTTATCTACATTATGTCACGGTGAGAGAAGGATCATTGCACTTTTTATAGTTCAGTATATCACACGAAAGATAGAGGGGCCGTATGTCCGGGCCCATTCTTATTGCCCCCGTGGCTCAACATGATGTATAGCGCAAGACAACATATAAGGCAATAGCTATCATGTGCTTCATACAGCCATTCCTCTTAGCTTCATTACATCAACATTTCCACAGGCTCCTCTGAAGGTGGGAACATGAAGGGAAGATTTGTGGTTTTCTTGCCGTTCTTCATCCCCTCGGACGGTGAACGTTTACTTTCAATTACTGTCATAGTTAAATAAAATTGACCCTGCTGGAAAAGGTGTCATCGAAGCAACTTTGAGTTGGCTCTGCGAGGAACCTGCTGGTGGTACTAAGTGAAAAGTCAGGGGATCACCAGAGACAGTAGGATTAATTCATGCATGTCTGTACTTGGCAATTCATTCAGTCGTTGAGATATTTCAATTTGGTCCAATGTGGTGGAGACCAAAATGCTGCAAGGCTATAAATCACACTGAAGAGTCTCGCTACTACTACTATCATTAGTAATAATGTCAAGACATTTATTTTTAATGCCAAGTTGGCATTCTTCTTTGTGTTAATTTAAGAAAACAGTGCAGTAAAAGGTAGCGCATCAACAAGAAGGAAAACGCTTGCTGGCTTCTCGTTTGCCAGCATAAATATTACTGGAGGTACCGCTACCTGTACCTGGGTTTATGTGTGATGGTGCGGTAGGAACTTTTACCCATGTGTGCACTTCTGATATTATAAATGGTACAGCAACAGAAGTGTGTGTGGGCAAACCTGGTCTGATCCTGATCGGAGACATCAACAACCACGGCTGTAAAAGAGATCTGAATGCCTGCCCTCGTCCTCTCTCTGTCGGTTCCACTAACTTCGTCTGGAGCTTTTCTTTCATTAATCTTTCTGAGGATGCTTATTACTCACGTTAGGAACATCTTTCAGAAAAGACCAGTGGAAAAAAGCCTCAGAAGGAACCAACTGAATTACAGGTGCGTGTGAACTCGAGGCCTAGCAAGCAAAGGGGAGATAAATTCATCACACCATTAAGGTGTCTATTGTGAGATCAGCCGATCAAGTAAGCGCTGATGACTTCATGTTCCTGCCCGACCCTACACTAAGTGCTCTATTTAGGGCACCATTTATGTTATTACACGTGCACAAAAGAGCACACAAACAGGACACACACACACACACACACAAAGAAATAACATTAAATTACTATGATGGTTCTGCCCTGAAAGTAGGCTGACAGGGACATAAAATTTCAGTTCTCGGTTTTTACTAAAACAAGGTCGTAGGTCCCAGGAGCAAAAGAGGAACAGCGGTTGCATAAAGATTATAGAACAAACAGCACATACTTCATGTGAACTTGTGTTGAGAGCTAAGTGATTACTTGCCACTTTAATCTCTGCTCTACATGTTGTTTGGATGTATAAATGGATTTTCTTTTTTCCATATTTGCAGAGGCTTCGGTTTATGGCTGGAAAAAAAAGAACTATTCAGCAGTGTGTAATGTTTTAAAAAACAACACAGTGAAATATTCATAATGGGATTGTCGTAGCTCTGGAAAAAAAAAAATGGAAATGGAAAGTGGGAAGTGGTTCTGTGTGGACAAACATGCTTACGAAACAGGCAGCTTCTGCGAGAGGCTGCTGTTCGACCTATGGAGCTTTTTAGCTGCCCTGGCCTTGTTTCACGCCGCCCTCCCATGTCCTACATTCTCCTTACAGTAGGCAGGCCAGTGCTCCTGTTTAAAAGCTGGTGCTAGCTTTTATTCCTCTTTTTTTTTTTTTTTGCTATTAGCGTTGTTACATTTTTTAAAAGCTGTTTGTAGTCAGCCTCGGGTGACATGCCCCGACTTGGAAGTCCCACCTGCTCTCACACGCCGACACGAGCAGTGAGGTTGCACTTTGATGACATGATGATTGTACTTTTCTCTTTTAGGAGACTTCCCTGTCCTTCTCAGAACACTATTTCTTCCCCTGTATTTTGCTTTTTCCCCCCCCCTAAACCAGCAGAGTCAATTCCCTGTATGGTTATCTCAATGAATAAATTCACTACTGCTGTCACACCGAAAGGCTAGCTACAGGTACAGCAGGTGTTGTGTGCATGCACCTGTGTGTATGCAACTGGAGAAATGCTGACAAGCAGGAAGTCAAACTGCTCAGGGTGTTTCACTGAATCCTGTGAAATATGTTTGCTTTACCGTACAGTACAGTGGCTGTGCATGCTGTGTTCACCTGGGATTCATTCAACACCTCGATGCCTTTGTTGAGTCCAGCCTCACCCGGGGTGGCCTGTACGGGAACAAAAGACCTCTCCCACGACATATTATTCGCACACACTCGCACGTGTTCGTGCATGCACGCACACAAACCCGTCACCTCTGCTTTTGCACCTCTAATTGCAGTGCCACCGTTTCCCTCCCGGAGTCAAGTCTAGACTTGTGCGTACTTGGGAAATAACAGAAGGTGGTGTAAATAGGTGTGGGTCAATAATTATGTATGCACAGTTTATATGTTTATTTCATGCCCTCTCCTCCCACCTGTGCTGTCTGAATGATGCTCTGTGTTGTTGCCTGATGTTTCTCTTCCATGAGGAACTGCTGTCTGTTATTGCACATTCAAAATACGCAAGCTTTGTAATACAGCAGTCTCTGCAAGTTTGTGAATATGTGTGTGTGTGTACGTTATGGTTGTCCTGGCCTGGTATATTTGAATACAGTACAGCAGCTGTTGCTTGCACTCTGTCCTGTTAAATTTATAATGGTTTTAACCCCACCCTCCCTTTTTAGAACACGGAGCAGGAAGCACTTCTGCTGCCTGTTGTGGGTACGGACACATGGCAGAGCGAGGCTCTTAAGTAACAGTAAGGAAGCGATGGGCCTCCTTTTAAACTAGATGCCGTGTGCATGAGGTGTTTCGTGGTGTTCCAGTCAAACTGTTATTAAATATAATGACTTTACAGAACAATAGCAAGCAAAGCGGCGGCTATTCTGTATGTGTGATGTTTGCGTGTGTCAGAAAGTGTGAAGTGTCTCATCAACTCTCCTCCAAATTTTGCAGAGTTGCATCTTGGATCCTTTTCTCAATGGAAAAGTTGCAAGCCAAGCCACGTGCTCATTTGGGATGTTTTCATATTCATTTGAACATGGAGAGAAGGATCGAATAGCATCTACGTATTTAGTCATGTAATCATGAAATGTAAGTTGGATGTGGGGCTTTTAACAAAGTAGACCAAGACACACCCATGTGTGTGTATATACATAAATATATATATTATTTCACTGATGCTTGGTTGGGTAATTGGCCAGGAAGGTTGTCTATGTCTACTGAAAAAAGTCCAGTGTGTAGGATTTAGCGGCATCTAGCAGTGAGGCTGCAGATTGCAACCAACAGAATACCCCTCGCCTCACCGGTGGCCACGAATCTCACAAGAAATGGTGGTCAGTGTTTGGTTTGTCCGTGGAAAACACAATGATCCTTATTTTCACATGCATATGAATATTATATTCCATTTCTGTCATTAGATCCGCCTAAATCTCTTTAAAGGCTACAATAGTAACAACAGAGCATTTTAAAACCTGCGATGCAGGGAGCGAGCCTCAAATTAGGTGGTGCTGCTACTGTAATTAAAGTGCATTTGATCAGGTTAAACTGACATTTAACGGGAATGGATTTAACTCCATAGACTCCATACATTTGTCAGTAATGTGTGGCTTTTGAATTGTGAATGGAAATCCCACGAAGTAATAAGGTTGTGTTGACCATGTGGTGTTTAAATCCTGATCCTGCTGGGTTTAAGTCCCACCTTTTGATCGTGAGTTTAAATAAAACCCATTAGGGATTTCTGGTGGCCAATTAAGCTTCAGAGAGTCAACCGTTAAACACCAAGATCTATGAGAAATTACCATATAATAGAAAAATAGGCGTCAGACTTGTATATTTTCAGTCTGAATTACATAAATTTTTGGTGGCCAGCTGAGTTTCGAGCAGGAAGCTCTGTTTCCGTATCAACAGACAAAGAGTTAGTATGCCTCATTCATCCAGCCTGAGCATCATGCATATCAATCTGATTACTTTTCCTAATATATTCTCTTATTGTCTTGATAGAACCAGTGAACACTCGCTGTGGTTACAGCAGCATAAAGACACACAGAGCACAGAGGAGTGCTGTAACACAGCAACAGTGACCTTTATCAGCGCTTATGCTCCTGTTTACACATGTATGTGCAGATACATATATAAAAATATGCAGGATAGTAACCAGTGGAGCTATTAATTGTGAGAAATATGATAATAAGACAGCTTCTTTTGCAACTTGTAGGTACAATCACTGATTAAGACAAAATGCATTACAGCAAGCATCAGTATGTCAACGACAAACTTCGGTTTTGTTGAGGACCGGAGGAGCCAGCTGGGGAGAAAATGTTGGCAGTGCAGACTGAAACAGAAATTCTGGCTTTCGAGGATACAGAAATTATGATGAAATTATTTAAATATTGATTTTTTATTTCTGGCATACTTGTCCGGTAGCAGTAAACTATTCCTGTATGGACACCAAATTTCAATGAACCCTTTATGTTATTTGCAACCTCTTTTTATTGTGGCCCCCTTTACGTTTTTATTTTAGTAGGAAAAAAAAATACTGAATTAATTATAGTTAATTGTTTTTTTATGGCCCATTTGTCTTGAACTCAAATCAACTTGGTCTCCTCGTCATCCATCACAGCAGAAGAAGGGTTTGGCTCAGACGTCTGATTTATCGCCACGGACTGTTGGCAACTAGAAAATGTACTGAGGCAGGCAACCACTCCCAGCAGTGGAGCCGCACAGCAAAGAAGAATCAGAGAACATGTTTGAATACAGTGATATACATCATGATATCAAGTGAGTGTCACACGTTTTGCAAGTAGATTTTATTTCCTGCCAACTAGTGGACTATTTTGCACTTTTCTCTCTCCTCTCCTGCTCTTGCATTGAATACCGTACAGCATATTTTTTAATAGATTTTAATAGAAAGCATGTAAACTTGCTAGAACTTGCTTGAAAATTACATTTGTGTTCTCAGTCTTGTTTTGCTCTGGACAACTTGCAGTGTTTCTATATGTCTGTGTTAACCTAATTTCTTTATGTGGTGTCTGTGTTGTCAAACTGGTCAATATCTTTCTTTTGCACAAGGCCTGTTGACAGTGACTGTTGCAAAGCAGCGTTTTGTGGAGTTATGTGGCTGTGCACAGTATGCATCAGTGATGTTGTCTTGACATTTTCAAGTCAAATATTTGTAGTAAAGCGTGCCCGTGTGCTTATTTTAGTATGAAATTAGTGCCCTCTACCAATAACAAAATATTACAAGGGGCACCAGCATGTGGGAGCAAAGGTGGAGCACTCTCACAGCAGGGTGGGACTCTTCTATGTGCTACCACCGTATATGCATGTTTCAGAGACCACGACCGAGAGAGAGAGAGTGTTTTTCCATTAAAGTTTTCTGCGTGTGTCAGTCGGCATGCGCACATTCATGTGTACGTACTTTATGTAACTTGTGCATTGTTGAGCAAAGCTGCCCCGCTTGTTTGCTCGTGTCCTACATCAAAGTGTAGTAGCCATGCAGTCTGTCTGAGGAGGCACGTTTCATTTCAGTATTTATGCGAGTGCGCGCTCTCTGAGTTATAGTAGTGGGGAGGCTCTGCCTTCAGATACAAATGGCATCCATCCAGACTAGAGCACTGTAGCTCTGATGAATCTGTTTCAGTGCAGATTCTCCCCACAGCAAATCCACTACACCATGGTCTAATGGAGCCTGTTACATTAATCCCCTCTTTCTTTCTCTGTCTCTGTGTTTTTTTTCCCGAATGCATGCTTGTATGTGTTTATACGTGTGCTTAGATGGCATGTTAGTGCGCAGGCCAGGCGACATTTTTACTTATTTGTACAACTTTTTGTGCAAAGGTTGTTACCAGCCAAACCGATCAAGATCATTTCATAATATGATATTAATGTTTGCTAGAGATTCTTATTAACGCGCTTTTGAATGTACAGAAAGATATCTTGGTGGCCGCTGTTCGTTATTGGTCTAATTTATGGTTGTGCATTGATTACTCACGGTTGCTGATCAGGTTTATTATCAGTTATTCAGTTTCTAACAGCAGTATGCGGTAAATGTTTGGCCCTTGTGTGTGTTTTTGAACTACTTGTAGAAATATGTTCATCTTTGTGATGCAAGGTTTGTTACAATCTAAGATAGATGACTGTTAATGTAGCATTAGTCTTTAGAACGCCTATAAAGCGGCGTGATGAGAGCTGACTCTGTATGCTGATGCAGTTTTTGGTCGTTGTAAACATTCCTCCTTTCTGGACTGGCCCGTGAATCAGAACAGAAAAAAAAAAAGTATTTTCACAGCGTATGAGCGTGAGCAATGGATCAGTTTGAACAGGATGAATTATTACGGCGCCCAGTATCTCTTTAAAAAAACATTTGGCATATAAGAATTGTAATAGATAGACCTGAACCTCCCCTTTAGTTCAGCGTTTTTAACAAAAGAGGCATCGCTGGACTCCAATCACTTTTATCCATTCACTTTCATCTCTTTCCTTCCCATGGCTCCTCTGTCACTCACTTTCACACACAAACGCACTCATCCCCGTTCTCTTTTCCCTCTCGAGCCCCTCTCCTCTATCTCCCATCCCCCACTTTCCCCCCTTGTCTTTGGTGCATATGGAAACTCTAAGAATAGCCCTGTCACCTGATGGGCCTGATAATACCGTATTGATGCCAGCAGCCCTACGACTGCCCTGCGCTACCCTGTGTGGGAGTGTATGCTGCAAAGTGAGCGAGTGAGTGACTGCTCGAGTGCCTGCGCATCTGTGCGTGTGTGTGTGTGTGTATGTGTGTTTCTCACCAGGAAGCAGGGGATCAGTGGGTTGTTGACATCCAGAGTCCTGTTCTGCAGGAGCTTAAGTCACCCAAGGGGACGCTATGTTGCTGATTAGTGCAGCTAGTCACAGGGGGGGGGGACAGGGGACACACAACTGTACCCCTCTCTCTCTGTCCATGCCTCTCATTTGAACCCTCTTTTGTCTCCCTACTTGCTTCCTCTCTTCTCTTTTCCGTCTTTCCTGCCTCTCTCTGTTTAGTCATGCCTCACTATCCGACAGCTTTCCGCTCCTCTTTCTTCTCTCTGAGTCACACGTCAATATCTTTGTGTACACTTAACCTTTCCACGTTTTTTTTTTTTTTTTTTTTTGTGCCTCTCACCTCCCTCCGCTGATCACACACTGGATCTTCTGTGATGACACATGTGGTTTATTCAGTGGAAAACACCGTGTACTCTGCCTGTGTGCTATTCTATCAGAGAGAAATTGAGAGGATGGAGAGGCAGAGGGGGGGGAGAAAGAGACAGTTTTTTTTTTTTTATAATACTGCCCAAAATTTTTTCAAAAGATTGTATTTGAGTCATAGTTAATCTCAAGCTTTCCTGGAAGGAAGAGACTCAGACCTGGGTTAATATAATAATTCCTGTGCCTGCGCCTTCTCACAGAAAAGAAACATGATCTCATCTAACTGTGCGGTTTACAGTGTAAAGCAGACTTTCAGTCCAAAGTAAGACATCCATGATTGATGGTGACGCAGGATGATGGTGACTTGCACAAGATGATGACGTGCAGAAAAAAAACAAACCAAAAGTCTTTATGGTATATCATGTCACCGTGACACTCTTCTCTCTCAGTTCACCCTTTACTGTCTACTTTAAAATAAAGGCAAGACTACAATGTGCAAATAAAATAAAGACTTAGATAGATAAGCCAGCACCGTCACAAAGCGATAATGTTCCATGTTTGTTGCTGTTTGCTATTGTACTGAAAGGTGTCTAATATTTAGTCTACCCTCGCTGAGATTTTGCCCCCGTTGAATCAGTGTGTTTATAATATTCTCGTTGGAGCTGAGACTCTCCTCTGCATGCTGTGCTATAAATGGTTTGGTTCGGGTGTGTACATGTTCATGTTGCATATCTCAGACCTCTGACATATATCCGTCTATCTAGTGAAACTTTCTGGATGAGGTGTTGCTGTTGCAGCTTATCTAAACCCTATCATTACCGGGGGTCGCTATCCACTTTCCCTTCCCCCGTAGAAAGCCTCGGCCACAGCTGGGGATTTAGAAAACTGCCAGCGTGAGAGCCAAAGTAAGCGTGCTCTTGTCCTGTATACGGGCCAAAACAGCCACACCGTGTATGACATGGCATGAATGTGACACGGCCGAAACGCGCCGATCCAAGTGATGAAACAATGTGTTCATTTATGAGTTAGTCAATGAAAGATAAATATAATGTACGAAGACAAAAATGCAAACGTTTGCTGACTTTTAAATGCACGGATTTGCTGCTTTTCTCTTTTGATATCTTCGGACTGTTGCTAAGACAAAAGGTTTTAAGATGTCACTTTGGGCTTTGCATTTTCAGCATTGTCTGTGCATTATGTAAACTGTGGTGTATGATATAGACGGTCCTTTGATTTACTGAAAAAACAATAAAACAAATTTATGATGCAGTTAATTGCAGCCCTTCTAGACTGCAGAGGGAAATGTTCTCGCGTTTCCGTCCCGCCCCGTCCCGTCCCTCCTCCGGTGTCTCGTCAGTAAACTTGTTCATGCACTCTACAGGATTCAAAACAAACTCATGAAACAACTGTTCCTGTTTTTAGCAAACACTGTACTGTAGTTAAGAGTCCTTTTTGCTGGTGCAGTAGCAGAGAGCAGTGCAGCAGCCAGTGCTTGTGTTTCACCCTGTGGTAGAAACTTGTCATATGTGTTATTCCTCCAGATTCCAGGTGAAGTGAGTGTTGTCTAATTATGACACAGTGCAGTTAGTGCGTGTCACTCTCCCTAATGATAAGTGACTGGACACAGAGGATAGGCCTTGTCGTACACCTCGCATGCTTTATTCATGTGGACCTTACAAGGAAACTGCATTGGGGCAGACGAGCATGACTCGGCCCGGATGTCAGGGAACGATTGCTTCATTTTGGGGAAAAAGGGGGCGGAATGGGAGTCCATTTTCCTCCAACGTTTAATAATGCAGCACATGTTGTTTTTAAAATATTTAAATAGGCAGTATTCCACGCTCATATGGCTTACATAATCTCACCAAGTTACTTTGGCAGATACAAATGTTTGCTGGCCCGCAGTATAAAGCCAGTTTCCGTTCCATTCTCTTTTAGTTATTAGTCATCTGTGATATTTATATATATATATATATCATATATGGACGACAGATGATAGAAAAACATGTCAGCTTATCATTAAGAGCAGCGCTAAATATAGAAGATAAAATAAGATAATAAATTTAATAAAATAGAACAAAATATACTGTATAAACAAGTGGAAAGTGGAGATTGGGTGTAAAAGTGACAACAGAGTCTTGAAGAAGTATCACCGCATGAATATCGTGATCGTGTGCAAAGTGGCAGTTGTATACAGACGTACTGCAGAGTGTCGGTCCTGGTACAGTAGCAGTTGTCATGGTTGGTAGTGCATTTTTGTAGACAGCAGTCTTATTGCATTTTAAACGTGAGTCAGTTTTTGGAGGAGTGATGTCAGAGCATCCATAAGAAAGAGAACAGCTGGTTTCAATATTTCTAATTAAACCAATAAGTTTTGACATCCATCTTCCACTACTGAGCACTACACACCCACATATACCAAACATGCAGAAATTCAATTAGCAGTATCCTGGAGGTATTCCTCTCTGCACTGCGTTTTCCTAGCTAGTGTTGAGCGACGTGTTGATATACTATGTAGCATCAGGTGACAGAGTTTTGTCAGTTGATAGAGATTTCGCTTGTCCCTTCAGTCACCTTTAGTTATCCCTTTAAAGGTCCAGTGTGATCATACACAAGTAAACACCTAAAAATAAGAAGCTTTATGTTTTTGTTTATGTTTAGCCTTTTATATCTGTAGATTCTGCAGGTCCTCTTCCGAGTCCACCATGTTCGACTGCCACGTTTCTACAGTTGTATGTTAACTAGACTACGTTATGTAAATCAGAACCGTCTGACGTCTGTGCAGCTTGGTTTGTCACACAGTTTACTTGTATGTTTTTTGTTGAGGTATTCATTGCTACATTGCAAAATTTAGTTTATTTTACTGATTTGCACACACCTAGAGATATTTTTTGTTAGAAGCACTAGTTAAGGTCCTATTTCACTCGTTTTTTGGTTCTCAGAAAATAGTTTAACTCTCGAGGTTTGTCTTTTTCATTTGAATTTCAGTAAAACAGTCTTAGACTCTGGTTTTTAGACCGTCCGTCTAGACAAACTAAACACTGGGACTAGATAGAGCCTTTCATAAATCCCTAAACATACATGGTCCACCAACACCGCTGTGGAACACATTTGTAGATTTTCAAGTCAACCTGCAAGGATTTGTCGTGACAGTTATGGGCCGGGCGTTATGGATCAGATCTATGTTTATCTCAGGTGAAGAAAGTACCAGGATTTCCTCCTGATATGTGAACAAAGGCAAAAACAATTAAGCCCAGACGAGCACATCAAGGTGTTGTTCTGCGCTGTTGCCTTCCTTTAATATTTAAAAAGATCTCAGGGTGCTATCTGCCGTGTCCCAGAAGGCAATAGTGCTAAACCACAATCAGACTTGCTTACACGGCAGATAATGATATCAACAGGGAAGAGTACTGGTTCTGCTGTGACAGAAAGGAGGGCCAGCTCCTGTTTAGAAGTCTCCCCACAGAACACTGTCTCTTCCATGTACTCTTTGTCTTGTGTTAGCTCGTGACAGAACATTTCTCCCTCTCTGTATCATCTCTCGTTGTACCATTTGTCAGTTTTTCGTCCCTTAACAACCACTTATTCTCATCTTTGGAAATCGCCTCCCTTTTACTCTTCTTTACCCCCTCACACCTCGGTCTTTTCTTTCATGTATCTGATGCATCTTTGCCACAACACCTTTTGCGCGAGTTAAATGTCAGGTCTACTAGATCGCTCCCCCTCCTTGCACTGTTAACTCATTAGCCCTCTGATCCTGCACACTCAGTCTTGCTGTGGATTTGGATCACCAGGGTAAATGGCTGGAAATCCCTCACACCTGCAAACGTGTGCAGACAGGGTCACTAAGAAAGTCTCTAAAAGGCACACACATTGTTCTTTACATTGCAACATCATTGGACTGGAGCTTGTGGTTTCTTTAAATGTGCAAATGTAGCCTGAATCAATCTGCTGTCCAATAGAGGATTTTTTTTTGCAGTTATATAACTCAGCATCCTAAATTGCCTTTTTCTAAGTGATAAATTCACAGATGATGACTATCAGGTATCATTTTCCCACCCTGTGAGTCAGCTCTCGTCATGTTGCAGGAGGTGAGAAGCCTTACAGACACAACAGTTGCGATAACCTCCCCTAAATACTTCATTCGCTGACACAGAGTGGTGCCCCCGAACGTCTCCGACAGACTGCGGCGCCACAGAAGATGATTCACTGACCCTGTGTTACCAGTGGCTAGGTTCACCGTGCGTTCAGGAAGGGTCTGTCTGTCATGCAAAAAGCAGTAAATTAACCATTAACCTGTTTTGCCGTCATCGTGGCCAACAGAGAACAGATGGTGTTGTCAGAAGATCTTGTAGCAGTGATATATTTTTAATGCGCTGTAAGTGCTGAGGCTGAGAGGAGGAGTTAAGGAAAAGCTGAAGCTGCCACTGGTTTGACGGGCAGGCTCTGATCCTCATGGTCCTCCTTACATTTCAGACCAAGTTTCTCTGGACGTTACCCGCTGCTGTTCCACGGACATTTCACTGAAGGCGTGAAATCAAAGATAATGCAGACAAACTGAAGAATATGTGTTCCTCTTACTAGCTTTTTCACCTGGGATTCATTCATGCAATGGATTTGGATGCTCCGTTGTCATGGAGATGGAGTCGATGACGTACAAGCTCAGCAGTTATGGTTTCATTACTTGGAAATAGTAATTTGGCAAAAGCTATCCACGGCCTGAGTGTTTAAATTTAACCTGTAACTGTTGTCGGAGGAATGAATCAAGCCAATGAATGAACGTGCATTTCATGTGTTGGACTATTTATATATTATCTATATAGTTTATATAGTTATATATTAAATATGTGTGCACAACACACACACAGTCCAGAAAAAACCTGTGATTTCTGCCTGCCAAGGACCAACAACACTATTAAACACTCCCTTTGTCTTCATTTATAAATATATACAAACTATAATTACATCATATATCATATATATTTCAGTGCATTGCATAGAGAAACTAGAGTTCTTATAATAAAGTCCAGTAACCTGAGCATCCATACATTACTGACGTTTACACTTTCAGAATCAGTTCTCTGAGTCGCCCCTCGGCCTGACGGGTGTCAGTAACTCTCAGTAGTTCATGAGAGAGAGCGGGAGCTTAAATACGCTTACACATGTGGTGCTACAGTGGCACATCGTCCAGCATTTAAGAACCACTTGACATATTCATGCCCATCTGTTGTTTAGAGTCAACACAAGGCGGTGCTCCAGAGAGATAGGAGGAGGTGTCAGACCACATCGGGTTTGTACTACACTGAAGGTCCAGACAAAGTCATTTCTGTGTGTTGGGCTTTTTTATTTATTTTTATTTTTTTAAGACTCGTCATCCGATTTCTTATTTGCATGTTGACGTCAACAAGCAGACGGAAACTTTCCAAGTCCAAGTCTGCAAATAGTTTTGGAAGAAGGAGTTCAGTATGAGTTTTAGCAATCCTCTAACACTTGATTTTACAAACGGGGGATGCGTTGTCAAAAGATCTTCAGCGTTTTTCTGTTAAGTGCAGTTCTCGATGCTTTTTTTTTTTTTTTTTGTAATATTGACAAAATAACACCAACACGCAGGTAGAAAGCGAAAAACCATGATTCATCTCTTCCTCATTGTCTGCGATAAAAGCATTTTATAATTCGTTTTTCTATTTTATTTCCCTTTTCCCTCCTCTCTGCTTGTGGCTTACACACACATTGTACTCCTGGTATAATGTGAAGCTGAGTGTGTGTGAATGATAGCTGTGTCAGTTTGGAGTGTGTGAATGAGAGAGGAGGTTTGTGCATATTAGGGTTGAGTGTCTGCGGATGTTGAGAAGCACTGAGTGGCATTTGTGTGTGTGTGTGTGTGTGTGTGCAACGGCAAGACCCACTTACAGTATAATAAGAGGGGAACAGTTGGATGAAGCTAAGCAGGTTGTCCTGGATACTGTGGTCAAAATATGGGTCAAGACCGGATCCTTTACAGCTCCCTGCTTCACTTTAACCCTCCTGGCTATTGTACTGTGAATCAGGTGTCTGTGTGTGTGTGCCTGCATGCAGGTGTACACGTTAAAGCACACATCTTTTACTTGTGTATTCATCTTACTGCATTTGTTCTTCACTTGTTCCTCTTGAATACAAAAGTCGGTGCAGTCCTCTCTTTCGTGTCACATTCTGTTTTGTCATGGTCACAGCTTCACTGCTCGCATACTGTCGGTTTTCCAGCTCTCACAGTTTTCATTTGTTCCACTCCTGTATCATTGAAGTCACTGCTTTATTCGTCCCTCCCTTCTCCTTCCACCCACCCTCCCCTGCTGTGGTGAGTTCTCAGTGTCCTATGGGCGTCACAGCTTAATCGGTCCCTTTGGTAGTCAGACTGACTGATGAAGGGCACTGCTGCCATGGCTAACTGATCCTCTGAACCCATCCATCAGCGCCGAAGTCTCTCTCTTGCACAATCAGATAGCCGGGTACAAGTTTGCATGCATATCTAAGCGTGTTTCAGGTGATTCAGGTTGTGGATGTGGAGAGTCAGGACTGATCTCTTGGTTGGCTTGTTTCGTCAGAGTTGGTTTGAAGAGTAGAAAGGATTATACTGTAACATGACCACCTACCTACCAAGATACAGAAATCTTTCATCGCTTCACAATCTTGCGAGTGTAACTGTACATTTGGACCAACATCAACAGTTCCCTGAAGCTTACTGTAAATAGTTGAAGAGCAAAATCTGATATGGACAGTAAAAATGATCTCATTCTCAGTCAAAAAGGCCAATTTAGCTTTGAATATTCTCTAATAATCTTTTACATATTTAATGTGAAATGTTATATGGAAAGAGATGGATGGACCTTCCTCATTTAAATCTAAATTTGGGCGGCTGTGGCTCAGGAGCAGGTAGAGCGGGTCGTCCACCAATCAGATGATCGGAGGTTCGTTCCCCGGCTCCTCCAGTCTGCATGCCCAAGGACACTTGGGCAAGATTCTGAACCCCAAATTGCCCCCAAAGGCTGCACCATCGGTGTGTGAATGCGTATGAACGGTGAGCTCCTAAAACTGATGAGCAGTTGGCACCTTGCATGGCAGCCATCAGTGTATGAATGGGTGAATGAGATACGGTTGGAGTGGTGGAGAACTAGAAAGGCGCTATATAAGTATAATCCATTTACCATTTAAATGATGTGCTTGTACTGTAAATCTTACTTCTGACTAGTACAAGGAAGCAAGAAGGGAGGGAAGGAAGGGAGGAAGGAAGCTTCCTTCTCTCAGTAAGCTCACTTGTGATGCTGTCCATGGTGCTGAACTCTGTCTGCTCCTACAATCTTCAGTCTTTTAATATTGAAGTGTTTCATATCTTTTATGTTCCTTACTTCCGTTGCAGACTTAACTATTCAATGTAATTCATGCCACGTGTAAAGAACGTCAGGAGTGGTTTAAAATGTCTTTTCAGTGCATTATTTATCATTTTTCTTTTTTGAGTTTGAGAGTTTGGGTCTGTGTCTTTGTCATGTTGCATTCCCATCAAAGTTTATTCATTTTGCAGATAAAGTTTTCTCGTAATAGCTGACAGTCAAAAGAGAGAGAGAGAGAGATGTTGCCTTTTCGAGGTGTCATTTAGCAAGCCTCTCTCGATTACCGTTTGAAATCAGCAGCTCCATGCTTCATTACACCACTCCGTGCCAAGTTAGTGTGTGTTTGCTCGCTTCGTATGAGAGCACTGTACTCAGACAACACAGTGAAAGTTACTCCGAGATAGACACTTATAGGCCATGAAACATTTTCTGCATTTCTATCTAGAATCATGCCTCCGCTGCCTCAAACACGCTCATTTTCTTCTCCTCGTCGCGTCAACTTGAATATCACGTCGAGCTGCATTTTTCTACTTGTCTGCTATACATGTGCAACCATCATACTCTGCAATATCTCAAATAATCATGGCTAATCTGTCTCACTGCATGGGCAGACAGCGATAAAGAGATACATGGCGATGAAGCGATACAGACAGAGAGCACCAAGGGAGAGTACATCATGAGTAGGAGGTATGCGAGCCTCTTGGGAGCTTGCCTGCAGGTTAAGTGAGGCTCTCTTGGAGAAGCTGGAGAGCCTCTTTATTCTGTTAATTACATGTTCAGCACAAAGTCTTTGATTAAAGACTTTCCTATTGAATTCAAGGTGGCTTTAACAATCCATGAGTATCTACAACTACACTGTATTACATCACATGTTAAATGAACCCTCGCGCCACGACATGTGCCGCGGATATGCAAAAAGAGAAACGTAGAATTTGCTCTCTCGCTGTCTGTTTTTCGTCCTCTGAGTCAGGTGACAGGACACGGTACTCTAAGGTGCCCTGGTGTGTGTGTGTGTGTTTTTTGGTCTCCTCTTTAGAAAGATCCTTGATCAACAACCCTGCATGCATCGATGGGGCATTTAGTCAGTAAACCTGCTCTCTCGCGGAGGACATATGGTGCTGGATGCTCATAGATCACAGGAGCGGTCTTGGCTAGACGCCCTCTCGCAAACACTTCCACATGTGTGCGCCTACGCGCTCATCCGCTTGCTCTTCTTGCGTTTTTAAGGTTTTACTGATCAAATTAAGTGAAAGATGAACACTTGAAACAGTCTACAGTCTATTAGTATTCAGGTTTTTGTGCCTTCTACACCAGACCTTTCACAGCAATCATTAAAAGAAAATGACACCTATTTTATTATTTATTTTACTCATCAATGAGAGGAACTATTGATTAATGTTGAGTATTACGGATACGCTCTCAACAGACAGCTAACATGTTTGTGGGTCCATAGGAAGGGAGATTATGTTGGAGTTATTGATTCTTGTTGGGTTAGGTTGAGGGTGAACTTTACCCTTGCTTGGATGGGATTATCTCTTAGACTGAAGTACACAGTGTTACATGTGCTCACACGCATGCTCATCTGTCCACACTGCAAAAAATAAAATAAAAATCCCACATGTGCACCGAGCCGGCAAAAGTTTCAGCACCTGCAGTTGTTCCACTTCTCAAACTTTTACTCTGAAGCAAACTCAAGGATGTCGTCGGTCCCTTTAAGGTACCAATCTCTCTACTGTCCACGCGCTGGAGTTCAGTGTGAAGTGTGCTGGACTGTTTAGGTAGGTGCCTCTCAAAGTAGGCTGTTTGTAATTGAGGGGTTTATTATAGAAGGCCAGAGGATATTTTAAAACAGATAGGAGCGTTCTGAAAGCCAAGGCTAGCTCTAACAGGCCTGATTCTGTCTCGGTGATTTACACCGCTGTGTAGTGTAGGTCTTCTAAAGGCTTTTAACACAAAGGACTGGGCCTCTGTTGGGGCTGTATCCATGATGAATTACCTGGTGGTTATGAGATAATACGCGTCAAAGTGTCACTGTCACACTCTCACAATGCCTGCACAGCGGTCACACACACACGAAACAACGGACCTGTGTTTTTCTCACTCTAAACGGAGAATAAGTGATGACAGGAACGGGTGGCAATGTTGCAGCACCTCGCTGAATTAAAGAGATCAGAGGTGTTTATTTAAAATATACGAGCCGGTGTCAGTGACAGGCAGAAGAGAGATCCGCTAATCATCCAGGGCAAGTTGCTCTGCTTGAACTGAGAACCTTAATGCGTCAACGGAAAAACAAGCCTGGTACCACATGTTGTTAGATGTTTGCCCTCACGTGATCCCTGTGATTTCCTCCTTCTCTTTATCACCCACTCCACGCAAGCCTCTCATCCTCAATATTCCCATCCTTACCGTGACCTCATAAATGTGTATTTTCATGCATTGTGCATGAGTGACCTCCCTTAGATCCACATATTGGAATGATGCTTTTTTTTTGCCTCGCAGTGCTTTTAAAATGAAGCAGCGAAGAAGGGAGCGGAGTGGACCGACCACAGGATTCATGGTCCTCCATGATGCCAGGTTTTTTCCCCCCCCCCTCCGCCTGTCCACCTCCAGACTCATCACCTTGGAGCACGGCGGGTCATGAATATTCAACAGTGTCCGCTGTTTATTACTATGCAGCAAAGATCAATGTGTGCCCTCTGCATGTGAACACACTCTTATCTCTCTCTCTCTCTCTCTCTCTTACTGTACCAGCCCAGCTCGCTGGACAGTAGAGGCCAGAGCACTGAACCGTAACTAGCGGGTGCTCACTGACGCTTCTTTGCTGTAGTCAATTAAGTGTAGAGAGATGAAGACGGAGACCTGGAGAAATGACGAGTGAAACTTCATTAGCGAAGAATGTCTGTTGAGTTCAGAAACTTTCCATCTTCGTCATCATCATTTGTTTCTCAGCGGACGTGCCGCCCCGTGTTCACAACGCTCGTGCTGACCATGAATAAGCTGAAAATTAAACATTTGGACAGCTCCGGAGTGAAACAACTCCCCTCCACCACCCCTCTCTCTGCAGCATGCCAAATAAATATTGAGTTTATGAGTTTGTACTCATTCTCTAATTGGCAGTAGACTTTGACTGTGACACTGTAGAACAAATAATTTAATTCCAATTTGGTATCCCTCCAATCATTTACTCTCAACTCTGGAAATAATGGAGCATAATAGGTCTTATATATATTGTGTAGCTGTGGTAATTGCTGAAGAATATGATATACAGTAGTTAGTAGTTCCCAACATGAGAAAATGTGGCTCTGCTAGCGGATGCACACTGACGCGGGTGAGATTGTATTTAATCAGCTAATGCTGCCGCACCAGGTTGACTTATCCTCGTGTGCTAACGCTCGTATCGAGTGTCCGCCGGGCTGAACAGCTGAACTCAGCCACTTACTCGATCCAACCCAAAGAGGGAGAGGGCCTCATAATAAAACAGTTTTATTGGGAATAGCTAGCACATCAAGCGCAAGTGGGAGGGAAGGAGCAGGTGGGTGGGCTCGGTGCTGCAGGAGTAAGGGTGGGGGGTAGTCGAAGGAATCGAAAAGACTGAACTTAGAGATGGCGGTGTGTGTATGTGTGAGGTCTGTGTGTGTCAATAAAATATGTCCTAGGTAGAAGGTGAGTTAGGATCATGTTTAAGTGTGTGTACAGGAGAAGGACTGTGTGTCCCTGCTGTGCATATTTGCTGTGTGTACACACATACATATATGTGGGAGCAGGAGGTGGGCCGGTGGGTTTGCACACCAAATGATTCAGCACTTCATGGACAAGATTCATGTTTTATGAGTATGGGCTCCCATAAATTACAAGGCCTGGCTTTTTCTGCTGCTGCAGCACAGCGCCGTTCTTTCTCTCCCTCCCTCCTTGCCACTCTCTCTCTGTCTCTTTTTCTGTCTTCACTCATTCTCATACTTCATTTTATCACTCACACTCTTTTACATTTTTCTCTGTTTCCCCCTCCTTATCTCTGTTGCTTTTTTTGTTGTTGTTGTTGTTGCACACTAAATGTCACTAAAATTTATGGCGTCAATATATTTTAAGTTGCCGTGTGCCCTTATGTAAATGCTGTCAAAAAACAATCACCCTCTGTAGTGCCCAAGGATGTTTGCTGCTCAACCTACTCATGCGGGGCATAAAAGTACACCGTGGCACGGAGAGAGACGTGCAAACTTGACTCAGCGTGTTTACCTGTGCACCATGTGTAGGCTTGTGACAAGCCACTGAACTTACTGCAAGTGTACTTCGGGGAGCTTCCTGTGTGTTACCTAGCAACGGTGTGCTTGCACTGCAGAATCTCTAGTTTTCTTAAGGAGCACCCTCTCCCTCCCCTATACGTCCCTCCGTAAGCGCGTGTTTCGGTGTGCATACAAACGGAGAAAGAGATCAAAACACGGAGACGGAGTGAGAGAGTCGAATTGACTTCTCTGTGTGGTGAATCAACAGATTTGTCAGGAGAGCTGATGGAATAGCTTGACTCAGGGGAGTAGCTTCACCTAGCTCTGCAACTGCAACGTATATCAGGCCTCTCCGTCCTCACTAGCTCTCCATTGAGAAGCTGACATTAAAGTCACAGTCAGTCAAAAATTAGATGCAAATTTAAACTAGCACTCTATGGACTTCATGTATTCAGCTTCTGTGGTTGTTTACTTGCATGCATGAGCTATTAGTGTCACATCCGAAGGTTGCCGTTGCCTGTCAGGGAGTCGGTCAGTCAGCCTGCCCGTCCTTCCATCCATCTCACGTTTGTCTAGAGACAAATTACTGCCCATGAATTTTGCTGTGTGTATTTATGGTTCAGAGGATGAATACTGATACTTTGATGCTCACCCCTCTAGCATCACCAAAACTTTTTGGACATATTTTTGCGGAATTTGTGACACACTCAAAGTCACAAAGTGAATTATTTTATTGGGTGGCACAGCAGGTTGTAAACACATCACTGATCGGCATGTAAAGTTGATAGGGTGAAGGTGTTAGCAAGAAACATTTACCTATTTACACATCGAGCAGGTATGTAGCAACATTAGCATTGATTTGGCGTCATGTCTCTGGCCACCTGTTGAATCTTTTCACTTTGTTTTGGTCTTCACCAAGGGAGGGAAATCTGTGGCATTTTAGCGGCTAATGTTTAGCCGCAATGTTCACCAGCTAGCTAGTTTTTCCACTGACAGGTAGTGTACATGGAGGTTTTTGATGCGAGTGAATCAAAAGAGCAAACTTCTTTCCGTAAAATCCAAAATAATGAGCTGAAAGATGCTAAAATGATCTGCAGAGGTGAGGAAGCTGCTGGGTCAGGTGATCATTCTGCAGGTTTGAGCACCATTGTTAACGTTTTTTTGACTGTTGGTACTAAAATGTTGATTTTGGGCTTGTTGGCGTGAAATTTGGGGAATGCATTCATGATCACCACCTGTGCATGAGACTATGAGGTTTTACCAGTGCCATCAGCATAGGATTGTATGCAGTGATTGAGGTTTATAGTCTCCATCTTTACAGCTGTGCTGCAGGAATATAAGTGCAAACTAATGCCTGAAGTCTTCTCTTATTAATTCTTTGCCAAACAGAAATAATCAGAATCTCAGCACCAGGAGCTGCAGCGAGGAACGAACAGAACAGATGCGTTTATGCGTGCTAACGGTTTGAATTGTTCCTCCCACAAAAAAACAGCGAATTTGCTGTTACGCCGCAGAGAGACAAGACTCTGACCTCTCTATAAGATGGATGAGTTAAACCAATCTAATTCAAGCTCGTCGATAGGAAGAGAGCGCATTTCCCTGAGCAGAAATTGACCAGGTGTCAGCGGAGCTGATGGAGAGGGCAATGCGGTCTGTGTGTGTGTGTGTGTGTGCGCTAATGTGCCTGCATGTGTGTATCAGCTTTCGTGTGCACCTGTATCTCACAAGCGTCTTACTTATCCCGGGAGCGCCCCTTTTATTTGAGAGTGTTGTTATTTTTAGCAGCCGCGTTGAAAGGTCAGCTCCTCTATCAGCTGTGGGGGGAAAAAATGGAAACAGCAGTTTAACAGAAAAACATATATCCTCTGGGAAATAGACACTGCTTTGCCACAGTCTGCTACATGCTTTACATTGCCCTGAACAATGCAACACTTGTGATGCCATTGTGTGACTGATGAGTTAGCCAATAGTTGGCCTGCCGTACATGATGACTTGTAGAATTCGCTTGTTCCTTTAAAATTCAGCTTTCATTGTTTTGAGTCATGATCATGCCTCGATACAATACGTTCCAAAAATACTGCAGCATCTTTGAAATTGATGCATTTTGCTCTCCTGGGTATCCTGAAGCAACTGCTGCATCTTCAATCCACGTTTCCATCGTCCATCTGTATCTGTATGCCTTGCATGTTGCAGGCACTCATATCTTCTTCAATATGTCGATGTTCTGCTTTGTTGTTGCACCGCTGTCCTCTTAGAAGCTCCGACAGGAGATGTATATGATGTATGATTGCATTTTGACACTGACTGTCATGAACAAACTGAGCCAAAGAACAATGTTGAAAGAAATACTGAGATTCTTTGTGCAAAGAACAGTAGTAGTAATGCAAAAATACTCAGTTACAAGTACTTTACAAGTCCTGACTTCAACTTTTTACTCAAGTAAAAGTACAGAAGTATTATTAGCTGAATGTGCTTAAAAGTATCAAAAAATAAAAGTGCAAAAAATGCCGAATCTGTGCTATATTATCCTAAATATTATATTATTGGACAGTTTATATATGGGATTATTATTATTGTTGATGCATTGACATTTAAGTAGCATTTTAACTGCTGGGCTGTTTAATCTATAACAATGCTACATATTTAATAAACTCACATTATGTTTTGCAAGTGAAATTTGACTCTACAAAGTAAAGCATTGCAACTCATTGTGAATTCAAGCTGAAGGCAGCTGAATATGATATTCAATATTCAACTTTTTTTGGGTGGAGTAAGCTAATGGGCAACAAGTAGGAGTGATCGTATGAGGTCAGCTGTGTCAAGTTGCCATCGTCGACATCATCCGCGGTTCTCTCTCTCCCTGCCAAAAACCTGCGATCTTACATATCCCGAGGCCCAGGATAAAAACACGTCCTTTCTCTCTCCGTCCTCCTCCTCCACCTCCTCTGTAAGTAGGCGTGATGGAGGAGGTGAGCGAGCTTCGGCGGTACAGTGAAGGCCAACGTCGATGTCCACATTTGCAGGTTTTGTCCTGCCAATTCTGCGGTGCTCTAAAATCAAGTCCCCCCCCCTTTCCTCCGACAGTCTGTTTCACGTGGAAAGAAAATCACAATCTGAGAGCTTTAAGTCATTTTTGGACTTACATCTGAAATGGTTTAACGTCATACCCTCCCCCACGTTGTAGCCCAGTCATAAAGACTTGGGTTCTGGCATCTCACTTACACACCAGTTAATTATAGTCCACTGTAATTACAAATGTGTCATTTCTCATTAGGCCCTAACGGCAGACATGCAAATGAAACACTCTATTTGACAGAGGGCTTTTTTATCTTTTTCTTCCACCCTTTTTTATCTTTTCGGTTTGACACGGACTGAAAAACAGCTTAAAGGTACTCATCCCTCTATTTTAATAAAGAATACATATCTATCATTATTATTTCATTATCCCGATTTGCATATATGTTAATTCGGCCCTTGGGGCATAAACAGAAAGCAACGTGTTTGGGCTTTGATTTTAGTATTGTTCTGCCTATTGTCTTTGCACAATGTTTTTTTCCCCCCTCCTTTCTGCATCACCTGCTTTTCTCCTGAGACTGCTTTCTCTTCCACCCTGCACAGCCGAGTTCTCCACCGAGACCTTCGACCTTTTTTGTTTTTGGCAAATAGCCAAAGAAAGAAAAAATCTCTGAGGTTTAAAAATGTCTACGTAAGAGACTGAGATCATCGCCGTCTTCTCGTCTCGGTGGTTTTGTTTCAGTGCAGTTGGAGAGTCATGTCGGCGGCCGGTTGGTGAAGCTTATTGTCGACATAAACGCGATGCCAACTGTGGTCAAATGGCTGCACTCGCATTAACAGTGAGTGTGAGCGCGATGTGATCTTACAGCACTGCACCACTGACCGCTATTGGAAACTGTGTGTCCCGAGGCTCTGATCTATATATCGTGGAGCCCACTGTAACTCCATTGCATAACATACGGAAATGAAAACAAATGCCCCTTTTTCTTTTTTTGTCTCTCTACTTCCATCTATGAGTCTAGTACACGTGCAAAACATTTAGATGTATCAGACAGCAGCTGGCAATCAGAGATCAATAAGTCAGAAGTGCATAATCATATTGTGACTTTAATATTAGTTGCTGCTCACAACACAGCCTCACAGTTCAAAACTCCACAGTGAGTTGCTCACTGCTGCAAGTTGTCAGAACCTGTACGAGTCAACTGATTGACAGACAGGTTGCTGCTTTAATGAACTGATTGGGACTTTTTACTCCGAGGGACATGCATGTCCAAACACAGTGTCTGTGATGTAGCCTGTTTTGGCCACTTGAGGGCATCTTTGTTGTCTTAAGACAAAGAGTGTTTTGTTTCCAGTCTTAGTGCCTCAGCTGGTTGAAGCAGAGGAGGATATACTGGTTACAGTCATGACAAAGCAGCAACATGACAGACTGTTATGTTAGAAATCGACTCGGCTGTGTTTAATTCACACTCTGTTCGCTCTGTTCAAAATTGAAGTTGATGGGGCTCCATTTAGTGGGAACTCTTCTGTGTTTTGTCGGTGCAGAAGCCGTCAGAAGCCTGTTTTTAAGACCAGCTTTTTAAGAACAGAGCTACAGTGTGATGTCTCTGTGCAGAGCGGTTTGCCTATCAGCACTGTGATCCTGCAGCAATGTCCTGCTGAGCTCTGCACTGCTCTCTAGTGGCCGAAAGGCAGTAAGGCAATTTATAAGTAATGGAAAAAAAAAAAAGCAATTTAAACATGTCAGAAGGGTCAGAATCACCTCAGCTGTGTCCGCATTTTCATTCGCATTTTTAAAACAACAGTAGGTGAGGATGCTAAAACCTGCAGAGGTGCAGAATATGTGACGTTTGCATGACAGATACTGTTTGTGAGCCTCCAGCAGCGATCTGCTGCACCAACACGGATGTAGCGCGATAAACCGGTGAGTTGCTCTTTTATCTAAGTGATACTGCTCCACCTTCATCTCTTATTATAGTGATTTTTGTGGAGCCACAGTGTTGCTTTAGTGTTGCCTGTCGAAATGTCACTAATATGTTGAGTTGGCAAGTACCAATTAACTGGAAAACACACATTATGTTCAATTTGAACATCAACCCAGCTGATCTCCATGAAATGCCTTTAATAATATTAACCTCAGAATAAAAGAACTTAAGTTCTGGTATAACTGAACTTGAAGTTATTGAAACATGATCATGTTTTCATGTAACGATTTGGTGCGATCGTGTATTCCTCTTCATATGCAGATGTATGTCTTGCATAATCAGAACAGGCAGCATTTATTATACGTAAGAAACTACCTTTACTGTTACAGATGACATGTTTAGCATCTGCATCAGCTCTGTTGGTTGTGTTGAACTCAAATCAAAACACGGCCTACTTTTGAAGACACAGAAACACGTGATAATATACATTATTAGCTATTAAACACACCTTTAGAGCTTTAAAAAAAGTCACAACTGATCAGATTTACTGTATTTGTGATTGACCCCAGGTTGTGGATGAAGCCATGCAGGTCCTCTTCATAGCACTCCGACCTAGAGGCTGTACAAAACCGGTTCTTGGGGAAATGAAGGCTAAGATGAAGGCTCCCATTGATCCCACTGATGGTCACATACTCTCAACACCTCTCTCTAAAGGCTCAGATTAAAGGACCACTGTGCAGGATTTAGTGGCATCTAGTTGCTGATTGCAACTTATTCACCTCACCCTCTCCTTCCAAGCATGAAGGGGAAACTATGGTGGCTGCAAAACACATAAAAAACACAAAAAGCCCCGTCTGGAGCAAGTGCTTAGTTTGACTGTTCTGGGCTACTGTAGAAATACGGTGGTTCAACATGGTGGACTCTGTTGATGCTGAAAGTTTTTAAAAGCAAAGACGCTACATGAGAGCATTTTCTCAGCTTATGAGCAAATTTCCAACAGGTGACTTTAGGTGTGTGTATTCAAATATGTAAAAAAAATATATTTTTTTTCTGTCTTTTTGAGTGTGTGTGTTGACATGACACTCGTAAAACAAAAGAGTACAGATATCATGTGTAGTAAAATATATCATCTGAGAAAATACAAGATAATCCCCGAGCTATGTCTGATACTATGTTAATTTGGTGCATGGATTACAGCATAGTGACGAGAATAACAGGATGACGGGATTCTTTATACACTTGCCTATTCAAATACATGGGAAAAGTTTTGAAAATCAGATTTTTGAAGAGAAAACTACTTTAAAAAACAGGCACATGTCATTCGGAAGAGAAGCCAAATCGAACTCGCTACTTGAAGTCGATGTTGATGTATTTGAGGCCTCTACCATTTGATCTGTGACGGTGTTAATAGGTGTCTGAGTGTGTGAGTGTGTGGTAATGTCTGCCGGTTAATGACTGCTGTCATACTAGTGTATTAACCCCGTCACTTCAGACTAATCACTGCAGTCCTCGTCCCTCTGTCACCTTCGTTAGCACGCGCACATTACTTCTGTAGCGGCGGGGGCATCATCTGTTTTTCCTTACTTTATTCTCAGGGCCAAGAAGGGTCGCTGCAGCCAAAGTGCCACGCCAGCTAATGACGATTAACATCATAACTTTGGCCATTACAGACATCATTAGTCTTTCATTGTCTCTCGGGGAAAACTTTATTGCTGTTCTCAATCAGAGGTGGCTGAGGTCCCATTCATACACTGTCTCATTGGAGATCTATGGTGCATATCATATGAGCACACCTTAATAGACCTCCCGGAAAGGGAAACATTAAAACAGGAGCGATGTGAAACACACTTATCAGACATAATATTTCATGGAGGTGTAATTTCTTATGGTTATGGTTTCACTAACAAGAGGAGATTTGTCATGTTGGCACAAAGAAAGTTTATAATTCATATGCAAAGCATGGTTAGGTAGTCTGTTCTTCCAGTCCGGTGGTTCATACATGTAAAGCTCCATTAAGCAATACTTTTGAATATGTCTGCAGCAGAAAATGACCAGACCATACGCTATGTTTGCTTACCAACATGCAAACACTCGAGACTCGTCCTCACAAAGATGAGGAAGAACTCGATCTTGAGGATGATTTTTTTAAAATCAGACATAACTAAGAAATAAAGGTACAAGTTCACACATTAAAGGAACAGTTCGATATTTTGGGGAAATCTGCATATTTGAGAAGTTAGATGAGAACATGAGAAGATAAATATGTACTGTAGCTGGAGCCAGCAGCCGGTAAGCGTCTGGAGACGGGAGGAATTAAAAACACTTCCCAACACACCTAAAGGTCACTAAATAACATGTCATATCTCTTTATTTACTCCTAGAAAGCACAATTTGCTATTTTCACTAAGGTTATGTGCCAGACTATTTCTTGGCTGGGAGTTGTAGTCAGGCAACCAGCGGAGATTCCAGGAGATTACTGGTTCTGGCCAAGAAGTAGTCCAGCACATTACATAAGTACATATACCATACAAGCAGCATGGTGTCAGTGTTTTCATCTAACTCTGGGCAAGAATGTGAATAAGCGAATTGCCCAAAATGTCTGGTTGTATCTGGACTGGTGTTTCATTTGGTCAAGTATTGAACTTATGTGTTAGAATTAGGCTCAGGTGTGTGTTTGATTTTAGGAATCAGGGTTAAAGAGGTCAGAAAGAGTTTCTTCTTACTGCTTATTAATGCATGTGTGTGAGTTCTCTCTGAAACTTTCTCCCGTGGCCTGTCCAAAGCCCTCCTATTTGATCTGGGCTGAGGAGAAGAACCTGCTCATGTCCTTGTGGAGCTGTCAGTAGTGGTCATGCCATCAAACGTAGACGGGGATTCTGATGGACCCGTGGGCTTCTTACGCCTGCTTTCACATCAGGTATAATCTGTGGACTGCAGCTTGACAGGGAGCCAGCTTAGAGAAAAAGGCACTGACCACACCTGAAGGTCAGCGGCTGCTCAGTTTATCTATTTATAGAGAGGCTAAATAATAAATACCTTCTCTCAACAGACATTTTGTCATAAAAGATGCATCCTTTTAAAATTAACCCGTGCTATATGTGTTATGAGTATTATTTGCTAGCTCAGGTTGCGGACACAACCCAAACTGTTACCTTTTATATGCACGGTAACATTCACTGACCTGATTTTTTTTTCATATCAGATCTTTGAATTCACAAACAGAGTTTGGCCTGACCCGACATCACCCTCATTACCATTCTATTAAGCCTGCCAGCACCGAAATACACCCAGGTCCTTCACCTGCATCAGAAAACGATTAATATTAATGTGCTCACCTATACACTCTATGCATTTGCAAGTGGGCACACACAGAGCCAACACCAACACGTTTTGCTCGCTGAGAAATCAGCAATAAAGCACACACACACACACTCTCACACACCTATACGTGCTCTGTGACAGCCTTCAGCTCCAGAAGCAGGCCCTGCCAGAGGGGTTTGGACTAATTGATATTCTCCCACACTGCCCAGGGCTTCTCCAAGGAACCTCACTCTGCAGTGCTGCTGACAAGGCACATTCCATCACTGCTGCAGACTTAAAATAGGATCAAAGGATGGAGCTGTGTGTGTGTGTGTGTGTGTGTGTGTGTGTGTGTGTGTGTGAGACAAAAAGAAAGAGAGAGGATGTGTCTGTGACCAGCATGTTGACTCCTCTGTGAATTATGACAGTATAGTTTTGCCTCTTGTGTCTAGCTCTTTGTCCCTTTTTATTTACTCTTTGCTCACATCAGTGTCCTCAAACACCCTCACTTAGCTTCAGTGCAAATTATGCACCATATGACCGGATTGTTTGTGATTTGGCTTATTATTCGGCGGTTAACCAATCACTGATGTTGAGGGGCCACAGGGCTGCGCTCAATCACCGGCGCTCGTATCCAATTGTGCTTCCCTCTTCCCTGCTCGCTGTAATCAGGTCCTCTATAAATGTGCAGAAGTCAGTCAGAGTATCATTTTTTTTTTTTTACCAATTAACCTCCCTTTTCAAAGCTATACGTGCCGAGAAGTTGGGTTGCTGCATTAGCCTTATCACCAAGGAAACTCACAATTCAATCAAGATGTTGTTATGCGACCCCCAGCTTCATTTCCAATCACCCCCTCCTTCCCTCTGATTGGTTCACTTGCAGGGTTACATGCTGTACGTGTAGTTCAGCAACACAAGTGTTAACTAAGTTTTTTTTTTTTTTTTTTTAAATCTGGGAATAAGCTATCAGTGAGTGGAGCTCACAGTTTGAAGCCTCTGTGTTTCATTAATGTCCCTGTTGGAGGGCTCCACACCTCAGGCCGCACTAATCTCATCTCTGGGGGGAGGGAGGGGTGACACTCCATCACACTCACAACGGAGAGACATATTGTAATGCGGCTATACATATTCTCAGGTGGCATATTTAGTACACCTGGCGGCAATTGTGTGATGTACATTTAAATGATTTTATGGCTCCCTGCATGAGATGATGAACCTGCTATTTAAAGGTCTGTGAGCAGAGACTTAATGTATCTCTCCAGGGTTGTTTTCCAACCTTTTCAAATGTATTATTCATCGACGGTGTAGCAGGGGCAGCCTTCATTGAGGATTGCTTCTTGGTTGATCACTCCAGCATTCATTCATTCATTCATTCATTCATTCATTCATTCATTCATTCACTCACCTGCATGTGAGGACAACCTCACAAATAAGAGAACTGAATGCTTCACTGTCATGTCATGTCACATCGGCTGTATCTGAAATCATTTGCTATTCACTAAATAAGAAATTCTACCGTATAGTCTGCTGGATCCTCGTTAGCTGCTGTATCACAAAAGCTACAATAAGCTGGACTTCCCTGCTTAATGTAGCTTTGGAGCTAGCGATCATGGATTGTGGGATACTTTGTTGATCCACTTTAATTGTAACGTATGAAACTCTATAAAGCAACAGCTTATTGAACATCTGGTGATATTCCATTGCTGCAGACAGTTTCCTGTTTAATCAGCGTTAAGGTTGTTAAAAATCATCGTATTCTGTACTGCATGGTGCATATGATCCTGTTCCAGAAGCCATATGATATTTTCACTGAGGAAAACATTCAGACCTGAATGCAGCATTCCAACAAATGGAAATATTCTGCACATTTTTTGGCCTTTTCTTTTTTTATTGTATAGAGACAGCTGAAGAGTGACAGGAATGTGGGGAGAGAGAGAGAGAGAGAGATGGGGAATGACATGCAGCAAAGGGCCGCAGGTCAGATTCGAACCCTGAGCCACTACGTCAGGTTGTACATGGGGCGGATTCTCTACCAACTGAGCTAATCGACACATTTCCCCCAAATACAGCCTCTTACATTTGGTATTTTTTGGAAACTTTTGGATCTCAACAAGAAAGTTGAGTCTTTTGAGTCTGACAGTCTAACAAATACGGCTATATGATCGCTTTAATTTTATTTATACACCTATTTTAAATGCTATGTGTTAATAACTCTCAGTAGACACAATTAAAAGTGCAAACTTGCTATATACAGTAAACTATGTAGTCATTTTATGCAGCCACTGTCTTTGCAACATACTTTAATATTTACTACAGATATTTTTGGTCCCCAGAGGATGATTTATAATGCCGCCCCCTCCGAACTTTCTGGCCCTCATCCACCTCCGGGGCCTTATCATTTGTGACCTTTCACAACAAAAGCTCTCCATTTTCATTCCCCAATTACAAGCTCATGATGAGCACTCATCTATCTTAGCTCTCTAATTTGCTTGGACTATTAGACTCATGAAAACAAATGAGTCACATGCACTGCAGCAGCAGTACTCACAAGTCCATAAGCGGGCTAAGCTTTTATTGCTTCAGTAGATGGACTCATGATACTCGGCGATAAAACGGCTAAAGCGCGGGGAGGAAGAGAAAGACGAGGGAGAAAAGAAGATGACATGAATCCAAAGCAAAGCAGAAATCATTGCTCATCTCAAATTAAATTAACTCTCTGTGTGTTTTGATAATGCAACGTGATTTGATTCTGGCAAGTTAAGCTTCTTTTGTTTCACTGGGCCTGAGAAGTGCTGAGTCCCGCTTCCTATCAGGACGGGTGATAAAAAAACATAGCCCTAAAGCAAAGTAATAGCAATAATCAAATGGGTTGTTTACCCCAGTTCCATTGGGTGACATTTGCTTTGCCTCAGCAGCAGGACATCTAACTAACAGTAATGTAATTTCCTCTGAGGAGATTGGATTAAAATGTTCTGACCTGACGAGGCTGTGGCTTCACAAGTCTGCATCAGATTCTGTTTTCGTCGCATTTTGGGTCTCTGTGTTTTTCCATACGGCTCAGCTGTGCATGGTATTATGGTCTCTGGTATTCTGTGTTCAAGAATGTCGCAATAACAAAGCAGCACAAGCTGATATGTGCACTATTTCACACTTGTCTTCTTTTGCAACAGGCTAATTTCTTGCAAATTGGATCCTAAGGCAACATTTAGTCCTCTTTTATTTGCGGCTAGTCTCAGACAAAATGTCCAATTGTGTTACTCTAGCTGCCTTTCTGTGACACCGTAACCATGTTAGCTGTAAGAAGGGGCAGTATAAACGGGGGCATTAGGAGTCACGGGGGAAAAGGTCTTGGCTTTAGAGGGCTTTGGAATGGGACTGCCATGGACTCGCATTCGTTTACATATAGGAGGAGAAAAAATGTAGGTATGTGCACCCTCGTTTTGCTTCATGAATGAATATTTCACCGGGGGTTTGTTGTGCCGTTTGAGACTTGGCAATGCATTCTGTCTGATATGAAAAATATTCTCATGGTTTAAACCAGCGGATTACTTTTGCTTCTGCAGTGTGTGTGTTGTGGTAAGACTTCTGCATGGGCATGTCTGTGCTGTGTAGGAAGCTTTCCTCACCGTCCATGCATTCAGCCTCATGCTGTGTGGGACTGAAAAGGTAAAAGCCACAGTGCAAAGCCTCTCCTCTCCTCTCCTCTCCTCTCCTCTCCTCTCCTCTCCTCTCCTCTCACACAATACTGCTTATAGTTTAATAACTTCTGTTGTCTTTGGTCGAAAATGAATTTTGTAGCACACACTTTCACATTAGGTCTCACATTGCTCATTATTTGGCAAATTCTCATTCCAGTTTGTCCAGTTATGCTGGGGAGGTTGTAATATTACCGTCATTATCCAGTACATTAAATTAACTATTAGTAAAAAGCAATGTAAGAATATTATCCTGATGCTTCAACCTACAGGATAATATTCCACACTCTGTTATGTTTCTTCGAGATGTTCCATTAAAAGCAATACAAGTACCCGACCGCTGTATGATTAGAAGAAGATCCAGAAGCAGTGCTGTGACAGCAGCTGTTCTGCATGTCGCTGTGGATGAGGGACCATTGTTGAGCTGACAGTGTCCGCTGCTGGTTGGAGCGTTAACTGCAGTGCCTCCTGCAGCATCGCCGAGCAGGGAGGCTTCTCAACAGCAACGGGACATAAAACTCTGTGCGCATCCGCAGCCGGAGCTCGAGTCAGTGTGGAGTGTGAGTGTGGAGGAGAGGGGAGGGGGAAAGGCACCAAACCACTGGTGCACATACCTGAGAGATTTGAAACAATCAATGTGAATTTGATAAGGCATCTTTAAGATAGTCTGTACGCATTTAAATTCTGCAGGCAGTGTTTCTTCAAATGCCATCTACTCACTGACATTTATGTGACGGAAATGAACGGACAGGAGCGATCCCTCTGCAGGTGTGCTATCTGCCCGTTCAACCCATCCTATATTCTTAACACCTGTGCAGCTGGATATCAACAGGTGCAGTCCGGCGTGCGGAGAATGAACACCACACCAGAGCAAGGCAATAACAACGCTCCAGTCCCCCCCATGAGCCCAAATGTTTAATTACAGCCACAAACAGCAGATGGCTCTCTTGAGTTTTAATTCAATGTGCCTGTGATTGAGCCTTAGATGAAATTCAACCCCCCAAAACAACAACAAAAAAAGGATCAAATATTTAATCTTACAAAGGCTTTTTATTGTGTGGAGCCGACACCGTCCAATCCATCCTCTAAATGGAGGAGGAATAAGGTGGAGGGGTGTGGAGCGTGGAAGTGGATCTCCAGGTGCTTGTGGTTCATGTGAGATATCTTTGAGTCTCCGGCGGACGTTCAAGTAAAGGTTATGATGATTTTGTTTGTGGGTTTTTTTCTCAGTAAATCTTCTGATGTCTGACTGAAAGGAAACCTTTCCCTCTGTCACTGCGCGCCGCTGTCTGTGGTGCTGAAAGCACACGGAGGAAACGGAGCGCGCAGCCTGAAGGGCAATTAAAGCAACATGAATGTGCAGCAACTACACATGCAGCAACCAGTATTTCCCTGTATGATGTAGAATATAGTTTATCGTCTTTAAATCATGCACATTTGACTGAAACATTGATACTACATGCACGTCTCCCTGTAGTCCTGTTGTGCTCATGCATCGTTTCTGTTGTGAATTGCAGCTATTTGCTTAAAAAAAAAAAAAAAAGAAGTAGGTAGCAGCAGCTGTCTAATTTGAAGAATAAAATCTCACCATCTAATGACAGCACCAAGACCCCGGCTGCTCATTCCCCTTCAAGCAGGGGCTTGGTGGTCGAGAGGGAGGGAGTGTTGGGGGGAGGGAGGGAGGGCATCCTCTCCACTCAGGCGTGTACTAACGAGTGGTTAGGACTTGTTGATGGGAAGGATTTGTTGATCAGGGGTATATCTACTGAGCGACCACCGCTTCCTATCCTTTTTTTTCTCCCTCTCTGTCTCTCTTTGAGCGTGGGAAAATAAATTGTGCCGTACATCAGAGGCATAACTCTCCTCTTCTGTTTTTTTTTTTTAAATATTCCCTTTACGCACCGATCGCCATACATGGAACATTCACCGGGCGGACCTGTGTGCTGATCACCGGCGGGTTCTTCTTTTTTTTTTTTTAAGTTTCTATATATTTGTATGCAGCTTGTCTCACAATGCAGACGTCATCTCCACCGGGTTTCGATCCGGTTTTTTCGGCTGTGCGTTCTCCATCGCGCCCAGCCGCATGTGTTGTGATTGTGGAATACAGTGGAGAACATATGATGTGAGGCACGTTATCCGGCAGATCGGCAGGTGTATAGTTGGAATACAAGTTTGTATTCGTTTAACCCGCTGCATCAATTTCTAACTCCTCGCTACGGCTGCGTATTTCTTCCGCCCCCCCATCTCCAAACGGTGTGACTGTTGATCGGTCATCGCAGGGTCGTTGTCGCGGAATGCTTCTCGCAAACTTGGGAGTTCGTTTCACCCGGGCTGCTGCGCCTTCGCCACTCGAGTGGTGATCTTCGTAGGAGGCGCCCGCATAGTTTTTTTTTTTTTTTTTTTTCTTGCTTGATTTCTGGCGGCGCACATGCACAGGCGTCCCCACCGCTATACCCCCCAAAACAGCGACTCCTCATAGAGCAGAGCCTCGTCTGGAAGCAGCAGAAGGAGAAAAACGGAGGGCGAAAAGGAGGAAAGGAGTGGGTGAATGTTGCTGTGAGGACGCTGCAGCCGGTATTGGACATTTAAGGAGGCGATGCCACTGAACATGTCACAGACAATGAACACAAACACCACTGTGCAGGTATGAATAATCCTCTGACATGTCCGTCCGCGTGAGTTTGGCATAGCTCTTCATCAAGACTATGGTTATTGATGCATGTATGGAATTACGCATGAACTGATCCCCCCCTTTTTTTTCTACCATGTCCAAGAAATTTTCGAAAGACGATGACAGCTGTTTTAATACCGCAAGTATCATGTAGTGTTTGGACTAAAAAGAAAACCAGCTCCTAAAATAAACATATATATATTTGACATTTGGCATCACGGAACGGACCACTTAGCCGCCACCATGGGACTGTGACCCGGGCTGCGAGCTCTGTGAGGCGGCTGTTTGTGTAGTCTGTGCTCCGTGTGCAGACTGGACCTGAGCAGTTGTGACATTTTGAGCCATGGCTGCTGCTATCGCAAGTGGGCTGATCAGACAGAAGAGACAGGCACGGGAGCAGCATTTAGACCGGCCCTCGACCAACCGACGGAGGAAGAGCCCCAACAAGAACAAGGGGCTCTGCAATGGGAACCTGGTCGACATCTTCTCTAAAGTGCGCATCTTCGGCCTCAGGAAGCGGAGACTACGGAGACAAGGTCTGGGAACTTTAGTGTGCAAGGTGCCTGCTTGGTTGGCGTTGAGCGTTGTGCTTTCAGTAGAAACATACATGTGCAGCCACTGGTTGATGGCTCTAATTAGGGCCTTCAACAGTCATAAGTGCATCCACCAATGCGTCCACAAGCTAATAATGAAATGAATCATACTGATTTATCACTGATTACATCGATTTTCCAAATTGGACATCCGTGCGTAAAAAGTTCAATTGAACGAGAGGGCGTGTTCTGTGTTGTATGCTGGCCAGTTGGTTGAAAATAACACACCTACCTCTGTTTTACATGCAATCACAGGTAGCTGACAGGAGCCCGTAGAGCTGTACCAAATGGTTTAGACAGGTTTATCGAGCTGTCACCTGGAGACTCTGGGAGTGAAAGGGGGGGCTCATCTTTATGAAGCGCTTACACGATTGGCTGAAAGACCTCGTGCATAAGCACATCACAAAAGCCAAGAAATGAAACTCATTTATATGCAAGCAAAAAAAAAAAAAAAAAGGTCAATATGTCCCGCAGAATGGAGGTTACGCCTTTCAAACGTAATCTTTTCTGGCATAATTTTTTACGAATTCGTGGGCCACTGGCCTCTTATTACCCCAGCTGATATTCCTTCCACTTATGAAAATGTCATGAACATTTCTTTGCTCTAATGTGGTAACCTGGGATTGCTAAAGAGCACTGTCAATAATTATTTCACTGCTGGAATCAGTGCCAACTGTGCGGATAATTTTGTCTTAGAAAAATGAATTAGGATAATTCATTTAGGAAAGAAATTACTCCAATTACTCCCTCCCTTGTTTGTGAATGATAGGAAGCTGCTGTGTGTTCCTGTTGGAATCATCAGGTATCAAACCTGTTGCTTCAGACACGCTACACAGTAACTCCAACTGATTGAACGCCGTTTTGCATAATTTAAGGGAAGAGAAGAAAACTCACATTACAAACAACATTTGTTTTAACAAAGCCAACAAGAGAGCCAGCGTTTCGGTCTTTCATCTTGTTCACCGAGAGAGAGAGAGAGAGCCATTTTGATGACTGAGCCTCACTCGTCCTCTTTCTGGGGGTCATTTTGGAAGTGAACAATGCTATGAGTGAAAACATCCCATGGATTAAAATAGCTTTGATATAACAGAATCTATAGTAGCACATAGAGCCCCCACATCTGGACATGGGTCAGGCTGCATCAGAATGGCAGGTTATAATCGGCTATCCTCCAGGCTGCTGTTTATGCATCTGCCCACTGTGTGTGTGTGTGTGTGTGTGTGGCTGTCCTAGTGTTTGTGTGTCTAATTGTCTGTCCTTCTCTGTCACCTCGAAATTGGCTCGTGGCGCATCTATCTTTTCATTTGAACATCAGGAATATCCAGCAGCCTCCACAGCTGAGATGTGGCCAGACGATGCTGTCATTTGGTTGGGGAATTAACGTCCAGCCACGCAGATAAAAATAAATAAATAAAACACAACCTCTATGTTGGCTTTTATTGAGTGAGGCGTATATATTAACACGTCATTGATGTACGCATTTGGGACCTGGTTCAAATAAATCAAAGTCAGACATGAGGATGCCAAGTCAACCCTGGCACTGGCAACCCTGAAATGACTTCACACCTGCAACGGCCATTTTATGGAGGAACTAAGGGAGCCTCCCTGAGCCTTCAGAATAATGATGATAATCCACAGTAACAGTGCCAGCACAAGTGACGGTGAACTGTGTCGTGAAGCTCTCAAAGAAAAAAAGAAAGGAAAAGGCATGACCCTGCTGGAATGGAAGATGAGAAACACTCCCAGTAAAATGAAGTTAAATCAAAGGGGGGGAGCTCTTTTTAAAAAAAAGTGTATTTTGTCCTCATTTTGAGGCTTTAATCAGAACACAGGGCAAACACTCCTGCTATAATTTTGTCTTATTTGTGATTAGAGGCCTGATGGGAATATACTTCATTAATTTCACCCTCACATGAGAATTTAGAAAAATCTTTACCAAGCGATACCAAGCTTTGTTGTCAGGGGGGCTGCTTTGAAAAATACTGCACACACACACACACACACCGTTTCTCCCCCTCACCTCTCTCACACACATCTTCTTATTCACCATATTATCACAAGAGCGCACACAGCTTTGGAAGACTGATGGCTTGTGTGGTGTGCTTAATTTAATATTGGCCCCCAGAAGGATTTCTCTCTTTTTTTTTTTTCTTCTTATGGTAAGTGGATGATAAAGTCGAATGCTCCACCACCGCCACCGATCATATGTGACGTGATAACACAGGCAGAAACGCACAGTTGTCTTTGTTTCCCAGGTGAGAAAAGACGCGGGCTTTCCCTGTGACAGCCAAGCGTGCAGAGAACAGAGCAGTTTTCTAACCATTCAGGCTGTGATTATTATATTGAAGACGCATTCAGACTCCGACTGAGATCTGCGAGGACGAGGGGAGTGGAGGTGTCTGAAATATACTCCTAACGCCAGTATTCCCTTTGGCTTTGAGTATCGATCTTGTGGGTGAGACACTACATTAGCTATTCCTATGGGCTGTATTGACTGCTGCTGACATAAGTTGCGATTTAGAATTCAAAGAAAACGTGTCAGAAATCACTTAATTCTGTCTTTTGAGATGTCATTACTACGGCAGGTTCTTCATAAAAATAGAGTACCAGCAGACCTAGATAAACAACAAAGTCTTGCCTGCTGCGTTCATTAAAATGCACAGATGTGGTTTCCTGTCCAACACTTGAGGGAACACGTCGGGAACACTTTGTGTTTCCTCTGTCATATCAACTTTAATTTTAAATCATCCATGCATTTTGATAGCAGATGCAGAGCCAATGATCACACTGATTTTTTTTTATGGGATTAGATTTGAGTTGTAAATCCTATTACACTCAAACCCAGTAAGTGAGCTGGGGGCACATCCAGCTTGGGCTCGCCGCCTATAATCTCACTAGCTCTAGCTCTAATTATCTCACTAGATTAGATCCATAGATCATTAGATCATGTTACAGAGATCAGACCATTAGATTAGCGTACATGATCTAGAAACCCCTTTGAAACGAATGCCCTCCCCGCTCCACGGCTGTTTATTCAAGAGTATGTTGACAGGACGCGGCGGTGCGTCATCAGCCAGCTTTCAGAGCTGTCTGTATCAGATGAGTTATTGTTGGGATGTCAGAGATGTTGTTGATATAAGAGAAATCAGAAAGGGGTGGCGTTGCTGTGGCTTTCATTTGCTTGATCTACTTTTCCATGACAACAGGAGCCACATAGAGGGGGGTTTTTCCTTCACAGGCTGGAAAAGCCCTTCTCCAATCCCAGAAACATTCAAAGTGGGTCAGGCAGGGCAGGGCTGACAGCAGTCTGCTCCTGCTGCTGCAGCTGTGCCTGTGTGTGTTTGTCCTTTATATTCAGGTTTTTTTTTTTTTGCACAGACAGACTGAAGAATGACACAACAGAAAATAAGATAGGAAAAGAGCGAGGGGACTGTAGGGAATCACAACCTTTGTGTGACAGTTCACTATATATTCAGAGAGGACTTTATGCTGCAAAAAAAAAAAGACAAGATTTGAGATCTTATGGTTCTTATGGTTCTTGTTGTTTTCCAAGGAAACCCCTGCTGCCGCCAAACCACCGCTCCGTTTCCCTAGAAACAAAGAGGTGGCATGTAGAAACCATGGAGCGCTTCTGTTGTAAAAAACTAATACCAGTGCGACTGGGAAAGTCCAAGTGCAAGTGTAAAGGCTGGAGACTCCATCAGTGATAAACAGCACTTGTTGTTTCACCATTTGGGTGTTTTACAGAGGGAGAACATTCAGGGACAGACGAGGTGAAGGAAACACAGAGAAAAGACTGAGTCAAGGACCTTCACGGGAATTCCACAGAGACATTTTCAAAGCAGTCCTGTGTTTTTTAAGAGTGCACACACCATCTCAAGGATGTCTGACAGAAGTGGAAACGCTGTGTCATTCTAAAAATTCCTTCATGTCTTTGAATGCAACATTTCTATCCTCCCTCTCTCATATTCTCTTTATCATACAAAAATATCCTCTCTCTCTCTCTCTCATTTTGATTTGACAAACTGCCTCGCTTATTTAATATTTTATTATAACAACGCACAAAAAAATGAAGTGCTACGTCTCTTTGGCGTGAATGATGACGGATAAATGACCCCAAATCTTCCTGAAACATTTTTATCTGTTGGCAATGAGTGACCTTCAGCGTGAGTTACATCAGTCGATGGGGTTGCGGGCTTTGTAAGAATTTCAAAAGCCATTATGTCACTCTAATGTATGCACTAGCATGCATGAACGTCTGATGTGAAAGTGTCATAAGTCATAAATAATGCACGGGTTATTTGAGGATGTGATTGAATTCCGGACATATTCATGCAGGCAGCCTTTAGAATAAGATTTTATGTCAACAACCATTTATTATTAAATCTTATTTCACATTTTTTTTTATTCCCATTTAATAAATTTGGCTGAAATATTGCAGACTTTTTGGCTCACTCTTGTTGCAGCTCAGAAATACTGAAGCTGGAAACTGGAGGGAGGGGAATGCTTGTGTGTGTGTGTGTGTGTGTGTGTGAGAGAGAGAGAGAGAGAGAGCGTGTGTGTGAGATATACTGGCTAGCTCGCCCCAGGGAACACAGCCAACATCTCATGATTTATAGCATGATGGAGGAGCCAAGTTCACCTCCACACACATATACACACACACAGATACACAATGAGGTAGAGTATTCACACATCCAGCAACCAGTTACGCAGTTTTAATTATTACAGATTGCCCTCCCCATGGATCTGTCTCCGGAATCAATCTCTCCGTCGCACATTGTTTAAATGCTGCTGATCAAAGTCATTAATCGATCGCAGGTTGGCCAACTTCGTGTGGCCCCGCGAGAGTATTTGCTCAAGGGAATTGGGCAGTCATTAAACATTCATGTGAAACTGTGTGTGTAAAGCTTTGTGTGTGTGTGTGTGTGTGTGTGTGCATGGGTGTGTTTCTGTCTCCCGCTCTCCCTGCTGTGTGTAAACTCACCCGTCTCCCACCTCACCAGTGTGTGGTCTTGAGGTTACGCTGTATGGCATCTGATAGCCAGATTCTTACGTGTTTGAAAACATAATTAATTATTAATTAATAATTATTACTGACTAAATTATGAAAGCCTTTTTCTGTTATAAAAGAAAAAAATAGATAGAAAGTCTTGATTTAAAAGAAATTGTCCCGGTAAGTCAAAAATAGATGAATTAGAGAATGAAAAGTACAAATTTCCACTCAATAATTTAAAATAATGAGATAAAAAAGTCAATAAAATGTATGTATTATGGTAAAATGTTGACTTTTTATGTAATAATTTAGCTTTGCAGTCATATTTTTGATCAAGACTACATTTAACTGGCAGAAATTGACTCAAATTAAGCAATTAATCTGAAAAAAATTCAATGTTTCATCAGTTATTTGCAGCCCTAACTTGCAGTTGAGGTAACATGACACAATAAAGGAATGCCAGTTGTATCTCGTCCATAGATGAAAGAATCCACGTGTGTGTGTCACTCAAAGAAAACACCCACTTCATCAGATAAACACAGCAAACCAGAGAAAAAAAGGCCAATGTGACATCTGTCTCTTGCTGAATGTAATGCAACGGATTTGGCTGCAGAGTATTATTGTAAACCAGAGAGGTACTGTCAGCATCCTGTCAGCCTGCTCAATGCGTGGCAGAGGTACTGTAGCAGTCCGATTCTCTAGCCACCTCTTTCATTGTTCTGGTGAGGCTACAAAGCATTGCTTTTGAATGCCGTTGTAGTCGTATTGCTCGGATAGAGAGGCATTTTCTCCCCTTTTTTTTTTCAGGCAGCAGGGAAAGGTCTCAGAGCTACCTACTGCCATCACCCAACAGAGCCATTTCACAAGACTGCCTTGAGCTGTACACCAGGAGAAAAAAAAAACTCTTTCTGCCCTCAGCAAGACCTCTCGAGTTCTCCTCTGTGGCCACGCTCTCTTTCGGTCCTCTCGCTGTCTCTCTCTCTCACACACACACACACACACACATGCAATTGCTTGCAAGGAGCACGGTTTAGGCTCAGGTGAGGTTGATTGTTCACGTCCCCGGGGCTTTCTTAGAATGAAATCTGGTGTGATAGCTGTCTCTACAATAAGAATAATGTTGATGGTAGATGACCCCAGTGGTCGTGCCCAGCTTGAGCACAAACAGCGTTTATCCATAAACATCCCAACATGCCGACATGCAGTCACATGCAGGCTTATGAAAACGTATCGTTTTCCATTTCTTTATACTTTTACATTTTCACCCCCCAAGTGTTATTAAAAACCCACAAAGTGCCAACTCAATTGCAACATGACTGGTTTGAGCTGCAGTGGCAGTGGGCAATTTATCCGCAACAGTGATTTATTTACAGTAGATATGCGGCTAATTCCCCCTCGGTGGGCCAGCTGGAAGAGACCAAGCACAAAACAACTTTAACATCCTACACACTGAGGACCCAGAGAGGGTGCTGTTGGGTTCATTATGGGATACAGGCGACCACAGATTAATTCTGCTGCCTATAATTGGATGGCCTTTTCTCTGAGCAGGCCAGGGCTTATGTGCCCAGAAAGTTGGCTGTGGGATTTGCCTGTGAACATACGCAGGAGTCACCAAGTGCTGTAAAATAGTTCGGCACAGAGTTCTCACTGGCTTTTTTTAAAATATCTTTGCTATGTTATAAGCTCTCTTTTTTCCATCTTTTTTGATCCATGTAACGTCATTTGTGCTAATGTTTCGACCTGTTCTTTGTCCCTCTCTCTCTCCTGCAGATCCCCAGCTCAAGGGTATAGTGACCAGGTTATATTGCAGGCAGGGATACTACTTGCAAATGAACCCCGATGGCTCTCTTGATGGGACCAAGGATGACAGCAGTAATTCCTGTGAGTACCATGACAGAGTCTGTTGGCCTTCCAGATCAAACTTTTGATCGGTGTCCACATGATGAATTGTTTAACAGAGGACACTGTGAGATATAAATCTAAAACTTTTAGTATAGCTCTGAACTGTGAAGTTACTGGCACTTAAAATCTGTGTAGGTTGTTTTCTTGCTCACTTTCAGGTAGATTTATCCCTTAGGTGCAGGAAATGAACCAGTGACCTTCCAGTTATGCCTCTCTAACCTTCAGGCCAATACCGTCCCTCATTTTTCAGGCTTTGGAGCTAAAATGCCCTCTCAAATGGCAGCCGCTATAGGATCACACAGATTTATCCTCCTCTCTGAGAGGAAAAGTGGACCAGGAAACAGTAGGCTTAACAGTGAGAAAGGGGTATTATTAGCTTGATCTGGCACTGCTCCTCTAGCGCTCCGGGCTAGGTGGTTAATATGATTCCAGTGCTGGGGTGCTAACTCTTGCCTGACACTCCACATTGTGTCACTTACTTCTGTCAGCGTGAGGAGATGTGGCACATGTCACATCCGATAGGCTGAAGGAACTTATTAAAACAGTGGGCAATGCTTCTAGTGTGCACGGGGGATTTATCATATTAGAACTCTTTGATCAGTTCAAGTTTTGGCTGGCTGCTCCGCATTAAAATGAACTTTTTTTTAAAACTGGCTAAAAGCCACCAAAAACCGACAGTCACGTAGTATTCCTCTGCCTGTTCCAGGCTCCAAACCTGCCAATACCAATTACTTCTAAGGTCAGCAGAGGTTGTTATGTGTCTTTAAGTCTCCCATATACACACACTTAATGTCACAGCCAGGACAGTGCTGTTATTTCTCACCAGTACAAACAAAAGCTATTACCCACCAGGCCCAAAGAGCCTGCTGCAACAACAAAAGGGCTATTAGATCTGCCACACACCAGTGGTGGCCCCAATTACAGCCACTACTCAGGTAGCTCTGGGTGGCTGCGGCTATGCTGTGCTAGGCTATGCTGCCATTCATCTTTGGTGATTACCTCATTGCAACAGCTTGCAAAATTGTATTATCTGTGCTTTGTGGGGCATTAATGATAGGCAGCTTGCATTTAGATGATGGATTACACAACAATAATTTATTATTTCTTTTCTTCTTCAGTGTTTTTTTTTTTTTAATGTTCACATAATGTGTGTGTCTATGGTTAATGATGCGTTGGGATATTTTTATGTATGCGTGTGTTTTGCCTGTTCACGTGTGTGTTTTTCAGCTTTGTTCAACCTTATTCCTGTGGGCCTCAGAGTTGTCGCCATTCAGTCCGTGAAGACAGGGTTATACATCGCCATGAACGGGGAGGGCCATCTGTACACATCAGTAAGCAGGCTATTCTATTCTATTCTATTCTATTCTGAGCATGTCCTAAAAATATACTTGATTATGTTGAAACATACAAAAAGCTGCAATCATGATGCATTGTGCTAAATATGCGTCCTGATTTAAAGGCATCTTTGTATCTGTGCTCTCTTTGTGTTACATCTTTACATACATATCGATGTGTATATAGAGAAATTAATTCTAACAGCACGCAATTCCCAATAATGGTCCCTGAACGTGTCGTAGATATTTACCACATTTGTGACAGGATAATTGCATTTCTCTGAAGGTTAGGGATCCTATTAAGCAGAAATTCACGTGCACACATGTTTTTCTGTTCATCTGGTTAAATGCCCCCAGAGTTTTCATCCCATATGGAAAACATTAACATCAGGTGACATAACGCGGCAGGAACGCATATTTCGTGGTCTCACGTGGGATCTGCGCTCACAGTATATTACAGTGTCAATATTTCGGTCTATAAATGTGAATTAGACGCAGAGGAATGCTGTGACACACACGTTAAGCATAATGCAGAGCTGTATTTGATGAGAGGCGTCTGAGGAGCAGCCATTCTTCTTCACTTTGTACCTACCCACTGTTATTGACTACCTCTCTTCAAAATAAACTAGGCCTCTGCTGGCTAGACTGTCAAGGGGGTGATAAGACTTCACCCAGCACAAATAGTTCTCCTACAGTCTCACTCCTCCACTCCTGTCCTCTTCCAGTCATTCAAATCAATCAGTTGGAAGAGTATTGGGAGTAGTGCTCCTCTCCCAGACAGGCGTATCCATCAGAATCACTCTCCCTCCCTCCTTCCCTCTGCTCTCATGTTCCTAATCCTCAGAGTGCAGAGCAGGAATTGCCATCTTATTCTTCATTCATTACCTTGGGGGTTTTTTTTAGAGAGGCTACTTCTCTTACTGTACAATGCAGCGGTATTCCAGTGGAATTCTGTAATACTTAATCACAGCTTGACTTAAGCCGTGAAATGAAATTCATTTTAGGAGGATTGACCTAGAATCCTATGGATTTTGTTAAGGAATTGCACAGCAGGGATTATGAATTAATATATTCCATGGGCGCAATATACGGCATAACACACAAGGCGGCATAATTTGTTGATTGCACAGTCTTTTTACCCTTGCAGACACAAACTCTCACACGCACACACACACACACTCACAGTTTCAAAATATTCAAAATGTTTATTGATTTTTATATTCCACTTCATTCAGCCTCAGTAAAGTAAAGATGAACATTACAAAACTGTAAATAAAACTTGACTCATTCGAGAAGGAATTAAAAAAATACAAATACAATCAGATTTAAATCAAATCTAAAACACAAGAATATGAAATAACACCTATATTACATCAAATCTGAACACATGGTATAATATTGTTTATTATTAGGACACAATATAAATCTGTGTTTGTATGGTTCAGTGCTTCCTCTACAGAATTAGTACAGATAATTGATCTAGAATCTGTATTATGATTGATGTCCAGCACGTAAATACATAGCTAAAGCTGTCATTAATTTGTCTACATAAATCTCCACGTTTGGCGCGCTGTACAAAGATAATGTCGGAGGCAGATAAATAATACAATAAACACAAACAAAGACTTGACTGTTTAAATAACTAGCACACAGCTATCTTAAATTATGTCACATTAGCAACATTTGTCGACCCCACTGCTGCCCTGTTGACCTTTCACATGTCTGTTGGTCAGATTGTTCCTCCTCCTCCACACATATCGGTGTTTGGCATACCTCCTCATGATTTTTCTACTCCGCTTGTCACATTCGATAATTCTGAGGTAATTTTCACGCCTGGAAGTTGATCCCGTTTGGTTTGTCTCTCCACTAGGCTGACAATTATTGCTGTGAACGCTCACATCCAAGTGTTGATTGCCAGACCTGCTAAACACTGCTAATTAGCATTCAAGCCTAAACCTAAAGGCCACTTTTTTTGCAGCGGCGTTCGTAGCTGTGATTACGTTAAAAACCTTTCACCATGATGTGTTTTGTCCAATAGCCACCGGACATGTTTAGTCCAGGCAGACTAAGAGTGCTCTGAAGTGGGTTTTCGATGAGCCCTGTTGGGGCGATGTGCTCCTTCAGCACAGGTTACCCTGCTCCTCTCTTCACACGGCTCCCCTGCTCCATTTGCAGCTTATTTTCGTGCTAATGGAGGTTCTGCTCAGACCTCAACTATCCAGCCACCCACTCAGATGTCTCTCTTTGCTCCTTAGTGTGTGAATTACTCCGGTAATGGCAGCCTTGTAAGGTGTTCTTCATCTCTTTCTTTCTGCCGCCTCTCTCTCCTCCTCCGTAAGCAAGGTACAACCATTCCTCCCATTATCACTCTGTTCCTTCGCAAGCGAGGATCTGGCAGTCGACCTTTTCTACCCATTAAGGGTATTTGATTATAGTGCACTCACATGCACTTCATACTTTGAAGGTTATATAATGCAGAAGAACATGCAGATTTTTGTACACAGTATGTCGGGAAAGAACAGAAAAAAACAACCTGTTTTTATTGGAAAAAGTATTATTTCTCAACATGGCCCAAAAATCCCGATCATTTTTATTAACTATAATTCACTCTGTCAGTTCACAATATTAAACACATTACAGAGGCTTTTACTATGATGACGTACTTTGATAATGAATTACATTCAATTTTTGGAACAGATAAAGTGAATCAAAAAGAGAGTCCCCCTCTCTTTCAGAAAACAGACAGAAGGCCCCCATTCAAGGCCCGTTGTAGTGCATCATATTCTTTTGTGAGAGGCACCCAAGGCTCAGCGTACGGCTCGGATGACAGAGATAGCATCAAAGTGACTGCACAGCCTGGCACAAAGGACACGCCGCCGAATAAAGGAGAGTTCAATCATCTCACCCCTTTTTAATCTGCCTCCTTTTGTGTCTGCGCCAATAAACTCCCGGCTAATTTCTCCTGCAGGCTGCTCGCTAGATCAGGCAAAAAAGCAATAAGAGGAGAGGAATTCTCCCAGCTTCTTGTAGAAGGTAGCGGGGACGGGACTTGTGGTAGTCTCCAGATAACTGTAATAAAACTCTTCATATAAGAACAGACAAATGAGATTAAAAAAAAAACATACACATAAACCTTAATTATTCTATAGGGACTTTACATCCCTAAAAGCAAGTAAGGAAGTGTTGAGTTGTATAGTTTTGTTACATATGATGAAATGATGGTGCCAGAGAATGCAACTCCCTAGTGCTGATTTTGTTTTTCTGTCCCGCTAATACAGTCTCCTACCATCTCTCAAGTGTAAAGGTTGGGCATTTCATGGTTGGCTGGCTTTCTTTAGAGCTAGTTCCCCATTCCCTCACTTCACTGGAGTCTCTCACTGCAGGCTGTCTTTATCAGGAGCCTGCACTTGTTAGTGCTACCTTTCATGATTGTCAAATTGACTTGCCACATCACTTGAGTGGCCCTTTTAGAAATGAAATCCTTGAGCGGACCAATCTAGAGCAGTGCAGTGGCTTTAGCTTCACTTGTTAGAGGCTGTATCATCAGCCGTATGAACAGAGACGACTGAGGGCATCTGTTTCCTGTAGTGCCCAATTCAGAATGTATGAAAGCGCCAAGTTTGACGCGAGGGCTGCCTTCACTTTGCATCAGTATAAAAATCGAAAAGAAAGTGCGTGGCGGCTGTGTGTGTGTGTGCAGGGCTGAATAGAAAAGAGTGGCTCATTCAGGAGTCGTGGTGTGAAACCAAGAGTCCTCTGAGAAGGCTCAAGCCATGAACTCCCCCCGGTCCGGATATTTGATATTTTCTGACCAACATTTTTAGTCATGTTCCAACCTTTTAGTCCATTTTCTAATGCCGCTCTTCAATGTTCTGCCTATGAGGGACACTCTCCCATAGATGCCCCTTTGCTCCCTCGCTTTCATCCCCAGGTGTCTTGCGAAGACATGGCATTTCATGGGTGGAGAATTCAGTTTCACCTGATATTAAAATGACCTTTCAGTTTAAGAGCACGGAAGATCAGGGTATTTTCTTTTAAAGAAAGAGACCAATTTGAGGTGTGTGCACATCTCTATCTACCGTACATGGATCCTTTGCATTTTTACAGTTAATTCTGCCGATAGACGAGACTGTGATTCACCGGGTCACATCAGCATTTCGTAGAAATCAATTTAGTTCAATTGAGTTGCTGCAATCAGCACATTAAATCGGTGCTACGCTTTAGATTCACGTTCGACTTTCGAACTTTGACCCCAAATGTGCCACTGACCGATATCAAATGGTCTTGACAGTGCTGACCTTTGAGCGAACAGAGAAGAGCTGGTTTAGCTTTACTTCGATGCAACCCTGCTCTGCTGCAAAAGAGGAATGACCTGCAGATAGTTAGGAAACAAGAGGCGATGGTGAGATCTCTTGAGTTGGTTGGCTTGCCCATTTGCAGCTCTATCTACTGGCCCTGCGAGTAGTCATCATGTCAACTTCCACATTCTGGTGTCTCCAGCGCTTAAGTGTAAAACATGATATGTAGTGAAGCATATGGAGATAAATATAAATACATGAACATCAACAGAATTGTGACACCTCTTCACAAGACACCATGTGTGTACGAGCACACACGTGAGAGTGTCTCTATGTGTGCGAGCGTGTAAGGCTACATGCAGCATCGGCGCCCAACAGATGGCTTTGTGTGAACATGTTTTATTGGTGTTGATTGTGCGACCTGCCATGAATGAAAATGATCTCTTTCACAGTTTAATGGAAGGATAAACAATGAAGATGGGGCATCACGGGCATCCTGGGCTCCTTTTTCAAGCTCCAGTATGTAGGCAGTGTAGATGGCAACATATTGAATACCCCTGTGTGCAGGAGAATGTACGTTGACCACGAACCTTGCAAAAAAATGCGAATCAGTGTTTAGATTGTCTGTTCTGGGCTACCGTAGAAACATGTGATTGTAGACCACTGAAAAGAATGAAAAATGCAAATTCAGCTTCTGGCATTTAGATGTGAATTAGTTACAAGTGTTCAGTTGTCTCACTGATTTTCCCACTTTACATTTATTAAACATATGTAATGAAAGGAAGGAGCAGAAGAGATTCATTATTCGTCACCTTGACATACCATAGCAGCATGAATTATGGGAAATCAGGCACAAATGTACAGGTCAGACAGCATTATCTTGAGGGCAGACTTCTTATAAATGTAAAAAAAAAAAAAAAAAGGAAGAGAAAATAACAAATGGCTGAAACTCACTTAAAAAACAGGCATCTCATTATGTGTCATCATTTATAGATTCAAACGTTAAAGCGTGTAAAAGGCGATTCTGAGATTGCTGAAAACACGTGAAAAGACTTTGAACGATATATCACTGAAATGTGGAGTTAGAGGTTCAAACAGTTTTTCACCAGTTTTCAGTCTCAGGATTTTTGTGGGCGGTCCTTAAAGGGTGGCTCGATGACACGCTGAGGCCACCCTGAGCAGAGAGACAGAGATGAATTCATCTCAGCTCAGAGTGTTTCAAAGTTAGTCATGTCATTTTCTGAACTCATCTGACACGTTTCAGTCGCTTCAAAATGGCGCTTGACTGCTCCCATGAGTGGGCGTGGTTTCAGAGCATTCAGAGGACACGCCCCCACAGTCCCAGAGCTGAGAATTCATTTTTACCTGATTTTGACACCTAATTTCACAAACTTGTGGATATTTTTAATCATTCAAATTTCAAATTTGGCTGGGTGGTTTCTTCTTTGGTCTGACAAACTCAGAACACACATTTATCATGACTTTAAAGGGACTTTAATGTTATTTGTCATAAACCACGCTTATAAAAGGTTCCTGTTTATGTCTGAACAAATCCACAGACGCGCATAAAACCACAGTCTAAACAGCAGAGAAGGCTGCTGACCATAATATTTTCACACTCCCACTGATCTCCGGTAGGCTACCTATAATAATTACTCAGATGATTTTGCCTCTGGAGGAGCGTCAGGCTCGGAGTTGTGGGTGGGGAGGGAGCCTCATTATCTCCAAAGTGTTGCTCTCTCCTGCCTTTTAATGCAGTGTCAGTGTCAGGAAGGGTGGCGGTCATAAGGGCTGGAGGGAGAGCAGCTTCATGCATTAATGAACAACAAGGTCGGAGGTAGGCGTCAAAGCTAAGCCGGTGAACTGTTGGTCGGGGCCAAGCGGAGCTAAGAATAGACGGACGAGTACTTCAAGCATCATCACCGTTGTTATTAATGGATTTCTAATGGTTGGGCACTCTTGGCTTGTTATAATACGAATGAATGCATATTATTTGCTTTCGCAGAATCATGTCAGTTCAGATTTCTCTGTGTAGTTGTAGTTTTTTTCATCGCAGCAGTGAGCTACCCTCCATAAAACAGGGAGTCTCCCCACAGCGTATCTGACTTTACCTGTGGGGATTACGCCTCTCTGAACAATAAATCGTAAATACATAACACAGCTGATTTGTCCTCTAGCTCGTTCCAGGTCAACAACTTAAGGACTATTAATATTACATCTCCCCTGTTCCTCAATCACTCTGTTACTCCCTTGTTTATTTAAGGCAATTAAGAATCGGCAAGTGCAGCTGTTTTCTGAATCACTGGTTTGCATGACACATATTTTATGATACGCCATTTAGCAGTGAAGTGCGTTGGGAGGAATTTCAGGGAACGTCCACAATGTCACTATTACTAACCTGCCAAGTTGTGGACTGTACGTGTAGGTGGGAGACTTTTTTTTTCATTTCAGATCAGATGTGTAATATCATCCGAGCTCATTATGGCTGCGTATCTTGTGAGTGAATCTCAGTTCGAGTCCTGCAAAGTTCACCTCAGTGTTCTGTATTGTATGTGGAGCAGTTTGTTCAAGTGGGGCGCTAAAGGTCACGCTTGCATTAGCCGATACTGTAGGTGTCTGCTAACATATATGCACATAAATATGTGTACTATGGTAACTTATTTTGCCTTTTAACTCAGGGATGAGCTGTTTTTGTCACGGTTTTCAAATCAAATACTTTGCTTTAGTTTTAGTGCTTGCTTGCTCCGCCTCAATGCTACACAACGTCCTTCCCTTTACCAGCCAGTGTTGTCCTGAACAGTTGCACAGTTATAACAATGCTGTCTGTACTGAGAGTCTGCACAAATCTCCGTAAGCCTACCAGAAATCCCTTCTCTGCATCTCTGAAGTTGTTTATCTGTATCTTCATAGACACACGTTCCACTTGTATCTCTCTCCTCCCCCCGAGGGAGCTGACTTTCTACAGTGGTGGCCATCAGCCAACTATTGATCTGTCAGCTAGAGCTCACGCTGAATCTCCCTCATTCATCTGGGATAATACTTACATCTCTATTAAAATGGAGTAGCCAAAAACACACAAACAGCGGTTTGTCTGCATGCTACGGACGCTGCGGAGATAGCTATAAATTATGTGCTACTGGCGGATAATGGGAAGACGGGAGGTAGGGAGGAATACAAATACTGCATCGACTCGTTGGGAGAGGGAGAGGTTGGAGAGGAAAAGAGAGAGGGAACTCTGTGGTGTGTTTTGCAGGGAAAGCCCTGCTGTGGTCAATATAATCAGTGTAGCATGCAGGCAACCACTGCTTGTTGCCCCCATTTGACTGCTGCTCCTTCTGCTAAAAGCATTCACCATTTTGAGCGGCACAGAAACACACCATCCGATAAAACCGACAGCCTTTTAGCATCACACACACACACACACACACACAGGAATATTATCATAGCAGCCTTGTATCAGATTGAGAGTATTAATATTTGCGTTCTCCGTGGCTATGAAATGAAAGGAAATCTTATTGATTCCATCTCCTCTCTGTGATTATCTTTTAAGAGACGATCTTTAGGGATAATCATTCATAATCATCTCATACGAGCTATACTGTGATTGCCCACCTATAGATAGATAATACATTAACCTGCTTCCTGGCCTCTACGCTAAGTGCTCGAATTGTTCGATACCGAAGAAGATGTTCCAAATGATGCTAAATTGTATTTTTTAATTAAAAATATAATTACCGCAAGTAATCATATTTTATTGCCAATCACGCTGTGTGATAATTGGAAGATTTCTGTACGTCTGAGTGCTTCAGTCAAGTACTTTAAGTCATGAATTCATAAATAACAAAGCAATAAAAGATTAAAATAAGCATTTGAAAATATTTAAAGGAAACATTAAAAGGCTTTAATGGATGATTGGCTGTAATAAGCATTTAAAATTCAGTTCTTTGTCAGAATATACATTCATATTCTTTGATTTATTTTGTCTTCTGACATGTAAACGTTTAAATCAAATTGTTTACATGGTTTGAAAGGATACTCTGAATCTGCAGCTGACTTCTCGGCTCCTTTCAGAGAGTCGATACTGACTGCAATAACCAATTATTGTCAGTCTTAATGTGAAAAATGTGTACATATACACAATGTTATGATGATTTATTGAGACAAACTTGAAAAAAACTCACCTTTTTCTTTGACTTGCCATTTCTTTCAGGAGCTTAAGCAATGAAACAATGTACTTACTTGTTTATATTCTCATCTGAGTTATGTAGATTTGAACTGGATGTGGCAAAAGCCCTTTTGTACTGCCGGGAAAACAACCAGGCTTCAAGTGATTCAGTGGTCTCTTAGACAAAAGGACTACATTCCATGATTCATGGCTATACCTGCAGGATGGCACCTGTCTTCAACCCCCACACCTCTCTTGTAGATAGCTGTTTCAGTATATATAGATGTGAAGCTAGGCTAGGCTAGGTCTAGGCTAGACTTTTCGAGTAAAAGACTTCTGAAAATTATTTTAAGAAGTCAGCAATTAATATCACTCATCGATTCAGTGATCTGTTGTTTTTCCAACCTGTGATCGCCTGTGCCTCCTTTATTTTGCACTGGTAACATCTGTTCATACTGCACACTGTGCCTAATAGCTCCTTGTTTCCTGTGTTGTTGTCTGTATTTTCTTGTTTTCCTTTGAAGCAGTTTGATAAATGCATGTCCTTGAAGAACAAAGACACATTTTTATCCCACTTTTGCTGTTGCATGACTGTAAGTGTGTGTGTTTACACCATTGAGAAGCTGAAATAAAAGGAGAGACAGAAGAAGAGTAGGCGCAAGGAACAGGGACTTCAGATTTTCATCTTTGTTCCTCTGTGAGACCCACAGAGGATATGTTAGTATGTACATATACAGATGGCCTTGTTGTCATTTCTCCGCGAATACATATTGCAGGAGCTATCAGAGCAAACACGTCTAGCCTGTTCACTGTATTAATGACCCTAGTTCTGGCCTAATTGCTTCCCCAGTGTGTAAATGTCAAGCACCGTGCAAATACAAATGGCACACTTGTGCTTGTTGCCTCAAGAGCAGTATAATGTGCAAATGAACAGCGGAGAGATGAGGGGCTTGAAAGGCAACAAGTAGTCCTCAGGAACTCGGTATCCAAACAGTAACAGGATGCGTTTCACTTGCACGTCAGATCCTGCGCCAAACAGTCCTCCGGGGTGCTTCATTTGTAACTCGATGTGTTTACACTCAGACATTCAAGATGAATCTGCTCAACCTTGTGTCGGTTTATTCTTTGTGTGGTGGGACGTCAGTCAAAGTTTTAGAAGTAGCTTTAATGAGTTTCAGTTTTATGATCAGCTACAAAAACATCTCAACATCTGCATCCTGCAACACTGACTGACACCAAATCTTTTACAGACATTTAAAGGTCCAGTGGGTACGATTTAGGAGGATCTATTGGCAGGAATTGAATATAATATTTCATAACTAAGTGTGTTATCTCCTGAAAATAAGATACATTGTGTTTTCGTTTTGTTACATCTACAGAAAGAGCGGGTCCTCTTCCATGGAGTCCACCATTTGAATCCGCCATTGTCTACAGTAGCCCTGAGCAGACAAACCAAACACTGGTTATGTCCTTTTGCTTTTTTAGGAGAATTTCACAGCCAGAGTTTTTCCTACATGCATGGAAGGTGGGGATGAGGCGTGGTTGAGTATTCATTTGGTTGCAATCTGCAACTTCACTGCTAGGTGGCACTAAATCCTACACACTGGACTGTTTCCAGGGCATGAATACCAATGAGTTTGCTCGTCGTCTGACTTTTCCTCTAGTACCACCATGAGGTTAACATTTTTGATTTGAAGTAAAATATCTCTATAACTTTTTATTACCTTAACTTCTCCTCTAGTGCCACCATCAGGACAAAATTTTGATCTAATACTGATGGTTTATGGACTAAATAATCATGACATTCCCATCAGCCTCAGCTTTACTTAAGGTTTAGTGCTAATTAGCAGATACTAGCATTGCAAATGACAGTCCCTACTAAACATTAACATGCTAGCATTAGCACTGTGAGCGTGTTAGTGTGCTGATGTTAGCATTTAACTCAAAGTACAGCCTCACAGAGCCCCTACGATGGCTTTAGACTTAGAGTCCTGTCTCTGTGGATATTAAGCCACAGAAAAAGGACATTACAGCACCTTTTTTTGAATTGTTTTGATGGTTCCTGGCGCATAATTAGCAGCTCATTTGCATGTTCTTCCCTTTTCTATCTTCACTTTCTGTTGCTCAAATTATATTCAGAGCTATCTTCTGTCAGGTGAACCTTATTTATCATGAACTGCAGGGGTTTTTGGAAAAGGAAATAGCAGAACTTTTGGATGTGTGGGAGCATAAAATCTGGAAAACCAATTAAACCAGTTAAATCAATCTGCTTCCTTTTGAAGACGCCTGAAAAAGACATTTTCCAATGAAAATCTGATACTCATGTGATGCTAAAGAACCGTGCATTGCTTAGGAAAGTGAATTCCATGTAGATTATCCACTGATGTTTATCCTCGATACTATTTGGCATCAAGGAATGATTTAGAAAGAGAAAATGTGGAGGGTTACGGGTTTTATCATGGCTCAAACCTCAGAGGGACTTTTGTGTCATACCTAAGGGGGTTGCAGGTTCAAGTCTTCTTCAAGCAGACCTCTGTAGCTGGATCAAAGTGTGTGAGCGTGTGTGTGTGAAGGTTAGAGAACCTTCTGCGACAAAAAAGCCCTCTCCTTCAGGTGTAATAGCTACAGTCCTCCCTTTTCCTCCACAAAGATCCGTCTTCCTTTTCTATTTCCACCCATGAAATGAAAGTAACATTTTATCAAGCTTCACCCCTGGTGTTGTAAAAATCAATACAGTGAGAGCTCTTACAGAAAGGCTGTAAATCATGAAAATTCATTCTCTTAAATCTGAGCTAATCCTCTCTCCGCTGTGTCTGTGTGGCTCTTCACGCTGTGAGTCAGGCAACACGACGGCCGCTGCCGCAGCACAAGAAACTGCAAGTTCAGGGACGAGTGTGTTTGTGTGTGCATCGTGTGATAAACTGTCAATACACCATCCGTGTAAGAGTGGTGCTGTTCGTTAGTGCCACGCCTCACGCACAACTGAAATGTTTTAATCTGTAGTTAATCAGGCTTTTGCATTTACATGAACATATTATATTGCTCCTTCAGCTCCGACTTGTGCATATAAATGTTTGTACTGTACGATCTTGTGGTTACTGTACTTACACAACAGCTTCACCGCAGAAGCCCAGCAGGTCAGAAGGAGTTATTGTGTGATACGCCCACGCACACAACACTGCCATGGAGCTATTCATGCTAGAAAACATGCACATGCACTCAAGAACAGGAAGCTGATGGGTCTCGCATAAAAAAAACAAAACACAGAAGCATCTGTTGAATATCTGAACTTTCAATTCTCATCTCAACGTACATACAGCATGCCCAGTAAAGTCTTCTACACACGTACTCCCTCCTGATACATTTATTCCAGCAAACCAACAAAGGACTTCACTTTATGGGGAGTTAAGCGATATCAAATACTTGGTGCAGACTGTGGCACAAAATTCCTGGATTGGGTTTGAATTTTATCTTTTTCTGCAATTGCTCAGGGATTCTGAGAGCCGCTGTGTTAGTAGTTTGCAAAGACGTTTTGCCCTCGTGCAACTGCGCTCAAGAGAGGAGTTCTGAGAAATCTGGTCTTCTCGGAATCTATAAGTGGATTTGTTGAAAGGAGGTGAGGAATGAATGATTTTTTTCTCACAGCAATTCAATACTGAGGTGGCTGATTACAGTCATGGCTAGAAGGTCTTATAACCTATAATGATTGCAAGTAACCCAACAGCTGGAAGTTTATTAGAAAGAAGTAGGGCACGGTAGGCTCTCACTCCAAAAGGATTTTGTCTTAGTCCTTGCAATAACCGAGAGGTCTGTCGAGATGTCGGATCATGCAAAATGTAAAAGCCTTAGAGAAAATCAAACAAACAAAAGAGAGAATTTAATATTTTATTTTATAGGAAGGATCAAATCTGTCACAGAAGAGTCAATCTCTACAAATTGATAAAAAAAAAACTGATTATCACCTTCATGAAAACGACCTCTGTGAAGAAATGCAGATCAGGGACGCTGTTGTTTGATATAAAAATCAGAAAACTGTGAATAGACACATTTGTAGCAGTGATACTGAGATGATATTGCAGAGAGGTACTGATTAATATTCATCCTCCTAACCTGTCTTTGGTACGTTTTGATTATGAGACAGATTACATGTATTGGAACAAAGCTCAAGAGCTTCAGAAAGTAGACAGGGAGCTGCCGCAGGTGAAGTATCGACTACATGCAGTATTCCCCAGATCAAATATGGCAGCTGATGGGCAGGCCGGCTGGTTTCGCGATTCCTTTCTGGCTGGCTGGTTTAATCACTCAGCCTTCCAGCTGTAGCCACGCCACATTTTATCCTCAGAGAGAGACAGACTGTTGAGGGAGGGAATCCTCCACTGTCTTCCCCTCATGCACAGACACTCTGAGCTGAGTGCTCTTCATGGCTGCTTGTCAACAAGGTTTCAGAAGAGATGGACGCTGTGAAATGGCCTCCCTACAGTCAGATTTCAAGAATTCCAAAAGGAAAGCAGGACTCCATAAGCAAATCCCTCAATCCTGTGATATATTAAACCAGGCACTTTGAAGGAATCGCAGCTTTAATCTAGCTTTTTAGATCAGCCCGTTCGAGTCTTCAGATTTACTACCCTGCAGTTCCAACATCTGCTTTTATGTGCATCCATCAACACACGCATGCGGCAGTAACTGTGTGACACAACCTGTTTAACTGTTCATAATCCCAGCAGTAATAGTTACGTCCGTTCATGTAATGCTCTAGCATCCAGATTATGCACTGCACTACAATCACTGACCCACTGTGCCTCAATATTTCATCATATTACTTCGCATGACGATCTCCGGCGTGCGTTGGGGTCAACGTGGGTTACTACATGTTTAAACTAAATCTGGACATGAGCATATGTGGATGTTGCCACCAAAATAATCCTGATCAATTACATGCACGTTGTACGGGCTCAGACATTTTGATTATTTTATTCTACAAATCTCAGGATGTAACCTGTGCTCATATTCTGAATGATTTGCACTGTATAAAGTTAAAATCGGTGTGCAATTGTTGACAAACCTGCAACGTGAAACAACTCAGAGGATGCTCAGAGTCCCGCAGTGCATCAGAAGATTCAACAAAATGTACCCATTGTCTTCGACGTGTGTTTAAAGCGCTCTCAAAATCAAATCAGAGACTGCGGATGGAATTTACATACAGTTATTGCTGCGAGAGATACAATGATGACTACAGTAGAAAGAAAAAGCCTCGTGCATCCTGCAGTATAAGCAGCTGTAGATGACGTTGTTTAAGGATTCCCAATTAATCCCCGCGCGGTACAGACAGTTCCGAGAGGATCCAGGCTCTCCCCTCCCTCCTTCAACAGTGTACCTGGTATCAGATAAACCATGAGAACTCGCGTTTGCTTGTATTTGTGCTCAGACGCAACTTAATGTCAAAATCGGTACCAAAACTGCACCACACCGCATTTTACCTGCGTGAAACATAACCTCTGCTGTGTCAGTGCAAGGTGTCAGTTCGGAGCCACGAAATTGGCACAAAGGCAAAAGGGTAAAAAAAAACAAAAAAAAATGCAGGTGTGCTTAACAAAAATGGCATTGCACCTGTGTTTGCTCAGCCTCTGTTTCTATGAAAGTAGAGCGCTTTATCCGTCAGCCAGATGAGGGATTTATTTGTAGTTACATTGCTCGGATTCTGTTGCATAGGATGTTTCAGCTCTTGTGTGTTTGAAAGCAGTGCCGTATGCTAAACCTCAAAGACAACTGTGAAAAATGATTTCGTAGTTCAGGAGAGCAGGACATCCCCGGCCACAACAGATGACCCTTTGATGAGATGTGGGGTTATCTTTAAAAGCAGGGTCCATTCATAACCCTACAGTCAATGCTGGATGCATCACATTATACACATTTGTGCATTATTTTGGGCCTTGCAGATAGTTCACACACATGCACAAAAGTGTTTCCTGATATCACAGTTTCAGTTTGAGGCTAGCATTATTCTCTTTCTTTGTGTGTGTGTCAACAATTTTTTTTGGACTAAGATTCAGTTACAGGTGTCACAAATATTTTATTTCTTTAAACAGCTGCGCGCTCTAGTTTTAAGCGAACATCACGCCACAGGAGTAAAAGTATGTATTTGGTAGGGACTACTTTTAGCTGTGGATTAATACACATTTGGTGCTTGTAAGCATGTATAACACCATGGCATGGTTTGTGGGATGGACTCAAGTTAAAAACAAGACGCCATGGTAATGAAGGAATATGTTACGGGATTGAAAGACAATCAGTAACATACAGAATACATCTTTACATTTAAGTCAAAAAAAAAAAAAAAATGTTCGACTATGAAACAAAAACAGCAGCAATGAATGTTTAAGCTAACACACTGACATATTTTAGATGTTTCAATTTTATAGGACACAACAGAGGAGATGACTTGCTCTCTCCACACCTGCTGGGAAATCTCTTCAGGTAACCGAACACTCACTCAATCGAGTTCAGAGACGAAATGAGGAAGATGTTTAAGTGCAAGGTAGCGATTGAGAGAGAGAGAGTCGCCGACAAGTGAATCTACAAGAAGAGGACATGCACTTCCTCTTTCAGAAAAACAACCAAAAACTGGGACGCTGTTCCTGAGGGTGTAAACAACCCAAACAGAGCAGAGGCAGAAACACACAGAGAGGAGAAGCAGCTCCATACCTGCAGACACCTCTTACATTTCCCCTCCTGAATGTGTGACTCTGCCGTACAATGAGTTTCTATTTCTTTCTTTCTTTCTTTCTGTGTGCACTTGGACTTGCAGGAGTGTGTTTGTGTATGTGTGAGCTTCAATACATTAGTGTGTGTGTGTGTGTGTGACATGTCTGATATATGCTTGTCAGCTTGTTGTACAGGGAAGACTGCTGGCTTGCCTGACAAGACATGACGAGCCAATCTAGCAAAAAATCTGGCTGCCTTGACACCAATCTGGCACCAATTTACGGATCAACAGCAGCAGAGTGGACAAACACGCACACACACGCATACAAACTCACACACACACACACCGAGAAATACTCGAAACCCCACTGGTCAGTGTGTGGGTGGTTGCACTTTGTTTGTGTGTTTGCTCACCAACAAGCTCTCCTACAATGTTGTGTTTTTTTTTCTTATCTTCGGTGTGAACAAAGCATTTTTTTTTCTCTCACAGACCTTACTGTGTTCTTCAATGATTTATTCCAAAGGCGCACAATGTTTGCCACTTGGCTTTCTCGATGTGCGTTTGTTCAAACTGACCCCGGTGACCCTGGAGTCTGAGTATAAAGCAACAAAGCAACAAACCAAGTACGGACAAACCAAACGCTGGCTCTCTATTGGAGTTTCACTGTCCGGCATGTTTGAAACGGGAGGGTGAGGCAAGAGGTATTCAGTTGGTTGAGATCTGCAACTTCATCACCAGATGCCACTAAATCCTACACACTGCACCTTTAGAAATATGACATTTTAGCAATTCATTACGTGTCCGTAAAAACACAAGATAAAGGACATGACTGGATTTACTACACAAAGTATCTCACAAGCTAGTGTCCAGGAAATGTTTGTAGGTTGCTTAGCAACTGTGCAGTCATTTATGTTGTCTGAGCCGAACAAATCATAATCCGTTATCAATTATTACTGCTAACTAAGAAATAGCGCTTGCAGAACTGTTGACCGTGCTGATATTCAGAATAACGTTGCTTCCAGTGTTTAATTGTCGTCTGTTGATGTTGTCTTTTCAGGTATAAATACATTTTCCCATCAGAATTTCAACATTTTCTCTAACGTGATGGTTAACCAGAGCTCCAGATGGAAAACGTCGTCACTGAGAAGACAGTTGTTAAGGAAATGTAGTCACATAACACAGCTGACATAATCTCTATCTTGATGTTCTCTCTTCTTACTACTCAGACTAAATCACTTGCATTATGCATTATGCACTGTATAATCGTGACATTCATTTTGTCTGCTGCATTAAGTTGCCCTTTAACTGACTGAGAGAGTATCAGTGAATAATACATTAAATTCCCTTCACGTCATTTTCAGAGTCTTTTATTTGGCTGGCAGAGAGCTGCACATGACGACAGACGCCCTTAGCGCGACCAAAGTCTTTACTGGACTTTCTTTCTTTTCCTTTGAGAATAGCTACATGGACTGTCTGTACGTATGTTTGCGTGTGTGTGTGTGTTTGTGTGTAAAATGTGCTGGGGGAGCTGTACAGGGGCAGTGTTAAGGGCCTTCGGGGGAAACTTTATCGAACACTTAAGTGCTTCTGGTGGCCAAACACCTTTGAAGTGTCAGAGCTTTTTTGTCACCCTTTTAGTAAAATGTATATTGTTGCTCGCTTTGGTTAAAAAAGGAAAAAAGGAAACACTGCGACAGCATGTTAAGGTGGTGTGATAGGAATGTGTTAAAGTCAAATCATATTTCAGCCTGTAAATTTGCAGGAAGGCTTTGGAGTGCAGTCTGCTGGCTGGATGTTTTATGGCTGCAGAGATGAAGCATTTTTGTTATCAACTTCAGGGAATAAGGAAATATAACAGAGGGGAATAGAAATTCATTTGATCTGTATACAGGTAACATACAGTAATACTTTTAATATTTGAGTCTTAAATTAAACTGATTTAAATAGCAACGATTATGCAGTAGTTAGGAAAAAAAGAATAAATTTAGTTGTTTGCTACATGTTGAGTGTTTTTTATTAATTACTTCTGTTGTCATACCGCTGTCTGTTCTGTCAGCACTAATAGCAACAATTAACTTAGTGGTTGTAATATAAAACAGACTTGATGATTCATAATCTTAATTCAAAGCTGCTTTTCTCCGAGTCATTCATGAAACATTGTGTCGTTTGCAAATCGCAGACGCCTTCATCGGTTGTGGCTGATAATTTCTCACAGCTCAAACTTGATGCATGATTCGAGACAGCGTTGCAAAGCGTGACAACGTGCACTTACTGTGTCTGCAGATCAGAGCGACTGTGAAGACAAAGAGCAAAGTCAAGAGACATTCCTCTGACATTGGGGACTTTGAGGCTAACCCTTGATCATACTTCAGTCATTCTGTCATACACATTGCCGTCTGTCAAAAGCGTAATATTGTTCATAAAAGCATACCATCACAGTTGAATACTGATGAGAGAACAGCCTTTAATTTGCGTTTTTTTGGATTGCAAGTGTTTCCAGACCTTCAGTTTATTGTCATGTACCTGCAAATATAAACACTTTTTATGTTGCAATCTGGCTGTTTTATCAGCACATATGCCGTCAGTCATTTAATGTGCATTCAGATAAATACAAAAAAAGAATAACAGAAACTGTCTGTGTACACGATTCATCCAGCTGTTTTACCGGTGACTCTCCTCATTTGGTCCTTGTCTCCTCTTCCTCCTCTGGGTTTGATAATCAGACAGGTCTGCCCGAATCCCCCCATTGTCTGCACACGCTGTCGACGTGACTCTTATACATATGAGAGCGACTTAGCATTGTGAATGCAGCTCAGCTTTCTGGAGGTTGACCTTTTTCCATGGATTAATAGGTTTTATGCTGGCAGCATTAATAAACAATTTCTTCGTTTCCACAGTGGGGTGGTAAGCAGTCACTCTGCATATTAATGTGGGTACCCCCTCCCCGCACGAGCCTCCTCTCACCTACTTTTAGGCGGTCACGCTTGACAATGACGACCTGTTTTGTGATTTTTTTTTCCAAAGCATCTTTCAGAGTGACTCTATTTGCTCTCTTGTCTTTCAATACCTATTATTCTCTTATTATTATTTTAAACTCCCACTCTCTCCATCTGTCTCCATCCTTATTTTTTTTTTATTTCATTTTATTGTTCTGTAGAAATTATTCCTCTGAGGGCTTGCCCCTTCCCCTCAACCGCACTCCTTTCTCTCTCTTAGTCAATCTCTTAGCCTTTTCCGCCGTGCATTCAGTCCACTGTTCGTCTCTCCTTTATTTCTGTCGCTGTCTTTTTTTTTTTTTGCTTTGGTGACTGGGACTGATTATGTGGGGCTGAGCAGTTTTTGCCCCTCACGCTGTCTGTGGCCAAGGTCAATTATGGCCTTCCTTTTCAGAGCAGGGAGCCACTGATGTGGAGCGCCAGGCAGGGAGATCAAGCGGGAAGAAAATCAACCGTTTGGTGCCTCCAAAATGATTCGATTTGCCACCGGTGTGAAAGTGTGCGCTGTGTCCGAATCTTGCCTTTTCTTTTTCAGTGTCATTCATATTTTTCTAAAATTTCTAAATTAGCTGTGGATTGTTGGGTAGAATTATACAGCAACAACCGTGAATGTGAAGACACATCTTTTCTCTATGACTGTCTATAACCAGCTCTTCTTATTGAGGACATAATACACATGTGCTGCCATGATAGGTTGCTATACTTACCTATGGATTCATCAGATCAGTGTGTGTGTGTGTGTGTCATATTTATTTGATCATCATAAAACTCATGATAAACTTAGATTGTTTTTCTGTATGTAGACAATGTGGATTCTGCACGCGTCCCATGTGCCTTGATTGGATAGGACAAGGATGCTCAGTTACCCTTGAGATATTATCACCTCATGACATTGTTATGACAAATGTATCTCTATAAATAGATATCTGCATATGAATGCAGAATTTGTAGACGAGGGACCGAGATTTGGGCATCTGAAGCGTTCTGGTTTCCGTTTGTTTGTAGTCAAGAGTTGTGCTGACGAATTAGGTTTGAGCAGGCTTTAGGTACATGCAGATAAACAGTCCACTTCAGTGTGAAGAGCAAAAGAGGCAGAATGCCTTGGTTGAAATCCAATCTCGGAAGCTTTTTATTAGCTTTAAAGCTTAAAAAAATGTGTCCGCATTCACACGCAGATACCTGTCGAAATATCTATCGTGATATCCGTTTTCCATTTTCCTTCTATCTGCCGGCTACACCGAAGCCCCAAAATGTTGACTGTTGCCCCCTCAGAGGCAAAATCATCATCAAAAAATAGCTAAAGTTTCAAAAACTATGGCAAACACGTGCCTGTATACACATCTAGTGAAAATGGATCAATGTTAGGAGTAATTGGGAGTGCAGTGAAACCAAAACAATGAGCTGAAAGAGACTAAAACACTGAAGTTGAGAGAAGCTGCAGAGACGGCTCTTTGACTGACCCCTTTCACATCCCATCTAGTCATTTGATCCTGCGTTACAGTGTTTGCACGTGTATTTTAAAGCTTTAAGGCCACAGACGGTTTATTTGCACCTTTGTGGCAACAGTTTGCAGAAGGTGGACATGCACATTGTGAAGTCAGTGATGTGGACACAATGTTTGGTTGGCCATATAGTCGTTTGTGTGTCCACATACTTTTAATTGTGTACTGTACAGCCAAAGAAGTCAAAGTCAAACAAGTGATTATATAACTTTTTAACAGTTTCTGACATGTGAGTGAAGCATTATTGTTCACAAAGTGTGTCTGTGGCAAGACAAGGGAAGAACACAATGAAAGCATTCAACGCGTCGTCGACATTTGACACACTTAAAATTCAGTCAACCAACAATGTGTCTGAAGTCGGGCTGCCTCCCTTGCTCTGATCTTAAAATCAAACTGATTATGGTGACTGGCAGCCTTCAGCGTCAAGCATCATTCCACAAACAAACCACCTCCACTCGCTTTGCCTCCGTAAACAAAGACAGACTTTTTGTGCTGCTCTGTGAAGGCGTTTGATTAGCCACAATTGTGGCCTTGGCGCCAGCTTGTATGATTACTTTGACTTGAGGCTGTTTTTGTATGTGCCGTTTAAGTAATCAGCGCCGGGCTAAACCTGGACGGGCATTCGAAATGTTGTGTCTAATTACAGGAGCCAACCAAACTGCGGTGCGGCTCACCTGACGAGGAAAAAGTAGAATTAATTACCTAATTGAAGCAACTCAGGGAAGCATGAAGGTAAAACTGTTTGCTTTCTAATCGGCTCAGCGACAGAGTTCGCTTCAGCATGAAACATTCTTTCAGAGAACAAAGGTTATTTAGTTTAACAAACGAAGACATTTGTTCTGTGTTGTCGGGTAGAAATCGAGCAGGTGTTTGTAGAATCTTTATATTATTTAGGGGATGTGCAGTATGTGCTGTGCAGAATATCCTATCGTGTCACCTTTCCAGACAGGAAACAGTCTTCTCCCTCTGACAACCTGGACATAATAAGTAGGCATTTGATAAACTGCTGCTTGCCGCTGACACGCAATAAATCTTAATGTGCACGACAAAATGAATAACGATGGGGTCGAGCCTGTGCATCGTCCGGAGTGAATGTTTATTTATTTGATATTAAACATGCCAGACAGCCGCGTGCTCGGGGTTTTATCATGTAAGACTCGTTTTTTATTGCTTCATTGCAGTGGGTCTGCTTATAAATGGATTCTTCTGCTCAGCTGCTGTGACAGAAGCAGCATTAATAGTTTTGATCCTAATCCCTACATTTACCACTAGAATAGTCTGAAGTTAATTCTCTGTAATGTAATCGCTGGCGAGACAGACCAACATCGGGACGCAGGATTTACCAACGCATATCCCTCACCTCTCTGACCTCTCGGTGCCTCCAGCGACAGTTTGGACTCTTCTCACTGTAATTGCAATGTGAGTTTTTTTTTTTTTAACATCTCATCCGATGCTTGTTATTATGCATCGTGCATTTGTGCCTTACGCTCAGAAATGCCCACGAGTCCTCAATCAAGGATAGAGAGGACACTTAAAATACAGCCGGGGTGCTTCACAGGATCATTATGGTCATCCCAAGTGTCTCTCCGCTCCTTCCTGCTCCGCTCTGCTCTCAGCTGAATACTGTCTGGAGGATAAGCTCTGACAGGAGTAATTCACCAAAGGGCTAATTACACCATAATCATGGCACAGTGTGTCCTGTGTTCAAAACTGAGAGTTTAGTCCATAAATAACAATCTGCACAGTTACAAATGAATGTTAGTGCGAGCTATTATTGAGAATTAAAAATGATGTGAAAGGGATGGCAATCAGTCGCTCCACCTCATTTATTAAGCAGACGATCGTGGTTCCCAGAGGATGAATCATATTGACTTTCATGAACCCCTGCCTGTTGCTCTAGCCCCACCGAGGCTGCCATTTTGGTTTTTAGCTATTGCTAAGAGATTTAATCCAGATATTCATGTTGCCCAGAGGATGACGCCCTCTGATTTTGATCCCCTTCTTTGGATCAACACCAAGAGGTCAAAGTTTTTATTTATCCAGAGAGATATCTCGACATGTACGAGATGGATTGGAACAAAATCTGGGAATGAATTGTAACTTTTAGGGATCCCACTTTTCTTCTCGCACCATCATCAGATCAAAATTCTTCAGATTTGTGGCCAAATACTTGCAAAACCGTTGATATTCCCACCAGGCCTCTGCTGGACTTTGTGTTTAAATGCTAATAGAGCTTTTTCCACAGCAGCCATCGTGACATGAAATAGTAAGGTCAACGCAGGTGTTTCCAATGATCCTAATTAAGGTTCCATTCCAGTGAGCCAACATGCACCACAGCAGCACCCTGACTTAATGAGCCTTAATTAGTAGCATTGGTAACACCTGTGTTGACCTTGACTAGTTCGTGTCAAAATGGCTGCTGTGGAAAAAAAGGTCTACTGGCATGTTAATATTGTCATTTTGAGTATGGACCATGTTGACTTTAGAATTTGGCACAAAGCAACGCTGTGCTGCTTGTCCAGCCTCACGGGGCTGCTAGCATGGCTGTCACTATAGAGACATTAGTTTAAGGATATCAACACACAGCCTGCAGCCTTTAGCCATATCATCCAAACACAGCTGAATCAAAACAATAAAAAAATTGAAATTCATGAAGGTTGTGTATGTTTAGTCACTTCAGTTGAGCACAGAAATTAATTTGGACTGTACTGTAGGTGGGAAAATGACACTAAACACAACAAAAACATCCTACACAATCTCAGTTTTGCACATTTGTCGCAAAGAAATTAGGCCCGTCCTTAAAGACTCCAAACCCTGACGTTGAGGACCACGGTAACACGGATGTACCGGAGGATTTTTACATACTCTGTCAGTAGTTCTTTAAGCCAGCTCAGTGTGAGTTGGCCACAACAGATGTGGTGAAACTCTCCATTGTGATGAGTGCGCTTTGATTAATACACCTCGATGAATGCCTTTTATTTTTAGCGTGGCAAGAGGGACAATGTGGAAACGCTTTTTATTACCCTTCTGGTTGGAGATGAATGGGCGACGGGCAGAGAGAGATGTGGTGCCTCGGCGTTCATTCGTCATTGCCAGATTGAGGTGTAAAGGATGGAGGATTCAGTTGATTAGTTCTATCATTATTCGTACAAAGTTCAGAAGGCAGTCATTGACAAATTGCTAATAGAATACATAGTATTTGGGAAGAATGATTCCCTTTGGGTTTTACCAATTAGGAAGAAGTTGAGGAAAAGGCCAGGAGTGTCTGGCTAGACATCTGGGGAAAGTGCTGATATTTCCAGTGCCGAGGTGGTGAGGTCAATGCTGAACAATATATACTTACCGGCGGGAACATGAGCTAATTGACTAAACGAGTCCTCCTACATCTGATGTCAAGGTTGAGGCCAAGGAGAGAATGAGAGTTGCATTTCATCAGAGCAGGTCATTAGGCTCGGCTTGAATCGGACCTGATTATAGCGAGATGGACTCTGCAGCAGCAGCAGCACTCGCCCTTTTCACGACAGGTGGAAGTATGAAGTCCATTTCACCTGGCGAGGCAGTTTCCACGCCTGCCATAACATTATCCTGTACATTGTGAGCGTGGAATAAAGGTGGCATTTGTCCGGGTGACCTCCATAAAAGATAAAAAAATAAATTATGAATCTGACAGCTGTTTCATTCTTATATAATATGAACCATGAATTATTAATTTGAGTCCACTGGAATGTCTTTCTCATGTTATATTCAAATGATATCTTCCATGTATTGCTTTTGGTTTGAAAGACCCGTTTTCTAATACAATCTCTGTCGTGCTTGTGTCTGTCTCTGCAGGAACTCTTCACAGCAGAATGCAAGTTCAAAGAGTCGGTGTTTGAGAACTACTATGTGATCTACTCATCCATGTTGTACAGACAACAGGAGTCGGGGAGAGCTTGGTTCCTAGGGCTCAATAAAGAGGGCCAAGCCATGAAGGGGAACCGAGTGAAAAAAACAAAACCAGCTGCTCACTTCCTGCCCAAGCCATTAGAAGGTATTTACTGTGATAGACACTCAGAGCGAGTGAGATGAAACGACTTTCATATCGGCGCAGAGGTTTAAGCGTTGGTTGACAATTTATCCCTGATGTGGTAGCCAAGGCTAATCTGTAGGGCTCCTTAAAAAGATGTTAAGAATCATGATGGGTGCTGTGATATTTTATGTTTTTCTGTCAACAGTTATTATTCAGACACGTCTGCGCCTCAGAGCTCCACTGTTTCCAGAAACTGTTAAAAACTCATTAGTGAGGCATACCGGAGCTGCATCGGGTGATATGTTTCTTCATTACGATGAACATGGGCACCGTAGTTTATCAATCCCGCATACACCATCCTGCTGGGATAAATACTCGCTAGAGTACCAAATGTGTATTAATACGCAGGTGTAAATAGGTCTAGACATCTGCGCTCTATTCCTGTTTGAGTATAATTTGCTGAAGACTGCAGTGCCTGCAGCTTTTTGAGGGAATCACTTACCCTTTTTTAAAAAATCAAAGCATACATTCATAGTAAAGAAGACCAGCGGCCATGGTGCTGAGAGAAGAATGAACACGTTTTTTGAGATTTGTCGACATCAAGAAATATACTCGATATTGTCAGTTTTATTCTCGAAAGGGTCAGTTTCACTTTTTTGTCAGCAGAGGTTTTGAGATATCCACCTCCGAAAGTTCTGCACAATAAATCATGTTGGGCGGCAGCAGAACTCTCAGTGGTGGGTTTCTCATAGTTTTGGCAAAAAAAAACTGAAGCTGAATGTGTTTGGGTAGTTACAACTGAAGGGATTTTATCAAATGTAACGTTTTGGGTGAGCTGACCTTTAAAAAAAAAAAAAAAGCAATTGAAAGTCAGATTTGAGAAATCATAACAAAAAATTACAGTATGAAAAAACATTTTCTGTTTTGTTTTTATTCATTTAGGGGGACTCGAGGGGCGTAATTAGCATTTGCTCCCAATTTTCTCTTCACTTTCTAGCACCTGAAGCAGTTTTTTTTTTTTTTTTTTGTCAACGCTGCAAGAGACCTTGTTACTGTAAAAGATATCATCTCTCTGCAGCCAGAAACATTAAGACATAAATAAATCTGAATGTATTTGGATCAAAAACTAAAAACAATGGTGCATGACTACGCTTGTTACGCTACACGACAGACTAGTACTATAGGACACGATCCAACCCTGAGTAATGGAACTATGTGAAATATCTGTTTGACTTTTATTTATGTCCTGATTCACTATTTTGCTGCTGTAAGCACACAGTGTAGGAGGCTGGACAGCTGTAAGCGCAGTATGAAAATGTTGGTAGTCCAGCAGATGCCACCATCACTCGTCAGCCACCAGCCTGATTGCTTCCTATCACTTAAACATGGAATCAAGTTGAAGTATCCTGTCAAGACAGCTGTAGTCTAGTGGGTGTAAAGTGGAGGATAATGAGACACTTTTTGAAGAGTGTGTGCTTAGATACAGAATCAGCCCTGAAGGAGACAGAAGCAAGTCAGGATGTAGCATGAAGCCCATAGGCAAAAAATGTGTTGTGTAAATTGTAGGGTGTCTTTATTGTAGGTGTTTTGTCTGTAAAAAAAACTTTTTTAAAAAGAAAGAAACAGCATGTATAGTTAGGGGATATATGCTCCTTAAATAGTCCTAGACAGCTAAACTCAAAAGTGCAGGAAAGAGGTGCTTGCTAACAGCTTTTTCCCTTGTCTCTCTCCTCTTTCTTTCCCCATCGTCTGCTCCTCCAGTCGCCATGTACAGAGAGCCATCGTTGCATGATGTTGGAGAGACGGTGCCCAAGGCGGCGGTACCTCCCAGTAAAAGCACAAGTGAGCCGGCAGTGATGAACGGAGGTAAACCTGTCAGCAAGCCCGACAAGCCCACCACATAGCCACACCTGACCAGTGCCCAGTGTGTGTGTGTGTGTGTGTGTGGAGGAGGAGGAGGAGGGAATGCGACGGAGGCAGGGCTTTTTTTTTCCCCCCCACGACTAGACTCCAGACTCCTCTTTCTTCTGTGGATCAGATCCAGGCGAATCCTCCCTCCCTTCCCTTTCCTCATTTCTCTCACTCCTCCTTCCTCTTCCTCCGCCTCGTCCTCCCTTTCTCCAGCTGTCTCCACGTGGATTGATGGGATTCTGAGGCGGCTGAGTTTCTCCAGCACGGGAGGAGAAAGAGGACCTCCGATTTATGGAATGCCTTCAGATCGCTCCGAAACTGTGAGAATTCATGTGAATAACGCGTGTTTCACGACCACGCTCGTGGTTCTTTGCTTGCTGACGGTTCATTCAAGAAACTCCCCTCCCCTCTGTCTCTATAATGCCCTGTTGCAGCAGAGTCTGTGTACCTTCAGATCTATTTTCTATACCACAGTTCACCAGCTATGTTCTGGGATAGAGACTGTATAGATAGAGTAAATATTTGGACTGTCGTCCTCTATTTTTTACGAGTATGTTCCCCTGTCCCTCTCTTTCTATCTCTAGTCACACACTTTTCTCTTTGACAAGTAACGTAGAAAAGATAAAAACATTTTGCAAGGGAGTTGTGTGATTTTCTAAGAAACACATTCACACAGATGTGGCATAAAAAAACAAACATATTTAAGAAAAACACAACAACAATCCAAATTTTCTTCTTGTCTACAATGCGCGCGCACACACTCACACACACACACACACACACTTACAGACAGACATGCAAAGTTAGTGAGTAAAAATCAGAGACGTTGCTTTTTACGGGCTGATAATAAAAACACACTGGAGGCTGGCAGATAGCTCCTGCAATCATAGTTGATGAAGTGCTAATTACCGCCACTGCAATCAATGCGAGGAGCTCCCTACACACATACAAAACACACACACGCACACACACACACACACATTTCTGAACAGATGTGTGTGTGTGTGGGTGGGAGAGCGCTGTAAGGAATGGTGTATACATATCACTATCTAAGTCCCACCAGCGGTTCAGTCCGCCTTCTCTGGTAAATAGAAAAACCTGAAGTCTATTTTTCTTTAATCTTATTTCAGAGCGTGGGCTCTAGGAATATCTCTAGGCCTTGTAGGCCTCTGTCCCTCACTCACTGACTTCTTTGGACTACGAGGCAAGGCTTGTGGCTTTGACCCAGATGGTCTATAACTGCAGCACTGGCAGCCATCTTATGATGGCAGCGTCTACTTTAAAGCCAGAAAACAACATGGCTGAAATACCAGTAGGCGACATTTATACTGGCTGCATCCCTATTTGGTTCAGCAAACTAAAGCATGGGCAAGGTTAATATTGTGTTCTCTCTTCTTGCAGCAGTTATACAAGAGATGGCTTGTATTGTAACATTTTCACTGTATAAAACTTAGGGAAAATGACTATTAAAAATCATAACTTTTTAAATGACTAGATATTATTATTATTATTGTTATTATTATTATTATTATTATGAGAGGATTTGTCTCCTAGCTCAGCATGCAGAGTCCAGTACTGATCATCTTGGCCTATCACGTGCCTGTTTGGACCTTGATTCCCGGCATGCAAAAACAGGTTCCCAGTCCCCACTGGGCCAAAAAAGGTGCCTCACCCACCCGATACATCCATGTAGAGGACACGACGTAGCATTATCCATTTAAAAAAAACAAAAAAAACACACACTCAGATGTATCCATTTTGAAATGACCAAAGTCTTTTTTCATCCCAAGAAGAACTGATTCTTTAACACACACACACACACACACACACAAAGACAAATCCTGATTCTCTCTCTCTGATTCTGATCCATCGAAGCTTTCACTGTGATAGCATTTGTTCTGTCGGAAAAAAAGAATCAACCCCGCTCAGACCCCCCGAAGGTCTCGACTGATGTCATTTTGAAGAAATACGCATACCTTGAATTAATCACATGCATGTATTTTCTATAAGGAACAAGGTATGGGTATCGTTCTTCACTCCGTGTTAAGCTGAAGAGCACTGACGTTCGGTGTGGGAGTTGAACGGGCATGTACGTAGGTTACAGCACACTCACAGCTAATCTGAAGGTAACTCCCCCCCGCTGCACTTTCCGTTTCGCATTCATCATGACTGTTAGCGGTTTTATCAAAGCTCTACCTGATCGATCGATTTATAACATTTGTCTTGCTTTAATGAGTTTTTTCCTAATAGTTTCGTTAGATAAGATTTAGAATATTAAGTAGATCGTCGCTGCTGTGTGCTGCTGAAACTGCAACTATATTAAGAAGTTGATTTGGTAAATATGATTTTTAGTTTTATTGAGATTACACACGAGCATTTCTTATTACAGCACATCAAAGCACATTGTTTAGAGTTCAATATTTGTCTGTACAAAGCTGTCAACGCTAGTGGCGTACTCTACACACACACACACACAAACACACACACACATAGGAGCTGGAAACCACTGTAGTTGTATTTGGGGGCTGATGTTCTGTCCTCATTACAGCCAATCATCATCCACTTTTACAAACTCTACATGCTGGGCTGGCTACTGCTCCAGCCCTGCAGTCCAGTTAACTGGCTCCTCTAAGGCTGACTTTATTTTTGTAAATGACCGGTGTGTAAATGTACATCTCTGTTTTTTTTTCGATCTCTGTAGCCACTTTGTTTTTTTTAAAGTAATTTATTTTGTCCGTACGTCTTCATTTTTTTTCTCTCGTATACGGGTCGCGCGTGATGTTGTCTCCTGATCCCGATCACTTATGCTTTGTTCCACCTCTCTCTCGGATGTGTTACAAGGATATTCTAGCAAACTTAGTTTCTTTGTCGCTTCTGTTTTCAACCTCTTATTTCGTATGTTGTCCCATCTGTTGCATGGGGAGAGGATGGCATTGATGAACTGCATGTAGTAGGCTATGTCTATCAAGAACTGTTGGTATGTACCGCTAATTTTACATACATATATGCAACGAGTTTGTCTACACTATACAGTTTGTGTTTGTTGTATACACATATACAACATATTGAATAAAATATTTATATAAAGGTGTACTGTAATGTCAGTAACATACTTAATGCAATATAGTGTGCAGTATATTATTGCACCTGTCATTTTTTGATGGGACAAAGAAAACAGATGGGTTGGCTAGTTTAAGCATGAAAAAAGGCCAAAGTAGAATTTACATTAAATTTTCTTTGTGACTTCTTATCGGTCCTCTTTTCAAGTGGTGACTGAGCTCTTGTGTCAATGCAGCTCTCATCCCCTGATGCCACCTTTTGAAGTGACATGGACATCCAGCATGCCACAACTGAACTATGTATGCCCTTCTCTTTGTTTCCTCCACTTTTAGAATTTAACCTTATCACTAGTATGAGTTGAGTGAGAAATGTCCGTCACGTACCCTCCAAGTACAGTGTGGGTTTCACAGAAGATTGTTTGGTTTGATTTTCCGCTGGAGAAGAATAGGCACTATTAAGATGATTTATTTTCAAGAAAAAAAAAATATATATATATATACCATTGCAAGTATGCCCATTGGAGTTATGTCATGTTATAACAAATTTGTAACCATGTATGATTAAGGTCTTCGCATTGTTTTCCATGCAAAATGTTGTGTCATGCGGCACATTTAATGTTTTATTATTAAAAAGAAATAAAAACCTCAAACAGTAAATGCCTTGAGCTTTTCCGAGTGAACTTTCAGTCCAGTTTGGGACGCACCACTTTGTACCAGTTAACTACATTAATCCCCCTGCATATTCAGAAAAAATGTCTTCTCTTTCCATGTGAATTTGTCATGTATCTGCATCCTATCATGTGTAGCCATCTGGAATATGTAAGCATTCCTACATTATTAAAAAAAAAAAAATACATAAAGCTGATCTGGAAACAAGTGTTTACATGGTAATATGTTTATGTTTCTTTTACACCTACAACACCCAGTTTTATAAGTATAATTTGTAACCAGTACAATAAAAGATTGCTGTTAATGATATGCAGAATTACATCCGTGTTTAGTTTCGTCTTCTCCCTCCTCCCATGGTTTTTCCAGGCCGTGGTGTCTTTTTACCAGCCTGTTGGTGACCGTCGGCGGTGCTCTGGTCGCTCCGGGCAGCCAGGCCTTCTCTGTCTCTTAACACCAGTGTCCTCCTCCTCGTCCTCGTCCTCCTCGTCCCTCAGTACTCTGCTCCTACCCAGATTTCGCAAGCGTTCCCTGTCCAGCCGTCCCAGCACTCACAGTTGCCACAATTGCACAGCCCATTCCCTGTGAGGAGATGTGAGAAGAAAAGCTGTGAATTGAGAGCTGTGCCATCATGCCTGACCTTTAACAAGGTTCCTCTTTTCACACCTTGCTTCCCTGGGTGCGACACAGGTGGGGGGATGGAGCAGGAGGCTGGTTACACCGCTCAGGACAGTTTTCCACTGATTTTGCCCACACGGAGGATGGAAACTCTGATTAAATTAAAAGTGAACCTCCTATATACTTTAGATGTCCGTCACATTCGTTTAAAGCTCAGATACCCCCAAATTTGATTCATCCTTTTGTAGATTTTTGTGGTGACACAGTAAAGTCAGGCTGTGCTCTCCAGAAACGTACAACATGTACAACATATAAACAAATATTTCTGTCAAAAAGAGCTGAGGGTCCTTCAGAGTTCTCCAACTGACTTCAGCACGAGGCTTCACAAGTTCAAGTACCATCTTGTGCAATCCTATCCTAACCTGAACTTGGAAGAACTATCTAACCAATAGGGGCGCCACATCAGCAACATGATTGCATTGGTTGTTTTGAGATGCGCTGACACACAACCTACTCTTTCATTCAGGTATAAAGACACTGAGAGTAGGATGTTATCCCCACTGTGTTATAATCCAGTTGCCCCTGACTCATCACAAGCTCCCCGAGCTGTCAGACAAGAGGATGCCGAGGTTAGGAGAGCTCCTACTGCTGGCCTCCTGTCACACAGCTGAAAAGACACATCTACTGCGAAATATCACTGGGGAAAGAAGAGGAGGGAGGATTGTGAGGAGGGAAACGAGGAGGAGGGTGAAATAATGAAAAGTCAGAAGGCAGCAGAGATGGGTAAGTAGATGAGATGGGCAAAGGGAAGATGTTATATAAAGGGACTGAGCATGAGGAGTCAGCATGTGGTTTCTCACAGAAATGGTCGATCTGCTTGTCGATCTGCCGAAACTGGGTTGTAGACTAGACAGACGTCCCCCTGATCAAAGGACAATCTGGTTTTACTTCTCTTCTTATTGACAATAAATCGCATGAAAAGACAAAACCAACAGTACTTTCATGTGCCTCTCAAAACTTTCCAACTTCCTTACCACACTCAACCACAAGGCCATTTGTTCCCATTAAAGAGATGCACATCTTTTTCCGATGTACAGTCTCAGGTTTTTTGTCATGCTAAATCATTTCCTGATACAGCTGGATAACATTTAGCAAACCCTGCACAAACAGGAGTAAGTGCAAGTGATGGAGACTATTTTCATCTGTGGATTTGTACACATTTACGCACATCTCACAGCCAGTTTTGGAATGTAATTAAGTACAATTATAAGGTACTTTTCCTCCACTAGTACTTGAGTTTTATGCTACTTTATATTTTGCAGCTACAGTTCATGTTACTTTGCAGATTCAGTTTATAAAATGTGATGTATTGAATATTAAACAGCATATAAAGTAATTAAAGTCAGTGTAAAGTCAGAATAAATATGAGTTCTGAGTTTGTCAGACCAAAGAAGAAAGTGTTATTAACCACCCAGCCAGATTTGAATGATTAAAAATATCAACAAGTTTATGAAATTAGGTGTCAAAATCAGGTAAAAATGAATTCTCAGCTCCAGGACTGTGGGGCGTGTCCTCTGAATGCTGAAGCCACGGGTCGGCCTCAGCGTGTCATCGAGCCACCCTTTAAGGACCGCCCACAAAAATCCTGAAAACTGGTGAAAAACTGTTTGAACCTCTAACTCCACATTTCAGTAATATATCGTTCACAGTCTTTTCATGTTTTCAGCAACAATTTTACAACATATTTAATGTACTTTGAATGAATTTACACAGACTTTAATAGTAGTTTCACTCCCACCAGCTACACAAAAATACTGTAATACATGTATAATAATGTAACACTGAGATGGATCAGTACTGTTGACATGATGTTGCTATTTTTACTCATGTAAAACATGTAAATACTTCTACTGTTCACAGCACCAGGAAGGTGTACGTGGGACTAAAAATAAACCACATTGTCCATGTTTGTGATGATGAAACATGTCACCCATTGAGAGGCTTACTTATGCTTTTAATAGCTTTTGACAACAATGAAGCTGTATGGCACAAAGAAATAAGAGCTCTAGATGTACAGGCAGTACCCAGTATTATGTTCTCACTTGGTTTTGATGTTCTCACGGGAAAAATGAAGAATATCATCAGCTCAGTAGGACCACCAGGCTTTGTGTTTCGGGTTCATGCACTCCAGAGTGTTTGGAGAAACCATGTTTGGTTTAAATGAAATCCCCTCAAACTGACAGCTTTGTTTACTGTATTGGTGAGACTAAAACCTTTCAGGTGATTGTAACACTCAAACTGATGAATACCCCCCTGATGATCACAATTAGATGTGTTACATGGAGACAAAACGTTAAGCATTTGTACCTGTGTTAAAAAAACAGACAAATGATCATATTCGGTGCATGAAAATGAACCAGCAATCATTCCTAATACACTGATTTTTTTTCCACATCTCTCCACCATTGTATGTGTAATAACCACCTACAGTGTTTAAGGGTCCATGAAATCTCCAGATGCAGTCATCTGTTGACTAACTTGCCACACATTTTCCTTTTTATTGCCAACGGCTCCATCTCTGCTTCTACCTACATATTCAAGAATTGCCTTTTCATGTAAAAGACCACTGCATTATGATAATTTGAATGTATATGGTAATTTTCACATATATGTACTCCAGTCTGTAATATGGTAATCAGGAACATTTAAGGCCATGCATTTTCTTTGTTCGCTCACAGTTTTTTTCCACGATTTTTAAATAATGTGCGCCTGCATCTGGAAGCACTGATGCTCATTTGAATGACATTAAGGCTGACATTTGGAGTCATGGAGTCATGATGAGAAACACTTCTGAACAGCTGTCCAGATCTTGACAGGCCTCGGGGCAAAAAATAATTCTAAACATGTACTGAGATTTCCATTATCAGTGGGGAGAAGACGGCGCCTGTGGATGAACTGAAAAATGTGTGTGTATATGTATGTGTGTGTGTGGTACAAAATCTACAGATGCGATGGTGTGTGTGTTAAAGATCTTCACAGGTCTACTCAGTTCTGAGTAACCGAGACCTATTTGAGTCAGAGGAGCTGTAAATTATACTCAGTCGAGTCTATTATACCACCAGAGGTCTTGGGTCTGTTTGTCAATATGTCTAATATCCAACTGGATCTCAGCCTACTCAGTATCTATCACCTCCGATCAGGTAGTACGTCACAATGTACCGTATGTATTTAATATGAGGGAATTAGCAACCTATGCAGCGGTAAAAGATGTATTCAGATCATTTACTTAAGTAAAAGTGCTGAACCATAAAAATACTCCTTTACGAGTAAAAGTCTTGAATTGAAAACCTTCCTTCTTTCTGTCAGTATATAACTGTCTGACATGAAATCAGACAATCACTTTTCCTGTTTTAGGTCCGTTAGGATTACCAAAATTATTTTTATTTGCTAAATGCCAGAATAATGAGAGAAGGATTTTTTTAGGCTATTTTTTATTACTAAGATTACTATGCCTTTAAACAATTTGGGAAAGCCCAGATGATGATGTCATGTCTTTGGAAGCTTCTGATAACATTTGAGTTAATTAGAGACACACCTGTGATGTATTTTAAGGCACACCTGAAACACACTGCTTCTTTGTGTAACATCATGGGAAAGTCAAAAGAAATCAGCCAAGATATCAGGAAGAGAACTGTGGACTTGCACAAGTCTGGTTCATCTTTGGGTGCAATTTCCAGATGCCTGAAGGTGCCACGTTCATCTGTTCAACCAATTATACGCAAGTATAAACACCATGGGAATGTCCAGCCATCATACCGCTCAGGAAGGAGACGGGTTCTGTGTCCCAGAGATGAATGTGCTTTGGTCCGAAATGTGCATATCAACCCAAGAACAAAAGCAAAAGACCTTGTTGGCTGAAGCTATTAAGAGTGTGACATTATCCACAGTGAAATGAGTACTGTGCCGACATGGGCCACTCTGCCAGGAAGAAGCCATTACTCCAAAAGAAATATAAAAAAGCCAGATTACAGTTTGCAAATGCACACAGGGACAAAGACCTTAATATTTGGAGACATGTCCTGTGGTCTGACGAAACTAAAATCAAACTGTTTGGCCATAATGACCATTGTTACGTTTGGAGGAAAAAGGGGGAAGCTTGCAAGCCTGAGAACACAATCCCAACTGTGAAATACGGGGGTGGCAGCATCATGTTGTGGGGTTGTTTTGCTGCAGGAGGGACTGGTGCACTTCACAAAATAGATGGCATCATGAGGAAAGCAACATCTCAAGACATCAGCCAGGAAGTTAAAGCTTGGGCGCAAACTGGTCTTCCAAATGGCATACTGCCAAACTGGTTACAAAGTGGCTTAAAGGATAACAAAGTCAATGTTTTGCAGTGGCCATCACAACGCCCTGATCTCAATCTTATTGAAAATTTATGGGCAGAGCTGAAAAGGCATGTGAGAGCGAGGCGGCCTACAAACTTGGCTCGGTTACACCAGTTCTGTCAGGAGGATTGGGCCAAAATTCCTGCCAACTATTGTGAGAAGCTTGTGGAAGGATATCCAAAACGTTTGACCCAAGTCATACAGTTTAAAGGCAATGGTACCAAATACTAATGAAATGTATGTAAACTTCTGACTTTGAAGAAAGTAATAAAAAAATGTCTAAAAAAAATCCTTCTCTCATTATTCTGGCATTTAGCAAATAGAAATAATTTTGGTAATCCTAACGGACCTAAAACAGGAAAAGTGATGTCTGATTTCATGTCTGACAGTGAGAAAAAAAAGCATATGTGTCTTTTTATATAGTGTATGTAAACTTCTGGTTTCAACTGTAGTTACTTTCCACCACTGCTATTAAATGATGATAAATTTGGGGAATTTAATTCACAGATATGAAATTTGTTAGAATATGACCGTCCCCTGACTGTCTGTCTCTCACTCAGTTGGCTACTTTTCTTGTTTGTACAGCGGTGCAGATAGAAAATAGAACTTTTATCTGTGTAATTTGTATATAAATAAGCACTGGAAGAATTTGGATGAACAAATCATTTTTGTACTTTTGGTTTTGGGACGTCATTATTATAATATTGTTGTTGTTTTCAACTGCAGCTGCTCGCTAACTGCTCGTTCATCATGCTGCTGATTGCATTTTGGATCCGATCTTATTATTATTATCATCCCGTGATCCTTCAGATAGGGTCTCTATCTCTTGAACAAAGTTTGGGGAGGTTCTCCTCTAGTGTGTGTGTGTGTAAGTGTGTGTGTGTGTGTTTCCAACTCTACCTGTGCAGATGAGGCCGTCATGTTTGTCACAATCCCGGTCATCACACTCACAGTAGTCTCCAGACACCCACCACTCTTGGGGCGAGCAGATACATTGGCCACAGTGACAGGAACCTGCAACACGCACACACAGACCCTCAATTGTTAATTCAATGTAGAACAGGTTATGAAACAGTCTCAGTTTAATATGGATGCCTCTGTATGACCTACAAAACCAAACAAGTTATTCTACATGGCTGCCACCGGGCTGGATTCGGTCAGGTTCCCCTTAAAACGAACAAACAAAGCGGTAGAACCAGTTCTGCTTTTGTCTGCCGGGGCCGCCAGAATGAAAAATGAAAATTCCTCGTTGCTGCTTTAACATCACAATTTCCTCATGCAAGCCGAGTAACACTTTGACAGTGTATAATTTGTATTTCTTTTTAACGCCATACCCTTGTGTTTTTGCTGTTTGTGTTATTTCCTGTAAATTCTTTATTTTACACAGAAGATTAATAGTGTTGGGCAGAGTGGATATGAGAAGCTCCCTGGAGAAACAGCTACTAATATACTTTTGCCACCAGGAAACCAATCCACCCACACTTTAAATTTCCTCACTCCCCCACCAGTGTCTGTTCCTCTCTTTCTGAAGGGCAGCAGGATAATAAGGTATTAAGGATCGGTAGAGGGAAACAAATCTGCTGCTGTCTGCTTCATTTTTTCACCAAAGCTCACACGCAGAGGTCCAGCAGCTGTGTTTTCTATCTCCACAATGTCTATCAACGTACACCAGGTTAAAGGAACTCGCTATGAGAGGTGGAGGCAGATGGAGTGAGGGAACTGGGGGAGAGAAAATGAAACAGATAAGAGTGAGGTGAGACAAGGGGAGGAGCTGAGGGAAGATTGTTCTGGTGTCTGAATGTAGCGGAGCGTGGAGAATGAACACGCTCATCTTCATTTTCACACCCCGCTCGGCTCTGCAGGGCTGGACCCACTGCAGTCGGCCTATTTCTGCGGCTTCGACGCCGCACAACAGAGAGGGAATCCTGTTGTGTGGTGTCATTTGCCACCTAATGATACATACGACGTAGTGACAATGTACAGAGCTTCATTATAAATGTATAGAATACAGCTGACAGGCAGCTACATAGGGCTACAACTAATGATTATTCTTTATTATCAGTTAACTCTGCAGTTTTTTGATGAGCTGGTTCTTCTTGTAACACGTTCCTGTCTTGGTAAATAGTTTCTGGGTAAAATATTACAACATAAATGGAGCTAAAAGTAAATCTCGCCCGGTAATTACTTCAGTCATTAAAGAACAAGGTATGAACAGAGACAGAGCAACACAATTGCGGGTTTGCGTGTGGAAATTAGAGAGTAAGATCTGTTGTAAAGCATTGCTATCAGTTTAATTACTTGATACTATAATATTTGAGTGTAGATAGTATGACTGTATATCAAAGACAGATCAGGCCCGATCCTGCTGTAGATGTAGAGGTTTTAATTTAGCTGTTTCATAGGTTTGTGCCAAGTTAAGTATTTCTCCTTTTTATTGATTTTAAGAGTTTAAGAGGTTCGAGATTCAAGCTTCGTTTATTTGTCCCTCTGTACTACACAATGGAAACAATGTTTTATGGTGGAATGAGGAGGAAGAATTGAGGATTCTCACAGCTTGAGACAAAGAAGCTGCTCTGTAGTCTGGTGGTATGGCAGCGGATACTTGTGTATTGCTTGCCACATGGCAGCAGGGTGAACAGGCTGTGAATGGAGCGGGTATTGTCTTTGAGTATCTTCTGGGCTCTGTGCAGCCAACTCGCTGATGTCGATAGATGGGTAACATTTGTGTCCTGGGTGGTTTGGATCACCCACTGAGCTCAGAATCATGAAAGGTTTGAACATTTACAGTTCCACAGGTTTTTTTAGCAAATAAAACCCCCTGATGACGAACATGTGATACAGTCAAAAGCTCCAGATCAGGCAAGGAAGGAATTAGTAGATATCTGTCAAATTTTTAATGGTCCTGTTTGTTTCAGTGTGAAACAATGTTGGGTAAGTTGGGTCGTTATCAGAGAAAACGAGTGGAATATGTTGTATAGAAGGTGGTGAATGACTGTGGGAAAAGGGACTTGTCATCAGTTTGAGCAATATTCCAAAAAAAGATAAGGGTAAAATGGTGAAAGAGCTGAGGTAACTAGTGAAGGGAACAGGAAAGGGAACATTGCTGTGAAGACAACTGGCGACATGCTACAGAGAAAGGACTAAAAGGGGAAATTAAAGTTTCGAAGAGAACATTTAAATAAAATCTATAAAAAAAATGCCTGAGCTTCTATAACTACGATGTCTTCTTCTTCTTGTTTTCTACTACTGCTGTTCTCTACTCCTTTCTTTTCCTGCACTTGTTTCAAACATCATTAAGAATTCATTTTGGATCTCAGTGGACGATGATTGGTTCTCTCATCTATAAGAGATCAACTGCAATTAACTGCCAAAAAGTGACTTTTATGGATTATTTCACCTAGTAGTATAAAAAAAACCCCAGCTTGTTCACCTTTTCCGCTGCACATGACTCCGTCGGAGGTCTCGCAAAGCTCCTTGCTCTGGGCGTCGCTCATATCACAAGACCTGGGGAACTGGCACAGCTTCCCGAACCAGCCCTCCTCGCAGATGCAGCGTCCGCATGAACAGTAACCGTGACCTGGCGGTGGAGGGCAGAAGGGCCTTCATTTAAAGGAGACACAATATGGAGCATGGCCATGAGAAGATAGCACAAATAGCGGAAAAATAATTATAAATAAAGCATTTAAAGATCAGAGTGAGAAGGCGAGAGAAAGCAAAAAGAAAACAATACAACATATAAACACACAGAAAGTTGACAGTGCAGACATTGACAGTAATAGGCAGTACAAGGAGACAGAGCCACAGGAAGACGAGAGAGACGCAGCAGGCTTATTGTATTTCCCCTGGGGACATGAAAGGAACTGTCATTACTGGTCTTGTCCTGTCCTTTAATAGATCTCCAGCTCTTCAGAGACACACAGAGAGATGAAAAACATAGAAAGGCAACGGCAGACAAAAACACATTAACACACACAAGAAACCAGCAACGTTTAATTGGTTGAAAGAGGCAGTTGGGTGCTGGGATGTCTTAATAGGCGACAGCATCACCGTGGTTTTTAACAAGCACACGCATACACACACACACACATCTCCGGCAGAACCCCTTGGATCACTCGCAACGTGCTGACTTCAATACAAATCACATCATGTAGAGGCAGTTGCATCATTGATTGATTCCTTTGTGTTCACATCTGGTTTACAGATGCCAGGTTGAAGAGGTGGTAACGAGCAGAGCGTTTCTCCATCATTTTCGTCATTGTTAATCCACGCTGAGCCGTTGGAAATTGTTTGACGCCGGGTTGTATTGATCCAATCAATCAGCTGTTCGATTCAGTTTAGATCTTCGGCTGAGATTTTCACACGTTGAGTTTAAGACTCACGACTGAATTCATAGAGATTGTAAGATTCACTTAGTTTTTTAAGCTTCAGCATTTGGCACTGGTGCATGCGGTGCAGTGAGTATTTTCCATCATATCTTCCAACATTTTGAATAAATTCTATATTGTTCTGATAGCTGCAGCTTTATACTGATAACTGGCACCAAAAATAAAGAAATGACATGGAAAATTGTGAAAAGATTCAACCGTTGTCCAGGAGATTATCGATATTTCAGTATTGACCAGTCAGGAATCAGTACCAGATTAGCGCTGGATCTCGATATGCATCCTGAAAACTAAATAGACCAATTAGCATATCTTAGCATAAAGGCTAGAGGCAGCCAGGTGGTGTATCGAGAACGTGTGTGTGTGTGCGGTGATGTTGTTGGGAGGTTATAAATGAAAGTTAGCTACCTTTCTGTCTCAGCTGGAGTGGAGTGGAGTGGCAGCTATGGCAGGCCATGCATGGCTTCCTCAATCAGCCAGCCTGGGAGAGCGGTTAATTACTTTGGAGGAACAGCAACCTAGCCCTCATTCAATTAGCCTGCACCTGCCTTTCACGGAGCACGCTTTGTGCTATAGCGTTTAGAGATGGACTTGGAGAAGTGGAGGTAGTGGTGAATTAACCCAGCAACAATATGTATTGTATGCAGGGAGAGTGTGTTAGAGGTTAGAGTTCAGTGACACAGAGGATGAATGGAACCGACTGAGTATTGTGTAAAACAAGGTTTCCAGTAGCTATAAAATAGTTCCAAGAACACTAGAATAAAAAAAACTAAACTTTATTTAAGAAAATAGTTGAAACAGACAAAACTGAACAGAAAGAAATTGAAATATTTATACAAAATCTCTCAATTATTAACAAAAGTACTTGTGTGTGTGTCCCAGTTTAGGACCGTTAGCATCATGATTTCACACGTCAAGCTTGGAGAAATGCATCTATTGTTCATAAGCCATGCATTAACTCCACTATTTTGTATATGTCTATGTTTAGACACTTTCTATGAAGACCACATAGTGTGTTATGGAGGCATCGTTAATCACAATGCATTCATAATGTTTTACGACTACACTCATAAGCACGAGTAATGCTTTCTGATGCACTATAACAACAGTCATAAAGCATTATAGATGTGACTTATATCAAGCTTCAATAAACATTTCAACATAAGACATGCTGGACTGACTGAATGAATAATGACTGCTGGTTCCAGGGTCCTGGTATTAAACACGGTGACTCACTTGCATGTCTCGTTGTAAATAGAAAAGCATGAAGATTATATCTGTATTTTACCTGCTATGACCAGTCAGGTCTTGGAGAAAGCAGAGCCAGAGCCTTGCCTGATATTCATCAGGCAGCAATCTGGCTAAACACATGCTCATGTCCTGTGGGGGTTAACATAATAACTAGTCTCAGACTTTTAAATATCATCCGTGTCAACATCTGAGTCATAATTATGTCTGTGTAATTCTGATATTTCGGAAGCTCTGATTACTGTATACCAGCTTTGGGACTTAATAATACAGAAGTGCCAAACAGATATCGAAACCTCACACGAACTATAATCTGTTCAACATAATTAAACGCAAATTTAACGGATAGTGGTCTATATTCCTAATCCACATTTGTTTTTTTTAACCCTCACGTGACTTCAGAGAGGCCTAAAGAACGAGATCTTAGGTTTTAATTTGAGTGGATGTTCTGTCTCTCTCCGGTTATTCTTTGTGTTTAGAGAAAACCTCTGAGAATAATGTGCGGCCTGAGCTGACTGACAAGCTGGTTGACACTGAAGGACTGAATTACATGCCTCATTTCTCTCCTCTCTGTTGTCTGCAGTGAGGCCCAAACATCCAAGGGGCAGTGACTGAACTGTACCCTGGATTGGGAAGTTTTCTTACAGCCCCCTCGCCATAAAGTTACTTTCTGTTTGATCCCCACTCTCCACTTTGCAAAAAAAGAACAACCCAATAACTTCCACAGGCCTCTGTGTATACAGACTTAATTGTCAGCCTGACAGCATGTCTGTGTGTGTGTGTGTGTGTGTGTAGCGTTGGTGTTTGGTGCTCAGACAGCCTCTCCCAGGACACATTGTGAAGAATTGTCTCTGGATAGCCCAGCACGCAATGAGCCTCAGTAATCCATTCACATAAATACTGCATCCCCCCCTTTAAAGGAGAAAATTTACCCTCAGATGCTGCAATGCACCACTGATACAAAGTGGCACAGTCGACCGAAACAACATTAAAAAGCCCCACTCGGAGGGAGGCGCTTACACAAGCGTATGTGTATGGTAGCTGGATGAAGGGGAACAGACAGACTGCATGTAAATTCAAGAATGAACACAAATATCTTAGAGTGAAGTGGACACCTGTGAGAGAAACGCTCCTCATTGTTGTTGGAGAGGTTTGAGAAAATCTGCACTCTGTGTACTCTTTGGAAAACTGCATGGATCACAAGACTGAGGGGTCTCTATTTACAGAATATGAAAGAAATGGAATATAATATGCATAGCTATGTTTGTATTAGTGTATAATCACCTTGTTGCCTTGGAACTTTTAATCTCTTCAGACCCCGCTGGTCCTCCTCCATGGTGTTTGCCATGTTTCTACAGTAGCCCAGAATGGACAAACCATTGTGCGTTTTGCGGCTACCGTAGTTTCTCCTTCACGCTTGCATTGGGTGGGTAAGTGAGTCTACAACTACACTACTAGATGCCACTTACAGTAATTCTACACCCTGATCCTTTAGGTGGAGCAAACACAGACAATTTCAGAGGTCTCAAGACTGCTCTCACTTTTTGATGGTCGCGGTCTTGTCTTGGAAACGACTGCATTTTTACTTGGTCTAATCTCCTTGCAGCCTCATCCAAAGAGCTTTAGCTACTTGTATATTTAACTTTGTGAGAGATTGAGGGGACAAGCCAGATGTCACATATGGGTCTTTTATGGAGGGACTGACAGAAGATCTTTCAGATCTATTTGATGAGTGCCAGTGGTTTGCATTTTCCACATTGGTCTGGTCCTGGTCTTGACATGGTTTCACCCTGCCTTGGTCTTGGTCTTGACTTTATCTCAAGCCCTTAAAGTCCTGGTCATGACTTGGTTTTGATTTAGGTTGTCTTGACTACAACACCGGTGTGCAGGAGATACAGCACTGTGTGTCGTTTAACAATACTAAAACCAATAAAAGCTTGTGTGCAAGTGTAGAATCAAACAGAATAATGCTCCCTACAAAGGCCCTTAAAATGAATGAATGATGCATTTTCAGCATTTCCCTCAGACTGTTGGTTTTTGTAGAAGAATATGACTTTTCTCCACTTTTTCCTGCTTTTCTTTCACGGCAATCCTTTACTGCACCTCGATCTGGCTCTTTCTATTCTCTCTCTGTCTCTGTCCGAGAGTAGCAGCAGCTGCTGCAAAGGGAAATATCAATTCCAATTGAGCCTCTAATGTTTTAGTGCAATCTATCCATTACAGCATTTGTGCTTAAATGGCTCAAATTAAGAGCGCAAACTTCACCCAGACCTCGAATAGAGGCTTCAAAGATTCGAAGCAATTTCTCTCAAATTCAGCTGGAGGGTTTTAGAGGGCTGTGCCTGTGGATATCAAAGAGAGCAGATAGGATCACGCTGTATTGATCTTCAAATTCAGCGTCTGCTCCTGGCATCATTTCAAAGTGGGTGAGTGTATGTGTGCACATGCTGCACAAGATGTGTGTAGTTTTTTTTTTTTTCTTGCAGTAGTTAGGAGAGAAGTGGTAAGTGTGTAAGCGTGTCCAGCACACCGGCATATCTACATCTAATGTTTTTGTTCTTGAATTTGTAATATTTTTGTAATATTGTCACAGTAAACTTGCTAAATTTAATCATGCCAATGTTCCTCAACATAGAAAACACATTGCTATTATCTTTGCTATTAATATATTGTTGTTGTTTTACTTATTTTTCTTCATTAAGAATGTGTAGCAGGAGCTCACGGAAATATATTTCACTATAACAGTTCTTAATGATTACACGTGACAAATTAATCGAAGTGAATTGAATTGAAGAAGCATTCCAAGATGGATTCAAACTGCTTGCTTCAACCTGATGAATGTCACCTGTCCGTGAGATGCAGTCATTTGCATAATCGACTTGTAACAGACATAAACAAATGTAGCAGTGACAGTAGTCGTAGAAAATATTAATACAGCTGCCCACAATGTGTCTGCAGAGCGGAGTGTGTGAAGAGAGAACGGTTTGACACCACGTCAGATGTTTGAGAATGTCTTGCGAAAGCAAAGCAGCTCTTGACTTACATGGGAGGGGGTCAAGGGGACATGACAGCGACAGTAATACACAAGAGGATATCATACAGTAGGTGACACAGGTTACACTGCCGGGTGCAATAAAGATGTTCCCCTGACAGCAACCTCAATAAAAGAACCTGAAGCCGCTGTCGGAGTAGGAGAATTTTTCCAACTACTGAACTGTATTTGTTCACATGCCAAAACATTCTAAAATAAAATAAACAGTATTTTAGATGATGTCTGTAAACTCTAAAAGATCTGCACATGACTGAATGTATCTGTCCGTACACGTGGTTCCATTGTCTTTGTTGAAAGTGAACAGTACTTTCCTGAAAATAGGCCTCCCACTCCTCTATTCCATACAACACAGACTTGCCTTTATTGCCATGTTCTGTCAATTCCCTCACGCAACTTGAACAGCCCTTAATGGACACAGAGATTCAGTGAATGTGTGCGTGCATGTGTGTGTGTGTGTGTGTGTGTGTGCTCTCACCTCCACAGACCTCTCCACTGAGGTCCTCGCACTGGCGGTCGTCGCACTCGCAGTTTTTGCCGTGCACCCGGTTGTCCCCAGGTGGGTGGCAAGTGCACTGTCCACACTGGCACTGACCTACAAAGACGGAGATGTTTTCTCACAACCGAGCAGAGTTGTCCAGCAGAATACATTTTTACTTTTATTCAACCTAAAATTCAAAGGAGTGGCTTTCATACCCAGAGTACATGTGCGCCGAGCTGATTTTAAAACTAGCCTTAATCTGCCTGACAACATTCCCTCCAGCCACGCGTGGAAGTCTTGTAAATCACTCACTCTAATAGACACTCGCACGACGCCGCGCACGCGTACGCACACCTTGAGATGTTGCGATCCCACTTCAATCAGCGAGCTGCCAGCGAAGAAGGCCACAGGGGAACTTACTGAGTGAGCATGCTGGCTAATGGTGAAACTCATTAGAAAAACATCATCTGTTCTGAACTATCACTGGAGGTGTGCGGCATACCTGCTCATTGATCATTTTACCGGGCCGCTCAGAGTGATATCAATTATGGGCGTAGTGGTGTAGGCCACACACACACATTTGAGGAGGATTACAGTGAGAAACTCGAGTCACAGTCACTTTTTTGTCTGTGCTCGCACGTTTATCTCCAATGAATTTACTTTTTTTTCTGCTATAATGAAATCAAATGCAATCCATGAATAAAGAGTGTATATTTTTATTACTACCTTAGATAGAAAAACACTACACAACACTGCATCATAGAAGCAGAAGTCCATGAAATGTAATGCATTTGTCTTGTGTGCTCTGTGCTTTACTGACAAAGCAGAGAGACACACACTGTTTGAAATCTGTAAAATGTTCCCATCCACTGATGCTGCAGACAAAAGACACCCAGAAGGGCTACAAACAGGTAAGCCGCCTACCATGAAAAATAATTGCACAAAGGGAATTTCCCAGCTCAGTGAAGACAGATGGTTAAAAAAAAAACTGTATACGGAGTGGCTCTCTTTCTCCATTCTCCTGTTTTTATTGAGCAGGGTATGTCCTTTTTTTTTTTTTTTTTTTTTGCACAATCATTATTCACTCTGAGTGTTTTCCGTGTTTGTGGCCCTGCAGGGTACATTTTGTGTTTAGTGCAACTAAATAACACATAAAACATATCCATAATGTGTGCGCACCTGCCTCTTTCCTTTGATGACTCATTGAGTGGAATTAGGGGCAATAAATAGAGCCGAATGAATTTACAAGACAGCGCCTCGACTGACGGCGTCACCTAATGTGTTGTCCATGTCACATCACTGTCAGCTTTTATGTCCACACACACACACACACACCCACTAGGAACCTATCTTCCTGCTGCACATACAACATATCACCATCTGCTCTAGGGACTCAGTTACCCCTAGCAACTGGTGATGTCATAACACCCCTGCCTTATCGATTATCTCTCTGGTCGTCTACGCCACGTTGTGTGTATGTGTGCATTGGTGTGTGTCGAGGTTTGATTTGTAATCCCGTCTAAGGTGAACAACACCTGAATGACAATGTCACATCTGCAGACACCAGCCTGAGACATTTGGCTGTATAAGTACAGGCTCAAATGTATGTACAAATGCACGGCAGGTGAAGGAGGTGCAAACTCATTTTTGACGTTTTACTGAGCAGAGGTGTGAGCTTAGCCATGTTGCAGTGCAGCACACACTGGAGAGGGGCTAGAGCTGGATGAATACGTTGTTAAATGGATGCATACTTAATCAGGGAGTGATAGGGTAGGCTTGAGTAATGGTCAATCAAGTCAGCTCTTCTCGTTCCTTTTAAAAGCAGCAGACAGACAGGGAGAAAAATGGTTCTTTTCCATGAGACACAGAGTCCCAATGCACCCGAGCCATGAACATACAGTGCTCAATATGTTCAGAAGGGCAGATGATGTCTGTATTTTGAATTCTCATGATACTGAAAGAATGTGCATAAAGTCATGTGCATTTAAATGTGAGCTTGGGAAATTTCCGATCAAAGAGGGAGCTGCAAAATTCAACCGAAAATCAATGATTTATGCGATTTGTCTGTGTGCACGACTCTCCCCAACTAGACTGTGTCACGTTTTGTCGCATTTTCAGTGAAGTGGTCTGAACCCAGTGGAAATGCATGCTCATTTTCATGTCAAAAAGAGGACCAAAATTGTGCTGCACCGGCTGATCTAGACAAACACAACCACAGTCGTGATACTCTTTTCACCATGCAGCCTGCACAGGCACAAAACTGCTTTTGCACAGCACCTACATTTGCATTTCTTTATGGCCAGAAAAAGAACACTGAGTCAATAAAAAATAGGGTGCAGTTTAAAATATAAATGCACTCACTGATATTCACTGAGCTACTTAAAACAAAACACGTCTAGGATCAAACCTGGAATTTGCATACAACTACTCCAAAAGCATTCTCACCAAGCGCCATGTATTGGCAGTCTTAAAACCACTCTGGCAGCCTTCTCATCACCAAAGCTTACCATCTCTTTTGACTCGATTTCATTGTCATTTCTGGGACGGCTGCAATGAGTTCACATCAGATAAAATAAATCCAGTCTAATGATGCCCCCCCCGCTGTGCTCACTCCCATCCTGTGGTGTATGAAAGCATTCCATTAGCACCCAAAGAGAAGCACCTATAAAACGGGTGTATCGTCAGTATCAGGATTCATTAAGTGCATGATAGTTGTTTAAAACACATCCAGTAAAATGCACAATATTAGCATCAGTCCATTTAGATACATAGGCAAGCAAGTCATTGCTAGAGAGAAAGAGGATTTTCCAGGGCGAATGCCACCATTAACACACAGATAGCGTACAGATAGGCAACAAACATCATTATTGTCACATCATCATATACATCCAGATCCAATAACGGGTAAAGTGCAATGTATCCCGAGTAATGTCATCAGGGTTTTTGGTTCTGGTACCACAAATTGTTTTAATGTCTGGTTGCATGGACTATGAAAATGTTCACCTGTCATTTTTTGGGGTGGCATGGTATGGAAGGTGGACTGGTAGCTGGAGAGATGGCAGTTCACCTCCTGAGCAAGGCACCAAACCCCTCTAACTGCTCTCAGGGTGCCACTCTGTGTGGCGGCCCACCATCTCTCTCTCCACATTTGCATGTCAATGAGCCCTTTGTGTGTGTAGTTGTGTTTCGGGTGAAAATGCATGTAAAGAAACAATAAATAAAATCAATAAAGTATCTATTCTAATCTATTCTTTTTTGTCTTCTGCAACTCCAAACCTTAACTGTCATCTCTTTTGGCAAATATATGACGAACAAGATCTTTGAATATTTATATATCGCATCCTTTACTTCTCTCTTCCTGTGAAACACTTTTCATGACTAATGCTGCATGTGTTCATAAATGTATCCAATGAAATGTTTATGAGGGACCAGCCGACACTTTCCACGATCAAACTGCTCTCAGAGTGTCGTTTTCAGAGCAATATCATATTAGGTGTGTGTTTAACTCTAATAGATCTCTACAGCTGTGTATAGTTTTAAACAAGTGCCCACCTCTATATTTTTACTCAGACACATGTCCCATTATGGAAGCTCATTTCACTGGGCCTTAAACCACCGTAAGAAACTGAAGTCATGACTCAGCCTGTGCGGTAATATTTCCATTTTCAGTTTATAGTACAGTCATAGTACTACCCCTTAACTGTTAGGTATTAGAGTACAGTAATGCAAAAGGTATGTGCCATTAAATATTACCAATGTAGTTAATGTCTACTACAGGCCGCACATCAGAAAGCAGAGAAGGAATCCCGAGAATCAGCAGAAAGATGTCGAAAGCAGGTGTTTCCTTGAGGAAATACCACAGTATAAAGAATGTGCTCTCCGCAAGCGTCTTTCCTCCACCTCTCTGGAAGAAAAGCTCTGAAGCTGCTGTTTTAAATTTCAAGGCTTTTCCGCTCAAGCTGCCATCTCTACCCGCCGCATTCATCCATGCCTAAGTGATTTTCTACGTCTGTCTGCTACAGTTTCTCTCTCTCTCTCTCTCTCTCTCTCTCTAACTCTCTCACCCTGCTTCCTGTCTCCCTTCATTGTGTCCTTTCTCCCTTTTCTTTCCCCTTCACGTCCTTTGCCATCCGTCAAAGCCTGGCAATGAACACTCTCTGAACAATCATTTGTTTCTCATCAATGTGATCTTCAATCAACTAAAGCGACATTGTGTAACTTTTCTACCATAAAATAAGAGATTTGTAATCATCTTGGTGCTACACTGACATGTCTCTGTCTTCCCCAGTCTGTTCCCAGTATGTTTGCACTGTGTAACTTTGTGCTCTGGGTACGATAAACCATGAAAAGTACGTAAAGCTTTACAGCATTTAGTCACACGCCACCAACTATCTCACTGATTTTGGTGAAACTGGATGATATTTTATTAGGAAAATGTTTTCTGCGTTCCCTCTGATGTCCTCTGGCTGCCTCGCATCAACTCTCTGTGATTTACAGAGTTTCCTGATGGACAGTGAAGTAAACTGCTGCAAACTAGAGCTCTTCCTAGCTAATGTTAGCCTAGGCTGAGTGACTAAGCGCGAGGCCGCTGGACAAGAGAAAATCTGGGACTGACTTTTAGTCGTTGGAGGAGCTTTGTGAAATGAAAGGCTGAAAGACAGACGCCACAGATATATATGTATATATATGTATACACAGTCACCCTCCTCTGTCTATCTGAATAATATGGGACATTTATTGCTAATAATGGAGGAGGAGCAATGGGGAGAATTTATGTCACGCAGCCAACATGTAATAGATTAATTGCTGGCCTCAGCAGACAGTGGAAATTGTAGGGAACAATGTCTCCTATATTTAATCAGATTCTGTTCCTTATGTATGCACAGGGCATTTATTTATATAACACTGCCATGTGGTTTAAATGTACACTTTAAACTGTCACTGAACGGACCGGGGTGGCAGACAGGGGGAAAAAAAAGGAATTTTTAAAAGGAGGAATTTATGGATCCCATTAATTGTTCTATTGCGCAGGGTAATTTAAAGTTCCATTTTGTTGCAGCAATTGGAGATAATTTAAAGGTACTGCTGGAGGAATAAAAGCTAATTAACTCCCCCAGCACAAGTTAATCTTTGCTGGTTCATTATGTGAGAGGGGGGGGGTCACTATGCCCACTCAACCCTCTTGTTGTGAAATTGGTTTGAGGTGGTCAGAACCAAAGTCTGTTATGGAACAGTCACAATATGTAATGAACAGCTGATGTATTCAAAGACACCAAAATGGTTCCATTCGTAGAGTTCACTTAACCGAGGTAGCGTAGCGACAGTATGTGAGCTTCGTTTACCATACTGCTGTCATTGTTCCATTGTTGGCTCATGGCGAAGTTGATTTGTTGACGTACTTGTCTCCATGGTAACTCCATGGCCCTGCCATATGTGTGCCTCAGGTGCCTGATGTAATCAGTAGCTTTCCCATCCATGGGTTTGAGGGATGTCTATGGCCACTATAATAACATACAGTCGGCTCTAGTCCACTCTCCCCTCTTTGCATTTGAAACGTAGCAACGGCTGAAAGGCTGTGGATTCCCCGGTGGCTTTCCGCGCAGTCAAATGAAACAGGAAATCAATACTTCACATTAACCCCTGATAAATCGACAGAGCCCTGAAACCAAGCAGGTTGCGCTCCTTTTAGTATTGCTCACCGCCGCCTACGTTATTAAGTTGAATCACGGTGAGACCGACAGAATACAGGAGGATTTACTGTACTGTTTTGTATTTTCCCTTTTGTCCTGAAGTACAGACAGTGCTAGGTATTCCCCAGAAAACTACAGCAATGTTTCGAGCTGAATGAATGGAGTGGTGCTACACTGAACAATGGCCCACAGAATACTGTAATCTGATGGATTAATGCTGCTGCATCAGTGTAAAATACACGTACAAGCAATACCTCAGAAGACTTGAGCCACTGCACAGCTATAAGACCATTTGTCTTATTAACAAATGGCCATAGCGTACATTGGAACAGTGACCATTGTGCATTGTTAACTCTGGACAGTCCACATCAGTATCTGGCTGGGAAAGCCATGATTTTTTTTTTTTTTTGCTTATTTTTGTTTGGCAAATCTACGGAGACTGTTGAACAGATGATTGACAGTTTTTTCTCTACATGGTGAATACTCCACTTGCCAGGCTGTTTTTGTCTTTTGATTTTCAGGCTGACAAAACCTGCCATGTTTCTGGAAATATTACATCCCTCCTGAACTATCAAGCAAAATCCGTTGAGAAAAGTCAGGGCAAAACAATTTTTTTTTAGTATATTTGCACCTGGATATTCTGTCCACACACATAAGTCAAGACTACATCAACAAACTCACGTATGACCTGTCCAGTTTGATTGTTGGCTTTAGCTTTGCACATTTTTCTTTTTTTTTGTCATCCAGATTGAGTTATCTTCCCGTCCCCTTCTGAAACATACATATTCATTCATCTGCTTCCTTTTGGAAGAGCAATACCCAAACTTTTATTTTTACTTTTTACTTTTTTTGGATTTCTGGCCTCAGAATGTGATTTCTCAGTTTCGTTTTATGATATTTCACTTTAATACGGCATACTGTAGACGTGGCCAGGGTGTTTATGTCCACTGCTCATAAAGATTAATCAGTGCAGCTTTGCACAAGGTGAGTAATTTGTTGCTCCCTTTGTTGGCTGAGAAGCTTTGGGCTGCGTATATTTGAAGTAGTTCAGTGTAATCTTAATTACTGGTTTGTCCATCACTTGACGTAGCTGTTGAGCAGTTAATGGACTGAATGCATGTTTTTTTTTCCTCGTCTATTCAAAAATGTTTTGGCCCCGCTCCATTAATAATATTATGATTGTGAGTGTGTGAGTGTCTTTTCATAAAACCGTGCTGGTACTGTTTCACATGTTTCTTGATGCACCGTGAAACAGTTACAAGCAATTGGATGGGAAAGGCACAGATTTGTGGGTTTGTTGATGCTTGATTTCATACAAGCTCGTATTCATGGAGTGCAACATTTAAAGACCTTTAAAATCTATTATCTCATTGAAGTTGTAATAGTTATTTATTGAAATTCTCTTCCAGCAATCAATAAATCAAACGCTCATCCAGTCATTTCATTCAGAGTGAAATGATTGGCTGGCCTATCCGCCGGCACATACTCCACTCGTGCACTCATTGTGCATGAAAATGAGAACACGTGGCTGTCTCGTGTTAATTTCTCCAACGTTATCTAGCTTTGACCTCTTGATATACTTTGAATGTTTTCCCCAGAACTTGATTGTTGCTTCATTAGTCATGAATATAAAGTTCTACAGAGAAAAACCTAAGATTTAAAAGCATGTGTAGAGTTTTGTCTCGATTCTCTAGCCCTAAAATGTACACCACTGTCTTCATAGTGTTACCTTACCGTCATCAATCAACTGGCTCAAGGGCGCCTGAGACTGGGACAACAATAGAAGCACAACCTGGACATTTGTACTTAGTTCGGCTTTCCAGTGTTAACTCAGTATCTGAATCAAAGATTAGTGTTAGGCCTAACATTTGGAGGCTCCCAAGAAAACAAGATTCCTCTGTCCAGCAGGGCCACTAATGAAGCGTACAGTGCACTGTAATAAATCTAGACACATCGACCTACTGCTTGTTCTATTGAGAGAGCTCAGTTTACATTGTTCCAGGCAAACAGTGCCCCTTAATCTCATGCGGGCACATAAATGTGCATATATGATACATATGTATGAGCACAAGTGCACATACCAGAGCAAAACACTAACACGTTTACAGCAGTAACACAAACCCCGCATATACATTCATGTATATATATGATATGTGCGACACAATAAGCACGCTGCTTGGTTGTTTTTCCGTTCACGGCTTCTTTAAAGATGCTATCAGACATGTCTTTACATCCTTCTTAAGGATGGATTAAGAGATGTGAAACACTGGAAATGGCCTATTTTACACAAAGAGGTGAGGACAGAGTACAGGCCTGCTGCAGTAACCATGGCAACAGGAGCAAATGGGAAGACCAGGTACCTCGTCCGAAGCAGGGCAAATTGGACGTTCCGCGACACTTCTTCACACTGCTCTCCAGAGACAGGGAGCAGGACAGAGGATGCTCGCACTTCTTTCCGGCCCATCCCTCCTTGCAGTCACACCTGCCACAATTACACTGGCCATGACCTGCCAAGAGGAAAAAAGAAGAGAAGGTGGAGGAAGGAAGCAGAGAGGTGAAACAGGGTGGAGGCTTCGTATGAGGAAAATTCAAATAATCGCGCATCGAGAGGTGGAGGGAGGGGAGAAAACAGCACTGAGTGATGGGGACACACGGAGCAGGATGGAGAGTTTGATTAGGTTATGCAGCAGAAAATAAGGCAAAAGTGAAGGTAGTGTTTGTCTGGTGTGTGTGTGTGTGAGAGAGAGAGAGAGAGAGAGAGAAGGGGGAGTAATAGAAAGGTAGTAAAATAAATAAGAGGCAGGACATGCTAGAGATGAGAGGATGAGGGGGAATTCAGAGTCCTTAGACATCCGTTCAACAATCTTTGACAGTCTTCTAAGCTGCTGGATGACCAGCGTTAATCATACCTGGTCTGGTCTGGAGAAACTGATGGAGAAGATTTGATTTAAAACACAAAGATGTGAATTGTGCTTGTATTCTCTAAAACAGTAAACTATACATGAAGATATGCACCGGAAGCCCTGTTTTAACTGCGTATATGCTAAGATGCCAAGATGCATTTTGCGGTACATATATTATCATTTTAATGAATAGTAGGCACAATAGTAGCATCCATCATATTTTGTTCATTAATTCTTTCGAGAAACACTGAAAAGGTCATTCTTATCCCTTATTAAGTTATATGGAAAGTTCACTTTTACAGCTGCAAAGTTGCACCACTGTATAACAATCAGACGGCTTTGCTGAGTGCACGGACCTGCAGTTCCTCAAAAATGAACATTAATAAATGGCACTGACATAAACAATGTTATGGACCAGTAGTGCATCGTAAAAGCCAGTTGACTTTTTTAAAACAACACTTGCTTTCTTACAAAGAATAAGTTGAGATCTGATATCACTCTGCGTCCATGCAGCTGTTAGATATATAGCTGGAGCTTAGAATAACTGGAGGAAACAACTAGCCTAGCTATGTTTAAAGGTAACAAGATCAGCTGACCAGGATCTCTAAAGCTAAAGCTGTCGGAGGGTAAACATATCTCTTTTGTTTAATCTGTACAAAGTTTACAGTAATCATGAGAATTTACTGTTTTATTGAGGATTACATGCAAGCAAGACAAAATTCATATAACCTCTAAAAACCTGGCAGATTTTTGTTAGCTCTGGAAAGAGCCAGGCTAGCTGTTTCCCCTTGTTTCCAGTCTTTATGCTAAGCTAACTAAATATTTAGTGCACGGGACATGAAAGTGATATCGATCTTCTCGTCTAACTCTCAAATAGGCATATTTCCCAAAACCTTTACTATTTTATAAAGAGGTAAATGCAATCCAAAGACAGCATGCTGACCTGAGCAGAAGTCATCCGTGTACCGGTCGTAGGTTGCATGGCAGTTCCGCTCATCGCATTCGCAGGTGTCTCCATGTATATCTCCCCAGTCGCCAGATGGATCTACATCATGACAATTACATTCCCCACACACACAGGTCCCTAACAGCCATACACAACCACACACAAACACACATACTGTACATTCACAATGTATTCATTCTCCATTGTTTCAGCCATAAATCAACAATGTGAACAAATAAACAAAGCAAGACAATGCCTCGGTGTAACTCACTGATGTGGGTGGTGGTAGGATGTTTTTCTACTATGACTACAGCCAAAAGGATAAAGTTCTGCTCATACTTCTTCTTTTATAAATGTATCTGTCTATCTCTCTCTCTCTCTCTTTCTCATTTGTTTTACATCTTTAGCAACGACATCAGCCGAGCAGCAGCCAGTGGAAATCCCATTTTCTCTTATCAGCAGTGACAGAACACAGGGAACCCCAGGGGAGCCAGGCCAGCTGGCAAGCCTGTGGGCTGTGGCTGGCGTGTGTCTGGCCCCTGGCCCTAGGTGCCGTCTCTCTCTCACCACCTCATAACCCCTTGGAGCTCTGGATTTATAGTGCCACGCACTTTTATATCTGCCACAAATGTCACAGCCTGCCTTTACCGGAGCAGGTTGCAGCGCCTGTACTAGTTACTGTTCGAAACGCTCTATAAAATCTATAAAATCATGGCTCCATTAGAGAATGCATTTATGTTCTATGTGTGTGAGACAGTTTTTGAGCAAATTCTTGTTTTACAGCTAAAAAAAACAGCACAAAAAGAGGAATGTTTCCTCTCCGTGTGCCTCGTGCAACTGAATTATCTCCCAGTCAAACTGTTTTGATCAAGAAATCATATATAGACGCACGTTTTTAGCCTCCAGCATTCTGTGGCTGTTATCATTTCCACAGCACGCCTGTTAGCGTATTATTAGCTCAACTGAGGAGGCTAGGTGAACCTAACAGACGGAGGGGGTTGGCGGTTTGTTGGAAGTTGGAGTAATCAGAGTAATCTATCGCATGCTGTCAGTCAAATCTTTCACTCATTCATTTCAGATTGTGAGCAGATCAGGAGATAAAGAGAGAGAAGATATTAGCACACAAAACACTTCACATCTCTAGATTTATACAGCATGATGAAATCAAATCAACCCTCTTTTATGTAATCACCGTCCTTCATCCATCTTGTATAATCACCAGGAATTATCTTCACAATGCTTTAAAGGAGGATTAATTCAGAGCAAAAATGGTAACGTGTCATATAGGGATGGAAATTGAGAATTGTTCCCGTTATAATCAGTACCAAATTGTCTGACTCGTGAGAATTGTTTTTGAATGGGACAGAATGAAAAGATGTTCGAGTACGTTGCCGCCTTTTACCAAACTGGGCGAAAGGGGATTTCTGAAACTTTGAGCAACAGTCAGAATATTGGCAATGTGCTTTAACATTCGTTGGCAGGGTGTGTAGGAAAGTGGTGGTTTGGACAGTAATAGAAATGTGTTGCATTTTCATGAGTACGTCAGTTACATCGAGTAAAACTGAATATAATGTCAACATTAGAGCCAGAGGGGGAGCCTATTTTTGGCTTGAATAACAATAATTCAATATAAAAAATTGAAGAAAAAAAGAATTTTTCATCAGTTTTAAATGATCTTAGCCAGGCTGGGGTGTATCTAGTTCCAGAGCATTTTGATTTATTCTCAAATATGACAAAATTTTAGATCTCTGAGATTTCTTGCATGTTTTGTTCTTTTCATTGGAACAGTTTTTGTTCAGAAAACTGAAGCAAAGCTATAAAAACATGCATGTTTTTTTTCCACAGCCCAACAGTGCATCAAAAAGGAGTCGATAAGGGAATCAATACGGAATTAGATTGATAACAGCTGCTTTTGGAAGAATCGGAAAAAGCTGTCAAGCTGATAGAACGAGCAGTAGAAAAAGTGTTATGGTTGATTTTAAAATAAAACCAGTAATAAAAAATCTTTACAAATTGATATGGACTCCTTTTTAATTGCAGTCATATTTCCTTTGTTATTTTCTCTGGTGACTGGGATTGTCAAACCTCTGCCTGACCTTCCCCGCACTAAAGAGGAGTACAATGGGCTACTACACCATGTACGCTGTCGATGGTTGTTCATGCTGTTTCAGCTGCGCACTTAACCATAAATCATGGGGCTCTGTCTATGTAGCCTACCGTTTAGCCCTACCACTTAGCCAGCCCTCAGCCAGTCCACAGTAATTAATTTAAGAGAGCTTCACTGAAATCCCCCAGGATCACTTGAGCAAGGTTTCTCTGACTGCCTGTCCACCAAACTTGGATGACTTGCACTGGAACTTACATGAGGATTTCTTGAATTCCCTTTATTTTATTTCTGTTTAATATTTTGGGTGTACTGAATTCATTTGTGCGGAACCTGTTATTATGAATTATGTCAAACTGACACATAAATATGTATTGAATGAAAACCTTTGAACTTGATTTTATTATTTTACTACTACAAATAAGTCAGCTTAAATACCACTTGTCAGCTTAAATACCACTTGTTGATCAGAAGTATTTTTTTTTAGTTGGATCAATTCATAATTATTGGGTTGCTCTAATGCAAGTTAATAAAGTTAGACAAAATAAATTTGATTAAAGTCATACTTTTAATACTTTTTTTTTTTTTTTAAGTAAAGGTGGGTGTCAAAGGTGAGCAGAGGACATACTGAACCGCTCATAAGTTGCACATTGCTAGAAACTATGACAGTTAAAAAAGATTTTGATCGAGTATCAGTTTGATTCATTTCTCTCCCAGTGTTTTGCTGTTTCTGAGATAAGAGTCTTTTCCTCCTCTGATGGATACAGACAGGAAATGAACTCAGTTCAGTGTCTTTGTGCTTTGTGAATGGGTGATAATAAATGCAAATGCATAACGGCCGTTGGATTTCTTTAAAATTATTATTATTTTAGTACATTTGAAATTAGCTATTATAATTTAACGAATAACAACAGAATAAAAAATTAAAATGGGATTCCAGACTACTGGCTGTATGATGTGTACTGGCTTTGGAGCGGGTAAACAGACCTCTGTTGCTGCAGATTTTGCCATCTGGAGATGTGCATCTCCGCTTGCTTTCCCATGGGCTGATGTCACACTGGAATTCACATTTGTCTCCATGCCAACCAGCAGCACAGTAACAGTTTCCACAGTAACACTGGCCATGGCCTGGAAGCAGATCAGAATGCACATGCAACAACTGATGAGTTCACCTCTGTGCGTGTAACAGAGTGTCAGTTAAGCAGATTTCCTAATGAACTCGTCCAAAACTCATTTATGTTTCCTAGTTTTAGGGTTTGAAAGGATTATGCATGCTGACAGTGTTATATTTTTAAAGATGCCCTCTTTCTTTCAAAACCATATTGTCTGAAATAAAACATAACAAATTCGACTATTGCTAGACAAATTAATGCACCTGTATGTCTTACGAAGTCTGAATCTACTAATATGCCTTTTTTTTTTAAATCAGCTTTTGATTGCCTAATTAACATTGGAAAGCAGACAGCCTGTGGGGAGCCAAAATGAGTATAACACTGTTAAATGCAGTTAGCCGGAGACATCAGTTTGAACATCTCACTAGCAATTAACCTTTCGTGGACACATGAGGCTGGTGTGTTTAGTTATGTCAAACTGAGGACTTATTTCAGATTGTCTAAAGGGCATCATGCTCATTTATAGTGTCGCCATTGAAGGCTCCATGTGGGAAAAATGTTTTTGTGAAGTTGATCCTACAACTACAGACAGTGGTGAGGAAACACAAAAACAAAGTTGTCTGATGGCATTTTTCTAATACTTCTTCTAACAACATATTCTGCTCGATGAAATCTCCTTGCATTTCCCGTGCTAAGACTCTAAGTGCTATTCGTAGCTCTGAACACAGTCCAGCTAAGTCTTTACTTGAAATTGTCTTCTACTTTTACCTCCCCCTGCCTCGCCTGTGCTAATCTAGGCAACATATAATGCAGTCGTGATGCCATCGAGGATGAACAAAGCTGATGAATAGACCATTTGCTAAGCCCTGCCACCCTCGGTTGCTGTTTTTATATGACTGCGAGCTTTCCTTTGCAATATATACATTGATAAAACTGGCTGTTTTACCAATGGTCATTTCTGAAAACACGGATATGTGACATAATTTGAGATGGAATCTGACAAAAAAGTTATTAATATCAGCTCAGTGAGGTCTTCTTGTAGGGTAGAGCTAGATGTTTGATGATGATTAGTGCAGGATTATAAGGTAGAACATAAACTTGTTGGGACTACAAGAAACATAAAGAGACAGATAGATTCTTTAAAAAAAATTTTTCCGATTAAATCCGAGTAAGAGCCAGAGAGAGGCCAACGTTACCCTAAACTTCCCAAGGGGCAGCTAATCTGTACCGCACTGCTTTAGCATGTTGAGAACTTGACAGACCTGCTGTGCCTAGTTACGGTTGCTAAGCTATGGTTGGACAGTTGCTGTTTAAGGTGGGTAGGGGTTAAGCAAATGGTCAGTTGACATCGCTGTTCTCTAACGTACTCTCAGTAAGACAGAAGATAAACAGTACTCCTTTAATATCCCAGGAGACATTCAAAAAGAGAACGTCTCCTGTTGGCATGACAGCTGCTAACACAGGAATGAAGAAATAAGTCAATCAAGACAGCGTGACAAGGGTGAGACGGTCCTTGAATAACCATATGTTAAACTAAGTAGTCTGTTCTCCGTGAGAGGGGTGAGACGGGGTCTGCTGGGCATACCTCCACACACCTCTCCGGTGTCCTCGTCCAGACACTCGCTGTCGTCACACTCGCAGAAACGTCCCGTCACCAGACCCCTGTTGTCCTCATTGTCACACAGGCAGCTACCACACTGGCAGGTGCCTATTAAAGATACCAGCTTTAGACACGGCTTAAGCTCAGTTTGTTGTTTGCGTGTGTTTACAGCATGTGGTCGGCTGTGGGTGTTTTGTTACAGTGCCTTTGGAGAAGCGAGAACCCAGCTGGTTTGCAGATGTGCATTGGAGTGCACTGTCATGCGGCAGCAGATCCAGACTGCTGTCTGACTACTGAAGGTACGGAGGTGTGCTCGTGTATGTGTGTGTGTGTGCATGAGTGTGTGTGTGTGTGTGCGTGCGTGCATGTGTGTGCTGGGGCTTCAAATGATGCACAATGACAGACAGAAGGCTAGACAACGACATGCTGTGAATAAATTAGCATTTCTACACCCAAACAGACCACATACTGTACAGTACATGCTTTCACACACACACACACACACACACACACTGACATGTAGACACACAAACATTTTTCACACATTTATCCTTCATTCAGCTCGGGGCGTTGTGAGCCAGTGTGAGGTTGAGCCTAGGTGGGCGAGGGGTTGTTAGTGTGTGGAAGACAACCTCAGCCCAGACATCACCTCACAGTGTGCGACCTCAAGTGTGTGTCTTGTGTGTGCGTCTTCACAACCATGGACCTGGACCATGTGCATCGAATAAGCTTAACTAAAGATAACTGAAGACTTGAATCAGTACTTACTTACAGTATTGTTAACTCAAGATGTCAGTCTTCCCAATGATGCTGACTCATGCATGAATTTATTAATGTACCTGTGATAGATACATGTGAGAGCAGGTGTAACTAATGGTTTTATTATGGTTAATAATTATTTTATTCATGTTTGGTCAGTAATAAGATATTAACAATTACAATCACATACAAACATAAAATAAACTGCAGATCCCATGGCTTATTAGAAAATGTCAAGAAACCATCAAACAAGTCACGTTTTTAACTTTGTAATAAGAAATCAGATACACAGTTATCAATATTTGCAGGTTTCACAGCCTCGAACTTGACTTTATTAATGACTTATTATTAGTCTATAAAGCCAAAAGCAAAATACTAAAAATGTAATGTTATGTCAGTGTTTGTATATTTGCACATATAAGTCCATAAATATCCAGTTCTGGTTGTTTGTTAATGCTTAAGTGTACTCTCTTGCAACAGTGTGTATAGCTAGGTCTCATTGTGTGTATTTGTGTGTGTGTGTGATCACAGTACCTCTGTTGGAGCACACCACCCCCTGCGGGTTTTTGCACAGCTCTTTGCTCTTCTTGTTGGGTAGGTTACACTCTTCCTGGAACTGGCAGGCATCTCCGGTCCAGCCTTCATCACACTCACACATCCCACAGTCACAGTAGCCACGGTCTAAAGGGAAACACAACACACCACATGCTGTTTATCGAGCATGCCCATTGCCGGTGCTTCAACTCGCTCCATAAACACAAGGCCACACATACATCTTATCTTAATCCGATATAATGGCACCACCAGGAGAGTGCATGAATCAAGGTTAGAGGATACATTTGACTCCCATGACTGCTAATTATTGTAATAAACCCATTGTACTCCCATTTCCCTTGAGATGCATGAATGTATATCGTATTTGCAACACAACCCTTTTTGTTCTAAAATTTCAGGATGATATTCCGACTTCCTCATCGATCACTCAGCGAGAGCATTACCTTGCTCGGTGTTCAGAGGACCCGCACAGGCAGTTTTGGCGTCACTATTTCTCATCATTTTGATGGCTGTAGTGAGCAATATGAAAAACAGGAGGGATCATATGATGCAAATGAAGGCTGTTGACAAGTTATTATGAATGTTCCACCCATTGCATTTAGCAGTGAGGGGGCCTTATATGTCACACTCAATCATTTTCCTGACTCGTTCATCATGTAAATGCGGTGTCCTTTTCAAGGGCTGTCCATCAGTCATTAACAACCGGCGAGTCCCCTGTCTCTCCTCATTATCGATACGTCTCAGGGGACACTTAGGAAACAGGTTCAAGGGAAAGAAGACTACGGAAAAGTGCGCTTCAAAGGAAGCTGCACCACAGAGACAATACAGTTTTTAAAGAAATCTTATGTAATTATTGACATATACAAACTGTAAAAATTGAGAGGCTCTGAGCAGACTCTGTCTAGACAATGCAATTAATATTATAAATCCTTCTGTGACAAGAAGACCTGCAACTCTGTAAATTCTATATTATTGCAATGGAGTCGCATATGGTATCGGTTAGAAACAATCTTGTAAAACAATTCTTATTTGCTGCCTGCGACAGCAGTACTGTCTCATCCAGACTTACTGCACCCCTCTGGCAAGTGCAAAAACAGTCATAAACATAACTGAAGCTGTTTTAACAGTAATTAGGGATCCTTGAATCACCGTCACATTAAAAGAAATCTACTGAAGTCCACAGCCGTTGTACAGTTGTCACGGCTTTATTGCTTTGTGGTTATTCTTTGATTTTTTTTAATACGCTCTCAGCACAGACCCATGGACATAATCTGAATAAGATTATATGTGTAGACGTTTCTTTTTGGATTCATCAAATAGTTTTGTGGGTGGGAACGACCGCACACAATGGCTGAAAAAAAAAACTGAATTAGATTAAAGCCTCTCCAACTTCATTCAGCGGAATATTACAAAGTCTCTGCCACCCACCAGCCCCCATTAATCTCCGCTTGGCAATCACTCTGACATATAAAACGGCCCTTCTTTGTCTGCTAGGCGAAAGTTTATGTGTGTGGGAAGGGTCCTGTCTGTCGACAGTTTATCTTCGCTGGTGTTTCCTGTGTGGTAATTCTCTGTGACTTGGAGGTTGTCAGGGTCCATCCTACACTCTGCCGACAGACACGTGTGCCCAGCCAATCGGGGCACGACCAGCGTCCGGATGCGTCCAATGAGGCTGGCATCAGTGGCAGTAATAACAGGTGATGTAGCGTTACCGCCATTAACCGCTCACGAGGAGAGGATGGTGACTCATGCAGCAAGCTAATTTCAGGTTTAGAATTTAACTTGCTCCTGCTTAATGATAAACAAAGTGCAACACTGAGAGGGCGATAAACAAGGAAATAGAGTTTATATGGAACATAATAATTCATCAATTTTGAATGATTACTGGTTAAATATATGTACCAAAACTAATTTCCTCTTCGTGAGCAGAAAACACTTATATCACTTACAATCTTGGGGCTATTTGGAGGTTTCAGCGTGGTTTCAATTATAAGCAACACTTTAATGCAAGACATACATTACATATTGCAAATCTAAAAACTCTGTCTGAACGCTGTCTCTGTGCTCATTTATTACTCACAATTGATTTTTTTTTTTCGCCTCCAAATGACATTTCCTCACGTACTTTGTTCAGATCATGTTCTCCATAACATGGCACTCATTTCGGTGAGTAATTATTCCTCCTTGCTTTCCCTCTCCCTGTGGCTTACGGAGCGTGAAACGGCGGCACGTCAGCTCGTGTTCTGTGGGAAAGATCTAGGAGACACCTGTCTCAGGTAATAACTCATTCTGTGTGCGCGCAGCCCTCACGACAAGGAATTTCTCCTTTCCATCCTCCTGGTTTATGCAGTCCTTCATTTAGGCATTCAGTTGTCAACTTCGGTGTCTTCATCATACCTTTGCAATATCTCTTTTCTTTTAAACATTCTCCAGACGCGACTATGAAAATGTAAAACCACTTGTTCCTACAGCGTGAAATGTTTGGGGGAGCTGTAATGGGTTCCAATCAAAATTTGCTTTTTTACTAGTAGACTTGGACAGACTTGAGTGGCTTTTTCTCCTTGTAGCCCACGCTGGAATCATTAGGTGACTCACCACACAGGCACACTGCCCGCAAAGTTCAGAATATCTAAGTGAGAGCACATCAAAATATGTACTAGAAAAGAAAAAATACAGAGACGAACAATTTCATGGGCTGTAATGGCTCAAGGACTGCATTCCACTGTGGGTGGCTATTTCTCTCCTCCTCTCTCTCTCTCTCTCTCTCTCTCTCTCTCACACTTTTGGAAATCAACAGAAATTATGTATTAAATCTATTAGTCGCTTTGGACAGCCATTAGTAAGCCGTTCTCCTATGTTTATAGCATCTGTCTATAATGTGTCCATATTGGAAGCAACATCAGAAGATTATGTAATACTGACTGGAAGTACATCTGGAGGAGTTTGATTTGGAACAGTGCTGGACAAACTGACTTGTTATGTGCTGCCGACACAGAGCCCCCCTTGGGTGGGATCTTCTCTGGCTTCTCTGGCAGAGAGGGGTGTAGGGGGGGGCGGGCACAGAGGCAGGAAAAGAACAGAAGCTCTGAAAACCCCCATACCCTCTGCTCTGATTCAACTGCTCCTTTGAGATAGGACCAATATAAAAATAAAAAATAAAAGTCTGCCAGAATCATAAAGTTACAGATTGTTCTGGACTGCAGATTTGGCTTCCTGCCTCAATCCACATGAGTGGCTGAGGGGATGGTAGCTATTAGCAGAGATGCAAAGAAAACTATTGACCTGCGTTCAATCAAACATTTTGTGTGCTATTACACTAAGTGTTATTGTATCAAGAGCCTTAGATAACGAATATTTTAAATGAATTAATCATTACCTTCCAATAAGGATTGAACTCAAAGATGATTGCTCACTAAGGGGTTCAGTCTTGATATAATGGTCTAATGCTACCCAATATTGTAACAGTAATTACTCACAAGTGTTGTAATTACAAGCGTTTTTTTTCACTGGGACAAAGCTGGCCTGCAGAGCGCTGGGCCACCCTCTGTGTTTCTGACAATGGAAAAAGACCATAAATCTCAGAGAAGCACGGTCTCTCTCCACACACACACACACACACACACACCAGAGAAAAACACAGCTCGGTTCAACGCAGACTTAGAGAGAGAGAGAGAGTGAGACAGAGACAGACAGCTGTGAGTGAGGGGGAGAAGAGAGAGAGAGAGATTTCACGTGGCTCATCAATGAGGGGAAAAAGAGGGAAGGCTGTGAAAGAGAATGGAAACATTGCCACGTTGGCCTTCATCTATGACAACTGTGGAGTTATTACAGCGATGACATACAGATAACTCAAGAGCTTGATTTCAATATTTCTTCACACACTCAAAAACAGGATTATACGCTCAGAGGGCATGTTTGTCATGTAATGTAGATTGAACGAACGAGAAGATTTAAACAGTGAAAGGAGCGAGAATGACAAAAAGGTTTCGCACAGTTGGTGACAGATGTTCAGTCATCACCCCGTTGCTCTGTTACAATGTGGGATGTACTAAAGGGAGGAACAAACGTGAGTGACAACGTTAGTGCTTCGTGGGAATCCAAGAAAATCAACACCAACTCCTCTAAAAACTAAAACCCAAATGTTAGGCCTATCACAAATAAAATATTATATTGTGGTGAAATTGATGTGTTTTTAATGGTACAAATAATGTGGAATAGCACTGGCAATTCTTCTGGTCACGAATTGAGTAAGAAATGTCTGTAGATTTTACGGTGAAAAACTGCCAAACCATGACAGTAAAAGACGGTAAAATATGCCTGCGTCATTGTTCAAAACCTTTAATTGTAGGACATTTTAAGGGAATTTATACATAACAAAAGTAGTATTTTATATTAGATACTGTTAATAATACAGTAAAACACCGTAATATTTACATATTAGTTTCATTTTACTGTAATATTACAGCTTTTCATTGTAAAATCTACATGGATTTTAAAATATGGAATAAAACGCTAACCTTAAACATGAAATCAACAGTTCTAATAACCTATTACTGTAATATTAGAAAAGGTTATACCGTATACATTATGGTAAAATTCTGGCAACCACAGCTGTCTGTCACAGTTTTGTACCATAAAAACAAAATGTGAAAAACAGGGTATAACTCTGAATATGTTTTTTTTTGCTATTCTGCTGTCTAATCAGTTCTCAACACTTTGCAGTGGTAATCATGCACACGGTACATTAATGACATGGGAGGATAATTAACCAGTGTAAATTCCAATTTAAAGGTTTGATATCATTGATTTTTCTTAACACAGAAACACCTTCTAAATAATTCCTACCATGTTTGCACAATGGTTACTTCGAAAACACAAACTGAGCTGAACGGGGTCACACAAAAAGGAAGAAAAAATCAGAAGGAGCGCGGCTGCATCGACTATTCTGGGGATAATTCTAACATAATAACATAATATAACTTGTTTGCTCGGTACATAACAGATAGAGAACATTTTAGTATATATACTTCTATAATGTCTCCATCCCAGCATGCATTGGGCATGATCACCCTGGGCTGTTTGCTATATTCATCTGTATACATAGACACATGGTATATAAATGGAGTGCTTCCAGTTCAGTTGACTTGCACCCAAAGGAAACCCACACAACAAAAGAAAAGACCATCATGCAAACTCCCCACAACAAAAAGGGCCGAGATCTTGTTTCAAAGCGAGGGGCAGTCTTGCTCTGTGGTGACTGCACAATTACTGTCACAGTCACTAAGCAGCATAACAAAAAGACACGAAATCAAAAGAAGTTTTTCCACTGACAACAATCTCGATTTTCAGACCTAAATTTAAAAACGTCTCATGCCAAGCTTCTTCAACCGGCTCGACTTGTTGCTTTCACTGAGAGGATCTGAATTAGCCCATCTTCGCCCGATGAATGCCGTCCAAACTAAAGGACCATTTAAATGCCAGGAAAGCTAATGTTTTTTGGAGAGGAAAAACACTGTTTATCCCCGAGGAGAGAAAAAAAAAAATCTATTGGATCTTATCAGTGGGCAGTTGTGAGAGGCAGAGATAAGGGAGCCGCAGGGAGAGAAATTGGCTGCCGATCTCAGACAGCAGACCATGCATGCTGCATGGGCCATTGAGCAACTGGGGGGGTGGTGGAGGGTGTGTGTGTGCGTATTCTTCTCAATATGCTTTGAACATAATTCCTCAGCCCTGTACACACGCGGGCGTACGATTGTCTGAGAATGTGGTCGGTTGTCCATATTTGTGTGTGTGCACATACAGTGAGAATGAGCCTATGTGTGTGTGTGTGTGTGTCCAGTGTGTGTCTGGGTGTGAAAATCCATCCCTCTTCTGATACATCTAGGTTCCATTTGCAGTCTCTGTACCAGTGAGTAAAACCCCATTATCAGACTGAAGCAGGGCCTTCTCACTCCAGACTGCTGAACCATAATGAGCAGCCAACTTGTCTACCCAAATAAATCACTCTACCCCTCTCTTTCACACACACACACACACACACATATACACACATATCTCCATTAGACCTGTTCTGGATGCACACATATCTCCATTAAACCCTGACACCCATAGCCCAGTGACTACAAAGGACACTGAAGGAAAAAAAAATTCTTTACATCGATAGAAAAGGGACCAGCCTGTCTTACAGTACGTAACAGGTCGCATCCAGTCCTCCTGTACTTTAAAACTCATGCATTCTAATAAAATAGCTCAGCAATGAATCTTTGTGAGCTTTTGTTAAAACTGTGTGACTCAAAGGTATCGTCAATTCGAGGCCGTAGTTTGTGTTGCAGCTGAATTATATTGTGCAATACTAAGAGGTGTTTCTACTGGTTGTTAGCACCATAAATATCAACAAGGGTAGACTAAATATTAAAAAAAGTCTCCCAGAACAGTGCATAGCTATTAACTACGGACAGCACACCTGTTTGGTTTTTGCTCCACTTGGGTCCCTGAGAGAAATATCCAGCTCTTTAGCTACTTAAAGTGTTCACTGTCAAGTTGTCTGCTGTTTGGTTTTTGGCGGGTAGCATACGGCGGCAGAAAAAAGCTTCTACTGTGTCCAAAAATGTGAATGTTAGGAGGTGAGGTGACCTGCAAGGTCAGATGATAATTCTTCTCAACGAGCAATCCATTTTTTACATTACATGTAGTCGTTTGATTCATTGTTAATATAAAAAATATTGATTATAGCAGCTTGACCATAAAGTTTTAAGTCAACCTAAAACTAATTTCAGGAAAAAAAACTGACTTCACGGAGATGAGATTTATTGCAGGGCTGCAGTAGTTTTAATTAGGCGTACCGAAAAAATTTGGAGCTAAGTGTAAAATCCATATCATCTTTCCCTTTCGATGATATGTTAGTTTATCTGATGATGTCTTGCCTGCTCAATAAGCTTTGTGACGTTAAGTAGAACAACCGACCATGTCGGTCGACCACGTGAGTCTGTGAGTTCATCTTGGAAAATGAACGTGCAAAGCGTTGGAGTGTTTCACGAGGCAAATCGCTCTTAAGCGTGGATGCGCTCTCAAGAGCTTGAAAGATTTCAGGCACCGGGCTAAGTTCAAAGCTCCCAACAACAGCTAATGCTCTGGTAACGTACGTGAACCAAGCAGCTGTCTATTACCAATGAAAAGCTTTGAAGTGCTGCCAAGCCGATGTGGGCTCTCAAGGACACAATACTGCACCCCTCTGATTTGGCAAGAGAGAAAGAAACACAGGTGAGACCAAAATACTCTGAATCCACTCCAAGTCTGTGAAATACATGTTTCTTTATTTGAAATCATATCAGACTCGTGGCATATTAACAGCCTGAAGAAATCTAGTAGGTTTTTGAATTACACCCATATTCACCGCCTACTTCCTCCGTTTATGTGGGGTGCTTCTGAGTTCTCGGCAGGCGATGGTCACTCGGCTGCAACCATTTATGTGTGACCGTGGCCTTAAGCTCTCTATTCTTCCTAGCACCTGGCTGAAACAGACGCTAAACATCAGCTGGAGAGTCCATTTGTAAGCCCACACCGAGGAGCTCTGCTGCATCACTTACCGACCCACCTCTGACAACCATACCCGAGTAGTAAAATACGTGGAGCCATGTGCCTGTACACCACTCTTCACGTGAAACTTTTACACCATCTGGCTGTGTTATGTGTCAACACATAACATCGTTGTACGCACCATTGCAAGTTTTCTCGTTGTATGTCGCGCAGACCCAGTCGTGGCACTCGCAGCGCGGACCGTAGAACTTCCCCGGGTCCGTGGCCTCGCAGACGCAGATGCCGCAGTCGCACTTGCCCCTCCCGCTGCAGATCTTGCCATCAGGTGTCTTGCAGCGGCGCAGGGACGACTCTGTGGACAGCTTACATACACCACCCACCTGGCTGGGGAAAAAAACAAAAGAGAGACGGTCAGTTGTTATGCAGCTTTGGAAACTTCTGAGGTGAAGGGTCAAGTGTGCTGCCACCTGTGTCTGTTTGACATACAAAACACCACATCTGAGTAATAAATACCTTTGCTCAGACGCGGTGCAGACATGTCTACCTTCATACATCAAGACCTATTCAAGACGTTTGGTATACATTCAGGAAACCCATTTATTTCATCTTTAATACAGTATATTATAATGTTGTTTAGCTGCTTTGCTGTTTGACTTTCTGTCACCTGTGTCACATGCAAATCTGTGCACGACATAAAACTGGATTTAAACCACTTGTGTGTATTTTGCTGCAACATCGTGAAGGGGAAAAAAAAGATTATGAAGAAGATGAAGAATATTTGGAAGAACATGACTCCTCAAGAAACAACAAAAACCTTAAAAACACAAAATAACAGAACATGAAGGAGTCAGTATGATCATAAATCAAATAGCACAGAAACAGCCTCGGCTTTCACTGAACACGCTCCAGCAGCTGTTCCTGAGTTTCGTTTCGACTCTGCGGGATCTCGCTGTGAGATTTGTTTCATTTGGATGCCGGCTGACATTCTTTTTCTATTCCTGCCCTCACAAAGTGTCCAGTTTTGGAAAGAGTAGACAATCAACAGATGAAGTGTTCCTGACACTCCCATCATAACGAAAAATAGATTGTGTGTGTTTCATGTGTGTCATCGAGAGGTTAGACACAGGCCTCACCCTCTGATGGTTGTTTTAAGCTTGACCACATTCCTGGGCTGCGGCCATAACCACTACCTCATTAACTCACTACTCCTTATATAATAGACACCAGCTTCCTCAATAGTGAGCAGTAAACTGCAGATCTCTGACACTTACTAATCATCATCATTTTACATCATTAATGCAGGTAGATTTTCTGTTCCGCTGTGGAATTTTTGAGGGCACAATGTAGTTGATGGATTTCCAAACTCGAATAAAATGGCAGTCAGTGAATATAGTTCACTACAGTCCTCGTCTCTGCCTTCTTTTATTTTACACACCCTGCTCCAGCCTCATCTGATCTTCATCAGGATTTTTACATCTGTTGTGAGCTTGTAACCCTGCTGTCAGGATTGTTTGGTCTGCAGGGTGCTACAGCCTCAGCAGCGTGGGACTTTGTCATCACGGGGTAATGGGGAAGACGGCAAAGGAAGGCGATGATTGGTGGGGATATTCCCATGTCAGGCTTCATTATCTTACTTATTGCCCTTATAAGTAACGAGTCTCCCCTCCACAGTAGAAATCTCCAGCTGCAGCTTCAGGAAACACATTTGCAGTTTTGTTGGAAATGGAAATTTCAGCTGAATTTAAATGGGTGTATGGAACACGTAGCCTCCGTGAGAATGACTATAGCAGATGTTAATGCCACACTATAGAGGGCTGGGATGGAACTGGGACGAATATACTGTATAATAGGAAGCTATCATCATCAGTGGATGAGGATTATATATGTGGAATGAAATAATATATGAAAACATGAGAGTGCACTGCAAACATATTCCATTCTAGTAAACCCAATGCCTCCAAATAACACTGTCATTATTATCCTTACTTTGCCTTCGATACTGTGTTGTGAGGACAGTTCAAGTGGTCAAAGTAGGACACACACGGAGGCAGCTAGCTTCACCTGGTGTGAAATCATTATTTTTTTTTATCAAATATGAATCAAATATGTGGCTACATGTATAGATATAGCCACAATCCTATTGTATTGTTTGGAATAGAATTGCAGGTACAATGTGTTTGTGTGTCTATGCACAGTGAGCAACCTGCTATTTGGGCTGAGAGTAACTGGACCAGAAACGTTGTAAAAGAAATGCCACCTCACCAAAAAAAAAAAAAAAAACTGCTGATGCCTCCAAACCAACTCTTGAAAAACAAATTCATTTGAACACAATGCGGAGCTCCACAGACATGCATGCTTGTTGAACGAGTGCACAAGAGGAAATCTGTGCTCCTAATTCGAAACCATTCTCGCGCCGCTGAATGTGACCGAATGGCCCGTCAAACATGCTAAAAATGCACATTGAAAACGTCTGAATAAAGCTGCAACTCGTGCTGTATTAATGATTTTTAATAATAAAGTTTGCTCACCTTTCTAGTGCTTCACAAGAGAAACAAATCATGCACACGGGTACAAACTGTTACTATTATGACATGAAGTAATAATGTAAACGACATAATAACTTTTAAGTGACTTCAAGAACATTTTCAAAGATAAAAAAAAAAGCTTGTTTGTGTGAAGCTTTACGGGTAAAAGTGTCGGTGGGCTCCAAATGTATCATGTGACCTGAAGGCATAGGAAAATCGCTGCACAGCCTGCTGCTGTGTGTTTTTGTAACCCTCATTAATGTGTTTCACACCTACTCTTTTTGACATACCTTGTAAACAAACAAGGTAGGACTTATTTGTGTATGCGTACTTAACACAGAAGAAAACACTGTCAATCACCTGTTGCTCCCTGCGCGTGAAGCGTGCATGGGTTTACCACTGCTGTCCAGTAAATGCTATGTACTGTACACTGTGTACATGCACAATATAATCACTACACAGGCACGGTGCACCTGCTTTAAGTAAACACCCCCTCTGCAGCTGAGTCATATGGCAACATTTACAATACTGCTGTCTGAGGCTCTACTGTTAAAGGCCACGGTAAACAGAAATGAATCTTTCACACACATATTTAAGCCAATTCCTTCCTTCATGCGTTTTCACACTTGATTTCTATTTAAAAGTAAGATTTGGGAGAAATCAAGTGATTTTCTAAACAGACAAAAGGCAGACATGAGTCCTTTGCATTAATGTTTTTGGATTTTGCAAATTATTGCTCAGTAAAAGCTTAAACCCTCGCCCGAGCCAAAATGTCACTGGAGCTTCTTTTGCTGCAAACCCCCGACCCACGAAAGCTGTCATAACATTGTTATGGTAATTCACGTCAGCTGACTTGTCAATGAAAATAAATGAAATGTTAAAAGTTTTTTTTTTAAAAGTGCTATGCAACGGCAATAATGGAAACAGGGAGCAGGCTTTCCCCTCCATGCTTTGTCATGCAGAATTATTGGCAAGTAGCAGCATGAAGAAACTGCACAAAATAACTGCAAGTGCAAACTACATGTATAGGCACTCCTAAAAACTTTTCCACATTGTACTCTGCAGATCTTGTCTTTGTCAGCAAATCTCTGCACCTCCCTCTTCCTTCTTGCTCTCCAGACTTCCCCAAAATAAACAAGAAAAAAAAAAAAACACAAAGCTGTGTGAAAACTCACCTCACCGATTGTAACAAAGTGTCCTCCACGGTAGAGAGCAGAATCAGAAACAACGGCACTAACATGGACTGTACCAAAACCTCAGTGTGCATGTTTAAATCCCACAGAAACCTGAAGTAAAGTAGCTTGAAGGAATTTCCCAAGTCTTTCTCTCCTTAAACAGACAGGACAGGAAGAGAGAGTGAGAGGGTAAAGGAAAGGAGAGAAGGAGAGAAAGAGCAGCGGCAGGCTGGCCTGAACTGGCTCGATCCCTTCAGAGGCCAGCAGTCCTCTCCATACAAGTGCCTTTGATTAGTCTTGACTCTCAGACACAGTCCTGGGCAGGAGCTGGAATGGGGAAAACTGCCAAAATGAAAAGTTAAGTCACCAGTTTGAGATGTAATTAGAAGCAGACGTTTTTTGGGTTTTTTTTTTTTTGCAATGTTTTGTTTTACTTTTTCCCCCTTCCTTTTCCAGATGATTGCTCTACGGTGCTGTAGTTTTGTTTCTATCTTTCCTTTTGATGTCGTTAATTATAAATTAGAATCAACCTCTAATAGGCCTTTTCTCTCAGGACAGTTTTGACATGTCACAATAGGAAATTCACGGGTGCGAATGATAAAATAATGATGGTTGAATTCTACTTAGCTGCTTCACTTTAAGGGTCCTGGTATTTTTTCATGCTGGCTCACTGTCACACTGTCATGACTTACTGGAACACTTGAATGGAAAAGAGCCATTGTTTATGTTATTAATAACACCTGTGCTTTTCCTGCTATGACAATTCAAAATGGGCGCTCAGCACAGCGCTGCCGTAATTATTTCTGCACAACTGATATCATTTCTAGCAAAAGCTGAATTCTGGAAGGCGAAGCTCCCCCTTTTATAGTCCGTCTACGTTCCAACCCTCGCCTATGGTCGTGAGCTTTGGGTAGTGACCAAAGGAATAAGATCACGGATACAAGCGGCCCGAAATGAGCTTCCTCAGCCGGTTGGCTGCGGGCTCAGCCCTAGAGATAGGGTGAGGAGCTCGGACATCCGGAGGGAGCTGAGAGTATACAGCTGCTGCTCCCTCATGTTGAAAGGAGCCAGGTGAGGTGGTTCGGGCACCTGATTAGGATGCCCCCCTGGGTGCCTCCCTTTGGAGGTGTTCCGGGCAAGTCCAACTGGGACGAGACCCAGGGGAAGACCCAGAACACGCTTGAGGGACTATATAACCCATCTAACCAGGGAAGGCCTCGGGATCCCCCAGGTGGAGCGGGAATGTGTTGCTGGGGAGAAGGACATCTGGAGCGCCCTGCTAAACCTGCTGCCGCCATGATGGTTGGATGCATGGATGCATGGATGGATGAAAAGCTGAATGCAAACGTTCTGCTTCTGTGAGTCTCATAAGAATGTCTGCCATTCAGTGACAGGTAAGGCACTACCATCCAATATGTTGTGTTACAGTTGTTTGGACCAAGCTGATAAGATTAAGGGGAGCAACATGTGACATGCCTTAGTTCACTGTTACCCTTAAACAATAGCAGCAGCTGTAGTTGCACCAGTATTGAGGATAATGGCTGCCTGGGCTTCATTAGTGGTATTAGTTCCACGTGCTGTCTGCTCAGAGAAAGACCTGTTAACTAATTGACATCACCTGCTTCATTCATACTTATTACTGTGCTGATACCTGCACATACCCGCTGAGGAGCGTGGTCATGCCTGCATACCCTTTCAGACTGAATTATAGTATTTGTCAGAACTGTAATTAATGAAACAGAGTGTAAATTCTTGAATTGAGTTGTATTTCATTTAATGATTTCAAATGATGGAACCAGTAATGTGGCTATTGGGAAGGCCAAGCTCACTGACCCGTTCCAATGCGAAAGTTGGAAGACTCTTCAGTGAAGATTTTACTATCATTTAAATTATTGAGGCAGTTTTCACCCACTATTCCAACACCCACTGCTGCGATGCATTATTAACTATGGTGCTAATAAACGACTACTTATTTATTTAAATCAATGAATCACAAAAGCAAACAAACAACAAAAAACGGTGAAGTGACCTTCACGCTTTATTCAGTAAAATAACTGGCTCATTGAACTGAGACCACAGTAACTGGTTTAAGTAGCCAATGATGTTGATATAATGCTGCTTCCCCTAATGCACATACTGTAGAGCTACAGTGTTTATTCATTTTAAGTGACCATGGCAAATAATGTTTTTATGTTTTCCGCATATCGCTTTCATAAAATGTAGAATTTTTTTTAAATTCCTTGTCTGTTTATTGTTTGCTTTTGCAGTTTTTGAACTGTCAAAACTGACCTTTGGATTATAGCCACCTACAGCCAATCCCTTGTTTTTAGGCCATCCGATAACCTTAAAGAATGGTTGGTAGGGCCCATCCCAGCTGACTTTACGTAGGGGCGGGGTGCACCCTGGACAAGTCACCAGCTTATCACAGGGCACATAGAGACAAATAACCATTCAACATTCACACCTACGGGCAATTTAGAGTCACCAATGTCTTTGGACTGTATGCCGGAGTACCCGGAGAGAACCCACGCAGACACAGGGAGAACATGCAAACTTCAGCATCACAGCATCCGACATCGCAGAATGTTCTTGACCTTGAAGGATACCTATCTAGAATAACACATCCGTTTATCAGAATACAGTGGCGACCCTACAAACACATTTTCAGGCCATCCAGCATAAAACATGGTCAACTGTTAGGACGTTACATAATGTATAAGCCTACAGTATGTCTGCACATTTTGTATTCTGGTGGCCTTTAAAACTGCCCGAGGCGAACTCACGCCAAAGGAAGGACTAACCCTATGAACAGCTATGTTAAATACACACAGCAGACTGAGGTGGATCTTTCAATGTGCACCTTTCTTCCCACAGGAAGTCTACACTGCTCCTTTAGCTGACCTGGCAGCATTGTACTCAGCTCAATCATTTATGGGGACTTAAATCAGAAAAAAGTTCACGCTTTACTTCACCTGGCACGACTCGAAAAGAGAGAAAATGAGTATGAAAGGAATATTTTTTTAAAATCTGAAACACTGTAAGTGGTATTTGTCATAATGGAGATGGTGCTCTGACACAATTTCCCATCACAGTGAGAACAAGCGAGGCAGAAATCAAACTATTTGGTGAGAACTGGTGGTGATGCAGCAACCTGAGGACCTTTTTGCACTGTTACCATGGAGACGGCTGCGCGCCTCCGCTGCATGAGCTGCTGGTGCTGGCGCGCTCCCGCACTCTCTCCCACACGGTCCCTACACATCCGGGAAAGGAAAAAAAAAAAAAAAAAAAAACAGCTGATGTATTGGACAGGACGAGACACGACAGATAAGGGAAATCCTCCTCTCCGTAAGTGATTCACTATGTTTTCTTAATCCGCTAACACACTCGCCGTGAGCGTAAAACTGGACATCCAGATGTCGTGCGTCAAAAGGATGCACATTACGCTCGGTACTGTTGATGCTGCTGTGAGCTAGCTTGCTGCTTCTCCAGGAAGTAGAGAGGTTGTCATCGTCCGGAGTAGGCCTTGGTAAAAAAAAAAAAAATATCGTCGTGTACGTGGGCAGGTTGTCACATATGATACTAGTTTGGTTAAGGACACACGCCTGCCCACCATTTGTTGTTTACGCGCCGCGTTTAGCTTGTTTTAACCCCAATGTAGCGCCTTTAGCGCTCATCCGTTTCCATAGTAACCTTGGTTCCGTGGATGTCATTCATTCAGCTTTTCAGGGTCTCGGGATGGATATGCATTTTATTTTTCTGGATTGACATCCACTTGTGTGTCAGATGCCACACAGCAGCTTTTATTTTGTTACAGAGGGTCAGGCAGATTTCAAAATAAATGTAGGATGTCACAGCCTGTGAGGCCATGATGTGTCAGCCATTGTGGGGCCTTTACTGCATGCATCTTACCTGCTCTGAGTGTAGTGTAACATTACCATCACTGATTTGTTCTTTCCTTAAAGATTATGATCCACACTAGCAGCTGGCCACTCTTTAAAGGTCCAGTGTGTAAGATTTAGGAGTAATTCTTTGCACGATTGGAATATAATATTCATTAGTATGTCTTCATTAGTGTATAATCACCTGAGCGTACGAATTGTTGTGTTTTTGTTGCCTTTTATATCTACAGTCGGAGCGGGTCCTCTTCCACGGAGTCCGCCATGTTGAACCGCCATTTTTTTCTACAGTAGCCCAGAAGAGACAAACCAAACACTGAAATAGATATGACCTTTTGCTTTTTATGTGTTCCTGCACTGGACCTTTAAAACACTGTAAACAGAGCTGGAAGATAACTTTCTAGCATGCAAATGAAATGTTAAAGCTAATGAACAATTTAATATTCAGTATGCCACAGAAGGTGTCAGTTGTGACTTCTTTTTAGAGGCCTAAATAGTCAAAGCTGAGTGTTTGTCATAGACTATATAAGTATGCTTATGTATAAAGGTCCGGTGTGTAGGATTTAGTGCCGCCTAGTGTGAAGGAGAAACTACTCATGACTGTGAAACTTCCCTCGGAGAGCCAGTGTTTAGTTTGTCTGTTCAACATGGTAGACTCTGTGGCATCTGTAGATATAAAAGACACATTCTAAAACATAATAATTCACTTGTAACGGCACAAGTTTGATAAGAAATGACTCATAAATAAATAAGTCATGAAGCCATGCTGGTGTTAAAGAGTCTGACAGCTGTTGGAATGAAGGACCTGTGGTAGATCTCCTTCTTACATGGTGGGAGTGGCAGTCTGTTGCTGAAGGAGCTGTTTAAGGCCCCCGCAGTCTCATGCAGGAGGTGAGAGGAGTTGTTCAAGATGGATGTCAGCTTTACTAACGTCCTGCTCTCCTCCACTTCCTCTGTGGAGTCTAGAGGACAGTCCAGGACAGAGATGGACCTCTTGACCAGCTAGTTGAGTCTTTTCCTGTCTCTCTCCTTACGTAGTTATGAATATTATATTCTGTAAATAGACCTCCCTAAATCAGACACACTAATGCGTTTAATGCTGCTTCAATCAACAATGTGTAGCATGAAAGGTGTCACCCATAGTAACAGTCTCATGGAGAATTATCTCCTCAGCTCTACGAAGCATTGTAGCATCTTTCAGCTTCTTGTTTTGATTCAATGGTCCACAGCTCTACCGTTTTAGTTACCTCTCATTGCTTTCATCTGTGTCATTTTCAGATGCAACAGGCAGCTCAAAAGCTTTCATAATCCCACCCTACGTTACCTTCCCAGCATCAAATGGCAGAGAAAGAATGTGAATGTGTAAATATAAACCTGATATTCACTCTCATTTTTAGCTCTGTTCTTGTTTTTTTCTGAAGGAAATATCAGCCTATCTGTCTCTTAAAGGTGCTAAAAGTTTCGCTATCAGAGCGTTTTGTCTGACCAGATGGAAATACTGCAAGGTCAGTGAGAGTTTGTGGGCCATAGAAATCAAAAACACCACACACAAAGATGAAACTACTGGAGTTATGTGATAACTCTCCATGTGTTTAACTTTACACATAATCATCTGAACCATTGTTCATGTAAAATATGGATTAGTGTAGCTTTAAATTACATCAAACATAGCCCTCGGAAATGTCTCAATACTTTCCAATCTGAGCAAAGTGGACCCATATGAGACCACTAAAATTCTGTGGTAGGCTGTGGTAGAGAATTAAAGAACTAGAAATGTGCTGCCCACATCGACCAAACTTTGTCTTGTCTGCTGTAATTAACATGATACTACCAGAGTACACTCTTCAAGAATAAAACTTCGGCAAAGAAAAGTTTGCAGACTCCCAACAAATACTCACAGTTACAATTAATCTGCCCAGTGATCGCATCCTGCCCATGAGGAACATGTCCTCTCTCCAAATGGGAAAGTAATTGCAGTCTTTGCCACCTATACTCCCACATAATAGCACTTAGACCCTGTAATTTTGTTTTCACTCTTCCTCACGTCTCCATCTGCATATGTTAAGTGTAGCAATTACACTGGGAAATTGCTCCTAACTACATGGGGTTTATAGGATGGACAGTTTCTTTTCTTGGTAAGAGCATAAAAGAAAACAAGGGTGATACAGTTACGTTGTTCGAGCAGCATTCCCATCCGGAGTGTTCTTTAGTTTTTTTTGTACTCTCTTTTTACTTACTAGACAAAAATCTGTCTTCATTCAAGGTTTAAAGTGTTTAAAATGTCATTTATTCAAGTCAGTTATCCTGTTTAACACACTGATGTTGAATTGAGACAGTAGATGTCTTTTCAGCTCGTCTGCCCAGAAATTTAAACTCGATAAAAAGAAGAAAAAAAGAGTCAGAAGCTGTCACACTTTTTTCACACTTTGTCACACTTTGGGATATTCCATTGATGGGAACCTTTTGTGATGATGCAGTTTCATCTTTTAAATTCTTTTTTGTTTATGTCTATGGTTCTAAAATTAGCAGAGACATGTTGAATTTGATGTTTATTTGAATCATTCCAGTGATATATACTGTACCTTCACTGTCTCACATTATTGAATTATTTCAATGCTGAGTTCCTATCTAGCCATGCAGATAGTTTTAGATGTATCTGCTCTTGAGATATCCACCTCTATCCCGGTATAACGAAGGTAAACAGACCTTATGGTGCTCGCATCAATGTCAGGTCTCATTTATTTGGGGTAAAAAAAAACTGTTTACGTTGAAGATTTTACTGCCAAAGAAATAGAACATTATTTTGAGTGTGTTCTGTGGATTATCCAAAAGTTACATTGTTTCTAGAAAGAGATGTGTGAGAGCACACCAGAGATCTCAGATAAAGTGTAGATATCTTTAAAAGTTGGACAAATATATCCAAAACCATCTGCATGGCTACATACCACTGTAGGTAAGACTGTTTTTATGTAAGCTGGGTGGACTGATTAAATTGCATAGATTAGTACATTTGTTGTTGTACGTGTTGTATATGCTGTCTCACCTCTCTTTACCGCTCTTATGACTGCTACCATTCACTGACCGCTGCCGCAGGACCTCCAGGCCTTTAGGACGTTCTCCTTTTTGCATCTCTAGTCTCTCTCTCTCTCTCTCTGGTTGGTCTCTCCACCCCTCTGTGACCTGGGGATGAACGCACCAATGAGGAGCCTCACAGTGAGTCCCCCCCCCCACCTGGTCCTTCTCCACCCCATCTTCTTTATTCCACAACACCTCAGTCACTCACTCACAGAGTGTGTCGCATATATGCCTTGATGTCAGACGTGGTGGGCATTCCTGTCTCTATGAGCGTACTGTAGATGTGGGTAGTGTACTGTACACCATATGAGCCATGATGTTGACTAACTGTTGTGTGTTATTTACAGGGTATGCCTGATCGCATGTTATGTGCAGTGCTGGAGCAATTTCAGCTTTACTTTTCCCTTTGGTATGTGCGCTTTGTCTCCATTCAGAGTGTCATTTCTTCTTGTGTTCTTATGTTGAAACAGCCTGTACACTTTTGTTTTTCTGCATACACACACAAACGTGGTCACACACGGTTAAGACTCACACCTCCTCACACTGTACAGTAGGTCGTACAGCGTAATCCACCGGCGCCTTTGTGCTCGATATGATGAAGATCATGTATGATCTTTCACATGGTAAGTTACTGGAGCCGCTCCTATGTGAATACACTCGTCCTGTGTTCCATGTGTGCTACGTTGTGTATCACGGTGGCCATTCGACAATGCAACACGCACCTCTGTTCTGGCAATTCAAGTCAGGGTAGATAATTTTACTGAATGCACATCACTAAAGTGTAATGCTATATACAATTGCACCCAGAAGCCACTATTGATACACATCTTATTTTATACTATATTTAACCTAACCTTGGTGCAGCCATTCATTTAGTGTTCCCAAAGTAAGTTGCTGTTGATGTGGCCACGCACGGCACGCCAAGTGCCTCGCCTCTGAGCTGCTTACACATTAAATTGATTTATTTAGATTGTACGCCACATGATTGGAGTTACAAAGTGGTACTGCCCCTGCCCAGACTTGGATGCAGCCAGAGTGTTCACCTGTTCCTCATTTAGCTTTGGTCACTGTGTGGTCCGCCTCCCTCTCTCTGTTAGATCCACTCTCTGTATAGCACAGCAAGCCCCAGCATGCTGAAGAGGAAACAGAGCTCACGGGTCGAGGCCCAGCCCATGACCGACTTTGGGCCGGACGAGACCCTCGCAGACAGCGCTGATATCTTCTGGATCAACAAACCAGTGAGCGTTTTAAGTCGCACTCTTTGATGCATATTCCTTGAAAACTGAACGTAACAACATAATTGAAGCGCCGTTTGTCATTGTTTTCTTCCTGCAGTGGGTGCACACTCTGCTGCGGGCCTGCGCCATCATCAGCGTCATCTCCGTGTGCATGAACACCCCCAAGACGTTTGAGCATTACCCTCCGTTGCAATATGTGACGTTCACGCTGGACACACTGCTCATGTTCCTCTACACCGCCGAGATGATCGCCAAGATGCATATCAGAGGAATCATCAAGGTATCCAGGAATTCACATAGAACCTCAAAAAAGTCTAAGATGCTGTTGCTGGATGCCGCCGCAGAGCTCTCCGATAATAACACCTCCTACATTGCTGCCCAGGATGTGTCCACACCCCTGGCAGAATGACAGATAACACCTGAGTGGGCAGGTTCACCTGCTTCTTCATAAGCCTGTTTGATTGTATCAACAATCCAGTGGGAGAGCCTCTGTTTAGACAGTGCACTGCTCTTTCCGCTGTAACACACAAACAGCTGTTCTCAACGTCTGAAGCTCTGAGTTGCTTTAATGTACAGCCGCAATGCTCAGACCAGACACAACAAATGAGCCCTCTCCTCCAGCTCTGAGCTAAAAGGGGAAAAGATGGTACACCTCCCGTTCTATGGCCTGATTAATACGGCTAGACAGTCAGGCTAGCCTGGTCACCTGAATTGTAGTGTAGGCCGGTAATCCAGGTGAGATCCGTGGCTGGTTACAGAATGCAATCAGAACGTACGGCAGTATCACAGCTATCTCTGTCTGTCTTCAAAGACAATTAGCACACTAGGCTAGGAAAACCAGACGGGAGCTGTGGGCTAACTGCTGCACATGGCTAGAATTTCTAACGAATAGTAAGAATTAATTAACAGAGTGTTTAAGACAGTCAGCTGTGCTGCTGAGCAGGTCAGTACAAGACAAGGATGCTTGAAAACCTTCTGATAGGAAAGAGAATGGGCAGGGTAGGCTGTCAGCCACAGCCTTAGAAGGCAACAAGTTGACCAGACAGCAGAGAATGTGCTTACCTCCACTGGACCTGCAAAATCCAGAACCAAAACACAGACTTATGGAGCAATTAACCAGCGGTAAATGCCAAACTAAGCAAAAAGATCAAAGAGGCCGTATGTAGGCTACCCTGGGTTTATAGTTGGCAGGTGCAGGTAGCCTATATATCACATACGTGACTTTGTTTCTGTGAGATTTCGACCTGCGTGGAGCTCGAGGAGACATGCAAAATGTAGTGTACAAAAGAAAGCTCCACCATCCAGTGAACAGACCTGACTGACCACATGTTGGTGCATCATCTCAGTCGATAATATTCAGAGGTGTGGCCTTTTTTGTAGAACCATCGGGGAAGTTGTCATTGGACACTGTCTATCACAGGAAAACATCAACCAGAGACATATAGCATAGTCAAACTCTCATCACAGCCATTCAGAAGGGCGAAAACGTATTTTCCATCCAGAAACACCTTCACTGCCATTCTTTGCTCTTTCTTCCAATGAAGAAATACTCAACAGTTTTGATATTACTCCGCTAAACTCTATTAAACCACGTCTGTAGCTCATACCGTAGCTGCAAGTACTTCCTCATGCAACGATGATCGGTATGAATCTTCGTGATCTTGCGAATCCAGCTGCCTACCAAGGTTGGCATTTTTGTGCACCGCGTCTGATTTTTAGTCACACTTTAAACTCAACCTTAGTAGTATGTATCGAGCTGTAAATTGAGATGAATCAACACAATTCAAATCCAGCTGGCAGATGAAAGGCCCGTAATTACTGCCATAAAAAGTGTGGACAGCTTAATTGTCAAATCAAGGATAACAAGCAGGGAGGCACTGGAGGACACAGAATTGTCCTCCAGTGCAGGGAAACAGCGTGAAAACTAGAACATCCTTCGTTTTTCTCTAAATGTTTCTTTTTTAGTTCTTAAAGGCAGATAAAGTCTCACCTTTGCCTGCAAAATAATTTTTCTGTTTACCTTCTGTGAATGTTTCTGTGAAATTTGACGCGTCGCACATTTGAATTTCAAGGTTTCTACATTTTCATTTATTAGCATTTTAAAGTGCGTGTATTCAACATTTTGTATCTAGCTGATGAAAGCGCCTGCACAAAACGAACAGCCTGCTAAAGTAATTGCATGCTTTTGCTCTTGTCAGTGTGATCAAACATGGTCTTATCTGTAGAGCGTTTCAGAACACACCCTCCTATTTGCAGTTTCCTGCAGAAGGCCGACCCCCCCCTTAAGAGCTTTTTACAGACTCTCTCTCTTTGTAAGTGGTAATCAAATGCGCTCTTTTTTTTTTTTTTTTGCTGACCCCATGACAACTCTGTTTGTTCACACTTCTGGGGCTTAATCATGTTTGTCTTATCATGTTGAAAAATGGTTCAGTTCCAACATTGTGGTTCGTCAAAGTGGGCACAGATCCCGGTTTCCTCGAACACTGCTATACCATTAGCATTTCACACAGGCTTTCTATCACAATAAAAGCTTTCTATGTCAGATTTCCAGAAGGTGATGCTTGGCACTTGATATGGGCAATTTTCAGAACCATAAAGCATTATTAAAGCCTTAAAACGTGACAGGATGTTTTGTAATTGGTAGAATACTTCAGCTTTTCTTGAAAAATACGGCCTTGGATAATGATGATGTTCCCGTTGTTCTCGCGGCTTCTCTCTGCACAGGGGGATAACTCCTATGTCAAGGATCGCTGGTGTGTGTTTGATGGATTCATGGTGTTTTTCATCTGGGTGTCCCTGGTGCTGCAGGTATATTGCATGTTCCACGTTTACTATTACAAGTTTTTCTTGCAATTATATTGCTATTTTCTTCTTCCTGCCAGTGCCAGCCCGACCTAAGGCTGTTTAATTGAAGTAGCGTCTTAACAATCCGTTTCTCTTTGTTTTAGGTGTTTGAAATAGCAGAGCTTGTGGATCAGATGTCTCCGTGGGGAATGTTGAGAATCCCCCGAGCGCTCATTATGATCCGGGCCTTCAGGATCTACTTCCGCTTCGAGCTTCCTCGATCCCGCATCACCAACATTCTGAAGTACAAAACTGTCATCAGCGTTTCTCATTAATATGGTCTCCACAAATACTACATTCGTATTTCTTCATGTAAAATTCCGATGTGCTTTTCTTCGCTCCTGTGCTTTGCAGGCGATCCGGGGAACAGATCTGGAGTGTTTCCATCTTCCTGCTGTTTTTCTCCTGCTCTATGGAATTCTGGGGGTTCAAATGTTTGGAACGTTCAACCATCACTGCGTTACTAATGAAACAAAGAAAGGGTAAGAATAAAGTAGAAAGAAATGTACCTTTGGATGCCTTTTGTTGTTTCCACAGATCACGCCGTGGCTCTTTAATGAACACTTTTAGATACCTGTGAGGCCGTCTTTCCTGGCTTTAATGGAAGTGACTTTAGAAGCTATAAGATACATACAGTGAGTGTTGTTATTATAGTGTATGGACTAGGGCCACACACTATTAGTGCACTCCTAAGGTACAGACGTACGTGAGCCTGAATACATTCAACCAGACGTTTCATCTGTGCATTACAGGCTATTAAAGCCGATCAAAAATGATTCACCAGCAAAACATAAATAGCCTATGAATACAGCGACTGAAAAACATACTGCAGGCTCGCTCGTCTGTGTTTTTTTCCCAGCAGGTTTATGTTACCTGTGAGTTCAGAAAATGAGTTTGCAAAAGTGGTAGCTTGTTTTACAGCCTGTGAAACACTGCACAATCTAGATCAGGGTTCTTCAACCAGGGGTTCACGACCCCTAGGGGGTCCGCAAAGGTAATTATTTTTGTCATAATAATTGACAATTTTCACCAAAATAATGGTGACTGTGAGGGTGCAGATAACTGAGAAACTACAAACACTGGAGGCATTTGTTTGCACTCCAATTAGATGAATCAGTGGACAAAGACGCACGGCTCTTGGCATTTAATAACCAATAATAATTATGCATGAACCGTTTTATTAATCATAAACACATATAGGCTAATAACCCATTATATAAATAGGTTAATAAGGTGAAATAAAACTTGAATAAAGTGAATATAAAAGTTATTATATAAACATTTTAAAGATTTAATTAAATGTGAGGGTCCCTGTTCTGTTTGTCTCTCGTCAAAGGGGTCCTTGGGCTGAAAAAGGTTGAACGCCCCTGATCTAGACGCTGCAAATCATACCGTATATTGCAATATATTATACTTTCAGCTTACTTTTTCTTATATTAGCTTTGCCAGTGATTGAATCTACTTGTACAATAAAAGACAAACTTAAGGTCTCGTCTGGAGGTCAGGATTTATGCAGTTATTCATACTCATTGTTATTTCCATTGTATGAATAACATTCATAGATTTGTATAGTATGAAGAGGACGGCATTTTTGATTTCTTCGAAGCTACATTGTGTTTGAGGGTTATTCTACTTAAAGTCTACTTACAAAATCATATATATGTTTCTTTTTTTACGTAACATGGTGCCCTGTTTACAGCCCACACTGACGTCCTGCCTTAATTAATCACCGCAAAGCAAATCGATGACGGGTCAGCCCGATCAGTCAGTAAGTGTCACCTGCTGAGCCGAGTCTGACAGATCCTGACAGCATCCCATCTTCTGTGATCAATTTGGTGTGACCGTCCAAGCAGCGGCCTCACACATTTAATTGGCTTTTTTGATGTGGAGCAGCACCTCCGTACAAGATTCTTTCAGAACGTCACGTTCTTTAAAAGATGTATAGTATTTTGGGGAGGGAATTTAAAAAAAAAAAAAGGTTCAATTATTCAGTTATACTATGTATTCAACTTTAATTTAACTGCTTAAAAACAATTTAATCAAAGTGAAATTATGAAATTATGTAGAAATCCCTGGGTACCAGCACTGGGGGAGATGTGGGATTGCAGAAATCAGTATGTATTTAAATGCATTAGTGAAAGTTCTTGGCTTGAATCATTCAGTTGAGGATGATGATGATGATAATATGATAACAGAGAATAGAAATCCTTGTGGAGACAAAAGATGGGGGCTTCAGCTATCATGGCTGAAGCCTCAGGCTGCAGGAGAGCTAGAGCTAATTATATTAATTAGAATTTCCTACATTGTCCAGTCTTTGTATTCTGCTCGTTCATGCTCGATAGTTACTCATCTGTCTCTCCTTACCTACTGTGTGCCTGGGGACACCGCATACATTCACCACGAGAAGCAGGAAATGCTCACGTTTATAGCTCTGACATCCCTCTGTAGCATTATTCCAGAGGTGGAGTGACAGCTGAACATCTGATTTGTTTGCTGGCGTGCTCCTTCCCTTAAATCCCACATATATGTACTATATATATATATATATATACAGTAAATGCTTCTTAATGGGGCGTTTTTAGAAATATGTCACACCAGGACTGATGTGTCTAATCTCTATCTGCCCTTGGCACAAAGTCACAGCTCACTAGCTTTTGACACAAAAGGGATTTGATGGAAATTGGGGAGGGGGGGAAAAAATAACAGGGGAGACATTTTCTGATATGGATATTATATGAAAACGCCTTTGGATTTGTGAACAAAGCAGTTTCCCCTCTTCTGGATGTCAGGATTTCTGCAGTTGACCTCATCGCTCTCTCCCTTGCATGAATAACCTCCATAGATTTATACAGTATGAGTTACATCTGCTGAAGAGGACGACATTTATATTAAAAAACACGTTATTTTTATTTGTTTAGTATTGTTAGTATGTTCCTTCGTGTGATAAAAGCCACTGATTATGCGGATTATGTGTCAACGAGATGTGGTTCTTCTTCTTAGCTGAGGTGGGCAGAGCCTGTTGACAGGAACTCACATTTTCAATTATGCAAAGCGTTTACAAATTAATCTCAGCTCGATCAAATTACAGATTCAGAAAACCGACCGTAAATAATTCCTCATCACAAATGTGTTTTGTTTTTCATTTGACTCACCAAATTATTAATATCACGTTATTACTGGACATTCGGTCTCCCGTTTGAGGCTCCACCTTTGTCATCAAGAAAAGTGATTTCTTTGATACGACACAGTGGTATTATTCATCTCGGTATAATTAGCTTTATCAGGATTCATCACTATGCCTCTGATTGCCCTTTGTGATAGTGCAATAAATTATCCCCTCTGATCCTGTACCCCTTAATAAACAATTTGGATGAATGTCTGGGCAGCCAATTTGAAGGCATTAATTTTCATTAGAGGAATCAAGCAGCTCCTGGAATAACACCTGTGGCTAAAAGACAGGGAGACAGGGAAAGAGGGAGGAGGGGCAATGTGTGTATGTACTCTGTGTGTGTGTGTGTGTGCACACAGACAGTATTCATCATGTGGTGTGGATAGTTTGAAATCCACCATTTCTGACTTCATTTTGCTGTTTTAAACTCTTTTTTTTCTCACACATAGATATCGATTCTATATATTAATTAACAAGTGTTTTTCTTTCTTTTGGTCAGCGAAGTGACATGGAACAGCTTGGCCATCCCAGACACTCATTGTTCCCCTGATGGGGAGGGTTACCAGTGTCCCTATGGCTTCAAATGTGTGGATCTGGAAGCGCTGGGCCTCAGTCGACAGGAGCTCGGTTATAGCGGCTTCAATGAACTAGGTATGAGCTGTACACACTGACGCATTTAATGCATACACATCGACATTCAGCATCCACTTCAATGAAGTGTTTCACATTAATAACATTCTCACTTGTTTTTTTTTTTATCACCTATAAATTTGTAGCATATTCTCTTAAGAATGTGGAAGAATGACCCTGTGTGAGAAAGTGAGAACTAACACGCTGCATATACCGGCTTTGGCATGAAGCCGTACCATTCGGCAGCATCCTGCTTTTTTTTTTTATCAGCTGAACGGTGCTCAAATCCAGTGTCAGCGCACAGTGCTGTGCCGCTGATCTTTAGATAGTCGTGAAGAAAGAGTGTGAGATTCACAGTAAACAGTAGCTTAATTTAGACATTATAGACTGGAATATGGCACATTCAATAAAATTTACAGCCTAAATGTTTTGGCCTATCACTTTAGAAAAAAATGTATCCGTTAGTCCGAAGAGGAAGAAAAACTCTTTTTAAACTTTTATTATTATAGACGGTCTAATTCATAGGAATTGTTCTCACAGGGTTGAGATGCACTATTCTCATTCACACCCATGCAGAGCGATTCATAAAAATACAGGCCCCGATTTATGCGCGTAAAACAATATGTTGTGCTTAAAGGTCCAGTGTGTAGAATTTAGATGCATCTAGTGGTGTAATCGCTGCATTGCAAGCTCCTTGCTTCACTCTCGCCTCTATAGTGTAAAGGAGAAACAAAACACTTGAAAGGCCCCATCTAGAGTCAGTAGAAGAGGACCCATTCACACTGTAGATATAAAGGAAAAAAAGGTGGTTATACATGCATAAAAACGTAGTTATTAATATTATATTCCATGTCTGCATTGTTCTGAAAATAAAGGGCCTTAATCTTACAGAGAGTTACTGATCTGCCAGTTGTCTGTTGGTTCCACTTGACAGCGACTATAAGCTACCGGTTACCGGTGGCGTTTAGCTCAGTTGGTAGAGCAGCCGCCCCGTGTCCGAAGGCTCAGTCCTCGCTGCGGAAGCCCAGTGTTCGAATCCGACCTGTGGCTCTTTCCCGCATGTGGTTCCCCATCTCTCTCCCCACATTCCTGTCACTCTTCAGCTGTCTTTATCAAAAATAAAGCTTGAAAAGGCCAAAAAAAAAAAAATCTTTAAAAAAACACAGTGGAGGTTCTTTTCCCGATTAAATCATCTTTGGAGTTAAAAGTACAGGCAGCTCATTTGCGGAGAGCGCATTGACATTTTGTAGTTTGACCCTCAACTCACAGAATTCATGATCGTTTGTTACATCTGACCAAATTTGAGGCAAAGACATGATTAAAAAATGATTTCATCAGATTAATCAGTCTGCCAAACAGTTAGAATTCTGTTTGTAACACAGGGATGCTGTGTTTTTCATCCTCTGAGATGTCAGAATATCCATTCATTATAGATAAAAGGAGGAACTCAAGTTATTGTCTTAGTCTGAAGGGAGCCGTAATAATTGGTGTGAGGCTCGTAGACGTCACTGTGTTAGGCATAAGGCCATAACTGACACTTGTTTCAATAACCATCTCTGCTTTTCATCTCCCTCACTCCTCTGTCTGTCTTTGTTCAGGTACGAGTATCTTCACTGTGTATGAGGCTGCATCACAGGAGGGTTGGGTCTTCCTCATGTACAGAGCCATCGACAGTTTCCCTCGCTGGCGCTCCTACTTCTACTTTATAACTCTCATTTTCTTCCTGGCATGGCTCGTCAAGGTTAGAGCCGGTCTCTTCTTACTGCACTTTTCACAATGCTCTCAGCTCCCATGGCATGACAGCAGGGGATAGCTGAACACCGAGAGGTTTGGGTTAATTGACATAACCTAATCTTTCACCTACAGACAAAACCATTTCCCTTGTTAGTGGAATGTTCTCTGGCTAATGAGAGAATGAATGTCATGTCACAGATGGTGAAAGGAAGTCAAGAGATGGACCTGCACTTGGTCATTTACTTTTAATTGTCAGGACGTTCTTTCACACTCTCTCTTTCTCTTTTATAGAATGTGTTCATTGCAGTCATCATTGAGACATTTGCTGAGATCAGAGTGCAATTTCAGCAGATGTGGGGGTCAAGGAGCAGCACCACGTCTACTGCCACAACACAGGTACGATCATCACACTCCCAAACACACAAGCTGACATGGTCGTGCCACATTGACAGCTTTGTGGTGCCTAAATTTCTCATCGTTCTAAACATTTCTTGAACACCGCTTTCTTTAAAGGTGGTCATCCTAGTGCAAACCCCCCCAAAAATCTGTTCATTCATCAGAATTCAGTTCATCAAAGTTGCATGAATTCAGAAGATCAAAGGAACACAAACACATTTTGACAGGGCTGGCTTTCTTAAGAGTGCGTGCTCATCAATAAGTACCTTCCCTTACGTCAGAATAGGCCGCCTTAAGGGAATGGTGCCCGGCAGGCCTGGTAAAGCCAAACATGCAGTGAGGGTGAACTTAGAATGCCTTGTTGAGGCATCTCCAAGGTCTTAAACTCTCACCTCGCATCTTGAGGAAGTCACTAGGACATGGAGTCCAATAGTGCGTCTTTAGTAGTTGGAGAAACAAAAGTCCTGTGGGGGAGTTGTCTAGGGGAGCCACAGAGTAGGACATTTCTTGGACACAAAGAGACTTTGGAAAAATATCCACAAAGGAGTGGCAAGGTTTTGCCCAAGATGTGCCTTTGCAGAGACATCCAGTCCTTTATATAACCAGAATGAGAGCTATGTTTGTGTTCCTGGTCTTGGGTGAAGCTGAAGTTCTATGGCGCCTTATGTTCTGTGTTCTCACTGATTCTGTTTGTGTTCGTCACAGAAATAATCTCAATGAGCAGTCAGGCCATACACAGTGTCTGCTTTTGTGATTTTAGGATTGCATTTCTGTCTTTTCATGATGGCATGGTTCTGCTTGCTTCATCAGACGTCATCGTTAACATGAGCTGAATATTAACATTTGGAATAAGAGTCAAGTCTGAGGCCAGGGTGTTCTGTCCGTACATGATGAATTGACTTCCTTTGGTTGGGAGTGAGTTACTTTCTCAGGTGAAGAAGTTCACAAGCAAAAGACTGACAAGCAGATTAGTGCATCGACAACAGTAGTAGACCGTTGTAGTGAAGAGTGAGCTGAGGCTGGAGGGTAAACTCTGGATTTACCAGTCAATCTATGTTCCAGCTACTCTGAAATCATGAGCTCTGGGCAGTGACCGAAATGTGATTGAATATGCTAGTCACAGGAAGTCTCGGGTCACCCTCAGGGACAAGGTGAGAAGGTTGGACCTCAGAGAAGAATTGCCTCTCCTTCCTGTTATCTCTCCGCTATCTAATAATGTCCCCAAAATAATTTGATAGAAGATAGCTAAGGCTGCAAATGTTAAGGTTTTAATAAATTAACATGAACCGCTAAGCGAGTGACAACCCCAAAGTTCAAGTACGACATTTGTACTAAAGAGTTTATTATTTATTTTAAAATAGCAACTTGCACTTAACTGTTTTTTTCTTCAATATAGATGTTTAATAGCTAATTACAAGCTTGTTACCTCTAAAGGTGCTTCCAGGCCATAGAGGGATATACACTAAAGAGAGATAATGAGGAATATTGACAGACTTTATGGTCTAAAAAGACATTCAGCTTCATAAAGAAGTAATTTGGATGTGGGTAAAGCAATAATCATAAAATGGTTTGACACTTTATGGAAGTTTATTATATAAACGCCTGTAGATTTCTCACCATCATTCAGTCACCATCCAAACATGTTAGTGATGACCGTTGGCTTGAGTTTGAACTTTTAGCCGTCTTACAGGTGTCCCCTTTAGATATGAGGGTCTTGATTAATGCTTGTTTTTGTCTTGCCTCCTCTACACTTACAGTAGACTCTGACAGAGACGGTTTGGAAGATGGTTTGAAGCTGAGAAAACTGAGAGAGATTTGTGATTAAATTACATTTGAAACCTGAAAGACAATCTGAAGAATGTTATTTGTTCCAGAGCTGAATGTCTTTGACAGAAAATATCATGACGCATTGTATATAAAAGTGGTCAGTTAAAACACTAATAAATACAGCATTAAATACAGAATATGGTGGGTGGATGCATGGATCTGACTTTGTATTTTGCAGATGTTGATTTAAAAGAAAAGCCGTATTTTTCTAGATCTGCCACATTTTTCTTAGATATCTTTAAACTTGTATTTATTTTATATTTTATGTCTATTGCTGTTTGCACTGAAACATTTGGATCAGATTTGTTTTAAACATTTGACATTTTTAATAATGGAGACAAACAGTGAACTGTCATGAAGCTAAAACCTCCGTTACTTCAGTTATGATGGAAAACAGGCCGGTGCCACTGGCATGCGTAGACTGCTATGACCTTGAAAACAATTAGCCTTTCTTTCCACTATCAACATTAATTGTAATCACATAGTCATGCCCCGATCTTTATCTTAGAGGGGGGAAAAACTAATTAGCTGTGGTTTAACACTTGACTGTCAATCACAGAGGCTGGAACAATACGCTCTCTTCTCCATGCTCCCTAGAGAGGAAGGCTGGTATAAGGTGGCCCTGGGAGACACAACCCATGCTACACTCCCCATTCCTTGACTTTGCAATACTGTGTCCAGATTATTGAGGCTTTTAATAGAGATTAGGCTTTAAAGCCTAACTGTGGTGATAAAAGGACAATGGATAAATCCACTTTTGTTTCACGGGATCAGTCTTTTTGTTCCGTATTTTGATGAGTGGAGTTGTAATTAAGAGCTGAACTTGAAGTTGAATTACACCGAAATCTACTTTGTCTTGTCTGAAGTCGAATGATATCAGCCCCGTGTGCTCGGCATCAGCGTTGTAGATAGTATTATCTTTGTCTTATTATATTAAAAAGAAGACGAGAAAAGCTGTGGATTGTGCACCGCAGGCTTTTTTTTTTGGGATGTGATAAAATGTGACACAGATGTGACAGGTATAAGACGAAGCTGAAACAGAGAGGGAGAACCTTTTGATAATTAAGACATAGAAGAGTGTTTCCACAGTGTGGTGTCTATAAGGGTGTCTATAAGCGAAAGGAAAGCAGCAGCTTGTTACTGTATTGCCTTTATAATGCAACTGGACATCACTAACCCACTATCTAGTGCATGGAGAGCTGTTAAGTGAATGTAAAAGGACATTCATGCAAAAAGTTCTGGCCAAAACAGAACATTGAACTATTCTGTATAATCCGGATTATATGAAGTTCAATGTTTCTCTTTATAGATTAGTTGTGTATAGTCATGCTAACAGCATGTCAGTGTGAGTCGGCCTTTGGGTGGTCCTCCACTCCAATCAGGGTACCCACAGGATGCATCTTATTGATTTTGATAACCCCCTCACTTTTCCTGTAGCACCACCAGCAGGTCAATGTTTTTACCTATTCTGTAAAATATTTCAACATCTACTGAAAGGATCGGCACAAACTTTAGAACAGACATTGATGGTTCCCAGGTGATGGATCCTTATGACTTCGCCTCATGACCTGTAGCGTCACGATGAGGCTGGCATGTTTTTTTTTTGAGTGGAATGTCTCTCAAACAACTGTTGGATGCATTGCCATCAGGTCAAAATGTATTCATTAAATGTATCCTGACTAAATATCTACAAAGCTGATGACATTCCCATCGGTCTCAATTGCTCGCTAACATGCTAAACTAAGATGCTGAAGATGGTAAACATTTGGATGTTAGCATTGCCATTTTCGAGCATGTTGGTATGCAGACATTAGCATTCAGCTCAGAGCACCAGCGTGCCTAGGTACAGTCTCACTCTTGTTAAAATATTAGTCTGGCAACTAAAGCACCTTACAGCAAGGTTAGGAAACTAACTGAAACCAGCAATAATAAGTTAAGTCGTCTGCCAAGTTCACCTTTATAAGGTGTATTTTGGATCCAGTGTTGATAGTGTTTATTACTAAATAGTTGTGTTCATGTTCAAGAAAGATGATTGATATTCATGAGTGAGCCAGCTGTCTTGTGAGTTTGAAAATCTCTGCTGTGATAGATATTGGTTTGTTTTTATTTCTGGTGTTAGCTCCTTAGGCCAACGCACTGTATTTAGTAGCTATCATGCTGTTTTTGTGTGGGTACGAATCTGTGTGTGTGTGTGTGTGTGTGATGCCTTTAGCTTCTTTTTTTTTTTTTTTTTTGTGGCCACAGATGTTTTATGAAGATGTAGCCAAAGGGTAGATATTTGTGTGTGTGTGTGTGTGTGTTTGAGTTAAGTCCAGTTGTTTGAATGGTGTGCAGGGGTTTTCTTTGTGTGTTCTGCCCCTCATGTGCTGTCCTTGTGCCACAGATGTTCCACGAAGACGCCGCCGGGGGATGGCAGCTTGTAGCCGTGGACGTCAACAAACCTCATGGCCGAGCGCCTGCCTGCCTCCAGGTAAACACACCGCATAATTAATATGCTGCTGATGCTGCCGGTGTAAAGTGGTTTCTCTCTCTCTCTCTCTCTCTGACATTCACACACACACATACTTGAATATTACTATGAGATATGCTCCTTCATATGTGAAAGGTGACACCTGAACATACCTGAGCGTGTGTGTGCTTAACATGCACTTGTGTGGGAGACACTTCCCATTGTTATTTAGATTTCTGCCTTGTTGTTGAAATGCTTTATGTTAACAGAGAACAGGGAATCAGTTAACCCCATCTATTTAACAAGTGGCACAGACGTACGCGGTATCACCTCATTGTTTTCGCATTTGTCCGTGTCTTCAATGGCCGTGTCAAACGGCTAAATGATGGGATTTTAAATGAGGGGAGCCTCATGTTTGATGTTCAGAGCCGCACTAATGATGTTGCTCCAGTGATGGATGAGTTTTAAATGACGTCTACGTGATGGACGCCACCGCTGCTTCGTGGTCAGTGTGATCCAAATGGTTGGGGCTTTAAAGATAAGCTGAAAGCAGCGGGCGTTGCTCGCAGCTGGCCCACTGTTGATAGCGATGTGGCGTAAAAAGGCTGGGAGGGCGCTGTGAGAGACTGCCAATGGAGTCTACGGCTATGAGGAAAAGGAGGAGGATAGATTGTCAACAAACCCTCATGGAGAAAAACACTGCTCCAGAGCTAAGCTTCAAGGAGGCACACACAAACAGAGCACAAATAAAAATGGAGAAATAGCGTTAGAGGAGAAGAAAGGAAGAAGTGAGAGAGAAAAGAGAGAATTTGAAATATGCAGGATTCCTATTAAAGCAGCATGTCCCCCAGAGCCTCATCATCAGATGGAGGAAAGATGTAGATAGAGGGATAACCAGAGGGATAAACACGGCTGACTTCCCTATGAGGCCTTGTGCTCCATTACATGGAACACCCAAAGACTGCTTCATCTGCCTCATTCGCTCATATCAAAATAGCTATTATTGTCATTCTGTGCCAACAAGACCAGTTCTAACAGACTGACAGAGAGCGGCCATGTTCAGACCAACAGCTTCCATTTCAATAAGACTGCTGCGTTGGCAAACTGGGAGTGCCGGCGCAGAGGGCGTCTGGCAACAAACCTTGCTTAACTTTTGCCATAAAATGACATCATCCAGCTAGATGTTAAAGTCTGTCCAAAGTCAGACCAAAGACGAAAGTGTTGTCAACCACCCAGCCAAATCTGAATGATTAAAAATATCCACAAGTTTATGAAATTAGGTGTCAAAATCAGGTAAAAACGAGCAGTATTCTCAGCTCCAAAGAACATTATGCTAATGGGATTATGCTCAGGGTGGCCTCAACGCATCATCGAGCCACCTTTTAGGACCGCCCACAAAATCCTGGACTGAAAACTGGTGAGAAACTGTTTGAACCTCTAACTCCACATTTCTGTAATATATCGTTCAAAGTCTTTCACGTGTTTTCAGCAACTGTTTTCCAACATATTTAATATATTTTCAAAGAAGTCTCTGAATTGCCTTTACACCCAGCGCCATTTTAAGTCTGAACACAGCCTTAAGGATGCAGACTTTGTGAGGCCGACTTCCTGTGAGACTGTTTTAGTGGGTCATAGTGTAGAACAACTCACACCTCCACTATCGCATGGACCGTTTCAGCTCTGGGCAATGGCCCAGAAATTGTGACAGATGTCTCCTGTCAAAGAGAGCCCGACACATGAGAAGCACAGCAGAAAGAGAGAAATATCAAAAAAACAGTATCATTTGTTCTTTATAATTAATCAAGGGGAATATATTTCACAGTAGGACCAGTGTAACACAAGACATTTATCGCAGTGTTACAAGGTCACAGAGTGGAAACAACCTGGATAACGAATGAGAGTGGTTCACGGATTTGTCATTGTAAGGAGGAGGCAGCAGGTCTTTGTTGTTAGACTGGGTGTGTGATTCATTTGTAGTTTGAATTTTCTGTTTTTTGCATGCATTTTATTTGACCATTTATTGAAATGACACACATTGAAACCCATTACTTAGTGCGGAGATGTAATATATGTCCGTGAGATGCCCACGTATTAAAATGTTTACAGCCTGGTACAGTACAGGTTTGTGGCATGTTTGAGCTACTAGGCTTCATTTAGCCCGACTCTGGTCCACAACACACTCTACGACATTTTTAGATAAGTGGGGAGCCAGCGGAAGCAGAATTACTAAGATGGTGGCAGCCAGAAACCGATACTACGTCCGTGTTAAATGCAGTCTATGAAAATGACTAGCAAACAACTTTTAAACCACTTTTTTTCTGGCTAACAGATAGCGCAAATCAATAACAGACACATATTTTTAGCACTTACCAGGATGGTCGCTGCTGCAGACAGAAAACGAAGTGAGAGTGAAGATAGATCTTCTCAAGCGCCATCGCAGCTGAAGAAACGTGTCAGCTTTTGTTAATTATGTAGATAATTGTTTATTATGAAATGTTTAATATTCATCATTGTGCACCTCAGTAGCCAAGATAAATAACCTCTTAAAAAGCAAGTGATTGTATTGATTATGTAACATCATCTAGTGGAATTAGTTATATGAGGGCTGTCTTTACAACTGTAGCCTTGAGCATTGAAACCATACGTTGCATACGTTGGTGTCCACATAAAGACAGCAGAGTACTAATACTCTTTGTTATTGAAAACTGGTCTTTGTTAATGACAAAGCTACTTTCATTTAACAGCCACCTTTCAAAATTTGTGTCACTTAAAAGTACTTTTGTTGTTTTTTTTAAAAAATTCCTGCCTGCTTGATTATTCAAAGTGTCAAGCACGAGAAAAAAAAAAATAATCAAGCAATGTAAAAGCTGAATAGTGCTGAGAGTGACTTTGACATGCAGCATGTAGTGCTTCATTTCAAAAGTCATCCATTGTTGTCAGTTGCCAGTCACGCACTGACAGCATTTCTGTGGCATGTCAAACCATCAAACCACTCTGAGAATGTTTTGATTCTGCGACGGTGTCGGATCTAACCGGGCCGTTCGATCCAAACCACAAAGGCTCATCACAGATCACAGAGAGGAATTTTCTAAACAAGGCGAACGTTTTCTGTTTTTCACAGATTTTCAGTTGGAAAAGGGTCCATCCTGTCTCAGATCTGTGATTTGTGAGTGAATTTTCTTTTGACCGATTTTGACAAAAACGAGTAAATCGTGTCCTCATGCGTAGCAACATGGCACGCGCTGCTCATGATGTGCTGTCGATAGCTAATTAAGAGAAACATGGTGAGAAAGCGAGAGTCCCTCCATCTAATTAAAAACACTGAAAGAGCATTTGTGCTGCAGATTGAAAATAATGAAAAAACAAAAGAAGAATGATTCTAGTATGTTTATTTCCACGTACCATTCAGTTACTCTGAATTAGATATTAAAGGATTGTCGCCTCACACCAAGAAGGTTCCTGGTTCCTGTGTGGAGTTTGCGTGGGTTCTCTCCGGGTACTCCAGCTCAACAGGTTACAGTAACTGGTGACTCTAAATTGCCCGTAGGTGTGAACGCGAGTGTGAATGGCTGTTTCTCTCCACGTGCCCTGTGATGAACTGCCGACTTGCATTAGTAGATGACTTTGTGGAGTGTCAAGTGCACCTGCTTCTGTATGTATGTGTTTTATGTGTGGGACAAAATGGGTTATTTTGCTATTTTTTTCTGCATTGATGCTGTGATAGAGGGTGCGAGAAGGCACGTCATATCAGAGTGATATCATGTTTGATTAATGACGGGCATCCCCGTCTCTCTCCCTCTTGCCAAACACCTTATTCCGTTGCTTTTTCACCCGTATCAGAACGGAGCAGTGCTAGCCAAGTAGACAGGTAGAGTGAAGACAGGCAGTGGAGATCCAGCCTGCAGGGCCATCTGCGAGTGCCGGGGAAGTGAAGTGTGAGTTTCTGTTCCGCTCTGCCTGGCTCCAGAGTAATTGGCCGTCAAATGATTAAAATGTTTCAGGGCTGGCAGGCGGACGCTATCTACAGACAGGCGGCCTTTGTGTGTCCTCCTGTTTGTCTGCTGCTGCTAGCTAAACCCATACATGTCCGACTGTCTCTTTTTAAACCACCTGTACGCCGCGTCCGGTCAGGCCTTTGTGCGTCTAACTGTCTAGCTTGTCGATCTGCCTGCTGATGTCTGTCCATTTGTGCACGCGTATGTATGTATGTGTGTGTGTGTCAGTCTGGGTCTGACTGAGTCTGTCTGGGTCCAACGGGCTGCAGCAGTTGGAGATAACACATAATTGATTAACCACCTGCTCTTTTTGGAGACAGAGAGGAAACGGCAGCTTCCCCCTCCTGAGGGGCTACAAACCAAAATAGCCCTGAAAGCAGGGAGTATCACTGCACTGCTTTTCCACTCCGACAGGTGTTTTTCAGTCTTTTTATTAAGCTTATAATGACAAGTCTTAATTTTGACAAATGATAACGTCGTTTTATCCTCAGCCATCATTGTTGCAGCGTCTTTGAACTCCACGTCTATGGCCAGATTTGAGAAATGTTCTGTAGGCGGTGCTCTTACGGAAGGTACCGGTCTCATCGTTGCCAGCAGAACCTCCCGTAAAAACCTCAACTTGTCATTTTACACTTTGATTTTGGATTCAGTTCAATTTCAGATCAAACAAATGAGACATAACATGTTGAGTACTGAGAATTCGAGATGCTTGAGATGCTCGCTATTTGTTCACAGCACAGTACTTTTTTTTTAAGGTTCTGCAACCATTTTCTGGTTTTCTCAGGTGTTCTCTCGTGGCGGCGGTATAGACCAGTAGAGGTTAATGAGGCATCCTGTTCCTTTCTCTACGGACCTGGTCTACTAATTAGCCCCTGGTGCTCTGCTATGCCATAATTACACTGCAGATTGGAGCTTCGGCTGCTTTAAGCAAAAATAGATGTGTCACTCTCTATACAGGTTTACCCCCGACGGATTAAAGACATCTTTAAAATGTAACATACTGCAGACCAATCCTGCACAAAAATGAAGGACCTACTCAGTATCTGTGTGAGAATAATTAAAACAGCTTTCAAATGAGGAAGGACATGAAAGCCATGATAAATGCCACCTACTTTAAGTAATCCACGAGGATCATGTGATTAATTTAGCATGGCCTCTTTCACGTAAGCAGCTGATGGTGTTCCCCCCACCCTCTTCACGCCTCAGCCCTCTGTCCACAGAGCTAAATACAGAGTGATGGATAACCCACCATCTCACTGGGGGGTACTGAAGTCGGAGCACCTTTTTGACCTCTCCCTCCCAAGCCAGAGGTTATTGATTCTCTAGGACCCTCCTTTTACCCCTACCAACGATCTTTTGCTCTCCGGATCTTCCCACTCGTATCATTTTAAGCTCACATATACACACAACGTGTCAAGGTTAAGGTCAGTTTGTCTGTGTGTGTGTGTGTGGAAGGAGAAGGAGAAGGAGGGCGCAGAAAAAAAAAGGGAAATTGTTGAGAGAGAGTGGAGTGAGAACATTGTTATAGGAGAAAGAATCCGGGGCTTTGCAGGGGAAGATATTTGTGTATAATAGGAAAGAAAATCACCTGAAAGAGGAGAACGAAAAAAAAAAGATGTGACCAGCCCTGTGAGAACAGTCTTGGACAGAACACGGCTACTGTTTATTTGGTCTAAGCCTGCAATCAGCCGGATGCACATATAGCGATATATATGCTGAAATGAAATAAGCCAAAAGTCTATAAGGAATAGTCAGATAGGAGCGCAGAGGTGGCAAAGCACAGCAGATATTATTAAGAGTAGGAGGGGTGCAGACAGGCAGACCATCATGTTTTATTAAGACCTGTTTTCCAGCCAGAGACATTAGTCAGCCTGCTCTTGTCAGAGCTGTAATAAGCCAAGGGGCTGCCACTTCACTAGATCCTCAACCCAGCAAGATTGTACACACCCACTCCTTCAGCCCATGGCTTTAGATTAAAATAACTGTCTTGATAGTGCAGTTAGCCACGAGTAAAATTGTGCTGTTTCCCAATTTGTCAATAGGTTTCTGAATTAGTTTGCCTCTTCTGCATCGTTTCATTCAGCGGAAACGCCGAAGATCCTCGACAGAACTCAGGATTGTCATCGCTTGTTTATTCAGAAGAGATACAGTACGCTGAGTGAGGCGGTCCCTAATCCCACCCTGCTTCTTCTTAATCTCCGTAAACAGAAGCGAGAGAAAGTGTAGAGGCAGACGGTGCCAGAACACGGGCCCAGTGTGTTGGTGACAATTCCTGTGTGAATACTGCCTATATCCTGCCAGCTATGTGCACATGTGCTGCTACACTTGTCTCCCGTACCGGCGGGACGAGCGTTTGCCCTCCTCGGCGGTCTGAGTGAACAGACGGAGCATGAGGAAGCAGTCGTCGGTCTGTCAGTCTGCCTCTCTGCTGCAGTTTCAGTCACTGGAAATGCTCCAGGTATGATGAATACAACCCCCAACCAATCCTTCCTCAAGGTGATCGGTATGCCTACATCATGACAGGACACCTCTAATAAGCACAGCTGAAAGTTGTCTCACCTCTTCTTTGAGATTGCAGTTTGTGTCACACTGACCACACAGCCTTTGGAGAGCGTGAGGCTTTTCTGCACTGTTTAAATCGACCGGGGATACATCAAGTGATAAGAACACAGACCAGAGAAGTCTGTCTTCAGTTCTTCATATTTTTTTTTTTACCGCAGCCCAAGTGCACTGTTTTCCCCAGCTACCAATTTACACGCCGCTTGAAATGATGTCTTTATATGTACGGCACTATTTGCATACATAATCTCTCTCATGTACACTATGTGTGTGTTGCAGCGAAGCAAATGAGAGCTGAGTACAAGCTGTATTTTGCAGAGTGTTCTGTGTCTCTGCTCTGCTATCAGACAGAGTGATGCCAGTGTTCCCTGGCCAAATGCCAAAGCCACAACTTAATTTGTGGCTTCTGCAAAACCTGACTTCAACTTGTCTGTCTGTGTGTGTGTGTGTGTGTGTACCCACGCTTGTGCCTGTGCACAGCGAGCACCTGGTGTTTCAAAGACCCAGCCAGAGGTAACGCAAATAAATAGCATCCATCAAACAAGTGTGAAAGGATTTCTGAGACACACAAGCTAAGAGACATCAAACGGCAGGGGAGGGCCATCTTGTCCCACCGCTGATGCTGTTAAATTGATTCTGACATCTTGAGGCCATGTACAGTATGGCGTGCCGGTGCCACCAGCTGCATTGGGCAAACTAGGCCATTTTGCCTTGAGAAGGACACGGAGAGCATTATCTGGTGAAGTGTACCAAACAAGGGGGAATGCGAGGCGAAGATTAAAAGGTTATTCTGCAGCATGGCTGGATGGGCAGACGGTATCTCTGTATGACAGAGGTTACAAATGCACACTTGCACTCCTAGCTCTCCCTAGCAGCGTGATTCCCAAAAGCTGACAGAGAATATGGGCAGCGTCAGGACCTTGAGAAAATCAACCGTTTTATACGCACAAACGTGGGCTTTCTGTTCTCTGTCAGTCTGCCTCTGTCTCTCTTGCTCTCTCACACACACACACACACACACACACAACTCTGTGCAGCCAAAACACCCATGGGGAAGAGCGTCTGGTTGCTGGAAATGTCAAACTGCTTTGTCACGTCCAATCTCAGTCAGGGAGCCTAACCACTGTGTGCAGAGTGGGCATGTGTGTATGTTCTGCAAAAAAAAAACCCCACCCAATCCCAAGGTTAGCACTTCTGTCGGCCCGGGCTAAAAATTCAAAGTCATGAGAGCAAAGTAGCTCATAAATAACTGGGAAATTGATTTCTGTGTTTTTGGAAGTACAGTTAAAAGATGATACACTTCTGGTTAGCCTGTGGTGCTCAGGCAGGGAGTTTCACAGCTGTATATATATATATGCTATACTTGTTTTTGCCAAGTGATGTAACTTCTCACCCCCCTGCAGTGGTGGTGCAGAATAATTCCTGGGTGTTACGGTCCAACAGAGCACAGTTCTGACCACCTACAACCGAACCCAGCAGATCGGTTTGAAGAGGCGAGACAGAATAGAAACTTTTAAACAAATATCTTTAGTAAATCAAACCATAACCCTAAAAATCAAGTATGAGTCCTTAAAGCTGAATGATATAAATACATTTGTTTGTCCTCCAAAACAACCTACTCTGCCTGGTCCACCTAGCTGCTGGGTGCTAATCAAAGTTGAACAATGTTGCCAAGCAAATGAACCTAAACTCATTCGTTTTTCACAGGTAGCTAAATTGTTACCTTTAAGGCGTGTTTGTCTGTAAATTAGCCATAATACACACACACACACACACATACCTGCCAGTTAGGATCACACAGAGCTTGCACAGTTAGCAGTCTGTAGTAAAACGCACACATTGCCATCAAAAAATAAACTTTATCCGCTCATATCTTCTGTCCTCTGAGGCTGTGGACCAACATAGAATTAGTGCTGGTTCTTTGACATTGTGTAAGTTAGTTCGGAGCCGAGGAAATGTTCAGGAACTGTTAAGTTAGGACTAGCAGTCTGTTAGTTAGTTTAAAGTTGTGAAAGTTGTAAGGTGTTTTGTCTTCCTGACTTATCGTCTACTAAATCATAACCGTTTTTATTCATGATTGCTGTTATTTCTAACACAATATAACCACTCAAATATACAATACATCAGGTCTGCATATGTCCCTTAGAAGCACTTTTCTCCTTCTGAAAGTAACACTAGCGACTATCCAATGAGAATTTGGTCTGACGGGAGCGTCGAACAACCGATCGACCAACTGACTGGAAGCCGTCAGCCCTTAGAGACCAGCTCCAGATCGCTGGTCAGCGTTAAAACAAACTAATGTTAACAGGTAGGAGATGGGATGTCAGCCGTGGTCTTCCATGTCAAAATCACACCCTTTGGTGAACCAAGCATTCACCCCAACCTTCTCCCAATGACGTTTTATACCATAACAATCATGCTACTGTACTTGTACTGTCCTTGCTCCTGACCGACAACAGTAACTGTGTTTCATGATCAATAAGAGCTCCTTGTCAGGTAAACAGAAGTCATTTTCCGTGTTTAAATGCTGACAGCATGATCCATTTTTCTTTTTATCCTGTTTGTGCTTAGAACAGCAGCATGTCATGTAATTTTACCCACGTTCAAAGTTCAGCGAGATAATCTTATTCACTAATTTCATCATCACCGCCGCTTGTTTTCAAAAGCACCAAACACAATCGCGGATCAGGCTTCCTAGATTTGCAAAGAGTTTGTGCTGTAAGTGTATTTGTGTGTGTAGGGGGGGATGGCAGTGGTCCCGTTTTCCCGGGGCGAATCAGATCTTTCCAGCAATGCCGCAAAAAACACTCTTCATCTGTCTTAAAGTCTTCCTCTCGTTTTCACTTTTTCAATCCTTCCTATTGCCAGTCTCACATGCAAGTCTTTTTTTAGGGTGAGCTATTCTACCCACTCACAAGCTGTTCGTTCTGCCACATACATGCAGTTCAAGGCTGCGATCACATCTGTCACATTGTCTCTAAAGGAACGTACAGTTACAGTGTTTATCTAAATGAGGAGTGAGTGTTTTGTCCAACTTTTTCTCTCTCTCTCTCTCTCTCTCTCTCTCTCCTCACATTCTCTGAAATCATGATTGTTTCTATTATGTGATGTTGTTGTAGGCGTTCGATGCACACTGCTATTCCCACAAGAAATAACATACATTTATTGCCCCTTTCCCTTCTTGTTTCCGGCTGTCTGAATACACACTGATTCTGCTGTCTGGGTGGATGTTTCTCCCAGCAACCAATGAAAGGCTCCTGATTGCTTTTGAATTTCCTGCAGTTTAGCTGCTGGCCCCTCTTCGCCTGTTTCCACCTCCTTTATATTTATATATATATATATAGTACATTCAATGGTTGGCATTTGCAAAAAAGAAATAACCTACGCCTGTGCCGTCTTCCACCCTGCGTTCTCAGAAACTTTAATTTTTTACTGTAAATATGGAGATATATACAGAACGTCAAGAAACCTCATCCATTACTTAACTTTTTCAGAATAATCCTGTCCTGCTCAGTGGCACGATTTGCATATCTTTTCCAGTCTTGAGCCTGGAACAATCAATCAGACTGGAAATGACTTATCTCAGACAAAGCTGTACTTTATTAGCGCGGCGTTGCTGGCTCGTATCCAGAACCAGAATTTGATTTTTGATGTCCGACGGGCGGAAACGAAATGAAAACGGCCGTTGATTTTCGATGCACTTCGTCTTCTTTTTCCCCTTTCCTGTTGTGTGCAATTTACATTGATTACAATTGAAGACTTGCTCTGTTTCCACAGCAACTGATGCGGTCCTCTGTGTTCCACATGTTCATCTTGAGCATGGTCGCTGTGGACGTCATCGTTGCCGCTAGCAACTATTATAAAGGCGAGAACCATCGCAGGCACTATGATGAGTTCTACCTGGCAGAGGTGAGATGTTTTTTGTTTTTGTTTATTTATTTATTCATTTTAATATCCGGTTTTTTCTTACAGTTCCACCCAAAACGCTCCGTTTCAACATTAACACAAGCACAGGGCTTTTAATTAAAGCCTTGTTTTACATAGTTGCACAAAAACAGGCTCATCGTCGTCATCATGCTTTTGATTGCAGGCTTGTTAGATGATTTCTTTTCAATAGCGGCCCTTATAAGTATAAACACACCACTGTACTTGTCATGTGTGTCATGCAGGTTGGTTTTGATGTCGTTAGTATGCAGGTGGTAAGGCGCTAACAAAGACGGTGAGGAGTGTGTGTGCCCACCTCCCCCGTCCCCTTCATACCTCTCACTCTCTCTCTCTCACACACACACACACACACACACAGCTGAATGGATGAGATAAGAAAAGGGAAAAGCACAGTATCACCCTCTCTCACTCCCTCCATCCATATCATGCAACCATCGATCTGCAGATTTGCTCCAATCTGTGCGAAAGCTGTGAAGGAAAAATAGGAAATGGAGGAGGCACTGGGTCCAGAGTTACATGGAGCAATGCGTGTTTTAGTGGTGAGGTGCCAGTTTTGCTCTCTTCCCTTCTTAACGTGTTTCTGCTGAAGAGGTGGTAGAAACACTCACATCCTATACCTAAAGGTCCACTGTGCCGGATTTAGTGGCATCTAGCGGCGAGGTTGCAGATTGCAACCAACAGAATACCCCTCGCCTCAGGTGCCCCCTTTCAAGCGCGTGGTGGTGACACCTGTGAAAAACATGACAAGCTCTATCTAGAACAGGCTGCTGTAGAAATATGGCAGTTCAACATGGCGGACTCCATAGGAGAGAAACCGCTCCCTCTGTAGATATATAATGCTCATTCTAAGGTAATAAACATAAAACTTCAGGTGATCATACACTAATAAACGCTTTCTGCCACATTCTGCCAATAGATGCCCCTAATTCATACAGAACGGAGGTTTAAAGGACTCCTCAAATGCACTTACATAAAGTTGGTGGAGTAGCAAGAGACAGACTTAAAACCCGAATGGTCAAAATTGATGCAGCAGAACGAAATCTTTTGAACTCTGTGCCCCCCCGATATCCAACACAGGCTTTCTGTTGAAAGGGTTGTAAACTCCAAACCCAAACTAAGATTAGAGGCTGTGTAGTAGTTACTCAAGTAACTTTTGATGGTAATACTACTGTATTACTGAAGTATTACAAGTGAAAGTACTTGTTATGCAGAGAAGCCGTTCAGAGTGTTGTATTATTGAACATATTATTGGATTATTATTAATGATTCAGTAACATGTAAATTGCATTTTCGAGTTGTAACTATTTAAGGCGTTGAAACAAGGGGGCATCCTAAGATGTCAGATGCATGTTAGTAAAGTAAAAAGTTCAATGTTTCCCTCTGTAGTTTTGTAAAATAGAAGACTGTAAAGTAAAATAAAGTAGAGACGAGCCGCTGTGTCAAGTGAATTTCCTCAGTGTGGGATCATTAAAGTCTGTTTTATCTGTTTTTTTCTCTCTTCCGTCCCAGGTTGCCTTCACTGTGTTATTCGACCTGGAGGCTCTGTTGAAAATCTGGTGTCTGGGCTTCACCGGCTACATCAGCTCCTCCCTGCACAAGTTTGAATCTCTGTTGGTGGTGGGCACCACGCTGCACATCTACCCCGACCTCTACCACTCTCAGTTCACCTACTTTCAGGTATGTATACACACACACACGCGCACGCCAAAAACAGTGTGAACTTGTATAAACACACATAAATCTCTTTATATCCTAAATATGAAGCGGACTCATCCGCACTTCAAATAAATTTGCAGTGCAGGAACAGAAGCTGTGAATCATTTTCGTGACATTTCTTTCCCGTGCGTTAATGAGTACATATCCATCACGTCACTCTTCTGTGTTAAAAACCTCTCCTCTGTTCGTTTAAAGTGCTTTCGATGGACCGTCACCGCAAGTGTCTAACAGAGATTCGGTTAAATTGATTTTTGGGGGCGTTTAGGATTGATGTATTCAGTGAAAAGATGATGGTATGTAGCATAAATCTGAGCCTGAGTGTGCAGACCTCAATGTGAGACAGAGAGCTGGGAAAGTCCTGATCGTTCTGCAGGTGGAGGTAATAATGTGCGATGCCTTTGGCCTAACTGGAGATGTATCTAGTAGTGGTGTTTTTGGAGTTCTCAGTGACCATTTTATCCAGTTCTCAGGGCAGAAATATAAATCAACCCCCTTTTAAGTATCGCGCTATGTTCGAAGCGTAACCCTGTGACGTTGCTGTAGGTCACGTAACGTAGCCGAAGAAAAGCTCTGACGGGGACGGGCTTCGTGATAGTTCTTTAATGAGCCTTGACTGTACAAGCTGCCCTGATCCTGTCTGCCTGTCTCAACAGCTGCCATCCACACGTGTGTGTGTGTGTATACTGCAGCTGTATTCCATTGAAAATCATTGTTGACTTGCTTTGATGGAATTTAAAACATATATTCTAGATATTGCTGCTGCACACTTTCCAAAACCATATAATAGTGTTTTGACTGAATTCGTAATGCTAGGTAATCCATTCCAGTAAAATGACCTGTATCTATTTACCATATTTTCTGCATGGCAGTCTTGAAAGGTTTCTGTATTTCTAACGTGCTCGCGAGAGGCTCAAATTGGTTGCTGTCTGGTCTGTGTGTCATTTCTAGCTAAATATTTTACTTTAACACGTGTTATTAAGAGGTGTTAGACCTTTTTAAAACATTCGCATAACCACAACATGATCAGAAAACAATGATGTTGTATCAAAGGTTTGCAGTTCATTTTTAGTACATTAGGTAATTGTATTGCATTCTTATGAAGTATAAACAAAAGAAGACTTTGTCTTAACTTTATCAAGTGTAAACCTCCCAGAAATGACCATATTTGGTCATGAGTTTCACCTGAGTTTCATGTGAGCCTGGTGTGTAGACTCTTGTCAGTCACAAGGTAGCCCCGCCCTAAAGCATAGCCTACTTTATCGTCTGTTTCACCCTGAATAATTTACAAAATCAGCCTCATGCAACCATCCATACAACACGCTGCATGGAAGAAGACCGAAACTGGTGACTGAGACCATAAACTCATGAGGAAACTTACAGAGGTAATAAATCATCAGTCATTTCCCCATAAGACTCCATATAATTACCCTGGTGGCCACTTGAAAGAATGCAGGTTCATGACACTTCCGTGTCCTGAAGCTCTGTCCACTAATTATATAAAGTACTTTATATTATCCAACTAAGATTTCAGCGCATATATATAATATAATTAACAAAATCTGTTCATGCATCTGCACAGATTTCATGTCAGTCGTCTGCTTTTGGCTAATCGACCTTACTCACTCGTCACTCATGGGGAAAGCATTTCTCATTCACTCGGCCTGCGGATATTTTTCCAAATAGGTTCCAGTTTAAACAGGTGACATTTCATTACAAGTGATTAACCTTAAGGCTCCATGCTGGAAGTGTGTGCTGGCTATAGGACTAAGAGGACCAGGCTACACAATCAATGAGTGTTTCAGATTTGTTTTTAATTTTCTCCAACCAACCAAAGGGGGTGTTTCACCGCTAAAGGCTCGCCTTACTAATTGTCTTTCAGTCTGGACCAAATGTCACATGCTTTGGAGCCCTACTTACAACTTTGACACACACACACACACACACACACAATACACTTGGCAGAATGATTTTTTAATCAGCCAATGGAACCCACCTTGACACTTCCTGTGTGTGTGTGTGTGAGACGAGAATTGCAATGACTTCTGTAGCAGCCCGATTTAACAGTTCAGTCGATGCGTTCATTCAGAAAAAGGCAGATGTCATTTTTTTTTTTGGGACAGTTCTGGTTGGGATGCACTGATCCGATTCAATATGGGTTTAAAATGCCGGGTGGGATATCTGTGACGGTGACAATGTGACACGTTATGCAATTCAATGTTATGTATAGAAGCACCGCTTTGTAGAGCCAGAAGCACACGCACAGGCAACAACAGCTGGAAAAGCCGTTCTCAGGATTGTTCGTTGCTCGTCTCATGTCTGCACTTTAGGAGTCGTTATATGTATTTCTTTTGAAAAAGTCAGATTTCTTTCTTCCAAAGAGATGACAAGTAAAAGATAACAGACGTGTGCGAAGCAGCATAATTATAAATATAAACAAAAAAGGTTCAATATCAGATCAATACTCATAGTTCTATACTTGGTCAGGAGAAATGAAGAAGAAGATTTACTTCCCTCTCCTTAGCGCAGTATGTTATCGATGGCCTTGGTGTTAGGTGATCAGAGTCATGCTGATTTGGTTGCATTGCACACAACTTAATATATCACATTTATGTTGCACAGATTTGCTAAGATTATAAATTATAAAGCGTCTTCTATAAATAGCATCCCTCTCTGCCATTTCCCAAGCTCGTTGTTTTTATAACCTCTCATCCTCTGGGAACTTTCCCTCCTATGGTCTGCTCTCAGCCTCAGAGCTTGCATCTGTTCTAAAAATGGATAGTGGTCATCACGGCCTGTCCGAAGTCGAAGGTAGTGTCTTCCCATCCCATCTGTCATCATGCTGTGAGTGTTATTGCTGTCTTTGTTTACTGTAGGGTTCCCTTTTAGACCAGCGTCTCCTGTTTGTCTTCCTCATTTTGCTGGATATCCGGGGGAACGGGAGAAAAAAATCTTTGGCCAGAGGCATCGTAGCGCGGCGCTCGATCAATAGCCACTCTCTGGATCCCCGATCAAAGCCGGACCAAGATGCATTACCTTTTGGGGCTGTTGTCACCACAAGCAATTTAGAGACTAAGTCTGTTGACAGAGTATCACTGCGCCTTCACCGCTAGGTCAAGATCAGTGCCCTCTTTTTAAAAAAAAAATCGATATTTAATCAATGTGCGCTGATATTTATTATCTTTAAAACTCTCAGTTCCTTTGGCGTGGATTTTAAAACCACTGTTCCAAACAGATGTGTGTTTTTCTTCCCTCTCCAGGTCCTGCGTGTGGTGCGTTTGATCAAGATCTCCCCGGCTCTGGAGGACTTTGTGTATAAGATATTCGGTCCAGGTAAAAAACTAGGCAGCCTGGTGGTGTTCACAGCCAGCCTCCTCATCGTCATGTCGGCCATCAGCCTGCAGATGTTCTGCTTTGTGGAGGAGCTGGACCGCTTCACAACATTCCCACGGGTAAGGAACCACTCGAGTCCAAGTATATTTGTATTAGTATATTATTAAAAAAGAGGCTTTATGGGTGTGGATGTCTTAGATCCATTTGTATGTATTCCACATATGAATGCTGCATTTGCATACTTTACTCCACTTTATTTCATTTAGATTGCAGCTCATTTGTAAACGGATTAATCCAGCAATTTTGATTTTGAAAGCATTGTTTTCATCAGGTAAACAGGAAATGTAATTAAAATCAAAGCATACAGGTAGTAGATGAAATACACTACATGAAAATTTAGAAATTCATATGAGCAGTTCCAGAAGGACACCCAAAGCAAAAGGGGAGGCCTGCAGATGCTGATGATGGTGCTCCGTGATAGGTCGACAGATGTGCTACCTCCTTTGATTTCTAAGTGCTCATGAGTTTCTTTCTCTCTCATTAGCCACAGCTTTCCATCCTCATATTTTCCCTTTTCTCCCCTCCAACATTTCACCGATCCCATGCACAGCGGGACAGGAAGGGTCGCTCGTAAACAGATGCCACTTGTATGCCGCGTTGCCCTTCTTCCCTCTCTTATTTTCTCCCCGCCTCACGCCTCACACGTCCGCAAATATGCACACAGACATCATAGTTAATGATGTTTGGCTGCCTCTCCCCTACGGGCAGACCTGTTGCTGGGTTTATCTTTATCTGCGGTGACTGGGTACGTGGAAAAGGAGGGAGGGGGCTGGGAGGGACGGGCGCCGCTGTCTGGAGGTGAGATGCTAAGAAGGAGGCGCAGGTGTGCCATTTGACTCCAGGGGCTGTAGTATTGCAGCTGGCTGTTTCCAGTACACCTTCATCTGACCTCTATCAAATGCATGGGAAGGCAGCAGAACAGAGTAAAAAAAAAAAGAAAGATGGGTGTCTCTTCTCCTCTACTTTCTCTCTGGCTTGTATTTCCTGTGTGATATTTGCTCTCCCGTGAAAAAGCATGTTTCAAATGTCATCTGTCTGTTTCTCTGCTGTGTAATTTCCTCTCCATCTCAGTCGTTCCTTCTCTTTGCTCTCTCTCTCTCTCTCTCTCGCTCTTTCTTATACTGTGCTTTCCTCCCTGTAGGCATTCATGTCCATGTTCCAGATCCTAACCCAGGAGGGCTGGGTGGATGTCATGGACCAGACTCTGGTGGCTGTAGGTCATATGTGGGCTCCGGTAGTAGCCATTTACTTCATCCTCTACCATCTGTTCGCCACCCTGGTGAGGAACCTACTGTGCTGTTCCAAACGTAGAAGTCAAATAAAGTCAAAGAGGCTGTCGAGTCGGAGTTTTGTTGGTTAAGTTAGCTTTTAGTTCATTCGTATACGTGCTGCATTATTCTATATTCTGTCGTGTCAGTAGGTAAAAGCAGTCTGGGTGGAGAAAGGATACATGAATTGTTTTTCTTAATGCATTCAAATATGGCCCCTGCCCCTTCAGCGTTATCTCAAGTGGTTCATCTAATCACGGTTAATCAGACTTGAAGGCGTAAGAACTGCTGACATTTCAGCGCTTGGCCTTCTTTTATGGGGAGCTGTCAGACAGCACGGACACTCTCTCTGGATGACTCACACTTCACCCCAGACAGACAGGATGTCTTCCCGAACAGAACAAGCAACAAATGCAATTACTAAGCAGACTTTGTACTTTCCAGAAAGTCTTATTTTGTTCGTGACGGCGATAAAGGTATCGGCATATCGTAACGTGTTCACACGCGGCTTGCGTCCTGATGCATTTCCTCTTGTTGCGTTTTAGATTCTGCTCAGTCTTTTTGTGGCTGTTATCTTGGACAATCTGGAGCTGGATGAAGACTTGAAGAAGCTCAAACAGGTAAGAAGCTTATGTAAATGTGCAGAAACTAAACCAGTTTCATTATACGGTATGAAGATTCTAAACAAAGTGAAGCAGCCACCACATACTGGGTTTGATTTGGGATTTCTCTGGTGGCTCTGCTTCACGTGGAGTTCAACATTGGTGAGCACACACACACGTGTGTGTGTGTGTGTGTGTGTGTGTGTGTGTGTGTGTGTGTGTGTGTGTGTGTGTGTGGTTGACCCCTAAAGCAGACTACAAGCCAGCAGTATGCAGTATGTCCTGCGTTGCCCCCTATTTCGCCATAAACAGTAAGTGCCGACCAATCAGCAGAGGTTTAGATGAAGGTGTGACTCACCGACACACATGCTTTGCTGTTACGGCCTATTAAACCAGGTACTGATGATCCTCCACTTGCGAGGCAGACTTTGCGGGATAGTTTGAGTTGGAGCGTTTTATTTGTCAGATTGGAAATCAGAACAATCAAGACAATTTATGAGCATTTGCTTTCTGTCGAGTCACCTCTGAGATAGAATTCTTAGTTTCTTTCGAGCTAATTCAACCATGGCCGTGCCAGATTAAAGCGGCCGAGGCTAAAACTGTGACATGGCATCATGTTGATCAAATGTCAACATTCCACTCTGGTTATTTTGGTTTTGGTGCCTTCAGGTGGTTCACTTCCCATGTCGAAAATATGAACCGAAGAGGTCTGTTTGAACTGTTTTAATATGTTGTGGTGAGCAGTAATAGAGTTTCTTTTTGACCTATTTGATTGCCCTTTTACAGAATGAATCATGGTAGCACGTAGGAAGAAATGAAAGAAAGGTCTGTAAATATTCCTGTACAAAACCTTTCTTTCAGTAGACATCTTAATCAGAATGACACGATGATAGCAAAAAGCTGAAATGTGAAAGTACACGTTGTCTCTCCCCACGATCTAAAGTGCTAACTGTTTTGTCTGCTGCTTGCCATTTCTGCTTGTTGTCTGTAGCTGCATTTTATTTAAGAGCTGAGCGCTTTCTGTTGCCACCCTGGGAAGAGTGACAGGGTTGTATTGCGGGCAGGGCTCTGAGTTATTTCTTCATTTTCACCTTTTTCAGGGGCTCTTCTCTAAAGGTTTGAGTAAGTGACCAATTAACTTTAAAAAAGCAAAAAACCCCGTTGTGTGAAAAAAGCCGGCACACACACACACACACACACACACACACACACACACACACACACACACAAGGCCTTGGTGCGAGCCATTGCTCGACGGGTGAACTTTAATAAGCATTGTCTTTCATCAGATGCAAATGAAGCGCGCTTTGCAGATGAATTTCCGAATGGTCACAGACAGAGAAATGTCTGAATTTAAAGCCAATTAAATCAGCTTCTGTTTGCAGCCATACAATACCTTTACGTGAATTAATCCATCAGTCTATAAGCTCTCTGGTTTGCACACACACACACACGCTTGTATAAACGATATGCACGCCGTGCACTCATATCCGGCCGGCATGTCTCAGCTTGCCGGGGCAGGTTATTTCCCACCCACAGCTGAGTGATTAGGCGCAGCGACTGTAAAATTGCCTATTTTACAGGTGCTTCAATCACGGATATGGAGACCGACTATAAATAGACTGTAGATGGTGATCACCACCCTCCCACAAGAGAAGCCTTCTGCAAACATTTGGCAAAAGCCCAATGACATGACCAACCTTTCTATAAAAGAAATACACACACGTGGACTGTGAGGGACGAGAAGCCGATCCCAGTGTGCGTGATGAATCATTTCACCTGCTGTTTGATGAATGAGTTCATTCAGTCGGTACCGTAATGTTTGTTATTTGTCTTTAACGTGACCATGGCCGCGGACCTCATGTTGTTACTTTTCTCAGCTCAGAAACTGTTGTTGTTGTTGTTCTGGGTTATGGAATGGATATCAATCAATATTTAGAGTGAGAGCTTGACACACAAAAGCCACGTGTGTATTCTCTTCCCCGAGACATTTTTAATCCTTTCTTCTTCACAGTTGGCCGAACACACAGCAGAGCTGCGCTGAAATTAATTGGAAATAATGGAACAACAAATTGAAGCCGAATAAACTGTTCAACGAGTGTGCACGTGCAAAAATCCCAGACTTTTGTCTCGGTAATATTTGAAATCAAACAAGGGACGTTGTCAGTGTTTTTTTCTTTTGACAACACACGGGGTAATGTATATAGCTGCATCGGTGGCATAGTTGGCTAATCGTGAGCTAATCGTAGTTGCATTCACTGAATCCATAGCTCGTGTGGAGAAAATGATGCTTTTAGAATGTAGTTCAGCAGCAGTACATCTCGCCCTAACGTACCATCCACTCTCACGGTCCACGTGTGTCAGATATATCAGCCGGGAAAATCCAGTCAAACATGTCGGCTCTCCTCAGACGCCATTGTGTTCTGCTTCTACCCGTGAAAGACTGAGAGTGGCTGCAGATGCGCCAGCGGCGTCTATACAGTATGTGTGTGTGTGTGTTTGGCGTGTGCATATCACGTGGAAATGAAAATTCACATGTGCAGCCAAGCTTCGAGTGATAAGGCCCAACTGCACAGCACAATTATGCATGATGATAGTGAAAGATCATTTTTGATATGTTGCTAAGTCGAATGTCATGTTCTACAGCACCCTCTGACTTTTTATGTATTTACCTCGTGCGTTGACCTCTTGGTGATCCTCTTGTACTGTAGTCCACAGCTCTCCAGGTTGCAATGGCTCTTTCAAGCCGTTCCCTGCGTATATTATATAACATTGTTGTCCAGTCAGCCGAAAGTTTGACCGACCCGTCTTGGGAATTCATTTTACTTTCAAGCATAATAGGTCAGCAGCATCCCGTTTTAAACAGTCCTTGTGAGTACGTTACTGCAGCGTCGGTAGATGAATATAGAAGGGGATACCTGTGAGTCATTGCGTATAAAGTCAAGTTTTATTTATATAGTCCAAAAATCACAAATTTGCCTCAAGGGGCTTTAGTCTGTGCAGCATGCGACACACTCTATCCTCAGACCACTGGGGCAAACAGTCTGTGTGGCTGCTGGTACATAAAAGATCCCCTCACGACTCAGAGCTGAGAATAGAACTCATTTTGTTAACAACTCCGTAAAGCTACAACAGCTGAGACATACAACTTCTGTAGTTCCTATAGGACCGTGCTTTTAACTTCCTAAAGTTTGCAGTGTTAAAGTGGAAATACACACTTACACACATAGGGATATTTGACTTTCGGGTGAAATTTATGCAAAACGTAAAAAGGTAAAAAGTTCATGCAACAGTGATATTATATCATGAAAGTAGGGCGTTTAATTAGGAGCATGCAATGATAATTTCTTCATTTATTGAAACAAAAACAGTGGTGGGTATACCACAACAAAACATTTTAATGACGCAGTAACTTGTCATGTGACCTTGACCTCGACTAGACGTCTCACGCTGTTCACAAGTCGACTTATTCCAACCTGCTGATCTGTGACACTCAGACTAGTACTTCACTACTCACAGAATGTCAGACTGTTTAAATTCCACTGTCATGATCTGTACAGCATCTCAGTCATGTGCATTCAGATGTTTAGAGAAGGTCAAATTAAAGGTCCAGTGTGTAGAATTTAGTTGCATCTAATGGTGTAATCGCTGCATTGCAATCTCTGACAATCTTTAAGTAACAAAAACAGAAATATTCTTATTTTCAGGTGATTATAGATGCATGAGATCATAGTTATGAATATTATATTCCATGTCCTTGGACCTTTAAGTTCATTGTAGCTGGACTTTTTGTGAGTAGTGTATATATGAGTATCTGCTCCATCATTGCCTGAATCCGTGCTCAGTGGATTATTAATGAAGCGGATCAGCATGGACGGAGTTACCAGGCAACACCTTTTGGTCGTCATCATGTCATCATCAGGGCTGGTTTACGTTTCCACCTGTCATGCGTGTAAACTGCTTTTCCCCTCGACTGTCGCCATCACCAGGTGTGTGTGTGTGTGTGTGTTTGCGAAGCAGCAGGACTGCTGTGTCTGTCCATGTTGTTGATATGATAATGACATCATCAATAAGGCATGTGGCTAAGAAACATCTGTCATCGTTTGTATGCTGATTGCAGGCCAGCCTTTCAGGGGGAATGACTTGCATCTGTCAGCCTCGACAGGCCATTTGTCTTCATTTTGTTTGTTTATCATCTGAGAGTCGAAGCTTGAAACGCCAGGTGAAGCAAAGACGCTTGTTGGGTAGTTGCACTGTGATCAAGCAGATCAGCGTTAGCTCCCCGTGCTCTGATATCTGGTTGCTTTAATGTTGTGTGACATGAGCTGTTAGCAGGTCCTGAATCTGTGCAATACAATCACAGCGTTCGACTCACACACAGCCCCATGCACACATATGTATGTATGCATGATGAACCAGGAGTTTCTTAATGGCACACACACACACTCTCTCTCACACACACACACACACACCGACTTATGTATGCGTGCACCAGTGCATGCTCCACTCATCAGTGTTGATTAGGATAATGCATTTATTGCGTGAAATTAGATTTGCAAGATTTTTTTAATGAAATGAAGCCCGAGGCAGGAGAAAGGTAGACAGCAGAGAAAAGCAGAAGTGAAGGGAGGAAGCAGACGTCTCCATCCACCCCACACACACACACACACACACACACACACACATATCACTCTCCCAGGTGTGTTTCTGTTCATAGCTGATGTGAAACTTGGGAGATCCCTGACCTGCTCATGAAATATCATTTTAAAACATTTATACTGTGCAGCAGAAACTGGTTGATTTCTGTTGTGCACTTTAGTGCCGCTGCTATTAATTCGATCGTACAGTCAAGTTTAAGCATGAATGTTGCATTGGTTACAGTCACCCCCTCCGACAGATGGAGGTAGCCCGTGCAAATGTGGGTTTGAAACTGGGAAAGATGACATACATTATTATATTATATACATTATATAAAGGTTGGATATTGGCCAGAAAACACAGACAGTCTGTTTATAGATGGAAAGTTAGGAGTGTAATGGACATAATTGAAGTTATAACGACGTCATGATGTTTACTTCCCTACAGCAGGAATCAGTCAGTTTCCAGTCGCAGAAAAAAAGCACAAAATATTCTTTTGGTTTTGGTTATAGTTCATTATGTTGTTCAATTAGGAGCACTGCATATCTACAGAACCTGTTTTTGAGCTTTGTTGTTGGATAATTAACAGGTGTGGAATGGCAGTGAGTCACACAGCATCTTTGAATAAACTATTAACGGAACTGAAGTGGTTGTCATTTTTTTACTCTTTTTCCTTCTTTAGATGAACCTACCATGTAACCTCAGCAGACAGCGTGCAGACCGTTCTAGGCATACAATGTGAAATGTCAAAGTGCCACCTAGAAACAGAGGAAGACAAATAAAATGGGCCAATAGCTGCATGTGATTTTGAAAAACGAGTTTGTCTATTGGGCGTTGTTGCCGCCCGTTATTCCACCTTCGTCTGTGGCGTCACAGGTCGTTGGGCTTTGTGATGGGAGAGACTGATGTCCCAGCTCCATCCAACAAATCATTCCTGTCCACAGAGCAATGTCTGCAGGACCAAGGGGAGGCGCAGGAGAAGGGGAAAGTGTTTATCCTGTGCCGGTAGATATCAACCAAATAGAAGAAGGTGTTTACCCCTAAGGGCAGAGATGATGATGATGATGATGATGATGATGATGATGGTGATGATGATGGTGATGGTGTGATGATAATGTGTGGTGATAAATTGTCAGTGGTGATAAATCTGTGTTTTTTTTAACACTAATTTTTTTTTGCATGTGTGTGTGTATCTGTGTGTGTGTGTGTGTGTGTGTGTGAAATGGAAATGTTTGGCAATCAAACAGGTCCTCAGGCCAGGTAGATGAGTCATGAGGAACACATTTGGGAAATGTGCACGTTTGGGAAATTGTGCAAGTTAAAAAAAAAAGCTCGGCAGAGAGCGAGAGAAGCTAAAAGCTTAGCTACCTTGTCTGTTTACATAATGCATGCAGACAAAGCGACATTTCAATCCTTTACACAGCGAGCGCCGAGACCTTTCACTCTGTCTTTTCGACATTTTCCTCTTTCTTTCAAAGTCTGGCAGATTCTTTGGAGCAGAGAGGACAAGGTGAAGCTGTGTCGGTGTATTTCTTTACGGGCTTACGGTCGTGTTTTGCCATTTGTCATGACCAGAAGATAGAAACATTAGAGACATTTTCTTGACCTGTAGGCAGCTACCACACACACAGTACTGCACAGATACCTGGAGTCACGTACTACACATAAGCAATAGTCTTGCGCGAAGTCTATTTTTGGAGTGAAGAGCTTGACTGATGAATAGAGCGGGTCAGTATATTAGCCGATATTAGGTTATTGCAGATATGACCTTGTTTGTCCACCAGAAAGCACTGACAAGTCTATAATATATCTGAAATATATACCCCTAGGGGGTCCGCAGAGGTACTGCAGGAGGTCCGCCAATTTTTGTCATAATAATTGACAATTTTCACCAAAATAATTTGTGAGAATTAAAAAAAATATAACAAAAATGATATTGAGTAAACTGCAAACATTAATATGCAATAATAAGCTGCTTTAAACTATTTTTAATAGACACATACAGGCTAATAACACAGTATATGAATAGGTTAATCTATCTATTATAGACCAGGTTTAAAATGTGATTACGAGAGGGTCTCTGTTCTGTTTGTCTCGTCCAAGGAGTCCTTGGAAAAATCCCCCCTTAAGGAGCAACTTGACCTTCACTGGTTTACTTTCTCACCTTGCTGTGGTGATGTAGAAGCGTACTCCAGGGTGTGTTCAGTACACCATGACATCATCACTGTGGGTGGTGAAACTGGTCCGGAGCCAGATGTTAAGAGTTTATTAAATAAATGTTGGACAAAATAATCTTACTTTGAAGGGCCACTTATTACTTTATACAAGAGTACAATATTCTTTTATTTAATCATTGTGCAACACAAGGTTGTACAGCTAAATGCAATCTGAAGTCCCTTTGTGCAACTCAAAACACACAAAACAGGAATTATAGAAATGGATAGATCAGTAATAAGCCATAAAAACAGACTCTTATTTACGGTGGAGTGCAGAGGATGAATTGAGAAGTTGTTACACAATTTGATTAACTCACTTTTTGCGATTTTTAAGAAAATAAAAGCACTGGGGAATGACTTAAGGCTGCACGAGAGATGAACGATACAAAGACTGATGATTTTCAGCATCTTACTGATAACGTTATTAAAATCTTTTGTTTCCTTTACCATAAGTTATCTGAATTTATCATCAGGACAGACGCTGACTTACTAAGATTAGGATTACCGATTGTAATATGTCAGATTTAACATGTTTGTAATGGTAAAATATCGTAAAATAACTAACCCATGATATGTTTTCACTGTTAGTTGTTTTTTCTTTCATTAGAACATCCAAAAGCAGCACAAAGTTCTGCTTTTCTACTATTTAAACGGACCAGAACATATCACACGGGCTTCTTTCTGATGATAAAAATCAACAAATTCAATGAATTCTCATCAAAAATGTGCGTGTGTTACGTGTTAACACGTAACAGTAAGATCTGCTATGTCACCTGTAATATCTATCGTAATATTTGACCATGCTCCTTGTAATTTCTCAAGGTGTTGTGATCAGATCCATTGTACTCTTTTCATGCGTGTACCCAGAGCAGCCTCTGGCCTTTGTTATCTTAGAGCCAGAGCCACAATGGCCTTCGGAAAGGATTTCCTCTGCACACACTCAAGGCTAATTGTTGTGGTAAATATTAGATTCCCAGATTATCTGACCACGTGAGCTTCGGTTAAAAGCTGCAGAAATGATAAAACGGGCTGCCGTGCTTCATAGCTCGTACCGTCTAACCATACTGCCATCTAGTGCGAAGTCTACACATGCAGAAAATCTGAATTGTGATTTGTTGTTATTCAAGGATTTATGGCTGTACCAGACAAATGGACATGTGTGTGTTCATAATTATGTGTCTCTTTGTGCCGTGGAGGTCTCCATTGGCATCAGTTGTGATATGATGGATGACTATTCTCTCAGATCGCCAATGTATTATCAGACTAACAGACTCGGGCGTGAGGGAGGTCTCACTACCAGATGAACATCCTTAAAAAAAAAACACCGTGGGGAGCTCCACAGTCCACAGACAGAGGGTGTGATGTGACACAGAGGTAATCAGATTGCTGCCCCCAGTGTGTCAGCCTTGTCAAAGTTGGCGTGGAGAGAAGCATGGCAGTGACAGTGTGTGGTTGTGTGTTGAGTTGCGTCTATCTTCTTGTTCCATATTTGTCAGAGTATGATCTGGCACTGGCTGTTAGAGATCAAACAGGCGGAGAAGGAGGCGGGTGAGTGACAGTGAAGAGATAAACACATAGGAGGAGGCGAGGTAGAGGAAGAGGAGAGGGAAGAGAGGATGTTTGCTTTGGGTATAAATGAGGTTTAGGATATAAGTACTGTTCCACAGCTGTGACAGGAACATACAGTGTCACCGTGGCAACGACAACAGGAGAAGTGCTCTTCGCTGTCCAAATAGCACCTGAGTGTTCTCGCTATTGATTTGTGCATGCGTGTACAGACGGAGCGGCGTGTTTGCACGCGTGCATTCTGTTTGTATCTCACTCAGCATCGAACGTACATTTTGTTAAGGAGAATCTAGTTTGATCAAATGCTTTATGGAGTGATTGTATTATGGCTTCCCACCAAGAATTTCATTATTTATGAATTAAACTAAAAGCCTGTCCTCCATTTGCGTGACTCAATGGACCGCGGACTTATTTAGGGATTTAGTGCAGGAGGGAAAAAAAAGGCGACGAAGACGTGGGGAGCAGAGAAGAGAGGAGCGTACCCCCTTGGAGAATCCCAACACAATGTGTTGTTATCTTTTTGAATGTCACCTTCAGTTTTCCAAGGGAAGACACTCCAGGCCCTGTGCCTCTGCCATGTTCTGAAGCAGCATGCATGCACACACACACACAGGCACATTACCTGTGTTAAAACAATTTTTAATTATTTGTTTGTATAGTTTGCATCTTTGCACTTGGCTGCAATCGCTTCATTTATTTTCGCTCTAAATTTTATGTAAACTCACCCCGTTCAGTCTAACATTACTGCAAACACATGTTTGGCTAAAATGGAGGCTTGAAATGTTTAGCAGAACATTTAACAGCATTTGGACAAAATGTGGCTCGCAGATTTTGTGTTTTATTGGATGTTACTGACAGAACAGTGACGACAAGGCACGATTAAATGTTGTTGACTAGCTCTGTTCATAGTAAATATCCACACAGATGTGATATATGCGGACCGAGAGGATGACAGATTTAGCATTTTAGCCTTTATTGATAGTGTGCAGTGAGGACAGGCAGGGAACATGGGAAAAGAGATGTGTTTACAGCCAGGGATCACAACACAAGACCCGAACCCAAAGGCACACAGATGAACGCTATGTAGTCTGAAATATCGAGGCACTGGTATTAATGGTATCCGCAGTTCTGTGAGGTAGCTATTAGAGGTTTACAGGCCTTGTGGCTTTTACAGCAGCTCCACAGCATGGCTCATTACCCAGCTAATGAAAGGAGAGAGTGACCCTGCTAACTCGCTCTCAGCTCTTCCACCCTTGGGTATTACAGCTGGACTGGCCCAAGGCCTGGGGAACCCAACCACGACTGCAAGTGTGGCGTGCAAATAGGTTAGTGTGTATGACAGGGACTCCACACGTTTGGAGTTTGCAATGAACTCTGTTTTTCTTCCGCTGTGCCGTTAAGTAACTACCATGTGGGACGATGGATCACACAGAAAGTAAAGCTGTGTTGTATTATTACCAAAAATGTGCAGCCTGCGATCACATTCTTACACATGCACAGCTGTTGTTGTCTGGTGTTGTCGGTGAATGGCAGGCCTTGATGTCTGAATGGTAAAAATGCAGATGACTGTGCGTGCACCCTCCCACGGGCACTCGGTGTGTGTGTGTGGGCAGGGTGAGTTTTGAAGACAACTGTTCAACAGTTTCCCATTGTTCCATTGGCTATTCTCACAGATATTAATACTTTATATATGTATATATGCATACCTCAGAGGCACTTTTTGCTAGATAGAGTGTAGGAATTACACAGATTATTCGCAGACCTATCAGAGTCAACAACTAGTGCTTTATATGAAGGTCGATTGTAAAATACTAAAAGTACTGAATCAGTGATCAGTCGTTTCCTCACAGTTGCGGACTATACGGTTAGTATTCAACCTTTTGCTGCTCTTCCAATTGGAGTCTTCCATTTTATAATAATAATTTTACGGTTGCGGATTATCGAACAGATCAGGGTCCAACCTCCAGATGTGCTAAACGTAGTTGTCATCATGCTATCAGCATGGAGCTGCCTTGAAGGGAACTTAGCTGGTCCTGCAGCTGTCACGACAGCTTGAGTATCTGGTATGTGATCATACTTATTATATGTAAGTAATGGACATTATGCACCGTCCTTGTTGCTTATTTTAAATGCTTCCCCTCCCAGCTGTTTTTAGATTCTTCTTCTGGGGCCATTTTGATGCTGACTTCTTTATCTTCCCGTCCGTGCTCCCACTGAACTATGACTATGACTGAATTGGGTCTAATGATAATGGTCAGCATTAGGCTTTCTTCATCTCTTCAGCGTTGGTCAGGAAAAGCTGTGGAAATCCCGAACAGAAAGCTCCCTCCAGCTCAGCCGAGCCTGAAATTGGTTTGAATGGAGGGGGGAAGCAGTGGCAGGTCACCTGAATGGGTCTCAAGGCAAAACACATTAGTCTCGGCTCCATTGTTACACCACAATACACTAAATCTCATCTTTGGCAAGCGAAGCGGTAGTTTTGATTTATCAACCATTCACTGTGACAGAAAGACTAACACAGTGGCATTTTTACACACACACACACACACACACACACACACACACACACAGTGCTTATCCTTTGGACTAACTGACTTTTTTTGGACACTTTAGGGCAGCAGATACGCAATGTAAACCCAACACTTATATCACCTTATAGTTGATAAATGCTCCACTATGTTCACTAGCTTTGTCATTTGTTGCTAGGCAGATATCATACAGTGTTTTTTTTTTTTTTTTTGCTGCAGAACGGTAAAACCAAAACAACGAGCTGAAAGACGCTTAGATGTCCCGTAACGGATTATCACGACGAGCGATATCTTTCACATACAAATACGTCACGTCCATTATCAATACAGAAATATTGATTACACTGACAGAAATAAATATGCCGAGTGCATTTAAATACATACAGTATATTGTTCATGTGTGCACTTGTGATTCCTCTTCTGTGATACAGTAAACCAATAATCAGCGGAGAATAGATTTTGCTGGTAATTGCTCTGTTCCTGAGCTCTTGCGTGCTTTATTGATGCTGTGTATTGACCAGACGGAGGGCCCGGTGTGTTAGCGCGTACAGTTAACAGTGACGCATGGCAACTTACGAGTGCACCTATTCACCAGGTAGACCTTTTTCTTGAGCAAAGCCTCACGTGGCAGCAGTATTTAAGGAAAATATGTATCTATGTTACTGCAGCTGACAGACACTTCTTCTTCTTCTTCTTCTTCTTCTTCTTCTTCTTCTTCTTCTTCTTCTTCTTCTTCTTCTTCTTCTTCTTCTTCTTCTTCTTCTTCTTCTTCTTCTTCTTAAATTGACTGCCTGGACATTATTTCCTATAAGGCCACTTCACCAAAGAAAATAATCTAAATGGTCCATGCTAGAGTGAATTCTGATTTGTTCTGTTCCCCGGGTAAATTGAAATTAAGTTCAGTACATCCGTGGGTTATTTATTTCCACAGTAGGGTCCCCAGACGCAGCATATATAAATAAATAAAGAGATAAACTGAAGTACATGAATAAAGGTGCATCACTCACACTACACCAGTCTATTCATGAGAAAAGATTTCAATAGCATTTTTTTTTTTGAATGTCTGTTCCTCTCCCTGCAGCTTTCTTTTTCCTCTGTTGGAAAAACAGAAAGGAAGGAAGAGTGAAAGGCCGGTGAGGGAACTGACTCTGAAGTCTTCGTCTTCTTATATAAAGAGGTGTGGATAGATGCTCGCTTTGATGGAGAACAACACATTCTTTTGAGGAGTGGAGAAAAAAAGGAGATGAACGCAGAGAGCAGCAAAGGACAGTACACAGCACAGAAAGTTTTCTGCTCTAATAGGATCCTGCTGCACATGAGGGTGTAAGGGAGCCTCAGCTAAACTGTACATCTCGCTGAGTTGGCCCAATTGATTAGGACCTTTGGGAACAGTATGGTCCATATTAATTCTGCACTGTGTGTGTATGTGTGCATGCTTGTTTGTGAATTTTTAGTTTGTGTGTGTATGTGTGTGTGTGTGTGTGTGTGTGTTTTTCAGCAGCCAAATGTACAGGTAGTATTTGAGATGACTGCAGCACTTTCTACAAGTTTCACCCAGAGAACTGCAGCGCTAGAGAGAAGCTCAACATTTTTGCGCAACACATTTTTATTTTCAGTTTAATGCTGCTGAAGCGGATATAGTATAAAGACGTGTTTTTGTTTGTTGCTTTAAGCCATATTAATAAGAACTTTATAATAATACCTTTATTTATATAGCACCTTTAAAACAGAGTTTTACAGAGCAGCGGACCCAACACAGGCCACACAGGATAAGATCCTGTGACACTGCATGTTGACAGATTCCAAGATAATAAAAGAAATGATAAAAGGATAATCAATAAACATAGAAGATTAATAGATGAAACGATACAAATAAAAGAAATAAAAGATAAAAATAGACGACATCACAAAAAGGCAAGTCTGTTTTTAGAAGTGATTTAAAAGAATTCACTGATTCGGCGAGCCTTATCTCCTCGGGCAGGTCGGTCCAGAGTCGGAGGGCCCTGATCGAAAAGGCGCGATCACCTCTGCCGCATCTAGGCGAGTTGGCTCATAGGGGGTTAGCATGCAAGCGATATATTTAGGTGCCAGACCCCCGACGGGCTTTAAAAGCGATCAATAAAACCTTAAAATCAATCCCAAAAACGCACAGGAGGTCGATGGAGGGAAGCTAAAATTGGCGAGATGTGATGTCGTCTGTTAAAAGCGGTTAAGAGGCCGAGCTGCTTTTTGTTGACACCAGAGAGAAGTGAGTGAGTTACAATAGTCCAGATTTGAGAAAATGAAGGTATGGATTATTTTTTCTAGGTGGGATTGTGAGAGCATGGGTTTGACTCTTGATTGTAGAAAGCACACCTGGACAAGTTTATTGACACGCGGTTGAAAGGTGCGGTGGGAATCAAACAGAACACTTAGGTTTCTGGCAGATGGCTTGATATTAGGTGACCAAGGGTATTGTCTGCAGGGAAGGAGGAATGTGATGGGGTGAACAGTAAGACCTCAGTTTTGGAATCGTTTAGTATTAGATTATTAGATCCAGGATCCACTTATCTGTTTGTAATCACCCTGTAAGGTTTGTTTCACGCTTGTTTTTACATGCATTTCCTTCTGTCTGCTTCTCTTTTGCTTGTTTTAGTCTCATGCTCTTCCTCCTTCTGTCTCTGCATCTTCCCATCCTGCGTCTATCTTGAACATAGACAGAAAGCCTAGGCAAGCAAATGCCGGCGCACAATTCCGTCTTCACAGCACGCCACTCACCGCTCACCCACTCAGGGTAAAAAAGAAGCTCCCACATTTTAGTCGCCTAGAAAAAGAAAATGGATAGACAGATTTCCATTCCCTCCTTTGTCAGGTCCCTCCTTCCCACCAGGCTGTTATCCCTCAAATACGAGGGGGCTGTTCCAGTCATTCAGGCGCTCGCATTCGAGACAAGCGCAGACAGAAAAATACCAATGCACACGAGCGGCCGTGAAGAGACGTTTGAATTGGTAGACAGACAGAAAAAAAAAAATGGCGTGAGTGACAGAGAAACATTCACCGAGCCCGGTCAATATGTTTCACAGAACGATAAGCTGCCATTCACCATTGCTCCAAATGCAGTTCACTTCCAGGCCTAATCTGCAGTGAATCAGGGGTTATCTCCAGACACCCAGACAGAGAATACCTGCAAGGGACTTTCAATCAGCGCGCCCCCATATGTAATTAAATGGAAATAATTGGTTTCATTCCCTTTGTCATCTTTTTATTTCGCCAGCCTGCGCCGCAGTGCTCAAGGCCTGCACACGCGCGCATGATTCGAACTGTCGCTACATTTTCTTTTCTCCATTAGCCACTCCAAAGTAATCTTTCCTTTTTCTTTTGTTGCCTTCTCCATTCTTTTCTAAACGTAAGTAGGATCTCATCCTAAATGTGGTTGTCTCGTACTGTATGTGGTGTGTGTGTGTGTGTGTGTCGTAGGTAAGTGTGTTGCTGCCATCATCAGGCAGAGACGTAAAGCTGCACTCTGCGTTTCACAGTTTTCTCTTGCAGTGCCAGGCTTAGTCTCGTGCTTTTTCCTCCATAAACACCGAGGATAACTTCAAAATCCCTCAACTTTCCACACCCAGACTACAAAAAGTCTGTCCTCTCTTTCCTTTTTGTATTTTAATCCCTCTCTTCTTCATTCTCATCACGTGGCTGACTTTTCCCTTTTTTACTGTATCATGTCTCGCTCCTCTGTTCTGTTTCCTGAACCAGTTCTCTTGCTTCCTTCCTTCCTTCCTTCCTTCCTTCCTTTAGCTCAAGCAAAGTGAAGCCAACGCTGACACCAAAGAGAAGCTCCCCCTACGACTCAGGATCTTCGAGAAGTTCCCCAACAGACCTCAGATGGTGAAGATCTCCAAGCTCCCGTCCGACTTCACCGTGCCCAGGATCAGGTACATGTTCACAGGAAGACTGTGCCTGTGTGGATCCGTATATCTGTTTTGCTTGTTGCAGTATAACATATTAGAGTAATCTCCAGCTATTTTAATATGAGCAGTTGAATTGCTGTTCTAAAAAAAGGCTATCTAGTCAAGTATTAAGCACCATTTTATGTTACAAGCACCGGTAAGAGTCAGCGTTTGGCATCAAGGGAAAAAGAACTGGGTCACTAAAATGAGCGTTATCTACTATATCCAAACAGAAAATGTATTATTGAGAAATGAGTTCCATTTTATTGTGAAAGTACCAACACAGGAAGCACTAAAGACGTAAAACCTTCTAATGCTGCCACCGTTTTCCAGACTTTTTCTTCAGTGCTCACATGAACGATTTCAGACCTTTTGTATCAAACGCAGTGTTCAGCGGGAGAGCACTTTTTACCCGGAGTTAAACTGTATCCAACACAGTGGACCTCATTATCAATTTTATCATTTAGTTGCTGATTACTGCACAGCTGGGTCCCCAGAAATCTTCTTCTGCAAGCCCATCTGCTGGGCTGCTGCAGCAAGTTTCCACAGATTCATATTTCACAGCTGAATTTTCACCGAGACGGTTTGGCGTTGTGATTGTTTCTTCTATTTTTAAGCATGCGGATTTGTTCTGCAGGAAACCATACGTTACAACTCATCTTTGTGTGTGTGTGTGTATTCTAGAGAGAGTTTTATGAAGCAGTTCATTGATCGTCAGCAGCAGGACACCAGTTGTTTGTTCCGGCGTCTCCCCTCTGCTTCATCCTCCTCTTGTGACCACTCCAAACGCTCAGCCATCGAAGACAACAAGTATATCGACCAAAAGGTACTTCGGCACACTCGTTCTCTGACGCGTTAACTCGCATTTCCATGGCAAACCACAGTACAGTCACACAGTGTGTGGTGTGTGTGGTGTGCTTTTACTTGTTTGCACTAAATTTAACAAACTAACTGCCAACTAATAGACTTTCACTATCGGCTCTCAGCTTCGCAGGTCAATATTTAGTATCCGAGCTCGTAACCTCCTGGAAAAAGAAACTACAATCAATAAAATCTTGCGGTAAGACACATCTGCATCCAGTAAGCATGTTTTTTTTTGTGTTTATTTGCAGTTTAAGCCGAGCTAAATTCGTCAGATTTCTCTTGTTGTTTCAACATTTCAGTGTCTGTGTTTCAGTGTGTGTTTACGTTCATCGAAATACTGCTGAAACAACATGCTCGTCCCATCATATCCGATGTTTTCCAACAAAATCTAACCCCAGTTTAACCCACGCCAAGACGCCTATGAGCGACTCCATCCTCGAAGACCCCAGCTGGATGGGTTTAGTGTGCATCATTCACAGTCATGAAATACTCTTTGTGTGGGTGAAATAATGTGTGTCCACGCTGTAACAGCGCTCTGGTATTGTTAATGCTTTGCGATCTCTGTCACACACACACACACACACACACAGACCCACTTCAGACTCATTCACTGTCGTGGTGAAGTAAATGGATAATTTGCTGTTCAGCATGGCAGAGCTGGCACTAAGTGTAGATTAGCTCTCCTGCACCATGTCCAATCTGCCCCTCTCTCATCCCCCTCCCTCCCTCCAATCAGTCTGAAAGATAGACAGCGAATCAGTAGTCATAACACGTTCTGTCTGGCCTGCCATCTTCCACACACACACACACACACACAAACGCACAATTAGGCTCACAGTCGCACCAACGCAGGCAAACATACACACAGCATACGCGGCCACTCATGCATACTCACTGCCAATAAACAAGTAATGGCTCCGAGTCTCTGTAAATGATTAAAGTACACACACTGCTGGTGCCCACAGTGTCATTAGCTCTGTTCTGGTACATGACTCTGCTGTTAGCCAGAACAGACAGTGATGCCCAGAGTCGCACACACACACACACACACACACATTGACCAATGGAATGATTCAAGCTACGTATGGACCCAGAATGACTAAAGCCTCATATACTATAGCTTGTTTGGGCAGGAAGATGGCTTGCCAGCTGGTGAGCACACGCTCTGATTCTTTATATTGATCACGAGGAGAGGAAAATACATTTTTGTGTTTGTGTTTTCTCAGGGCTTGTACCAGACAGCGTATGCTGAGCGGATCCTTTGAAGGCCAGCCAGCCAAAGAACGCTCCATACTCAGTGTCCAGCATCATATACGGCAGGAGCGCAGGTCTGACAGCGCACACACACACACATATATACACATATACAAATGCAACCAAGTGCAATCTTACATACCTGCACAGTATTATGTGATACCTGTAAGGTGTTTGCATCTACAGGTCTCTGAGACATGGCTCCACTAGTCAGAGGATTAGCCGAGGGAAGTCGCTGGAGACGCTAACCCAGGATGTGAGCCCATATACACAAACACTGACATGTTGTACTGGAATTTTTTTTCAAAAAACGTGTTTTATGACTTCATTTTGTCCTCTCTTTCCCCAGCACTCCAGCACAGTTCGCTATCGCAATGCACAGAGAGAGGACAGTGAGATCAAGATGATCCAAGAGAAGAAAGAGCAAGCTGAAATGAAAAGGTATTCACACACACACACACATTCACCCGGTGTCAGCCTGACAAACAACGTTTTATGTTGTAACATTCGGTCCTCGCTGCAGTCATTGAAACTGTGTTTGTCCTCCCGTCTCCGTGCAGAAAAGTCCAGGAGGAGGAACTGAGAGAAAATCATCCTTACTTCGACAAGCCGCTCTTCATCGTGGGACGGGAGCACCGCTTCAGGAACTTTTGCAGGATGATCGTCCGAGCTCGCTTCAACGCGTAAGATTATATCTGGATGTCGTCTGTGTGGACATAAAGTTTCTAAAGGCGGTCGCAAATTGGACTTCAGCATCAGTAAACTCCACAAAAAGCATCTATGTTTACACACCTGACTGTGATTTCTTTATACCAATGTTTAATCTGCAGCATGTGAGCAGTGAGGTTGAGGTTGTGACTCTGACGCTGACAATTTATTTTCTTTGTATGAATTCATGTCTAGATCCAAAACTGACCCCATAACCGGAGCAGTGAAGAACACCAAATACCACCAGCTGTAGTAAGTGTGATGAATTATTAATTCCTCCACTCTGTATTGATCTCTTCGTTCTACGACGGTGGAATACTTATTAATTCTGTAGCTTAATTGCCTGCCTATTGTGCTCCCCACCTCCTCCCAAAAAAAAAAAAAACTGTGGTAAGGAATGACAATCTCGAAGTGAAGAGCTGTGAAGTAGATTTCACCCATTATGCAACCTGATTGTAATTCAGCTGCGCACACAGTCTGATTATTAAAGTAAGAGGCAGTCCTTTGTGTCAGATACTGCTGGTGCCGGGGGATTTTTACTGACTACCTGCTGTAGAACAGATTGCTCTTGCTCACACACACATATACACACCACAAAGATTTATTCGTTCTCGCTCTCTGATACCTCTCTTCTCTTTTTTCTCTTAAATTATCCTCGAGCATTTGCTGGTTTGCAAACCAAATAGCTTTCTTTGACCTACTTATGCCAAATTTCTCTGCGTAAATACTAAAAACAACTCTAACTATGTCAATGCGTGTGTCCCTGCAGTGATCTTCTGGGCCTCGTCACCTATTTGGACTGGGTTATGATTGTAGTAACCATCTGCTCCTGTATCTCCATGATGTTCGAATCACCCTTCACCAGGGTCATGCACGTCCCCACGCTGCAGGTATTAAAAGCAGATGGATCGATTGCCTCGGACGAACAAAGCGCGGCGTGCGTGTGCGATTGGACAGATGCCGTTATAACACCCGTGTGCCCTCTGTTTCAGATCGGGGAGTACGTTTTTGTGATCTTCATGAGCATCGAGCTCAATCTGAAGATCATGGCCGACGGCCTGTTCTTCACGCCCACGGCCGTCATCAGAGACTTCGGAGGGGTCATGGACATTTTCATCTATCTTGTAAGAAATTTCATCTAATCTAAATCTAATAAAGGCACTAATAAAGACTAGACAAAGTACTTGAGGGTAGACCAGTCACATGTCGCTTGTCTTAGTCGAATAAAAGCCAATGCGTGTAAATAACTTCCATTTTTGTGACCTCAGTGTCATTATTTCACATTTTAAATGACTCAATTTCTTATGTGCATCCCATTTGCATGTATATTATGCAAAAGGCTGGTTTAGTCTGTAGTGCTGCAGTAGAATATGTCTGTGTCGGGTTGGTTGTGAAGGGAATGAGACATTTACTGTACAGGGTTGTTGACATGGTGGTGAACACTCTGCAACTGTACGATCTGTAGGATGCTCTCACCACCACTAACCGCTCATCGCTGCCTCTCGTAGGTGAGTCTGATCTTTCTGTGCTGGCTGCCTCCTGACGTCCCTCCTGAGTCTGGGGCTCAGCTGCTGATGATGCTGCGCTGCCTGCGTCCGCTCAGGATCTTCAAGCTGGTACCCCAGATGAGGAAGGTGGTGCGGGAGGTTCTCAAAGGATTCAAGGAGATCTTCCTGGTTAGTGGTTATAAATTTTCCACTTGCGGGCGGTAGAATTAGCACAACCGTTTCCAAAGAGGGATGTGTATTAATTAGAAAAAAACAGTTCATGTTAAATCAAGCTATGGTTTCCTTAACTGGCAGGTAGTTGTTTGTTTAGGTTTCAAGTCAGTGCATTATATCATTGAACTTAATTTGCTTAATTAGTATTCATGATTTATTGTACATGGCTTAAAACATGCACAGTTGCAACCAGGATTTGTACACTGATGCATCATATTCACCTTTATCGGATTGTGCTCTTGTTGTTATTACATTCTTGGCCATTTCTGGGCATTGCTTACTTTTTGCTTTGCCCACTAAGGATTTTATTATATTATCACAAGCTTGCAATACTTACTGATTCTCTCTGAGTCTGATTTTCCCAGCTGAGGTCTCTACCACCACAGCTGTCTGACATCCTTAGCCTGCTCTCTAAATCTCAGCAGTTTGGATTATGTTGTGGTGTCTGCCTTAAACTCTTGATTGATTCCCCCGCAGGTTTCCATTCTGCTCCTCACGCTAATGCTGGTGTTCGCAAGCTTCGGAGTTCAGCTGTTTGCCGGAAAGCTTGCCAAATGCAACGACCCCCACATCCTTAAACGGGTACAGAAGGAAACATAATCTCCCTCACTAAACCACCCCCTTCCCATTCCACGCTCCTCGCAGCGAAGCACGAGTACAAGAGGTTTCCTCGGTCAAATCAGTAATCCGGTGTTTTAGCTTCGGTCATTATATATTCATTCAGTCATATATGTAATCTTTTATTATAGGAAACGTTTTACAGGTGGTTTCACAGTATAGTGCTCAAATATGTGCTCTAAGGAGAGTCTCAGCTTCTGACAATTTGGGTCTAATCTTTGTAATTTTCGATATTGTTCCTAATGATAAATGACATCATTGGACTCAAGTTAACTGGTGTGAACTGGGAATGCACTGATTATGTAATCATGCATTAAGATCGTGCATTAACCCACTGAATATCAGTAAGGAGAAAGTGTTGTGACTGCATTATGCAGAAATAAGTTATTATTAGTGTCATATTCTCTGTTTGTTCTCATTGTTCTCTCTCATTCTGGCAAGCATACAGCATAATAAATCTCTTCCCTAACATCTTTTTCTCTCTTGCTTCTGGTCGCTTCCCTATATTTTTGGCTGCAGGACGATTGTCACGGCATATTCCGAATTAATGTCAGCGTTTCCAAAAACCTCAACCTGAAACTGAAGACTGGGGAGAAGAAACCTGGTTTCTGGGTACCAAGAGTCTGGTACAGCTGCTTGTTTTTTTTGTTTGTTACTGATTGATTTAGGATTTTTTTCTACAGGCAAAGATTGATGTATCCAATCTTTTCTCCCTCAGGGCCAACCCTCGTAATTTTAACTTTGACAATGTGGGAAATGCCATGTTGGCTCTGTTCGAAGTGCTTTCACTCAAAGGCTGGGTGGAGGTCCGGGATGTCATCATTCACCGCGTTGGACCGGTACTGAACCTCACTATACCTTACCTCACCTTATGTTACCTTTTTTTCTACATTATAAGAACACCGTAACAGTTTAAACACCTCTGTGCCTGCAGATCCATGGCATCTACATCCATGTTTTTGTGTTTCTGGGATGCATGATTGGACTGACTTTGTTCGTAGGCGTCGTCATTGCAAACTTCAACGAGAACAAGGTGAGAGCTGCACGTACAGTCCTGTACTTTATGTTGGCAATCAAGAGACTGGATCACCTCCAGGATTCAAATATGTTGTGTCTCCCACCATCAGGGCACCGCTCTCCTAACAGTAGACCAGAGGAGGTGGGAAGATCTGAAGAGTCGACTGAAGATAGCCCAGCCTCTCCACCTTCCCCCTCGCCCAGGTGCTCACACACACACACACACACACAAGAAAAACACGTACACCAAATGCTTTGATGAAAGACTATCAAGCACAACATTATGAAAGTCACGTCTTTGCCCCATTCCCTGATTGATCATGCGGTGTGTGCCGGTGCATTGTTAAGTAGCACCTGCGAGATTAATCCATATTTAATAGTCCTTGTTTTTCATTGAGGATTGATCTCTGGAGGGATTCATCATGACAAGTGATGACTAGCAGCGGTAATGAAAAAGCTGAATAGAAGGACAGATAACGCAAATGGCTCATACACTGAATCATGCATCTCACAGACTTCTACGGGAAATGAATTCACGCGATTGATCAACTTTTCACACCTCGGTTGAAGTAAGCCACCAGCTTTAAATGCGCTTTCATGGACGAGCAGTAACCAAATGAATGTCGAGTTCAAACACGAGCAATCGCTGTATTGCCATCGATCACATTTCAACATGGGAGCGCCATGCATTAACACTGTTGCTCTTCCTCCTGTGATTAGAGTCGTGAGACTAGTTGAAATGCCTCAGAGGCAGTGTGGGAAATCGGCTGTTAGTACAGTGGAGGCTGAGAACTAACGGAAAATCAATGGCTTCAGTTTTTAGTAAGCAGCGCCGCTGACACCAACCTGACTTTGATCCGTGTCCAAAGGCCCTCGGCTCTGGCGCCACTCGCTCGCTCGCTCACTCACTACTGGCAGATCATTACAGCGCTGAGCTGGCCTTTACTCACACGCTCCTACTCAAAGTACTTGCAAAAATCGTCTCTGTGGTTAGCAGTCATATGTAATCAGAGAGCCTGCCGCTGGATGCACCGCAGTTAAATTTCAGTTTCATGTTCATTAACTGCCCGCTTTGAAGAGGACGCTGTGAACAGTTGTAATAAAAATCTGCAACAAGTTTCTCTTCGAATGAGGATTTGTCGTGACAAGGGTGGAAGATTGCGACGTTCTTCAAATTTAAAGCTAGAATACTGACACTTGGAACAAGAATGTAAAATGTAAACGCATTTTGGAGTCAGTCAGGTGCAGAATATAGTATCCTCAGGTAGAGTTAGGGTGGACGTCATCAATGGTCAGTCACATCAGCCCCTCTCAACCTTTTTAAATAAAGATAAGTTCAATGTATGCATGTATGTATGTATTGAAATCCAGTAATTTAACGGTAACATCAAAATTCACAAAATCTAAGGCACATTTGTCCTTTTCCAGTTTTTTTTTAACCCTCAAATGCATCTAAATACATAAATGTGTGTAAAACCTGCTTCACAATTATCACACTGATAAGAACACCAAAGCAGTCCATGAGCGCCATCTGCAGGACAGTGAGGGATACTACCACAGATTCAAGCATCAGCTGACTTCTGAAGACCACCGCTGCTACAGCCGGTTCACACGTTCACAGATTTGATCACTGACTTGATCAGAGAGCGGCACTGTATGACTGAGAGTCACAGTTCTAGATGTGCAGGTATCAGTAAGTCTCTGGTCTTCTATCTGCCTGACAGAAAACGGGGGCTTCCGGGCCAAGATGTATGACATTACTCAGCATCCCTTCTTCAAACGGGGCATTGCCGTGCTGGTGTTGGCACAGTCAGTGCTGCTCTCGGTTAAGGTAAGGTCTCATATCGCCGTGCATCTTGTCATTTAATGTTTGCGTATAATAAACACAATACTCACACACTGACACGTGTGAATCTGCCTTTCTTCAGTGGGACGTGGGTGACGCTCAAGTAACGTTTCCTCTTGCCACCATTTCAGTCGTCTTCACTTTTATATTTGTACTGGAGGTGAGCCTGTTATCCTGTCTACAGTTTCAAGGCTTTACTTTGATCGCCCCCTTCTGGGTGTAGACGTCTGTCTGATGTTAACTTGATGGTGTCGTTACCCAGGTGACCATGAAGCTGATAGCCATGTCTCCAGCGGGTTACTGGCAGAGCAGGCGGAATCGCTATGACCTGTTGGTCACGTCGCTGGGCGTCATCTGGATAGTCTTACACTTTGCCTTACTGGTTAGACAAATTAATATCACTTTTTAGAAATTCTATTTAAGTCAATGTAGAAAAATAACTATAATTTCCCCCTCTAGAATGCATATACCTACATGATGGGCACCTGTGTGATCGTCTTTAGATTCTTTACAATATGTGGGAAGCATGTGAGTATATTTTGTCATGGGAGAACACACTCATTTTAGCGTATTTTGACAAAAAAAACAACTTCTGAGTCTGTGTGTGTGTGGTGAATAAAGGTGACTCTGAAGATGCTGCTGCTGACTGTGGTTGTCAGCATGTACAAGAGCTTCTTCATCATCGTGGGCATGTTCCTCCTTCTCCTCTGCTACGCGTTTGCGGGCGTTGTTCTCTTTGGAACTGTCAAATACGGAGAGAACATCAACCGGTAAGGATTCTGTCGTGTGTTTATTGACCAGCCGCTGTCCTTTGTTACGCTGCTTGTTGTCCCCACTGCAGGTTGCATGCAGTAGATACAGTAAATTGTATCTTTATAGAGTCGTCTGTGTGTCTCCCCCAATCGCAGGCATGCCAACTTCTCCACAGCGGGAAAGGCTATCACTGTTCTCTTCCGCATTGTCACAGGGGAAGATTGGAATAAAATCATGCATGACTGCATGGTAAGACGGGCTGCAGGTCCAACACACATCGCTACAGACAAAAGAACACACCTTCTCCTCCCAATATGGAAAAATACTGCATACTGTTTACTCTATATTTTGTGTTGAAAAGGTCATTTCACCTCAATTTTCTGCTGCCACCCCAATACAGTGGAGGTGAATGGATGAATTTTTTGTTTGTGGTGCACGCAGAAAAATTACTTCAGTTGTTCATTTAACTTTTGGATACTCAGACTTCACTGTCAGCAGTTCTTAGTGGAACTACGTTCTAACAAAGAATTAGCCCCAATGAAAAATGCTGACATGGCTATCTGCATTGGTAGATATCATTATGTAAATAAGAAAATGTTACATCTTAGGGAGCTTTTGCTGTGTTTTAGTGCCCCATATGTTGATGCAAATTATGCTTTTTTTTTTGCTGCCCTTAGGTGCAGGCCCCTTTCTGCACCCCAGACAAGCATCGCTACTGGGAAACTGACTGTGGCAACTACGCTGGAGCGCTTATCTACTTCTGCTCCTTCTATGTCATCATAGCCTACATCATGCTCAACCTGCTCGTAGGTCAGTATGTGTGGGTGTGCTTGTCTTAATTACATTCTGGGGACCACATCTCGCTCACGCAGTCACATTACGGGGACTCGCCTTCAATATGGGGACTTTAATTACAGTTCGGGTGTCAATGCAGCGTCCCAAGCGACAAACACAAGTCTGGCAACAGCAAGGCCTCTGTTTCATTTTCTGCCTCATGTTGTGCAAGACTGCAGATCTCATAAAGCACACTTGCATGTAGTTTTGTCGTCTCTCCAAAGGGACAACAAAGAGCTTCTCCGCAGATGACAGTTGAGTTTAATACAGCTTATTATAGGCACAATGATCAAACCGCTTCATGCAGAAAATATTATTTATTTCTCATGTCAGAGTCTGGCATAAAAGAAGAGGGGGAGAGGCAGAATGACATGACAGAAATAAAAGGAAAAGAGTTACACAGAGTAGAATCAAAATGAGCGTGATTATTAGACAGGAACCAAACCATCTCTCTACATCTTTCTCACTGTAATCTGCAGTGTGTATTCTCTCGTTTTGTGGCCTGCGTCTGTATCGTATCGGTTGTAATTTCATCTGGATACTTAATATGATATGAGAGCCACCGTTGATCACACATACAATCACAAATGATCACAAATACACTCAGTGGGGCTGTCTTCTTGCTTGAACTCTTGATATGAGATTCATCACTATAATAATCTTGGTTTCTCTCAATCCATTATCGTGACACGATTGATTCAGGCTCCCAGAAGCCTGGGCTTGTTAACTCATGGCCTCATAAAATAAATAGATATTCAGAGCCGACTGATGCATCCTAAAATGAATATTGTTCTTATGGAGTATTTTTAATCTGTGAGTATTGACATGTCTTGCTATTGCTGCAGCCATCATCGTGGAGAACTTCTCTCTGTTCTACTCCACCGAGGAGGACCAGCTGTTGAGCTATAATGACCTGAGGCACTTCCAAATCATCTGGAACATGGTGGATGACAAACGGGAGGTGAGAAATTAGCGATAGGAGAGAGGGACGAGGACACAGCAGAGGGCAGAGGATGACGATCATATGGCTGTGAGCAAAGGATAATATAGGGAAGATAAAAGCAGGGCGAGAGCTAATGAGATGGGCTGAAGGGAATGAAGTATGGCAGTGAGTAATAGGAGTAAAAGTAATTAGAGGAGTGGTTGGATGGATTAAAAATGTAGACACCCCCTCCCATTTATCTGTGATGTCATCTGGATGTACTGTCAATTCAACTCTAGTGTGCGTTAAAAATTGATTGGAGAAAAGAAAAAGGCTAAAATGAATTGAAAGTTAGAAGTTCAACATACAGTAGATGCTGAAGATTTAAAAGTCTCAGCGTCATAGACTTGAGTTGAATGACTTCTACGACGGCTGTTTTCCTCAGGGCGTGATCCCGACATCCAGGGTGAAGTTCCTGCTTCGCCTGCTCCGAGGCAGGCTGGAGGTGGACCTGGACAAAGACAAGCTGCTGTTCAAACACATGTGCTATGAGATGGAGCGACTGCACAGTGGAGGGGACGTGACCTTCCACGATGTGCTCAGGTGACCACAGACAGTATTTAGGATAACACAAATACACTCAAAACGAATAATTTGGGGTCATGGGAGTGTGAAGTTACATCGTTTCAGGGTTTAGAAGTCTTTCAAACTGTTAAAAAAACTGTTTAAAATGCTGACTTTACCCATGCAGCTATGTATTTTTGCTTTGAATCTTACATTTTTGAGGAAGCAGACTTGTATTCCACTAATTATGTGCCTCTTTTGGCTGTTTGTCACTGCGTGCGTGTGTGTGTGTGTGTGTGTGTATGTCTGTAATCATACAGCATGCTGTCATACCGCTCAGTGGACATTAGAAAGTCTCTCCAGCTGGAGGAGCTGTTGGCCAGGGAACAGTTGGAGTACACCATTGAAGAAGAGGTTGCCAAACAGACTATACGCATGTGGCTCAAGAAGTGCCTCAAACGCATCCGGGCGGTTAGTTTCTCAACAGAAAACACACTCGCTCATTCCCATGTTGTTGTTTTTTAACAACATACATGTAACACTATGTATAGTATCACACACTGACCACATATGTCGCGTGCGCTTGCAGAAGCAGCAGCAGTCGTGTAGCATAATTCACAGCCTGAGAGAGAGCCAGCTGCAGGGGCTGAGTCGCTTCCTCAACCCCCCCAGCATCGAGACCACTGTACCAAGCGAGGACCACAATACTAACAACCCAGACAACCCCTCGCAGCCTGAGGTAAAGCCCCGCATCCATACCAACACCGCGTACACACTCGCGCACGCTCACAGCTTGACATATAGCAAGCACATCTTACGATCTGCAGGTGTGCGCTTCCACTGTTGAAAAAAGGGATGTCTCCTCTTTGTTTAGATGAGTGGTCTCCAGCAGCTACTGAGCCCCACGTTGTCAGACAGAGGAGGCTACAGGCAGGACTCTTCAGACCTGGGGAGACCACAGCGGAAGCTGGGACAATGGCGGCTGCCTGCAGGTGTGTATGCCTCTGTATACTGTCTATTACAGGTGGCACAGTTCTGCAGAGGACGTTCTGTTGAAGGGATTGTGAACTGGTGCAAATCTTTACTCAAGGGATAAACTGCCATGGAAAAACAGGGCTTTATGTGAGCATGTACAGTATTTTGTATTGTTATTATTTCGCAATAGTGGCGATTGCCCTTTTACAAAGAAATGCAGGTTGACATGAGACTAGTCATGGTTCCATTTTCTTTGCATGTGTTGTTTTAGGTCGCACAAGTGTCAAGTCCATAGTGTGCAAGATGAACCCCGTCAACAACGAGGCTTCTTCGGGGTCCGAGGTGAAGAAGTGGTGGACCCGTCAGCTGACTGTGGAGAGCGACGAGCGCGACGACCTCATCGACATTTAGAGAAGAAGCTGCGGCGCATTCCTGCCGTTTTTTTATTTTTACAGACGAGCCGGGAAGCTTGCTGGTTGACGCGGAGTCGATTCATTTCCTCTCGCTCTCCCCTGATCAGTGAAAACAATTTTTTTTCTAAACTTTTTTATGCAGTGTTCAGAACTGTTCAAAAAGTGCGGAAGGCAGGCGTGACAGCGAGACGTTCGTCGTGCAGCCATTTTGACATGCAGTGACGATTTCATACTTCTGGGATAGGTACTACTTTTCCTCTGTGATTCTTCGCTCATTATAATTGCTGAGTTTTTCTATGCAGATACGTGTTAGTGTTAAAGCAGACTGTGACCGGGACATGTTGCATTCATCAAACGAACCAACAAGCTGCTGCTGTGTGTGTTTTCTACCGTTCTGCTGTTTCAGATCAGTCGTGTTGGTGCAGCTACAATAATTTGTGTCGTCCCTCCACGTCTCTGCTTTGTTCTCTTCAGTTTTAGTCCACATTTCTCCTCTAGTCATCAGTATTAATCATATAAATTTTGATTTTCATATAGTCACTTTATACTTAATCCAGGCGTCTTGTTCTCGTTTCTAGGACAAGCAAATTGAAGCGACTTTTAGATTTATGACTGTGAATGTAATTAAAAGTCAGATCTATCTTATGTATGTGTGTGGAGTTAAAACATGAAATATTTTGTAAATTATTATAAATCTTTAGCTTTACCAAGTATTTAATTATTCTAATAAAGGCCTGCACTGCTGAGGCATTTATGAGCAAAAGAATTGTCAGATTTCTTTTGTCCAACACGACTTACGATAACCTTAATGAGAACATTTCCCCAAATGTATTAATGAATCATAACTGGTCTGATGTTACACAAACCATTTAAAAACCTGTTAAACAATCTGGAAAATGCATTGTGGGAAAGCTAGGCAATTTGGAATTTGTGTGGCGGTTAAAAACATTTACAACTGTAACATTTCCAGCGTTTAATAAAATGTAAGTGTTAAGATTTATTCCAGTTACGATGGACTCCAAACGGTGAGATAGTCAACACCATTTTGGCAAATTCTCAGTGCCAGTTCAATCTCTTGTTTAACTGTTGAGATCTTGTCTATCCCACTAGACTTCAGTTCCTGTAAGGTCCAGCCTGCATGGCTTTCTCTAACCTACAGATGTTTTTCACTGAGATAATCTAGACACAAGACTTGACTTGAAAGGAAATATCGCATCTGTAGGGAGAGAAACTGAAAACTTGGTCATGAAGAACGAAGACAAAATGAAGGAAAATGTTCCAGTTCCTTATAGAAAGAAGTGTTCAATGTGAGAAATCATCTAAATCCCTAAATATGTGCTTAAAACTACTTTTTTAATTAATTTCCTTTTGTAATTTTGGCTTCACAGTAACAAAAAAACAAAAATCTGTGGCACGTTTCCAGCTGCCTATACTGTTTTACAAGTCCTGCGTCTCTAACTGTTGTTTCAGCCTTTCTGTGATTCTTTTGGAAAGCCTGTTGCCTCCTTTCATCATGACTCGTTTCACGCCACGATTCAGTTCAATTTATGAGGAATTTAATTATTCCTCTTTGAGTAAAAAAAAAAAAATGTGGGATTAGACTAACGAAGGGGGTAATTGAGTGGACAGATGCTGTTTAATGATTCTCCTCGCATACATCTGCTCAGATCAAACAGTCTGCGCGATCCCCACCCCTTCTCTGGGTAACACTGCCCTCTCCTGGACACACGCTGAGCTGCCCTGATGGGCTGCTGGAAAAATCTGGTCACAACTTTTGTTGTTGTTTGTGAAATCTAACCTATTGACCAATCGGGAATCAACTCAACTCTGAGGCTGCGGTGCAGGGATGTTCCTCCTCACTACTTTATATTGTAGATGTTCCTCCTCCTTTACATACTCTGTTCTACTGAGTCATCCTGTTGTCCAGCACTTTTTCCGTTTCACAGCGACGCCTCATGATTACAGCCCCAGTCACCTGCCATGTGCGGCTTGCTGTGGACCTAGATGAGCTCAGTTTCCAACAGCGTGAGTCTGCGTCCACAGAATGAAATGTAGTTGATCTAGTAGACGGGCACACACACACACACACACACACTCACACACAAAAAAACAAACACATAAACAGAGGTGTGTGTGTGTGTGTATTAGCCTCTCATTTTACTCCTTGATGGTGTATTTTTCTTCCTGGTTAATTCATAACACAATCACTCCGGCTTGAATCTGAGCTAATTGACTAATGTACTCAACTGCCGGCTGCAGCTTAAGCAGCCTCCTTGTTAGACACAGAATTAGGCCATTAAAAGGGACAGGGTCTTCATTTGTCCATTCAAAAAAAAAAGCCCAGTAAGTTTCACAGTTGATGGAGTGTGTATGGGGTTGGCTGGATAATGAATGTGAGGGGAAGCAGAGAGAGTGGAGAGAATCAGCTGCCTGTGGGACGCCCACTCGCTCTATAGAAATCATGACTTACTCACACATTCCACTCTCTCGATGACTGAGAGCCCCCCCCCTCCCCTCCGACATACGGTCCTGTAGGGAAACAGTGTGACATCAGCCCTCTTGCCAATCAACTGTCTTTAATTTCTCCTTTTCTCGCTCTTTCTTCTCCTCGACCATCGCCTCTTAAGCTCCACTTAGCTCCGAACTAGCTCATCAAAGGGCTTTTTCTCTTTCTTTTTTTTTCATTTTCGCCCTGCGTGGTAGAACACTTTTTGTCTTTTAATTGCCTCTGCATCACACTGGCTCTTGCAGGGCCTGTTGTTTTTACCCTCTCCATTGTAATTTGCCCATCTCTCCCTCGTGCATGTCCACTGCTTATTTAAGGCCTAATTGAGGCACTTTGGTAATTGGGGAGGAAGTTCTTAAGAACAGAGAGGGAGTGGGAGAGTGTCTGTGAGTTGAGATTACCTGTAATTAAAGTACATGATGGCTTTGATGGCTTGGTCCCCTCCCGTTGAGATGTCGCCTCCAAACCCTCACGGCAGCATCGCGTAGACTACAAAATGCCTTCTGTGCCTACACACACACACACACAGATGGATGCAAATAGTGCATGAATGACAGGCAGCCACAGAAAAGAAATTCTTATATGAAAGATACAGACTGTACGTGTCCAGCGTGGTTGTTGATTGTTGCCCTTACAGCTAATTCGAAACTGGTCCTGGAGGAGGAAACGGAAAGTCTGAATTCATACCTCCGAGGCGTCACACGGTGACCAGTCTGATTATTAACCAGAAATGAGCTCTTGAATGTGTAAATGCTTCCTGTCTCAACCGACAGAGATGTAGGTGGTTAGATTCATCATGAATCTTTGATCTGACCGCCTCAACACCTTTCTACCGAAAGCAAAAAGGACGTTCGATGCTCAGCTCGGAGCTTTCCGGCAGAGAAAAACTCTGGAAAAACAGGCAAAAGCGTGCCGCTTAAACACATTTTCTATGTCTGTACATACAACAAACTCAATGAAAGAGCCTATAGACGACAAAACACACTGAGAGCAGACCAAAGAGAACAGCAGAGGGATTATTCTCTCAGTCCATACAAGCAGCGACGCCTCAACAGTAACATTGATTAGAGTAAATATGAGGTTATGCAGGGTAAAAGCTTTCTCTCACTGAGCTCCTCATGACTATTGTCCCTTCTAGACGTTATTGAGTGTCTGCGCAGCCTCGAGCAATTAAAGGACACGGGCAGGGGTTAAAGCAGGGTGAGCCTCATAAGGACGCCATTGTTCCTCAAGGCCAAAATGGCGTCTGTTTCAAAAGATGCACAGCTTTATCCGGCATGTGCATTTGTACAGTACTGACTAGTCATTTATCCTCTTGGATACACGACTGCACAATGAAGTGTGTGCGTGTCTAGCACTCTTTTATGTATGCTGTATGCATGTTTTCATCATTTCAATGCAGCTCGCTCCCCGTTTTTAGACGCGTGTTGTGAATCTTCCCCTCCACTCCGCACATTCTTAGCCTCATAAATAAGGTGGTGGCAGTGCAAATTAGCCGCCTGTATCTCATGTCAACATCCACCCCAGGTCTAGGCCTGATCCTGTCCCTGTGTTTTGAAACAGATGGCTACTACTACAATAAAAAAGTAGCAAATTATTTTAGCAGCAGGCGGCAAAAGCAATTAACAACTGGCATAATGTGTTGATTAAAATCCATTCCAGTCTCAATGAAGGGAGAAAAAAACCTCTCATTTTCCACTCAGTCAGTTGGCGTACATCCACAGCTCAAAGTACGCTGACCTTGACCTGAGCACAGCTGTCTTGTGAGCAGTGAAAAGATCTTTTTGCTGATGTGTTTGTTGCATTAACAGATTAAAAGTACAAATACAGCCAATCAATTTTGAGTCACTACGTTCGAGTCTGTCGCGAACTTAAAGATCACATATTTTGTCCCATGATGCACAGGTGAACTGTCTTTGTAAGATACTAATTTATTCACAGAACAAGACGAAGGGTGAGATAAACTTAAATTAAACTTCTCTGGCACCGTCCCACACACATTTTAAAGCCACTCTGTTCTTCGTCGTCTCTGCGATTGATCCGGGACAGGCAGTTTTCTGCCCAATTAGCACAAAAAGCTTCACTTTTTTTCCACATAAGTTCGATTTAAAAGCCTGTTTCACGCTTGAAATCTATCTCTCAGATTCTGACTCAGACTTCGACGCCGCGGCTCCTTTGTAAATGCGATGAATGCAGGAAGTCATTTTCAGGCCTTTACCTCATGTACCTCATCAACAGCAGTCAATTGCCACCCCACCGAACGCCGAGCACCGAGTGAGTTGCTGTACTTTGTCTTTGAGCCAGAAAATCTCATTTTCACTAAACACCTAATCAGTCCCATTCATCTGGCTATGGTTCCCTAGTTCCCCAGTTCTACACCTGGCTTTGGCGTCTTTAATTACTGGGAGACAGGCTTTGTCTGATCTGGTGCCAAGATTGGACTATGAGTGGCAAATTCGGAAGGAAATCATACAGGCTCAAACCAATTCAATTACCCACCAATCAAAGTAGAAAGGCCTGTAATTGCAGTGAAAGGGTAACAATGAGAGCCTCTGCGTCAGTCCAAGCATTGAGGGTATTATTAGCTAAGAATAATGCCTACCTGCAGGGGTGCTGTGCTCAAACTATTAAATTTCACTGCAGCGAGCAATCTTACAGATCACTGGGAAAGCATTTTTTAATGTGACTATAGCCCTTGGTGAGACATTACCTTATAATTTAATGTTTTTAACTCTGCTATTATGTCAAATTGTGCATGAATATGGTGTTTGAGCAAGGGAGCAGAAAATGGGTATGACATTATGAAGAAGCAAAGCTCGCACGCTGTAAATGTGAATTAGGAGGTGCTGTAAAGTGCTAACAATAACAGAAGAAGAAGAAGATTTCACATCAGAGTAGTGACATGACGCTCGAAGAAGAAAGACGTGGCTACACTTAAAGTCGAACTTCATTTTGGGATCTTTTGTTCTCATTTCTACCCCGACATCATGACAGGACATTCTGGCAGTTTTTGTAGCTGACCATAAAAGTCTTTAAAGCAAACAAACAGCATCACATGCTATACAGTAGGTCAAGCTGAAGATGAATGGCACTCAGACCCCATTATTGTGCGCTTTCACACAAAAGAACAACATGCTTCCTCCTCAGCTCAATAAGCATCCATACGTACTTCTTATTTTACTGAGATCGAAAGACTGCTTTTAATTTTTATGTTTCCCTCCCCTTCCCCTGGAAACTGTGAATGCTTTTAATATATATTGATATATATATATATATGTACTTGTTATCTGCCACCCGCCTCCCTCTGTGTCCAACCTAGACATTTCAAGCCCCATACCCAGAGATGTATAAAAGCCCAGACGGAGAAAAAGAATGGCAGTGACAGAGGCAGAAATAAAAAAAAAAATATATAGAAGTCTGCTGCCGACTGACAGAAACCCCCACCGGCTGCAGATTGGGATAGTTTGGGACAACTCAGGTACCAACTGACAACTTCAATTTTGCCTTTCCTTTGTTTTTCTCTTTTTGCTCCTCTTTGTCTGGCCGCATTTGAAGATTGCCAATCACGATATCAAAAGAGAACGCTGTTGTCATATAGTTTGTTTTCCAAATGTAACCTTTCGCTGCTGCTCTGCAGTCACACTCCATTTTTCAATTTCCAAAAAAAATTCAAACTCATGCGCCGGGGTATGCGCATGCACGCATGCACACATGCCTCGCACATACGCACAAACTCGCATGAGGATACGCGAGCAAGAGCAAACAAACAAAATCAAACAGACATCAAACAGTATCAAAGTGAAAATCAGTGTCCTTCATGGATTGTGTGATGTTACAGATTATTTTCTGCTTGGCTTCGCACAGCTCTGATTTTTTTTTTTTTTTTAAGACAGTGTAAATCTGATTTGGAAATAAGATTTTGATATTCGGCATGACAACTTCACAGCAATTAATTTCACACTGGGGACAAGACATGCCAGGATCACCTAAGTGTGTGCTTACAACATTATCGGCATAAATCTGTTTTACTTGTATTTATTGTGTGAACAGTCTCTACGTACACTGTATGTTCAAGAGACAGTAAGAAAGAAAGTCAGTAAATGCGCCATCATCAAATGGTTTGTCGAGCTTGACCCGACGACTGAGGAGGAAGTTCAGTCTTCATCCGCGGGCCTCTCCGCTCTTCGTGCAGTTCATTATTACTGATGTGGCCCTACAGGGAGTCAGTGTGTGCACACACACACACACAAACACAAGAAGATACCAGAATTGAAGGACTACTAGAATGTTTTGTAAGTTTGCTAACTTAGTACATACTGTATATAAAATGACAAACACAGTGGTAAGGAATAATGGAAGCCAAGGGATCCAGACTCACTGGAGCGCAGACACACTCAGGCTTTTGTTGTCTCTGGGTGGGAGAAGAAGAAGAAGAAGAAGAAGAAGAAGCATCCTGGAGTTCAGGCTGCTTCCATTTCTGTCCTTTTTCTGTGCATACAAATACGCATCTTGTCAGTGCCGTCATTGATCTTTCAAAGAGTTTGTCAGCTGATTAGCTCTGAGATTAATTCATGTTTAACAATTTTACAACTTTAAATCAATCAGGATCTATTAATTCATTTTTTTTTAATCAATTTTGTGTAATAAACACGTGCTAAGTGGTAAAATACGCCAGCAGCTGGTTAGTTCATTTCCTGGCCTGCTTTACAAACATAAAGGCAAACTTAGTCGGGGACTAGTTTCCACACAGCACAGCATTTTTTTTCCTCACCACACACTGACACCCTCACATGGCCAAAAAGAAGAAGAGTCAGGCAGAAATGATCAGATGATTATCAGTCCAAGGGCCAGGTTTGACATATACCAACAATTCTATTAAAAATGTCCATTCTCTGTATAGTGATGTATTTATTTATTTATTTGTGTTCAATTATATGTTATATGTTCCATCCAATAGACATCATTGGTTATCATGAAACTATAAGGCTAAGGGAGGAAATGAATTGTTAAATGAAGTGCACCTCACAATGGCTCCGTTCAGCCTTCCCTCATCATAAATCTATATATTTTTTCTTACCCTGCATGTGTTATTTGGTCAGTTTTCCAGTATGATTGTGTTGTTTTATTAACAATCACAGATTGGTAACTTAAGGGCAATGTTTTATGCAAGCGCTGACTTAAAGGGAGGTTGTCAAGATGATAACAAAATTCAGATAAATGTATCATGAACAAGTCAAAGGAAGTTATCCAACCTGCAGAACATTCAGCATCACTAACAAATAAACAAATATGACCACAACAAAATGTCGCGAATATATTGAACGACACGCCCAATCTGCCAAACGCTGTTTTCAATGTGACTGATTTTAAATCTAGTCATAGAAGTAATAATTAGTCTGTATTTTAAAGGTGCAGTGTGTAAGGCCTTTATTTTCAGAATAAGGCAGACAAGAAATATCATATTCAGAACTTTGTTTTCGTGCATGTATAATAACCTGAAAATTATATAAATATAATAATATAAAAAAAAATTATATCTACACTGGAGAGGGTCCTCTTTCATGAAGGCCGCCATGTTGAAACACAATATTTCTACAGCAGCCCAGAACAGACAAACTAAATACTGACTCTAGACAGAACCAAGTGTTGTTTCCCCTTTACACTAGGAAGGTGAGGGTGACGTGAGGAGATTGCAATGCAGCGATTAGTCCACACCAGATGCAACTAAATTCTACACACTGGACCTTTAAACCAAATTAAACTAAAGTTATGTGAAGTATAATATTTAAGCAGATTTGAACTGCAGCGTTTAATACAGTGATTACAACTTGAACAGTTTCAATTTAAATTCCCTCAAATCATTTTTTTCTCCATCAGCTTCTCCCTGATTGACATGAACACACTTACAAGTTAGAGTAGAAGATGATATCATTTATTTCCTCGCTCCGATTAAGATTTAACTGTATTTGGGGTGTCGGTGTCGAAGGCTCAGTCCTTGCCGCAGCGGCCCAGGGTTCGAATCCGACCTGCGGCCCCTTGCTGCATGTCATCCCCCCATCTCTCTCTGTCCCCAGATTCCTGTCACTCTTCAGCTGTCTCTATACAATAAAGCTAAAAAGATCAAAAAATATATCTTAAAAAAAAAGATTTCACTGTATTTGAATGAAAATGTGATGACAGTTGTGGGGTTACTTCCTTTCGTTTCTTTTCTGATCTTTAACATTTATTGTTGCTTATTTAGTCATGAATTTTTAATGTTATACAGAAATACTTAAAAATAATATTATAAATATTACTAAAGTTTTCAGAGACTTTAACATAGACTTCTTGGGTATAGTTTTTTTTCTCTCTTTGGGAATAAAACATGAAAAAGTCCAGGGGGGATGGGGTAGTGAATACTTTTTATAGGCTCTGTATATGACTGTTGTTCGTTTGTGCTCATTGTAATGTCTCTGATGTATTCCCACTGCATCTTGTTGTCATTGTTATCGATGATGACTTCAAATCTAATTTTAGAATAAATATACACTTTAAAACACGACCTACAGCAGAAGAATCAACATGTCGAGGCAGCAACGACAAGCTCAAACAACCAAGCGAGGAAACTTTCTTATGCGCTTGATGTTTAATTTAATCTAGGCCAATTCATCGTAATCATAACACTGGCCGTGCCATGTGAGGACAACCAGTACCGTGCTGTTCATTGCTAGCTGTTATTGGCGTTAAGTGGAATGAGTCACTTCCACCGAAAGAAAATGATTCAAGATGGTGTGCACCAAAGTCTGTGATCACCAGCGACCCATCCTTTGTAAATAATGCCAGACAGACTTTTTCTTCTGTCCTTTTCTCTTGTCCTACAACCATAGGAGGCACCATACCTACACAGCGTGACCTCTTTCTGACTGTATCAGGGAAGGGCATGACATCTGCAACATCTATCACTCTGCATGGGCTAAAGTTGCTGCGTTCTGTGAGCCTGTTTCACTGGCTGCAACTTGCAGAGTAATTCGTCCAAATTCCGACTGTCATTTTTTGAACCAACGGTGTACCCGTACAAAATGATACGTACTGTACACGTGCTAACAAAAAAAAAACTACATTTGTGTTTTTCCAAGCAGAGGTCCGTTGAACAGATTACTGTGCAGCCTATAAGTTATCATATATACTGTAAAGTTAAGGTACTTATGGGATACAACATTGCACACAGGGGACTTCAGTGGCAGCTGCAGTAAATACAGCTGAAGTGAAGATCACTGATGTCCACATAACAGCCAAGGCAGCTGTAGAAGATGATGGATTTCATGTTCAGAACAGATACCGGTACCTTTAAAAAAAACACCCACTAAACCTTTTATCTCGTGTACTTCATGTCTCGTTCCCTCGTCCCCCCGTGTATATATCTGTACATTATATTCTGTGCTGTTACTATTTCTACTTTTCAGTTCAAGTTCCACTTTGACACTAAACGCAACACTGCATTAGAGCAAAGGAGTGATTTACTTCATGCTGGGTGAAAGATGGAAAAAAAACAGACTTATGCAGGTATAGCTGATATAAGGATGAAAAGATTCATTTCATGTAATGTGGCAGTTAGACTGCTCCCGTGTACAGTAATAGACGACTGCAGGCTAAGCAACTCTTGACTGTACCCCTGAACACTAATGACTCATAAAGGCTCACTGCCACCTCAACTTGACAAATGGCAAATGTCAGCGGCATATTCTCCTGGTAGGCATAATTTTATTAAGTGCAAATATCACTGTGCTCCTTAGGAGACACTCAAAGGTTAGCCCAACAGCTGTATCAGTTTCATGTGTATTAGCTGGGATTTTTGCAGCTCCCCTGAGTTGATGGACATAAGCAGTCAAGCATGAGGAGGGATGCTCTCTAACTAAATGCAATAAGGAGAAGCTCAGGCTAAGATCATGTTTATTTAAAAGCCCGGGACAATATCCTAATGGAGGACAGTAAGGTAAGGAGGCGAGGAGAGAGGGAGGGTAAAAAAAAGAGAAGAGAAAGGGAACGAGAGGGAAAATAAGAGACTGGTGGCATATAGAGGGGCCAGATAATTTTTTCCCATTTATTGGCTGTGGTAATTTGTTGACTCACTCATCCATGCAGAGTCTTTATGTTTAATGCAGGCCTCCAGAGGGGAAAGGAGGGAAGAAGGGGTGGGGGTAGGAAAAAGGAGAGACAGGCAATAGGGGGTTAGGAGGGGGTACCCTGAGAGATTAGTCTCCACCTCTCAGTGTGAGAGACGGAGGTGGATGAATATCAACCCTTAAAGTGGGCCTCAGATGCTAATGGGGCCTTTATATTGGCCTGACTCTGCTCAATACACCTGCCAAATAATTGATGGGAATAAAAATGAATGTCCAGATTCTCTGAAAATGACTGGTTTGACCTTACAGATGGTGCGTTTGAATGGAATAAACATTATTTATCATAAATACAATCCCCAAAACTTTAACATCCCGCAAGATATATCATTATAGTTTATGAAAAATGTGTTTTACTACTAATAAAGAGGAACTCAACTGGCAGATTCTCCTTAACTTCAAGTTCAATGTCATCCAGCTGTCAGACGCTTGTCTGGGTTTTGACGTCTGCTGTGGTCTGACACCCATCATCCTCACCCAGCTGTTGCTGGCATGCCTGCCCTGACCTGGCCCTCCAAAGGGTCATACCCATGTGGACAAACACTGGTGGCCCTCTGCTGGCAATGACTCCCTGCGAGTCCCATTTACAGAAAGGGTTACCACTGTCTGTTCCACTCAGAGACCTGAGAACATCAACCTATCCATAACAACGACTGACAAAGACAGGAGCCTGTAACATATCATATTTTTTGTAGAGTCACACTGTGAGGTTTCATGGTAAATAAGTGTTCAGATGTGGCAGATGTTCAGATCTACTTCCAAAAGTTGTTTGTTGAAAGTTAAGAGAAGCACAACTAAGCGGGACATCGGCATGTGATCGCGTGGACAGCAGAGTTCAGACCTGAAGGTTAAATATCTTACCGGGGGCAAGATATGTGGAGAAGTCACTCTACGCAAACAATCCCAGGAACAAAGAAATCTCAAGAACCAAATCAGGAACAAAATGTCCCCTGAGTGTATTTGCATTTGTTTTTGTCTGAAAAAATCATAAAGATTAGGCTGAAAATTGAATGTGAGGATATAAATCTAAACCTGTGTGATTCTGATGAATATTGAGGAGATATGCAGAGGGGTAAAGAGAGACTTAATGTGCCACACAAGATTGTGATCATGAGTGTTTTCTGCTTTATTTTTTGAACTTTTAGGAAAGAGATATAAGATTTACCTCCCAACGTTGTAACAAAGTTACATTGAAAGTTCTGATAATGACACGAGCCGCAATAAGGCTTACTTGCAGTCAAAGTCAGTGGTGATCTCCGGACTTTCTCTGCAACACAAGCAATGCGTTCTCCAACCTAGAGAGTACTACCTCATGAGCAAAGACTTCTTGGTGTGCTGTAACCACAATCCAAACGAGATTTTCTGCCATCAAAATGCAGGTAAGTCCCTTAAGGCTCCTATAATGGTTCCTCAAGAACTTTCTTTAGTAGAAAAGAGCCAATAATGGAGCACATAATGGTCCAAGTTATTACCCTTCAAGCAAAGGTGCAATTTACACTAGCCATTACATTCCTATTATTAGTTATTATTGAGTCCATGAATCCACCTGGATAGCCTCAGCTTCAGAGACATTTCAGGCTGACTGTGGAGGGGATTGCCCGATCTGAGCATCTGACTGGTGGCAACGCGACGTCGTTGGATCAGGCTCAACTTCTGCGCGCTTCTGCGCTGCAGGTCGCTGAGTTTTTTTGGCGGACACCCTTGCACCGTTGCAGCCAAAACAGACGTCCCCGACTCAAATGAATGGAAAAATGCACATGATTTCTTGCTTATTTAGCACTTTCTAGGCAGCAAGCTGCTTATTTATTAATTTTTTTGTCAAGACCTCGGTAAAAGCAGATTCTAACTGATTCAATTACTGAGCCTCACATCATACTAACCTTAGAACAGAGCTGAGATCAACATTTAACTCTCTTTGCTTGACTTTCATCTATTTATAGGCCCTTTGCTGATTTACCACTCCTTGGTACGTACGCCTGAGATGTGACATTGCTGCAATAGAGCATCTCTTGGGTATATATTGACATAAATAAAAGGCCTGGAGCTACCTCCAGCTATAGAAACTGATGTTCATCTCATAAAGGAATCAGCGGACTGTTCCATACACCCTGCTGTCTAAAATAGCATGTCTCTGTAGCGCGATGTACATGATATGCAAAACATCTGCGGCCCTCTGTGAACCCCAGTGTTTGGTGAATTCTGCCTCTACAGCATGCACACACAAACACACACACACACACACACACACACAAACACCATGGCTGAGATATACTTCCAATACTCAGCTAAAGTGTTGGAGCTCCTTAGGGTGTGTTTGTGTCTACTGTATATGTGTGTGCGACCATGTGTGTGCTTGTCTGTGTTCGTGTGCAAGTCCCCAGCTACTTCCCAGTATCACTCCTCAGCACTCTCTCTCCACCAGCGCTGTCATAAGATAATGTGACAAGGTGCCAATCATGCCGGGGCCTGGGGTGCCATGGTGACAAGAGGGTTTTTGGCGGAACACTTTTGTGAGCAACACCAGGGAGAAGGCAACAGCAGGGACCACAGTACAGAACAAATCAACCTTACCACTGCCAGGTCTCACACATCCCTTCTTCTTCTTCTTTTTTTTTTCAACAATACCCCTCTGGCCACTTGATTCATCCAACCATTCTTCTGGTCTGAATCCTGACCCCTTTAAGAAAGAGCCCCGTGTGGGTCACATGCAGACAAAATGTCCTGCCATCCCCTTAGAGAGTGATCCCTGGCATCTCGCGAATGATCTGAGTATCCCTTTTCCGTGCCCAGGGGCCTACACTGTACAGTGGGCTGGCTGGGTGCTGCCACTCTTCCACTCTGGAGCTGTGATGTGTTATGATGGCTCCGTCATTCTGGGAGGCCGGGCCACAGACACCTGTGGAGGGACTGCGTAAAGTTGATGGGACTGGACAAGGCTTAATCTCTGTCTGTGTCTAGAGGAGTGTTGACGACTGCAGGTGTTGAAGAATTGTGGCAGTTGTTGAAAGTTTGGTTATTATTAAGTAGTTACTATGCTGGAGGAAATTATTGGTATGTTAAAGCAACAGAGTGTAACTTTTCTACCACGAATAACTAGATTTAAAATCATGGTGAGAAGGATGTAATGCTTTACACTAAGGACACTTAAAAGTCACACACCACCAGCTATTTTATTGATTTTGGTGAGTTTCCTGATGGACAGTAAAATAGACTGCTGCAAACTATGTATAGCTGCTGTTAGCTAATGTTAACTCAGTTTGTTAGCCATGCTGTGAGCTCAGAGCACCGGGGAAGTGTACCGCAGTGTACCGCAGGCGTTTTGGACCACCAGGAAGATGAAGAGGAGGTTTTAAGATCCGTGGGCATGTTGCGAATGCTGACGGGGAGTGATGCTTCTTTTTTTAGTAATTAATCAAATACATGTATGAAATGTGAAAGGGGGTCTGGTATTTATCACGCTACTATCGGAAACCACCAGCACCAAATGTCTGACAGACAATGATAGCAACTAGCTAGTACCAGAAGTGGACAAATCTATCAATGCACCTTTAACAAACTTTTTTTTTGTTTGCTATATGCTCTGTTCCAAGTACATAAAATGTAATAATCAAAACATTTATTATTGTGTCGCTCTGTTCTCCCTGGTGAGGATGAAGGATCCCTGCCAAAAAGTGACAAAGACAAAGGAACAGCCATGCATATGATAGTTTTTAAACAGGTTTCATTACTCCTCCGTACACCGCAGTCCAGCACATCTGTGTTTGTAGAGCCTGGTGGAGACAGCATGCATTGTCCCCAAACAATATAGATGCAACCTTTGTGGTATGTACACAGAGATATAGAACACATCACACAAGTATTCTTTGTGAGAGCTACAGCCAGCACAGTCAGCAATGTGCAGCTATGCCGTCGCAGCAAAATGTAAATGATAAGAACAGATGCCTGCCTGCAGAGGTTCTCAATGGTGACTCTGTTATGGACGCCGGTCTCCTGGGTGCTCATCTTGATGTGAAAGCCCTTATCATAGAGGATCACCATTCCCACCTGATTGTCCTTCGGCCTCACGTAGAGAACAAAAGAGTCCTTCCCCAGCAGCCATCTACAAAGTGCACAGAACCACACACAGACACACACACACACACACACACATGGTTGAATTCAGTGTGTGTAGCAAGCTGAATCTGTGAAGCCCAGATGTAAGACATGACAGAGGTAATCATGAGATATGTTTTTTTATGCAAATGAAGTGAGCATCTGTCTAATGTTTAATACAGAATAGAGTACAAACACACAGGTAACACACTGCAATTGTATTTTTTTAATTCAACATCAGGATTAACACAATTGACTTCATAAACACACACACAGACAAAGGAACTTAGTGTCATAGTAAGCATAATAAAGTAGTTCAATCAGGCACTCGCATATTGTCAATTTTCTTACTGAAAGGAGACAGTTGAGGATAAAAGAAACTTCAACTTCTTCTGCAGTCTTTGAAAAGAATAAAGTTATCAGTGACACACTGGCAGCCTAATGAAGCCGCAAACTTTTCAGCAGAAAATAAGACTTCACGTCCGGTTTGTCGCACATTTTCTTTAAGAGCAAATTTACTTTGTTTTATTGTAAGATGCTTACTTTGCACTTATGCATCATTATTATAATGTGTCATCTCATCGCTTCTTTTCTGTGGGCAATGGATATTAGCGGCCATCTTAGCTCTTTAAGTGATACTTTCTTTGCTCCTGCCCGCTGCGTTTCCCCTCATTAATGCAAGCCATTCTCCATCACCATCCTCTGTGAAGGAACTCTCCTCATGCAGGCCACAGAACTCTGACAAGGATGAAATTACTGTTAGCTTTCACACCTAATTAAAGTGTAGATGGCTCACCTTCAGCCGAGTTGACTGTCTTGATGTCATTCTTGTACAAGACAAGGCTTTGACTGTAAGTAGCCCGCACATATGGTCTCTGGATGGATCCTGTACACAGCGCTTTGGAGGATCTTTCTCAAGTTGTCCTCCGGCTGCATCTGTCAGATAGATTCCAGCTGTTTTAAACTCTGCTGGAGAGTGCATACGTAGCCTAATGACTGTTCCCCTTACAGAACTGGAATTACTGCACTAATATTATTATTACAAATGCAGATCGCAATCACAGTTGTGATGAGATATCTTCAGAAGCATTTAAGAAAAGGAAGACTTAATAAGATAACAGTCATGTCTTAATATCATCATGTTTGCCTGATAAGAATTACGCATCACTAAACTTCGGGAGCTTGCTGTATTCAATGTGCTCCCTCTTCTTTTCCTAAAAAGAACAGATAAAAAACATTTTGTTAAATTAAATTTAACACTGACAGTAGTAACAGATTTAAAACAAAAATACAGTCAGTCTCTCCAAATCCCAATATCCCAATGTATCCTCAACCAGACTTCTCAGGCTTACATTTGGCTGGAAGTTGTTGTTTTTAAATCCTTCAGTGGGCTTGTTATATAAATGAATTTTCACTGTCTGTGAGAACATGTTGTATTTTTCCAAGCTGCTGAACAGAAGGAAATGAGAGTGAGCTGAAGAGAAACTGAGTACCCTCAGCTGAGCAATGAACACTCTACAAGGGATACAAGAGAGGAAGGACGGGTATAAATAGGTTTCTTGCTTAAAGTCAGTCTTGTGCACATATCTGCACATGTTTATGTGTGTGTGTGTGTGCATGTGGGGTGGTTTTGTGTGCTGCATATGTAAGTGAGTGACAAAAGGTGAGCAAATTAGCAGCTCTTACATGCAGGTTGGCAGGGGGAGCTTTAGAAGAGCCTTGAACATCAGCAGCTCCTGATGAAGAGCTTGGAAGTGCTTGAAACAGCGTTTGATTTTCTACGTGAAGTCCCCTCGGCTCAGCTCAGTCGTGTAGAGATTTGGATTCAGCACCTTTGAGGTGAACATTTCAAAAGGAGACGGTTCAGCTCCACCACATCAATAGTCGCTTACAAGAACTTTAGAGGAGATGAAACACATATAACGATACAATACTGTCTTTAAGGATAAGTTTGGGGATTGTGATATTAAGAAACTTTTGATCGGAAAAGGTGAGGCTTACAGCTTTATCAAAATAATGAGTGAAAAGCGCCTTTTAAAGAAGTTCAGACAGGGCGTGTGACAAGCGATGACTCAGTACCTGGTTTACAGTCAATTATATCTCACTCACCTTTGTTGTAGATGTCTGTTCCACCTCTGTTACTCAGATAAAAATAGGAATGTTTTCCAAGAACACTTTGGAGTCCGGTTACTTTAATGGAGGGAAGTTGTAGATAGTCAGAAAAGGAATGTTTCTTGCTTCTAGAAAAAAAGCCAAATAAGGAATAGATCTTACCTTTCTTGCTAGGTTGTAACAGACTATTGCAAATATGCACCACTGCCACCACTTTTATATAGACGAAGGAAGAAGCCTGGTCTTGCCTATCTGCGTTCTGGTCTGGCACAGGACTGACTATGTTCGATTGACCTTGTGCTTTGCCATCACAGCATTTTCCATGACGACAGAGGACCACGTCTGGGTCACCGAGGCAGATTTCACAAGTCTAGATTGCCAGAAAAAAGGGGTCATGACATGTGCCCTGCAGGGCACGAGTGTTCGCACCACAACCATGTACCACACATCTGGGGAACAAATCTACAGATATCATGTCCAGCTCCCATTAAAGGCAAGTAGTTAACATGACACCTTCAGAATGATTTTTTTTTTTTTACGTCATGGAGATTCTTTATTTTTAACAAGGTCAAGCAGCAATTTTCAAGACATCCTGTGTATGAAACATTGAAACAAATCTTCAAAGTAGCAGTGGCTATTGTTCTTTAAATATAATATTAAATAGTTAATATTATACCAGTTCAAGAAGGTGAGGTTTGCATGTAAACATATCGATATTTAAAGGTTTCTTACTCCACTTTCTGTTTTGTCTGTTTGTCGTTGTAGCAACCAATAATGTAAAACGTGCCGATAACGTAATAACTTAGTATAGACTAGACTGATTAGATTTTTTCATCTAACACTGAGCAAACACATGTAGGTCACATGATCACTGTTCTCTTCCTGAATTCTAGCAAATTCCACTAAGTGATCTAACTACCATATACACTTCACTTTTGTACAACAAATAATTCTCAAATTGTCTCTTACAACCATAATTAAGGAGAAAGAGTGCTGCATACCCTTGATGAATGAATACGACGACTATGCCATCCACTGTATCTATTTTTGATGAGCAAGTTGCATAAAAACTGCAAAATAATCTTTTATTTCCATGAAATGCAGTCCTATTTATGTATTATTACATTATCGGATAATGATTTTTTAATGCTATTCCAATAACATAACCAGCCAATAATGTATTACATTATTGGCATGTTATTACGTTATTGGACTTTATTACATTATCGGTTGCTACAGTCGTCTAGCGTCGTTCCCTTCCCTCTATCCAGCTACTTATAGATATAGTTTGACTCTACTTAATAACAAGGCAGAAGTCAACATTTTAAAACAATTCATGTTCACAGGCTCAAACTAATGCGTATTTGATGTTTGAGATCAGAAGGGGATAAACACATATTAGCCCAAGAGATTATTTTTTTCTTTTCCCGGTTGCAGAAGGAGTTCTAGTACATCTATTTTTTGCCATGTAAGTAATCTTTAAAAAATGTAAAATATTTCACCACAAAGCATGTTTTACAAACATAAACTTTGCCTTTCATTAGTAAACATATTCTTTAATAAACAAGGCTTTGGAGAATATCATTGTATATCACCCACTGTGATCAGAGAAAAGAAAACTGTGCCAACGATGATTAACAGCTAATGATGAAAAACACATGCAGGCGCGCGTCGTTCATCTCAGGACATTGCGTGATGCTAAGCCATCTCTTCCCTTTCACGCCATTTGACCCTGACCTTTCCTTTCTGCAGTGATTCTATGTCAGACTGCACACAATCAATGTCTGTCACCTTCTGCGTGATCACAAAAACAGCAGACCCTCCCTGACAGGGTCTCCACATGGCAGCCCTGTCTCCTTGCATTTGGGCCACTAGATCTTCTACTGGTGGTACTGGGACATCCTCCCTCATTATCTCCTCCACCCCACCTCTGCCGGCCCACTGGAAGTGATGCTAATAACATGAATTCCAACTGACTGACATGGGTGAAGTACCCGGAGATGAAATCCATACTTCATGCATTTTGCATGGGGTGGTAATTAGGGAATTTTGGGGGGTACTAAATGCTTCTGCTGAAGTATCCATGTTCCTGGAAAAGCAGGGAAAAGTCTGCCAAGGGCTTGTAACATCAAGGCCAGATGTAAAAAGTGAGTAAATTGAGAATTATGTGAGCGCTCTGAACCGATCTGAACATTTTTAGTTGAGAACCAGCAGCACCAATCCTGGTGTATTCTTCAAACGTTGAAGCTTCATCAAACTGGTAGCACGCATAAAAATCACATTTGACTGTAAAGATACCAAGGGTGATGCTTTGAAGCATGGCCTTAATTATGTGCCCTTTCTTGCTGAATAAGTGTCTGCTTCTCTAACCGACCCTGAGACCCATTTTAAAGGTCTGAGAATGTGCCCTTGACAATCTCCCTCCCCTCCCTCACGTCGCCCTGGGCCCTTGGCTCTGGCCATTAGAGAGATTCCTCGTCTTCCCTAAGCAATGACAGGTGAAGTGGAGCACAAAATCCCAAAGCCTGTCATGGGCCTCACCACAGCCTCAGCACTTCTAATTCTTACAGACACTCATCTTTATATTAACACTTCTTTCTACTCATATATATTATGACAGACAACAGATTACCGGTGTTTCAGATGACAGCCACACAGTCTGTGATAGAGAAATATATGCACCGCTGACAAAGGCAACACACCGCCCCACCAGACAGAAACACTTTAAATTCAGGCCACGCATGCCACACAAAAATCTTGCTCATTAGTTTTCTTTAATGGATAATTATGAAATTGAGATGGCGCTTCAAAGTTATCTCTCTGATCTGCCCATTATACACTAATGAAAACATAGTTATGACTATTATATTCCGTTTCTATATGTATTCATTGATGTGGTCTTCTGTTGTCATAGCAAATGCTGTGATGGCAAATCACAAGGTCAATCGAACATAAATACAGAGAACGCAGATAGGCAGGCTTCTTCCTTCGTCTATTTAAAAGTGGTCATAGTGGTGCATATTTGCATTTAGGCGTACGTCTGTTACAACCTAGCGAGGAAGGTAAGATGTAATGGTACTATTTTGTATAGTGCGTAGGGATACATGAGAGATATCAACACAATATCAGCACAATAAGTGATTGTCTGTGTCCTAGGGAGGCAGCTCAGTCCATAGAGACTTGGCTTAGGAATCTGAGAGTGGCTGGTTCAAGTCCAGTATGGAACAAAGTATGCTGGTGGACTGGTAGCTGGAGGGGTGCCAGCTCACCTCCCTGAGCAAGGCACCAAACCTGCCTGCAGTGTGGCTGCCCATCACTCCACCATCTCTCTCCACATTTGCATGTCTTTGTGTGTGTCTGGTTGTATTTCAGGCCTCTGGATAATTTATTTAATTTAATACAATTAAACTTCTTCCTTTGTTTATTCTATAAAAGCTAACAACAACATGCTTCATGTGTGTATATGAAGATTTTAATGCAGGGGTGTCCAAACTTCTTTTAAAGAGGGCCAGATTTGACAATGTGAAGATGCCACTACTAACATATTAAATATGAAAAAATTAATAAAAGTTACATACATTCACATCTGGAGTCAGATAACAAAGAATAAATTGTGTGGAACACGTTAAACTTGCATGAAGTTGATAAAAAATCTGAACCTCATGTTCATTTTAAACATGACTTATTATGAGTAATGCAAAGTCTGTCAACATTGAAGTTTAAAATGTGTCACTCTTGCTCTTGTCTTTCACAAAATCATTCAGAAAGTAATATTTTGTGTCACCTCTACAGATATATAACACCAGCAGTTATGTCCTTAGAGGTTCAAATGCTTCATTATGTCAACCAAAAAAGCAGGCCATAGAAAATATATTATAAAACTGAAGCTTCGGGTCGTGTCGCTTAGCTCAGTTAGCAGACCATCCGCCCCATGTACAAAGGCTCAGTCCAGGGTTCGAGTCCCACCTGTGACACCTTCCCCTTCCTCTCTGTGTACATGGTACACCACTTCATTCACTATTGGCTGAAAACGAACACGTGACATCGACGCTAAACAGGAAGTGTCGGAGTCCGAGCGTGTACATTTGTTTACAGCCGCGAGTTGTCCGTCTGCACGTCGCCGGGACTGTCTTATGCGACTGATAAAACTAACGAACACAGTTTTCGGCGGTACATTTAAAAAATAGATACCGGTACCGCGTGTCGGTCATTGCGCGTGCCGTAGAAACGGGAATATCACGCGCTAACGAGACATGCTAAAGTTAACATGGGTGCTAAAGGAGACAGGGTGACCTCTCACAGCGTGTCTCTCACAAGATAAGGTATGAGCGCACACCTCATGCGGACTGTGCTTTCTTTATGAGACTTATTTACAGCCTGTGATTTATATGACATGTTTATCAGCTGATTAAACGTGTCGCTCTGTGCCCGCAGTCACCCTCCTCCCCTCAGGGACTAGATGATGATACATAATGACCAAAGAGCCGGTGCATCATGGCGTTATCTGAAGTTTATTGGGATCACCATATCCCCCTGCCAAAGCTCGCTCCAGTCCAGGCCAAGGTCACGGTCGCCCTGGTGGCACTGCTGTGCTTCATTAACAGTTATGATGGGGAGTTTGTGTTTGACGACTCCGAGGCGATTGTCAACAACAAGGTATTTTATGCAGCATCCACACTGATGCCCTGCACATGTTAGTGTCAGTAACATCTGTATAATTGTCTGTTTCTGTTCCAGGACTTGAAACCAACAACACCCCTGAACAACATCTGGAGCAATGACTTCTGGGGAAGCAACCTGAGTAGCAATTCTAGTCACAAATCCTACCGACCTCTCACTGTCCTTACATTTAGGTAAGATTAGATTAGATTCAACTTTATTGTCATTGCACAAAGGAATACATACTTCGACGACGAAATGCAGTTTCGTCGTCTAAGTTTTGAGTGTGCCTGACTGTGGCCCCGTCGTGCCCATACATTATTATTGACACTGCAGTAGCACATAGTCAAAGACAGGCTTCAGGTTGCCAAGCAACCAGGGTGAGCTGCAGGTCAGAGCACACCTGCAGTTAATTGCTCTGACCTGTGTGTGAGTGTGAGTGACTGCTGAGAGACACAGAAAATCTCTAAATGAACCCCCTCGAACCATCGGCCAGGAAGGACCGAAGTGACAGTGAGCATCCTCATCTTGTGGACCATGTGAATGCCGAGTTTCAGTGGTGAAAGTTAAAAAATGTGACCTGGGGAGAGAGAGAAAGAACAGACGTGCTCCTCTGGGAAATTTCTCCTCTCCAATTTACATGGGCGTAGATGGGGCCGTGAGGGGGTGTTGCTGGCGCATCAGTGCGTTTCCCGCCAAAACTTTTCTGTCTGACAGCTTCAGCAGTGTTATCACTGCGACCCCGTCGGATTTTCCTACGTTTTGTTTTGTTTTTTTAAGAAAAAAAGGTCAGAATTCTGAACAAAAAAATTAGCTCAGTGGGTAGAGCATCAGCCCCATGTACAAAGTCCTTGATGCGGAGGTTTCGAATCCCAGAAAAAGTTCTGAGTTTTAAAGACAGAAAAAGTAAAAAAAAAAAAAAAAAATAGTCAAAATTCTGAGTTTTAAAAGCAGACTTTTAAGAAAAAAAATCTGAATTTTAAGAAAAAATGTCAGAATTTTGAGGAAAAAGACAGATTTTTTTTTTTCTAAAGTCAGAATGTGGAGGGGAAAAAAGTCGGAATTTTAAGAAAAAAGTCAGAATTTTGAGGAAAAAAACAGACATTTAAGAAAAAATGTCAGAATTTTAAGAAAAAGTCAGAATTTTAAGAAAAAGTCAGAATTTTAAGAAAAAAATGTAGAATTTTAAGAAAAAAAGTCGAATTCTGGAAAAAAAAAGTCAGATTTTTGAAAAAAAAAGTCAGAATTTTAAGAAAAAAATTTAGAATTTAAGAGAAAATTCTGAAAAATTTTTTTTGCCTGAATCTGGCCCGTCGTGCCCATACATTATTATTGACACTGCAGTAGCACAGAGACTTCAGTAAAGTCAAAGAACCTTTCACGTTGACCTCTGAAGCGCTCGTTTGTTCGTCACTTTCAGGAAGTGTCTGGACTGCTCTTCCAATCAGAAACAGAGCATGGGGCAGTTGTGGGTCAGCCAACATCGCCGCAGTGCCCGCTAATAGGTTTTTCTGGGTCTGAGTCATGCAGATAATGCCTTGCAAAGCTCGCCCAGAAGTGATCAGTGAGCACATGACTTGTCTCCATCCAGCTCCATCCAGCTCTGTAGCAGGGCATACAACCGGGGGCAAGGAGCTGTCGGGCCGCTGCATTTGTATCGATGACTACCATTCTTATTAGTATTATTCTCAGAACTTCACTGTCTGTTTGAGTCTGATGCTGCCTCGCAGTCTGGCAGGGTGACACTTGGCAAGGTCACACATTCTCCCTCTCTTTCACTCCAGGCTCTTACTGCTGGAGCTCGATGCAGTCTTAACAAGGTGCAGGCTTCAGTTAAGCACAGTAGAGATTACTGTCCAGTCCGATGCCTCAAGCAACAAGGTCGTGCCTACAAATACAACACACTCTCTTTTCACTCACCCAATCCTATCACATCCTGTCACATCTTTACAATAGCTCGTACTCCCCTCACGAACACACGCACACACTCTCACTTATGCCATATGTTTAGCATTAGTTATTTACCCCTCTTCCTGTTGCAGGCTGAACTACCTCTTGGCAGGAGGCCTGCACCCTGTCGGCTTCCACGTGCTGAACATCATCCTCCATGCTGTCATATCTGCCCTAATGATTGATGTGTTTGCTATACTGATTGGGGGACTGGCCTATGATGAGAAGGGCAGGATGCTGAACCACGCTCCCAAGACCTCTCTGCTTGCCGCCCTCTTCTTTGCCGTGCACCCAGTTCACACAGAAAGTGTAAGTGGAGTTCAAGTTCAAAAGTGTTTTCCCCTTCTATTGACTTACTGTATAAAGCAATGTTTAACTTCCCTCCATGTTGCCTGCTCATTTGCAAAACTGGTGGCCACGCCAGGTCAGCTTGGGCCAATCCGGGCAGGGCGACCACACACCTGGATTTACATACAACCAAACACTACAAGGAAATTATCAGAGCATGACTTTACTTTATTAGGTGCATCAGTGGCAGCTGTAACAGCGACCATGCTGAAAAAACAATTCCTCTTCTCACTGAGGAATGAGTATGGTGAAAGATAGAACTTGGATAGTTTTGGTCAGGCTGAGGAGCTCTGTTGAAACCCTTTTCTCTCCATGCAGTGCAGTATGACGAAACCTCTCGTCGTCTAATATGATACTGTAAACAAAACTGTTGGCCCTAAATAGATTTTCTCTCCATATTCTCACACATTTCTATTTTCTCAGACTCTTGCTGCTTCCATTTTCTTGACTCCGTAAGTGACCAGCCTGGAGTGTTTATATGCACGTGTTTTTGTCAGAAGTAGTCTCAGATCACAATTGGCCGCAGAGCATCTGAACAATGGACTAAAATGATTTGATCTGACATTTTTCATCCAACTCTTGGTACAGCAAAAGCATTTTTTTGAAGTATAATTAATATTCACAGTGTTTTTTGACACATGATAGCATCATTTCCATATTTAGATCAGCTTTTTTATTGCATGATGCGCCAGTTATGCCATCTCCAAATCTTGCTTTGAACTTGGGCTGGGTCAGGATGCTGTTGTGTGCCTGTGGTGCTGGTTGTGATTTTGGGCTAAATAATTATTAGTTTTTTTGACAATATGGATTCCCTGCAGCAGCACATCATGGCATCTTGACATACTAGTCCAGAGGTTTTATTACTAAACATGGAGTGGTTCCATGCAAAGAACAAAAGCCCCGTCGCAGCAGGGCGCGCAGGGCCAAAGGTGCGTGCGGTGGCACGGCCTGACTATTAGCTGTGTTGGGATGCTTATTGACCCACCAAGCATATGTGTGTTTGCTGTAAAGCCTGGCTGGAAGGCAGCAGTTCCCCTTCTCAATTCTCTTTAATCATGCAGGTCAAGGACTGGGTGAGACCTGGGGGGTGGGAGGCAGGCACACTGTTGGCTTAGGCCTGCTGTATTTATCAAAGCAGTCAACCCCAGGATGCCAACCATACTGTACCCACACACTGTATAAAATACAAACACCAACAGGCTGTGCTGGTAATGAGAGATTTTTCCTCCCTCTTTTTAAGCCTCCATTCGTAACTGGATGCACCATGCAAAACAGAATGTGATATGGAAGATTTAAAGATTCAAGAGATCAATAATTTATGAAAGGAAGCATATGATATCTCTGTTTCTTAATGTATACTTGCTAGTTCAACGGCCTTACGTGTCTCTTCTTCTCTCCCTCTCCATCTCAATAAGGTGGCCGGTATAGTGGGTCGAGCAGATCTTTTGTGCGCTCTGTTCTTCCAGCTCTCTTTCCTCACATACTGCAAAGCTTTCAACAGAGGTAGGCTCCTAAAACTCTTTACGTAACACTGTACTGTACCAAAAGATTCTGTTCACATGTGCTGATAAATAATGTAGTGGCACCAAACATTCTGCAGCAGCTTGTTTTTAAATGCAAGCCTCGACTGTCCTTAAGTAACCGGCTCTGTCTTTTTGCTTTGTGTTCCCAGGGAGTGACAGAGATGACAGGTTTTCCGTCCAGTGGGTTGTGGTCAGCCTCTTGCTGTGTGCTGCGGCGATGCTCTGTAAAGAACAAGGCATCACAGTCTTGGTACGAAGTTTTTTTTTTTTCTTTCTTTCTTTTAAAAGCCATTTTGTTGTGAGTTGCTGATTTAGTCGCGTACAGTAAGAACAATGTTTGAAGGGAGTCCTCAGTGAAAATTTTATGAAGACATCCCAGTTGATGTGATCTCTTCTTGTTCTTCTGTTCTTACACAGAAAAGCCCAACATCTCATGTGTTTGATGTGTCATAGAAGCTTAAAGAAACATTTTGTTGCTGACCTATATACATTTTAAATGCCATTTCTCCTTCTCCTCCCTCTATGTATTTTCCTTCAGGGTGTGAACGCAGCCTTTGATGTCCTCCTGATCTGTAATGTTAATGTGTATGAACTCAGCCAGAGGCTACTCCTTAGGAAGAATCCACTCAAAGTGAGTTACAGTTTATACGCCCTCCCCCTCTTTTCTGTCATAAATTATGCACTCCCCTTGTATGATTAATGTCACATCACATACATTGTCTGTGTAAAGCAGTCTGATCATCAAACAGCGCTCGCTGGTTACTAACAAACATTGATTTTCTTTTTTTGTATCCGTCATTGACAAAGTGGTGAATGTTCTTCCGACAGGTGAGTGAGATATTGCGGACGGGATTGCTTACACGATTGGCTCTCATGGGTCTCGGAGGACTGTCGATGCTCTATGCACGCTGGAGGATCATGGGAACGGGACCACCGGCATTCACTGAAGTGGACAACCCAGCTTCTTTTGCAGAAAATGTATTCCTCCGAGTGAGTGAGACTCTTTTGTGGAGGTTCTCTAACATGTCGTGACTACACCTGGAATTATCTTTGCTTACTTAAAACATGACAAATATATATTAGGAGCTACGCAGCAATGCAAACATCTAATACTAGCTGCTCCTCATGTAATCCTCATGAATCTAATCAGCATTATTAAACACTGCGATTGGCTTTAATTCTGAATTTGAAATGTTTTTTCCTCCCTCATCTTTCCTCACCCTCTCTGCCTCCTCCTGTTCCTCTTTGATTGGCAGATAGTGAACTATAATTACTACTACTCTCTGAATGCCTGGCTGCTGCTGTGTCCCTGGTGGCTGTGTTTTGATTGGTCCATGGGCTGTGTGCCTCTCATTAAATCAGCCACTGATTGGAGGATGGTGTGGCTGTTGCTGCTCTGGTGCATCCTGATAGGCTTGATAAGCCAAGCCTTATGCTCGCAGGACAGCCAGAGAAGGAGGTAAGCGAGCACAGCCGTCTCACACTCGGGGCTGTAGATGAGATGAAGTACATGTCGGCCTCTCTAGACTTGCACTTGATTATGAAAATTGTATCACGTCCACCGCAGTGTGTCCAGAGCACCACGTCTCGTTTGAGTTTTAAAATTCTCTGATGGTTTAGAAGCAGAGTGTGTGTGTGTGTGTGTGTGTGTTCACGGCGAAGGTTTGCTGAGTGCTTTATTGAGCCTGCATTTCTTCCTAACATTTTTCATCATACAGTGTCAGACTGCCATTTTTGTATATAATCCTTTGGCGTCCTGTGACCTCTTTCTCTTCCCCTGCCAGGACACTGACCTTGGGTCTGGTGCTGCTGGTGGTTCCCTTTCTGCCGGCCTGTAACATTTTTTTCAGGGTGGGCTTCGTCATCGCCGAGAGAGTGCTCTACCTGTCTTCCGCTGGCTACTGCCTACTGTTGGCCTACGCCCTGGGACACTGCTACTGCCGCTGGTCCAAGTACAGGGTAGGGCTTAAATCACACCGTTTTAAAAAAGATGACACCAAAGTAAGGGATGCCACACACTGTCGAACCCTCAGTTTCCAGCCAAGATTCAACCCAGTGACTTTTCTATTTCCGTAAGCCATCAGGTCACACTGTCCTGGTTTTAAACTCTTTTATTTAACCACCTGTTTATGCAGCTTTGACAATTCCGTAACTCAGTGATGCAGAGCGGGGTCAGACAGGAGAAATGACTAATGACTCACCTGTAAAGGGATGATAACAGCAGGTGGTGTCCACGTGTTGCATAGATACATTTGCAGGGCATTAACTCTGAGTCACAGATAATTTATTTTCAAGCTTCAGGGCTATAATGACTTACAGTACGTGGTTATTAAATATCTTCTTCTTTCTCCCCTTCATTACATTCCAGAAGCTGCTGTGCACGTCTATGCTCGCGCTGCTGTGTGTGTATGTAGCCCGCTGTGCTCTCCGCAGTCACCAGTGGCGGTCGGAGCAAAGCCTCTTCACCAGTGCCCTGTCTGTCTGTCCGCTCAATGCCAAGGTAAACCCTAAACCCTGTCTCTTTACGGCATGTGTCAGTCAAACAGCGAAACAGTTTAAGTCATGCTCTGATGTCCAACGTGTTAATGCCTGCTCCCTCAGGTCCATTATAATGTCGGTAAGAACCTGGCGGACAGAGGGAACACCACTGCAGCTATTGCATATTACAGAGAGGCAGTCAGGTGTGTGAGTCAGCTGTTTGCTAGTTGAAAATATGGCAGTACGTGTGAGGGAGGGCTGAGTCATGTTAACTGCACTTTTCTGGGGCTTTCAGGCTACATCCGACCTACGTCCATGCCATGAACAACCTGGGGAACATCCTGAAGGAGAGGAATGAACTGATCACCGCAGAGCAGCTCTTGTCAAAAGCTGTTTCTATTCAGTATGTGACTTGCTACACACATACAAACTGCAGACATCTTGGGAAAAAGCTCCCCACTCATCGCTTCGTGTTTTGCATTTAATCTGCGCAGGCCCGACTTCGCTGCAGCTTGGATGAATCTCGGTATAGTTCAGAACAGCCTGCAGAAGTTCGAGGAAGCAGAGCAGAGCTATTGGAACGCCATCCGCTTCCGGAAAAAATACCCAGACTGCTACTATAACCTCGGACGCTTGGTGAGACTCCAGGGGTGTAAACACTGTTTCTGCTGTTAAAGAAAATAGACACGCAGCGTGCTTTAACAAACAGAATGAAGGGTTATGGTGAATTTTAGGATGGTGCTGCTCAACAACTCAGATCTTAAAATTAAAACCAAATTAATAATGTTTAAAACTTACACTATATTGGTCAGATATCGCCATACATACAGGGATAATTTCAGAACTCTAATTTCTCTCTTGTCACGATAGTATGCTGACCAGAACAGACACGTGGATGCCCTGAATGCATGGAGGAACGCAACTATGCTAAAACCTGACCACAGCTTGGCTTGGAACAACATGGTCATTCTGCTGGACAACACTGGTATCTACAATACACACACACACACACACACAGATACTGATACAGTGCATAAAACCAAGTGTAAGCGATTTATTTAAAAATTCCCACCTCATATCCAGAACCTCCTAGAATATCATGCTGATAAAGGTTCGTATACAGCAGAAATATTCTCATGTATGTATTATTATCACTATTAGAATTATTATATTGTTTTTTTATTAATTGAATAATAATCAGCTCTGTCCGTTTGTGAATTTCTGAGTCACTTTTCTCTCAAAGAGCTCTCTGTTCTGTGTTCAGCTTTTTTCCAGCGTTAACAGCCAAGAAACACAGCGGTGTTATTTTGGAAAGGCAGGAAATCTAAATGGCCAACAAGATTAGACCGGAAGAGCAGGAATCAGTAATGCTTGAAATTTATGTATTAAAGCTTTGTGTTGTGAGTTTTGAAGGCACTCTTCCCTGCCGTGTGGAGAATGCTCTGATTTCCAAAAGCTCGAGCCGTTTTGTCAGAAGCTGCTCCCGCGGGGGCGGAGTCTCCCAGGAGGGCACTGGAACTGTCCAATCAGAGCCCAGTATGTTCCTGATCAAACATGGGCAAGCACAGCCAGAAACAGCGCCCCCTCAGAGTTCCCCCACCGCATTTGTTCCCCCAGAAATCTGACAGAAATAATTCTAGCCCTCTCTCTCTCTCCCCAGCTACCCCACCAACCAAACAAAAAAAAAGAAAGAAAGAGAGAAAAGAAGAACAATAGGTGTCATTTTCAAATAGCAAGGAATTGGGAATGTTCTTTTCTCTTTGATGCTCACCCCTCCTTCTTCTGGTTTGATCATTACACAAACAAGAGGCAGAACAGGCGTAGATTCATGCAGATGCGCTCAGACACGGTCACACATGCAGCCACATGTCGGCAAGCTGCGTCTGAAGGGCACAGGCCATGACTCAGGACACGACTGTCTCTCTCTCGCTCTGTCTGTCTCACCGACTGACTGTCTGTCTTTTCTGTCTGTCTCTCTCTCTCTTTCTCCATTTCTGGCCAGACATCAGATGGGTCTGTGACAGAGATCAATAACCCAGTGGGCCTTGTGTTCAACCTTAATTAGGAGACTAAACCGCTCCTCCATGTGTGCAGAGGGAAAAACTCTGCTCTAGACGCTGCTGACAAATAAAGCAAGCAGTCAGATTCTCTTCATAGCAGCTGTTACTACATTTGTATGTCAGGATTTATGTTGTGTTTAACTGTGAACGCAGTTTTGGTTGCGTGTACTTACTCTGCACATACAAGTGAGCGTGTATCTGTCAAGCTGCGTGTGTGGAGAGTGTGTGCGTGCATCACTAGACCTGAATATCTGACGTTTTTGTTACTTGTTTGTCCTGTCTTCGAGGTAACTTGGGTCAAGCGGAGCTGATCGGCCGAGAGGCTCTGAGGCTCCTCCCCAATGACCACACAATCATGTTTTCATTGGCTAACGTCCTCGGGAAATTACAGAAATACAAGGTCAGCCAGCGTTGTAAAAACATCTCAACTCTGAACATTATTTTTTTTCGTGCATGTTGATGATTTTATTCCTCACACACTCCACTGTCGGCTACAATTCAGTGTTTTTTATCTTTGGCTCTCAGGAGTCAGAGGGCTTCTTCCTCCACGCTCTTCGGATCAACCCAAATGCTGCCAGTTGCCATGGCAATTTAGGTAAGCTACTGCAACTTTGGTTGTATATTTCACAGCGTCCATGAGATTGTAGGCACTCGCAGCTAAAAGAATAACCGTGCATGCTTGCAGAAGCAATGTTACAGCGTCATACAGAAGCCTACATGACCTGTATTGAATGCACTAAATGAATAGAATTAGAATGACTGCTGCTTCTCAGCTTGAACAGCGTTCCTCGTTTTTCCCTCAGCTGTGCTGTATCATCGCTGGGGAAAGCTGGAGCTGGCAAAGAAACACTATGAGCTGTCTCTAAAGTTGGACCCCGAGGCTCCTGGGACCAGAGACAACTATAACATGCTGCGACGCAAACTGGACCAGCTTAAACGCCACACACCCTGAGGGAGCCTACTGGGGACCCCCGCCTGCCGTAAAACAACATTTTTTCCATTGTTCCGCTCGGTATTATTTTATCTCACTAATTCTGGCTTTGTACCATTTGGAAATAAAGACCATGATCTGTGTATCAGGCTCTAGTTTTTTTTTCTTTGGGTGTGTGGGGGACTATTAAACGGGTAAACAAAGGGGAAAAAGCAATATGTTGCACAGTTGCAAGATGTCACTTTGTAGCTTTAACTATTATGAGAGTCTTTTTCATGTATGAAACCGCTTGCATACCAAGTATCTAATTTGATTTCATGGGCATGAGATGTGTCTGGGGCAGGTGTGCTCGGATGCCTGTGCTGGTTACATGGTCGTCTGCACTGTGCTGTTTTGCTGCTCCGTTCGTAGGCCATGTGGAACTGATCCGCAGTGAACCCCCCCCATCCTTCTTTTCATCTCTGACCCTGTGTTGTGTCAGCTGGACGGAGCACCGTGCATTTGTGGATCCAGAGAAGCTGTTGTAAGAATGTATTTGATTTGGCCTTTTTTCAAGAGTTCCAAATGTTCCTGTACTCAAAAAAAAAAAAGAGCTGCCATAGTTTGGACCGATCTGCACATGGCCACAATAATAGTGTGCAGATTGCGCGCTGACCGTCCCTGAGAGGCATCAGCTGGTTAGTGCTGACCACCGGTGAGCTAATGTGGTTATCATGTTTGTTTTTTAATGCCCGTCTCTTTTGTTCCAGAGTGGGGTGGCACTCTGAGGTTCAAAAAAAACCCCTTTAGCCTCCCTGCTTCTCCCGAAGCCTCTGTAGTTAATGGGAGAAAGGTGTTTGTGCTGGGAAGTTTTTCTGAAGTGTCCATAAGGAGACGAAGGGTCAGCTGAGACAGGAAACCCGTGGCCGGTGCTGTATGAAAACAGCTCTATAGCACAGAGCCTTCAAAGGGAGACGGGGATGATCTCCCCGGGGACTATGCATGCACGTACACACACACACACAGGCCTTGCTCCTCTTGGAAGAACGCTGCTGAGGGGAAAAGGCGACCCCGGTATGAAACATCAGTCAACAAGTGTGCGCCCGGGGTCAAAGTTCAACGCACTTCTATTTTTTCACCTGCTTCCTACAGCTTGCAGGGAACTTTTGAAGCTCTGGCGGGCTGGTATGGCTTTGCTTTAGGGGCCGCTTAGTTTGTTTACACATACAGTACAATACACCAGTTGATGCTTTGATGCTTGGAAGATGTTACTGATATCCACATCGGGGGGTGCCACGGCACACACGACCATCGACGTCCTCTGCATATGACCTCCTAAATATGCAACTAATATCACATGATGAAATTTCCTTGTTACACAACTCTGTTTTTAGTTTCGCTGCTTTGATGTCGAGTCAGTGGTATATATTTCTGAAAGCAATAACAAATAGCCTATAAACACAGCGCCCTGGACATATTGTCCAGTTAAAGATGAAACCTGTTTCAACAAGACTCGTGTAAAGGTCAGTATGGTGAAAGGGCTTCATGCTATGGAGCCAATGCAGACAGAACCAGATCAAAAAGGTTTGAATAGTGACATTGAAGACTGAAAGCTTTTTCCCCTCGTATTATTTTCCATCATGCAGTGTAACACGCAGCGCTGCCGATGTACAGTGGGCTGCACAAACCATCAGCCGTTCGCTTTATGTACTCATGAATCCTTTTCTTTACTTTCTGTGTGATCCTTTTCATTGGGTGCCTGCAGCTGACTGTCTAGCTGCACAGCTGTGCTGGCACATCAGTGGGGGAGCGCACTTTTATCATAATCATTCTTTGAATACCTTTCATTATCATAAAATATGTGAGTATTAAAGGGATGGATTCACCAGCCCCGCCAACATCTTCATTATCCATTCTGACTGACAAAAACCTGCTGCTGGGAGTGACATTAATAAAAGATGGGGGATACTACAACCTTATGAAGTCCTCTCCTTGTTCTTGCAGGTTTTCGCTGCACACCTTTTACCTGCTCGGATGCTCCATCACAATGATATAATGAAATCAACTCTCAGGAGGGGTTCTTTATTGTGTTCTATTAATCATGGGTTTTGATCATAGTAATCAATGGCTAACGGGAGAATCTTGTCTGATCGTTTGCAGTTAAAACCACTCAAAAATCTGTAACGCTAAATTCGACAAACTCGTTATGAAAAAAGCAAAAAAAAACAAAACCACTGTCATCCTTTTGTTGCGGCAGCAATATTCAACAGAAGAACAAGAAGCAGGGGAGCACTAATTTGAACCCATTGAGGGCGTTTTGGAACAGCAGGTGTGCTATTTTGCATCTGGTAAGCACCAACAGCCCGCAACGAAATAAAGAAAAACAGGGCTTTATCAAAACTGCTAAAATGAAACGTCCTGAGATATTAAATGAAGCGGCGGTGGGATGAACGTGATGATGGTCAACCTGGAAGCGAGTGACTGGGATGATTACCAGGACGTACGGTGGAGAAAACCTGACAAATATGAGCTGTTTTATTGTTTTTGTGGCGTTTAGAGGACGACTGGAAGCAGCCGTGACAGCTCGAAGCGTGCACACACACACACACACACACACACACCGTCGCAGACATACTGCACATCTGTAAGAGTCGCTTTGACAGAGTTCTCATCAGAGTGACAGGATGTGATCAAGGGCAAGTCCTGTGATGTGTCCGCTGGGCCTCTGTAGGGCCCTCACTGTCCCTCTCCCTCCCAACCACAACAATCCTAATGGGCTCTGATGGGCACCTCCATCTTGCTTGTCTAATTGATGTAAATACTGCGCATTTGAACTCGCAAGTCCTTCCCACCATCCCGGGCCTGCCCCTCCCTCCGTTTCTTATAACAGTAGGGGTCAGAGGTTAGGCTGACTGACTGATCATTAGAATGGCAGCCCTTATTAGAGGAGCAGCTTGTCTGACACCCCATCCACGTCCTGGAGAGGGACCCACCCTGTCCGCTTCATCTAGATCATATTACATGACACGACCTCAGAACAGATACTACCAGTGCACTACAACACTGTAGGCCACCAGGGCACGGTGGCATTTTGAGAGGGGTCCCCCTCGCCTGTCACGGCGCTTCCCTGACACCACTCTGTCCGTCTGGCTTGGATGCACTCTGTCATTTTAAGGAGGGCTACTGTCAGTGGGTATTGGGACCATTGTGTCTACATGCCCTGGCATTTTCAGTGGCGTTCCCTGTAACGGAGCATCTAGACACCCTCTTGAGAGTCTGTGATGTCGCGGCCAATGATTAATAGTTAGAGATGGGCTATAAAACGTCCAGTGTGGCCAGATGCTAGCCAGGGCTTTGCTGAACTGATATAATGGACATAGTCTGCCAATTTGGCTCCCTTACAAAGCCTGGAAGTTCCCCAAGATTGATTCTGTTTCTATGTAGCAGTGCCCTGGGGGCTGAATGTTGAGGATGCACTCTTGCGCAAAATGTTGTGGTGTATTATCTTAGCTGGGAAAGGGAAAAAAAGCACTGAATGATGATGGATGTAACAAAAAAAAAAGGCTAATATACTCACTGACATTTGCATGCAACAGTGAAAATTTAAGCCGATTTATGATTTTATCATTTCTTAAGTCAAGGAAAGGCTCTGTGAAGGGGTGGTGGGGTTTGGGTGGGGGGCAAGATCATTTGCAGCAGGAGCCTTCTGAGGCTGTTTTGCAAAACAAAACGAAGCAGCCAGACCCTTATTGAAAAATATAGTGCAGTGAGACGGAAATTTATTAACTGGCACCAGTTAATGTGTGCATTATTCATTTCTGGTGAGCATGAAAAATGATCTAAAGAGGTTTGAAATTGCAGACGCGCAGGCTGACTGCACAGTGGCTGGGCTCGCTGGTTCGTTTCATCCTCTTGCAGGGGTGTTTGGGCAGAGAGAGAGAGAGAGAGGTGGAGGGCTGGAGGGACAGAGGGGATGGAGGATGGAGGACGGAGGGGAGGAGTGCAAGCCCCTTTTCTGGACAGTAGGGCTTTCCAGTAACAGCTGTGCTTCTCTCACGAGGGGGCGGCAGCAGCACTGGGAGAGAGGCTGCTTGGGACAGATGGACCAGCCCAGCACCACCTCCCCTCTCACCTCCCACCACCGCTTCTCTTATTAAAAATACATCTCTACCACTATTAATGTGTGTAGCTGAGTGTATGTATACGTGCACTCGTGTTGTATGTGAGTGCTAAGTGGGCTCTTCCCCCTGTTTTACTAACTGTATTTAAAGTTTTGCCATGTAAGTACAGCACTACAGATTCTGAAGCTGCTCTTTCAGGTGGCGAGTTTAAGGGCAAGACTCGCACGTCTCGTTTTTTTTTTTCTTTCCACGCTTCTTTTCCTTGCTCTTGTCCTCTTTTGCTTTTGAACCCAGTCTCTCTCATCCCGCCGTTCTCTCTGACTTTCTTCTTCTCCTTCTTCTTCTCTCCACCACTGCTACAGTAGGAGGTGGTGGGCAAGAGTCGGTGCCAGTGGCATATGGCTTTCCACTGTGCTAAACATTCATACAAAAGACAGGCCCATCAGTCATGGCTGTGGCCGGATGAGGGGAGAGAGCAGGCCTCTGATGAATGGTGTTTAGGACTTACCTGCTGTTAAAACATTACCTCCCAAACACCAGCTCCCTGAAGCACACGCAACATTACGAACTGTATAATATCATGAAATACTGCCCTTGTGTGCACACATCATGTACGCCAGGTTATAGCAAATAATAAATATGCTTTTTAAACCCCTTGCACAGAACCCCAGGTCAGGCCTTCATAGACCAATTAATGCAGAGCATCTGCTGTATGGAGGGAGCATGCTAAAGAACTTCCGAGCCATTTTAGGCAATTTAATAACGAGGAGAGCCGCTTCCTGCTTGCACCAATAGCTCTCATTGCTAGAGTAAGCATGGAATGGGTCTCCTCGATTAGACCAAATTAATCCATTCTTCAGGGATTCTTTTTCTGGTTCTATGGTGAAACCGGCGCGCCTTTGTTCTTCCTTGAGCCCCGGTGTTTTTTCTGCCAAATTTAACAGAAGGCTCGGAGGGTAACAGGGGTCCAACCCAGTATCACCTTCTGGAGCAGAGCAACTAGCAGAGAAAGACAATCAGCCTGAACCCTGCTGTCTCCAGCACAAAGTGAAAAGACTCTAATTGGGCTTTTTTACGCTGCATTTTCCTGCAGGATTGCTGGATCATGAAAAAGCAATTAAACCTCAGAGCTGCAATTCATTCATTCTCATTTTTTATCCTTTCATTGGGAAAAAAAAGACAAATTTCAAATCATTTATGTGAGTCAAGACTTATGCTTTTTGTGATTTTTTTTTTTTTGTGTGTTTGTTTGTTTTTAATTGAGAGAGACCAGCTGTCGGCTTAAAGGATCCTATCACAGATTTAAACAAAAGGAAATATAGTCAAATGACAAGAAAATTAAGGTTTTTCAGTAAATGACCTCAAAGGAAGCGGTGTAAGATTCAAAGGAGGATCTTTAAAATAACAAAAAAATACTCACCTTTAAAATCTGGACTACAAATCCTGACAGGACTGTAGTTCTCAATGTTACATCTAGAGGCAGTGCTGCCCACAAAACCATCACCTCAGGACTGCAGTGGAAAAAAAGTCAGAAAACTGAAAGAGAGGATCTATGATCTTTATAAAAATGATTTTTATTTTGCATGTCAAGGGAGAAATATGCAGGTGAAGGGTCAGAGATAAAACACCAGCATGTATATGTATCAGAGTCGTTGCTGCTCAGTTTGAACATGCATGCATGGACATACATACACCACGTTCATCATCTTTTTTTTTTTGCATAAAAATAAAAAGCTAAAAATTAGAATAATTTAGATGAATAGATTACATCGCTTGTATGGACACTGGTCTAATATTGTAGAGGGATATTTGACTTATAGCAGCATGAAATTTTAGTTTTTCTTTTATTCAGAGTAATGGAATTATAATCACCCCTCTGAATTTATTATCTAAACACATTATTGAGTAAATATTTTGTAGAACCTATAACACAGGGGGGCTTAATTAAAGTTTGACTTGCTGTGAAAGCAGCTAATCACAGGAATCCTACATGCTTCTTTGCACCAAGCAGACGAATCAAAAGCTCATTTGTTAGGGGCATGTTTGGTTTTTTTTATGTTTTTTCCTGGAATCTGTTGAAAAAAATATATAAATAAATAAACTTAAACAGACAACATCTAAACAAATTAACCATCTCAAATATGAATCTTTTTAATATTTATACGTCCGGAAAATAACACCTACTGTTTTTTATTCATTTCAAAACATCTCAAGCAAACACACATATTAAAATCTGAGGAATAAAAATACATATTAAATAAATAAAGTAACAAACAACTTAATTAATGTGACATTATACCACATTAAAGATTTAAAATGACATTATGTGCATATTAATAATTACAGCTCATTATCTTACCTGTAATTATTTTCGTAGAAATAATTTTTTTTAGGCCACGTGGGCATTTTTCATTTACTGTTGACTATAAAGTCTCCACAGCAATAACTCATAATTAGAGACACACCAGAACACCAGCAGCCACTGGCCTCATTTTCAATCCAAGCATTGTTAACCAAGCGCTTAACTATCTCATAACTCCAAATGTTCCAGTCCGCAGAGTCCATACATTGTAAATTAGGTTTGTTAATGTACTCTACTCTGCTCCAACACACAGAGCGGGACAGTGGTGGGTGTAACCACACTCACACACACACTTCGACACACACAAACTATGCAGTAGGAATGGCTTTGTGTGCACTTTTGTTTTTTCCCACCATGCACAAAGTGATCAACTATCACACCCCAGACGGTGAGATGTCAACATGAAATACCTTCATTTGCATCAGCTTTAAAAAACTGCCTGACTTCTTGTTATGCCAGCGACCCACCAGTCTCCATAAAATTCACTTTAGCCACGGGGGTCCTGAGACCTTGCTAAATACTGCCCCAATACTGCTGTCAACAGTCCGTCAATCACATGACAAATCCTTCTGATTAAACAGAGCATCACTGGCTGCTTCACAATGGACTGGAATCAACTGAATTAAGTCTGGACGCGTCTGTGTTGCAGAATTATGTCATTATGTTTCTGGACAAACTTTGAAATCTTCATTTGTGGCGTTTTAAAATTTCTTAAAATCTATAACGTGAATTTGTATGTTTGTTATCTCATTCTCATTCAGTATTTAATATCTGGATATTTTAATTGTTTGAATTGTTCTTGCAGAAAAGGAGTTACCTACAATGAAAATTAAATTAATAAATGAATTTCTTGATGCATTTATACCAAATTCAAATCTTACAGTAACAAAAGTTGCAGATATTATTTACTAACTGCTAAATAAAAATGAGACGACTTTAACAACTTCTTGGTTTGTTTTTGTTTTTTACAGTTTTTAAAATCATTCTTTAAGGCTGCAATGAGTGGTCGCATCATACAAATCATCATACGAGCTGCCTTTGCTAAGAGCATCTAAGCAGCCTGCAAAAGCCTCAGACAGACAGCTGAATAAAAGGAGCTTCAAAAGACTGGGCTGTGGTAAGATAAGAGGCAACATCTAATCTGACTCGGATAGCTGATACAGCCCCGCCACATCTAAATCCTGGAGGTTTGGTCTGAAGAGGAAGGATTTAACTTAAACCCCTTTCAACGTGCTAAATGTGTTTTTGTAATTAAACTCATACAATTAACACTGACAAGCACAGGTCAAAGAGAGCACGGCTCCTCTGTTCAAATGGACATTCGCGAGTGAAAAGGGGACAAGAGAAAGAGAGTCATGAAGAGGGAATGATAGAGAGGGAGAGAGAGCGCGCATGCTGCCACACTACACAAACTTACAAAAGCTGCTCGAGTAAGAGAGAGAGAGAGAAAGAAAGCAGTGAATGAATGAAGGGTGAGGTGGGGAGAAGAGTGAGAGAGAGAGGCACCTTCATTGAAGCCGTATGGATTTCAGCATTCAGGCTATATAGTGCTCCTCAAGTTAACCTCAAGACCACAGTGTTTATTCTGGGACTGTGTTCCAGATCTGGGGGGATATCCAGTTCCCTAACATCAAAGACGCAGAGCTGTTGAAGCAAAGCTTTTAGCTGCTCCTTAAAGCCCGACATTAAGTGAATTGGAGCAGCTGTGGCAATGTGTGACAATATTTTTACTATAAATACAGCTCACATGGCTGTGGGTAATGGATTACACAACAAGCGGGATTACTGTAATTTCAACACAAAAACTATCTGCGATGGGACAACAACTAAAACAAAAACCAAATGTGATACTCGAGGAAGAAAAAAAGTGTAAAGTGCAAGAAAAAAAAGAAACATTTTTAACCGAGAAATCGCAGAGACAAACTTACATCCTTTTTCGAATTTCAATTTTAAATATTTACAGTGATTTTATGTGAATTGTCACGCATCTTTTAACGATTCGAGAGGCCAAACATTTTCGGAAATATTCTTTGTGTTTCTGATTTGAGCCAGTAATCCACTGCATTAAGGTTCAAGCTGATAATCTGTGACATGTATGGTTTTTTTTTTTAAGCCCTACAAGTGAAACTTCGCCACAGTTTAAAGGGGGACTTTGTGGCACGCTGTTCATTCAGTCATTTTTAGTGAAAGATGACTTTGTATATGTGGATTTAAATGGTACATAATGGTACAATTAATTATAGATTTAAAAAAAAAGGTGACGTTTTTGTTTTTCTTGTTTTTGTGTATTTTATATTTGTTTGTAAAACCTGCATTTTCTTGATATGTTTTTTGAACAGCATAATAATATATTTTGGCTACCAGAGCTTTTTCTGGCACCTCTGAAGTTTATTAATACTGATTTGACTCGCAGGAATAAGAGGTAGAAATTATTTTTATCTTGCTACCTCTCTTGAAAAAAAAAAACAGTATGATGTGTTATTAAGTCAGTGAATTATCTTTCCCGCAGTCTCTTCTTTCAGCGTTCATCATAACGTAAAATAAAAAAAAGACTCAGGTAATTCTGAGTGAAGCTGACAACACCTTTTTTTTTTTTTTTTTTTACAGAGCACACAGTTAAAACTCTGTCCAACCAGCCATGAAATCATAATGGATCTCATTCCGTGGCCACAATGATGATCCACTCATTATTGTGGAACCATTGAAAACACTGTTACTTCTATTGCTGCCAGCACCACATGAAAGGATTTAATAGAGTGAAGTGAGGCCTGCAAACTGAAAATGAATGAAAGAAAAAAATCTTTCTTCAGTCTCTGTGTTGACTGAATTATCTATCTAATTATAATTATAGTTCACTGCTGCATTACATTTTAGTCCCTAAACGTTTTTTAACCAACCTGTCTCTTTTCAAATTAATACATTATGCACAGTGTCAGTAACAAGAAGGGGCTTCTGGACTTTGTCAATGAAAGCGAGTCATGCGTCTGTTTCTTCTTTACACAACAGAAATATTTTTGCTAAAGCACAAAATATGGCATCAATATATATCGATCGATGTGACAAAGGATAGCAGAAAGAATGTCACGTCGAAAAACGGATTGTTCACTGCTTGTATGAGGGTCATCAGGGAGCCTCTGCACATCTCCTCCCTGCACAAACAGCTAGAAGAGCTGCTCCGCTGCCATGATCTTAGTGGGTTCTTAGTGTGTGACCGATGTCACGGGCCTCACGGCCTGATGGACACAGCTGTCTTGCCGCAGGCAAAAGGGAGGAAGGAGGGATAGTGGGAAAAGATACAGACAGGAAAAAGGAGAAAGAGAGATTGTGTGTGTGTGTGTGTGTGTGTGTGTGTGTGTGTGTGTCTATGTGTGTGTGCGTGTTTGGCGGCGTTGTTGATTGTCCTCTGGCACTTTCTGGGGCATGTGCCCACTCAGCGTGGCATCCCGCTTATTCAGCACCCCACACCGACCCCACTAAAAAACTCTACACAACGGACAGCAGAGCAACACACAAAGTAAAGTCACACAAATGTGTTTTAACACAGAAGGAAACAGCACCTCTCATGTTAATAACCATTGCACCACATAGAGCATGCAGACAACACTTGGCAGATAACAACCAAGGCACACAAACACAGGTACCCCGGGCCTGGGCACCGCATGGCAACATGATGAAACTGGTCAAGTTGCTGGCCACCATAAAGGAAGGCACACAAACATCCCACGAGACCTCCTTGTACCAAACAATGGAAGGGACACAAATGCCACAGGACTTGGCGGACAAAGTCTGGCAAACGAGGTAATGTTAAGCAGTTCAACTGAGACTAAAAAATGTTTTTACAACGTCGGGATCAGTGTCTGCAAATGTTTTAGTAGTAAAAGAATGCCGGAGGGACGGTTATAGGACATTTAACTAAAGTCTAGCTGCATTTTTTATGCTTGTAAGTTGCATTTATGGCTGAGAAATTCACAATTAATGTCATAATATTAATTAGAATTTTATTCTGTGTGGTTATATAAATCATGACATGGAAAATACATCAAATATTCAGTATAAAAGAATCAAATTTATGTTCAGGTAGAGAAAATTGCTCCATACAATCTAATACACTCTCTTCAGCTACAGTAAATGGTTGGCTCCTTGATGGGGCCCTGTCTGCGGTGGACAGGGCCTAACAGAGCCAAGCAGGGCTGGGCAGGGATGGGGAGGCGCAGAGCGCATGTTAGTAACAGAGGTAAAGAGCCACTCAGACTGGTGGAGAGCCACATGTGCTGGGCCGCGGAGAGAGACTCCGACACCGCTCACGCTGTCAACATGCTGACATATACATACGCAAACATTTTGTGTGTGGAGGTACAGACACGCACACACACAGACACACACCGGTGCACATACACACATACACACACACACTGCAGGGCCAAGCCAATTAACACCCTGCCACAGCACAGATCATTTTCGGAGCAGTAGCGGAACAGGAGGGCATATGTGGATAATCATACATGCAAATTAGATGAACAAGAAAGGCATCTGAATTCTGGCAACAACTCGTCACAACACATCAAAGTAGAACCTTGAGTCACCTATCAGAAATGTATATTCTTGCACAACATGATTAGCATCATTTCATAATCTCTTTAACAACATTCATTTCTGATTCCTTGATGAACAAAACTCCAATAAAAGTAGTGAAGGCACTTGGTCAAAGTTAACCCCTCCTGAGCCAAAAAAAAAAGTGCTGACAAATTGCCATGCAAAATGAAGAATTATAATCTTTTAAAGTTGAATTTGGGTGCTTCATTTGGTGCCATTAAAGAGCCAAATCTGACTTATATATTTAAATCACAAATATGAAAGATGGGGCACTGAAGGTCTCTGTGAAAAAAACCCAAAATGTTTCTTTCCCTGAAATTTGACTCCAAAACCAGAAGATGGCAACATACCTCTGGCTGAGACACCGGCCTTCCTCGCTGCTCCTTTAGTTATTTATGCATTCACATGTTCACCTAGTGCTTCGTTTATTTATTTATTTATTTATTTATTTATTCATTTACTTGTGCTGCAGCACAAACATAAGTCTTGAAGAGAGGAGCAGGTAAATATAATGATTTATTCACTGAGTTCCTGACTTGACTACTGGAGGTTTAGGCAAGATAAAAGCCAGACACACACACACACACACACACACACACACACACACACAGATCTCTGAGGTTGGGTTTGAGTGTGTGGTGTACATGCATGTGCATGTGTGTGTGTGTGCACATGTGTGTGTTCCTGTAGTTAAAGACAGATGCATTGCTGATAATAACTGCAGAATTTAGCACCCATTTTTTTTAAACATTCTTTGCTCTGGAGATCAGTTTACTATACCCTGATTTTATTTTGCCCCTCTTCTCCACCTCCTCCTCCTCCTCCTCCTCCTCCTCCTCCTCCTCTTCACTGTATGACGTTTGTTACATAAGCAAACGGACAGAGACCACTACAGGGTTCCAACGTTAACACCCAAAAGCAAAGATATCAGCGTCAGTCCTGAGTAACGCAGAGAGTGGGTGCCTTTGCAATAAGAGTGTGTAAAGAAGTGACACAACAGAGTGAATGGTAAATGAGTCTCTTAGTTACAGTAGCTGGGTCCCAACTATACGACAAGGCGGATCCACTTTACTACTCACAGCAATGACTGTCACTTCAAACAGACTGGGCTAAGATGAGTCTATTTGCCATCGTAAACAATTTAATATTTGATGTACAGTACAGTACAGTGAGCAACCCTCCCCTCGTCATTTTCTCCTCTCTCCTCTGTTTGTTTCTTGTGTGTGTGTGTGTGTGTGTGTGCTGGTGTGTGTGTGCGTGCTGGTGTAGTAAGCAAGGCTACACGAGGCAACGAGAGCATTTGAGTGCATGCATAAGAGAGATGACGATGAAGAACGCGCCGGCTGCCAAGTAAACAGATAGTGATGCTTAGGTGTGATGGCTTGCCACCATATTACAAAAATATCTCCACAGTGATGATGAAAAATATATATATATTTAAAGGGTGCATTCACTCTGATCAGACATGCAAAACACAACACAACACATCTTCCTCCTCCAGACGTGGAGTTTTGGTTTTATTTGTCCATGTCCTATCTCTGAGCAGACTTCTGCGGCTTTGACTTTTCCAATTATTTCTTTTTTAGCACCATAAACAAAATTCTATCACACACATTATATTGTAGAAGGGTAGATATACTAACGATGTTCTTTTTTCCAAACAAATTTTGGCAATGCAAAAATATGTCAATCTATTCATAGTGTCACATTCATTCATCCTCATTCTTGTAATCCAACTTATTCCCTGATGTGCCGATACCAGATTAACAGTTCTATCGTCGATGAGCATTCGTCTGAAAGAAATTCCACATCGACATCAAACTGTACGCCTGTATTAAATCTCTGCGTTGGTTGTTGCTGGTGGTGGGGGTGTTTTTGGGTCCATGCCAAGAAGGCCCATGAGGGCAATGTGGCAAGGCCAGGAGGATGGAGCCAGTTGGTTGGCTGAAGTGTATGAGCTGGGAGCAGAACAATTACAGCAGTCACTTACCATCACAGTGTCTGGTTGAGGCAATGGCACAGCAGGACGCCGCAGGGCAAGAATGAAGCTTTCATCCAGCTGGTATCACAAGATCAAGCTGGTCATGCCAGAAATGACAAAACAATATGCTGAGCTGAAAAGGTTTTAAACACGTTTTTTTTTTTTCTTTTTAAATAATTGAAACTAACAAATTGTAGCTATAATGTGCTCACCTGTTGTTACCAGTTAGACCGGTAACCAGTTATTAGAGATAAAGGATCTAACGTTATCACGTCTGAACATTTTTTATTTCTTCCACTTCTGTTCATTAACTAATCTCTTCGCAACTTGATTTAGTATGCTCAACCTCAACATGTGTGATTTGGCATCTGTTACAGTTTTGGGAAGGTCTAACAGCAGACATGACAAACATTAAGAGTCAAACACTGCTGATATTTTGTCAGCTTTCAAAATAAAATTTCTACATCCTACAGCTAATGAAATACTTCAGGTCCAGATGGAGAATGTGACTGGAGTGAAAAACAAAGAAAAAAAAAAAAAGACAAAAAACAAACTTGACTGCATGTGCCAAAACAACCACCCACAGACACGGGCATTGAAACGCATGCATTTACACAGACGCTAACATATCTGCATGCGAACACCCACACACATGCATGTGCACACACACACACACACACACACACTCAGAGCGGAGGCAGTTGACCGCATCTGCCCCTCGTCCTTAGGTTCAGTGGTGGCCGCTCCTGCAGCCTCACCTCCCCCTGTCATGTCTGATTCTCCTGGTAGGATCCATCATCTGGTTGGCAGTCTGGGTGCCAGTCAGCTGCTTCCCAGGGGACTTCCAGGCGATGGGAGCCGGGAGGCACTGGGCTGAAGCCTCCCCAGCCTTGGCAGCAGCTGTGTGGGAGACAGAGAGAGGTGCGGCACAGATGTGGGAGTCTGGAGCCGACAGAAGGTATGGCTGATTTCAACGTCGGCCATGTTTGTTATTCCACCTTTTCCTGGGAGGAAGAAGCCGGCCCTTGATCTGACTCACAGCTAAACACTTAGCTTTTGTTCCCGAGATGAATAACTGCAAGGAGAATGAGGCGCGAGGGAAAACGAGAAAGAAAAGGAAAAAAGATTTGGGGGCCAGAGGAGAAATCCGTTGACCAAGTGCAGAGTGAAGCTGGTCATTCTATACCCCGCTGAAGCTTATCCCCTATTACAGAACAAGAGCCGCTGAGCCGTGACACACCTTTCATTTTTCTGCAATTCCTTAAAGCTACTGACAAACTTAAAATCTATATCTATAACAGCATATCAAAGCAATTATACATCTTAATTTATGAACATAAATCCACTTGTATGCGATGAAAACACATTAATTCTGTTCATACTGTGTACGGTGTTCCTTATACATTCACAAAAGAAGTCTATATTAAATTAAATTTTATTCTAATTTTTTTTGCACTATAATTCTCTTTAATGACAAAAAGTCTAGCTCTCCTGTTCAAAGGGTGGGAAGGGATTCAGCCCACCATAAACAAACATGCTCTGCTGACTCTCAGTGGACCCATGTGATGAATAGTACCAGTCAAAATCATAGCTAACGCTCATAACCAGATTTTCACAGGGAATTTTGCACAACTTCATTTTGTAGTAACACTATCCACCTTGTAAAAATGAACACCCTCTTCTAACAGCACAAGTGAGAAATGGGATAGTTTTCCCACTGAGTTCCCAGATGTAGGATTGCCATTGTATTCACACACCCGGTGTTAGCCCAAGACGGCACCCTCAAATACAGCTCTGTCTTGGCTTTGCAGAAAAAACAAGCCTGTGATATGGAAGAGGTGGCAGTGTGAAGCTGTCCGTACAAAATGTTTGTTTATACTAGAATAACCCCGAAAGCAAAATTCGATTTGAAATCTGACAGTCTCCTCTCATATTGCAGCTAAAAACCATTGTCCTAATAAATATTTGAGTTCCCATGATGTGCCTAATGCTAGAAAATGCTGTGCATGTGTGTGTATGTGTGCGCGCGAGCATGTGTGTGTGTGCAGTACAGCGGAGCAGAGTACATCTGCAGTGGTAAGGAAACAGGCTGTTAGCATACAGCTTTGACAACTCCATCAGGCCAGTCTCAAGGTAGCTGTCAATCACAACAAATCATCTCATCCCTCAGCGCTGCGAGGACCTCTCTCCACTACTACACACATGACAGGCCCCTACAGCTCTATTTACCCATGCACACCATCCCGTGCCAATGGGTTTGTAATTAGAAAACAGGAAAATAGACGGGGGTAGGTGGTAAAAGTAAGTCAGTAACAAGTTTGGATACAAAGCAAGTGAATGGTGCCTTTTCAGCAGCGATGTTGGCATTTGAGGAGTGGGTTGGCACTTGCACGGAGGCAGTGTATTGAAAAGCAAAAGCATTCTCATTCACTCTCCTATTTAGGGGACAATGTGAGCGTGTGTGTGTGTGTGTGTGTGTGTGTATGAGAGGTGGGGTGGGGGGTAGGGGGTGTCACACACAGTCCCGATTTGCAAGACTCATTTTCAGCTATCTATAATTAGATTAATGTGGTGATGGCATAACACAAAGCCAAGCACACTCCACTTCCATCCCAGAGCATATGAATTAGGGACTAAACACGTCTCTCTATTCCAGGCAGAGAAAGTGGTGGTGTGAGTGTTTAGCATACCCTTTATGATGGGGAAAGATGTTAATTGTGTGCCATTACCTCTAAACTGTTTGCTTGTTGTATTAATCACTGTGCTAATTGATGCAGAAATAAAATTGTTGCCACAGGCGAGGAAGGGAGTGAACCAGAGTCAGGGATGGCGGATAAAAGATTATCGTGGTGAACATATGGAGATGGCACCGCTTTGAAAGTCTGCTCTATATGCCCACCAGCGCCGCATGGGATGACGAGTGGAGTGCCAATAGCAGCACCATCTCCTAATGTAAGATTTGCGCAGAATGAAACAAAGCATGTCGGTATGTTTATCTACATACTTAGCAGCAGAAAATAAATAACAACTGTAGACAGCGTGACTTTCATAATATGATAATCTAGTCCTTCTCTTTGCCAAATGAATAAAACATATTACGCAAGATCTGGCTTATATATGAAATACTTTTCAGTTTCAGTTACATTGCAGGAGCCATGCGATCACTGACACAGCCATATACACTTCGATATAGGCCAGTTTAATACATATAATTACCATCCCGCTGAATTTTGTAAATGGTATTCGTGAACTTCATCACGGAAAGTCAAGTGCATAATATACTTGGGAGTCAAGTGGTTTAAGTGGCGTGAACACTTCTGCTAGACAGCAAAATTGAGTTGGCGAGTTCATTTTTTGTTTGCAATTCTGAATGAAATTGAGGAATTTAAAAAAAAAAACGGAGAGAAAAGCCATTAGGACACTTTTAAGGAGGCCTGGAATTAAAAGCGTGGGTGTCTTCTGGGACTCTTGGGGGCTTACACCACGTCTAAAACTTACACATGCTTTCATCAACTTCACCGAGAGAGACAGATAGCTCATCTCCAAATGTGCCCGAGGTTTTGGGCCCGAGGTAAAAAAAAAACTCCTGAAGACCCAGCTCTTCAGAGAGTACCTCTTCTCTTAGCACTACCAGAACAGAAGATGATAAATCTGCTTCTAAAAGTGAGGACACCAAAACAGAGAAGAACAAGAAAGACAGCAAACAACCAGCTTACTGATAAATCAAGCAGATTCGCTCTTATTTTCAGAAACAGATACAGATAATGGATCAGGATCACCATTAATGCACGATAAGGGAAATAACGTCTCTAATGTTCTTATACGTCTAGAAAGATGGCTAAGATTTCAGACTGTGCAGATTAAAGCTACACACAGTATCCATGATACATGTATAGTGTATGGAATTGAAATATTTGCTAAAATGTTTTAAAAATAATCAAGTTGACTGATTGAGTGATTTACTTATTTGCACATTAATAAGAATGGCGGCATTAATAGAGGAAGGGGGTCCATTGAAATTACGTACACACAAGGCTCAGAGTTTTGGTGCTTACACCCCTGCTTGGAGCTACTTAAAAGTCGCGAATGCCACATCGGTGCCACTGTCAGTTAAATACAATTTGATCCCACTTAAATGTGCAATGACAATAACATTTTCAGAGCATCTTCTAAAATTCAAGAATTTCCCAAAAAAAAGTTGTGTGAAATTTAGCCAGTAAAAATGATGTGCAGGTGCCAGCCAGAGGCACAGAGGATTTAATGTGGCCTCACTAGCCTCCAATGTGAAAAGGGGATAAACAGAGGCAGCCATTTAAAGAACCATAAGTCCATAAGGAGCAGGCAGTGAATGAAGAGATTCAGAGAGAGCTTCAGAGGCCCTCACCAGTGGACCAGCCGCTGCCTCCAAACCCGCTGTGTTTTTGTATGCAGATTCCCCTTGTCAGAATTCATTTATTCAACGGGAGTTATCTGAGAGAGCGGGTTATGAGACAAAAATAGTCGCATTCACATTCGTCCTGAAAAACATTTGGAATGCTAATGCCATGAGAACATGCCGTTGATGTGCTTGTGTTTGCGTAAGAATCTGATCCAGCGCTCCCTTGGCTTGCTGGCCAAGAGGGGCAGTTCACATAGACAGGAGAGCACTGATACCGCTTACAGGGTTCAATAGTCTAAATCTGCTCTTGGGGAACACTTTCTATATTGCCAAGAACATTTATCATTGGCACTCACCGTATGCAGCAGTTTGATCCTCCAGCAAAAGCCCCCAAAAAATCTATATTTTTTTAAAGGGTCATTAGATCACTCTGTTCACAGCCAATGTTCATACAATTGCACCTTTGTTTATGAAAATAGATGTCCTCGGTGATGATGACAAAATTGCCTGCCCTAAACTACGAGACGATAAATCTCCAGCGTTTGGACCATGTCGTCACAATTTTGTTCTCTCCGTCTGTTTGTCCCTGTGTTTGTCTCTCTCTCCCCCACTTTCTCTTGCTCTGCACAGGTGGTAGGAGCTTCCTGGTAGAGTCTTTCTCATTCTTTTTTGTTCCCCTCCAATTGCTCTGATCGAGAGCCGTTGATGATGATGATGGCAGTCTCTGGCTGGCCATTGATTTGCTGTGGCCCCTAGTCGTGAGTTCACAGCAGACGACACTCTTCCTTTGGCTTTAATTAGAGCTGCCCCCATCTCCTCTTCTTTCCTGCCCTGGATGTGGTTCGACACATGAACACAAAAAGCTCCTACACACAAAACTCCCTGCTAGGAAATAGCCAACACTCGCCTACTGCAGCTAGTATTTAGTGCCTTGACTATAAACCTGCGTGGTCAAGAAAGAGGTTTTGTTTCTTGCACTATAAATAAAAAAGGCCATACTGTGATCCACACCATTGTATTCCAGCATACAGACATAACATGAAACTATTTGTGCACATATGCATATAGAAAACTGCAGTACCCAAATGTGTACGCATGCATTGACTGTGCCTGGCTATCATCCTGATCCACAGGACTCTAATCATAAGAGAACAGCTATTAAACCGGCGGGATGACACATTTTGGTCATCCTTATATCACCCATGAGGCGTTGTCTTTCCCCCCTGCTCTGCTAGAAGATACAGGGTCACTCATCTTACCATCTGTCCCAGACATGAGCCACTCCAAACCTGGATGGGAGCGGAATGGACAGAGAGAATCCGTGGTCTGGGTAGGGGCTATTATCTCAGTGGTCATGGGTCCTTGCACATATTTCATGGCTCCCAGGGTGTCTTCTCACAGCTATTAGCAGGCCGTATTCATTCAAAGCACTTGTGGGTCACTCGCGGCCTGCGTAGCACTCTGTCGAAAAACAAATGAGATAAGAGAAAAATTAGATGAAATCTGACGGGCCATCGTAATATACAGAACATTCGATTACATTCGGTACAAATCTGGCTCTCATAGGATTTATCACGCTCATCTCACTCTTTCTTTTTCCCTTTCTCTCCGTGGAGGGGTCCTTAGCCGTCGACATGGAGTCCACTGAGACAGACGGGCCCACAGTTGTCTGTCAGGTGCCTGTTAGCCTGGCTTTGCGTGTTTATGGCTGATAATCGACTGTAGTGTTTGCGGTCCAACACCTGTCCAACCCCTTTGGCACTAGTCAGGTGTTCTCAGCCGCTGTTCGGTCGATTTGTGAATGCTGGTCAGTGAGGAAGCTTTCTGACCTCAGCTTATAGGAAGTCTTTCTCCTTATTTTTTGACCCAAACATTTCAATTTACTCGCACAAGCAAAAAGCAACGACGTGACACACCAGTGCAAAACAAAGCAAAGTGTTGCAGTTCGTGTTGCAACTTTTGAGCAGACATGTTCTTAATTTGTATTCCAGACATGATGAGACTGTTAATGAGGTTCACAGAAGCGTAAAAATAGCTGGCTATAGTACGCTTTCTTTGTCTTTCTATGACACTTTGGGATCAAAAATATATATTATCGACTAATTATGGGTGTCAGGGGTCAGCTGGCTGCGTGTTCCAGTACAACTAGTTGTTACTCCTTACTGTTGCTAAGGCTAAGAGCAAAACAAGAGCTGCCTTACCTCCCTCATAATGATCCTGGTAAGCTATGATCCTGTCAGGCCTGCTGAAAATGTTGGCCTGATGATTTTGGTCCACGGACATGCAATTAAAGTGCAACACACCTACACACACACAGGCAAATCTTAAATGTACAGATGCTAAAATGCACAACGCATGACTGCTTGCAGACAAACACATAATCAATATAGTCTTGGGGGCACGACCCGCCAGTTCAACCAGGTTCATGCTGCAGTTCATCCATGCGAGCATCATATATTTCAAGTTTAAAGGAGTGCCACATAATGGACTAGACCGCTCTCAGGGCATTACATCATCCATAGCCGCCTAAGTTTAGAGCCGAGGACCCCCTAAATGACAGAGAACAGAGTGGAAGTCCTGTCATAAAGCCAATCAGGGGAGTCCTCGTTGGGACTCGTAAATCTCCTGCTTTGTGGGGTTACTGGGAGGTCTGGGAAGTGAAGATTTGCCACTTATTATTCTCAGGAAACCCCAGACAACCTCCCCCTGAACTCAGGTCACACAAGGTTATGACCTTGGGACGAGCATCATTGTTATTTCAGTAACTATGGTGATCAGGCGCCTCAATGATGAGAGATTCACACAGAACTCTATATGTACCTTAATATATATGTACACACTCATTATAATATGTAATGACTGGTATCTCTTTGTGAATATAATGTGAGACCTGATATAATACAATAAATAAATAGATTATTATCACTCTAAAACTGTTAAAACTGTGGAAATGTGTGATTATTTGAATGTACTTCTATTTGCATTCTTGCTCTGGTGTGTGAGTCTTTGTTTGTTTGTGTGTGTGCGAGACTGAATGTGTTATGTGATGCGGGGTTTTCTTTGCAAGGTCCTCGAAACGCTTTGTGCCAATGTTCCTGCAGACACCTTAACAGGCATGAGACACATTTCCAGTGGGACACCAACCATCTCTTTCTGTCTCAGCAGAGAGCAGCGCTCCAGTGCCAGCCTAGTGCCATCAGCACAGGGATAAGCTTTCTGGCAGAACATTGACAGGCTTTCAGAGTCTCCTGAGGCCATTCCAGACCCCGAGAGGCTCAGCGGGCTTCCAACAAGTGGTCTTCAGGGCAGCACAGGCTTTCATACGGTGAAGGTCTCTGACAACTGAACCGCAAGAAAGTAAGTGACAGGAGCTGAGGACCAATTACAAACCGTATCAAAGGCCCCATCAGTCTCGTCATGGACGCAGCCCTACAGTTTGTCCCTGTATTTTGTATTATATACCATCATTTCAATTCATAAACAACTCCAAAACATTAACACTTCACTTCTTTTCATGACTGCAAGGAGGTGTGGAGGTATGCATGATGCTGCGATAAACATAGTTATAAGAAAGCAGCACACAGAGGCCTTTATTTGCTGAAGAATATATATTTCATGTTGCCTGAGCTGGTTACACATTTTAGAGAGACATGCCATAATTTCACTGTGTTATCATCATGTTAAACAACCTGCCCATTTTTCACATTTACCACAAAATCTGAAGCAAAGAAAAAAAAAAAAAGCACACCTTTCACCTCTAGCACTTAAAAAGTTTCCCATAAAATATCAAAATGTCTTTTTATGACTTCTGTTCCACTTCTAGTTCTTGTAACAGCCATATAGGCCATGCCAAATGTGCCCAGAAATAAGCTGGGCCTCCCCACTGTCTCTGAGATTGCCCACCCAGGAGTCTGGCACACGCCACAGTGAGCAGGAGGCCCTCTGGATTACAGTAATACATACTATCTCATAATGGAAAGCTGCCTTGCACATTTCCCTCTCTCCGCCCTCATTGTCCACACTACCAACTGCACAATCAGGATACGAGGCTGTGATTGCACCCGTTAGCATGTGCGAGTTTGCCGGTGTGCTGCACCACTCCTCCTCCTCCTCCTCCTCCTCCTCCTCCAACCCCCCCCTTTCTGGGCTGGGCACTGTTTGGCTCCAACAAGGTACAAAAATGAAATAGAACTGTAGCCTAAACTAAAACAAACTAAAAAAAGATATTTGACATGAAAAGTACCTTGAACCCGCAGACATGGAGGGCCTGATTAATTTCAGGCAGCGAAGGTCATGGGTCACAAGGAAACAATGGCATGAACATACTTAACCTGAGCTACTAACATGGTTAAATAAACAGTCAAAGCTGCCCTGTTTGGACCCGCCACACGCTAGTCAAACTCCGCCACTTTCCCTTCTCACCCCGTAATCACCAGAAGCTGTAATTAATGGGGAGGCTGACCTATGGTTCAGGGCAGTGGAGAGGAAAGCCAAACAAAGTTGAAAGCTATTAAGAGGAAAGGGAGGTTGAGGCGAAGAGAGGGACACAAGCATGGAGGACTATGGACTTTGTTAGCCACCCAGTTTCGCCCAGTCTTCCCTGGTTGGCTAACAAAGGGGCAGGTGGCCCAGGGGGAGCAGAGGTGCACTCTGGCCAGAGTTTAGACCACCAGGTTACCACAGTCTGTATGTAATTACACCACAGAGGTCATTTACTTCACTAAGTGGGTTGTCTACCAAACCCCGTCGGTGAGTGCACGCTAATCAGGCTTGGTGCTCCAAACAATGGACCATGTGTCCCTCTGAGTGTTGTGGGAGGAGCAGAGGTAACCAGCAAACCACAACTGATCAACATGGACGAGATGTTTCAAAAGGACACAAAAGCTCTAAAAGGGGGAGAGCATGGGGAGAGGCCAGAGGCAGACAGACGGGCAGACCGAGAAACATGGAAGGGTCCACTAAAGTTGCAGACTGGCATGTCTTCAAACCTGTATTTATCCAGGAGGTTCTAGAGGACAATGGCAGATACAGTGACACTTAGGACAAGCGTGGAACAGATGCTTTCTCACACGGGGACAAAGAGGATTTGAAGACAATAACAAGCCACAAGTACCAGATATCCACTTTATTAAAATGATATTGGCCTTACACTTTCATCTGCAGTTAAAGCCCAGATTGTATTTCAGGATACGTCTTGTAGACTAAGACTTAACAAAGACCTGCGAAGCATACAAACTGCAAACCACACTGAAAAAATACTCTTTTAAGTAAAAGTCTGTTTTGAAAATGTTACTTAATGGACTGTGTCCTTGTGGCTTGTGATAATGTAAAGCTGCTGTTCAGTAGCCTTTTTTTTTGCATGGCCAGACTGTCTTACTTTGGCTTTCATGCAAACAAACACAACACAGCATAATACAATGCTCTGTCCTAATTAGAAGGGTGCTGACCCCACTGCACCACTGCGAGTTACACAGGAGTTTGGCTGCTCTCTAGTATGATATATGTTTACATCGCTAACAAGCCAATCAGCCCTGCCAACAGAAGCAGTGGAAGCACAGAGAAGCCATTAAAGGCCTGGCCGCAGCTACAAAAACAAAACCTATCCACCTGAGACCACAGAGGGACAGGATGCAGGCTACTTATAGCAACCCAAAACCAACCCACAAGAATAGCAGGAAAAACGACTCGGTACGAGAGCCGCAACAAGCCTTTTGAAGTGCGCCACCTCTAAACTATTCTGATACGCCACCCCAGCATCTTTGAAGGCAGGTTATCCTCCACGGCCGTGTGTCCTGTTGTGGACGAATTGTTTCCTCTTTCACTTTGTCTCTATTTTCCTGTAGAAACTGACACTGCTTTATTGTTCTCCTGGGCCAACCAAACTGTTGTCCAGTGGAGCACAGGGGACGGGACCTCTTGCTGTTCCCCTGTTGGTAAAGGAGGTCCAGGGCGGGGCCGTGCCTGAAAGATGGACAGTAAGTTGGTCACAGTTGACGCAGGGTGGTAATCCCAAAGAATCAACAGAAGGATGACCCCCCGCTTATTGCAACCATTTCCTTTATCCTCAAGGTCGTGACCTTACAATGCCCTCTTTCCTAAGAATTGACCGGTGGAGTAATTAATCAGCCAGTGGTCGGTGATGTCATTGCACAAACATTTCAAGAATAGGGAGAATGGTGACATATTTTGTTGTTTTTGCTGCGGTGCTGAAGGTTCTGCTCGTAAACACGACAGATTTATGGTGAGGGGACGTGCACCTGCCACAGGGCAACAACAAGCGCCCACTTTCAGACTTTTAGAAGAAAAGTAAAAAAATCACATGCCTGAATTTGAACAATAATTTACACATGGCTCTGAGGAAACACATTTACTGCAGACAGAGAATATAATAAAAAACACAAACATTTCTTTTATTGCACTTCAATAAAATATGTCATACTCCCAGGGAAGGTACGAGAGGTAATAGCTGCATGCTTTACAAAAATATGTATATACATGAAGAAGCATTGTAACCAAGTATTATCTGTGTAATCTGAGACGGAGGTACAGTACATGTGCTTCCCTTGACTCCCGCGGAGAAGGAGAGCTCACTTTAACACTCAATATCAGGGAATCTAATTGCACTTACAAATCGTTCCTTTTGGCTCGCCTCTCTGGAGTAAGTCTATGGCAAATGGTGTCACATCACAGCCCTATCAGGCTTATTACAGGCACTACAGAGGCTCAGAAATACAGAATTGACAGGGTGATATAGGATCTAATTTATTGTCTGTAAAACGTCCAGCATAATCCAGAAATAGAAGATTTTAGATGTTATGAGTAAAAAAAAAAGCAATTAAATCGATATAATTACATTTCTATCAGCTTCTTTTATTTATTCCCCCCCCACAATTCTCTGTCTTGACCTGTATTGTTTGTTTGATTTTAATATTCTTTTATTTTAATCAATTATGTTGGCACATTTAACAATCAGGCTGTGTTCATCAGTCACATGCTGGTTTAGATGTTTTCCAATCTAATTATCCTACTTACTTCTCCCTTCCTCCTGGTTTTGATTTTCTTGTGCTGACACTATAATAGCAAGGTCCTGGCTAAGAAAATAGGTTGGTCTGTCACTTTGCGATCATTAGCTGACACTGTGATGCCGTGCCTGCAGCCAGATCTCAACAAACTTGTGTTGTGACAGGAAAAAAGACACATTACAAGAACTCAGAATAAAAAAATGAATCATAAAATCCTGTAAGACTCAAATTACAAGCATCTGTGTTCCCCGGTGCAAATGCCTTTCCCACCATGCACAGTGCAGCCTGGGGATGATACAGTAACCGACGAGTTATTGTTGTGGCTGCATAGAAATGCTCCATGACACTGCCCTCACCCTCTCCTCCCCTCCTCTTTATCATTCGACATTAATTGCACCGTGCACTATGGACAGAGAAAGCTCTGGTATTTCCTCTGAGGAGTCAGCCAACGTGCAGATCAGCACTGATTTTCTCTGTGCATGGGCACTGGACCAAAGTACAGTCTGAATGCTCACTAAAGAGCTAAAAATATCATTTGATACAGGGTAGAGGTTAATATGTCTCACCTCTGGCAACTATATTGTTTACATTTAGCACGGACACTGATTGGCCCGTTGGTCCCCATTGTTCATGTTCACTTCTGCCAATAGCGGCCTGAAACTGCGAATGAGGTGATACAATGATCAAAACAGCACGTGCAGTTCAGTTTTTACATCTGTGACATAGGGCTGTGCAAATTTATTCTAAGGTGGGAGGTTTGTACAATGTTATATTACACAACGTGACGTTCTGTTGTACTTTACTGCAGCAGTTGTGGAGTGATCTGAGCCGATCTGAGAATATAGTCATCATCGTCTTTCACCATATTTTGGAATTTATTTTACAAAAAGCTAAGCTAAGGTGTCTGGCCAGGGAGAATATTACAGAAGGTCATGTGTGCATAAAACTCTATGTCCTGATATAAAAGTTATGATTTGATGCAACGTTCTAGATTAGTGATTTTGTTGACTGGATGAGGAGAACATATCACAGTTTGGAGCCTCATACAAACTAAAATACAGTTTTGGTGTTTGTGTCTCCTATTGAAGGAGATAATTCTACGTTTTTTTATTTTTTTATTTCTATATTCTTATTATTTTGGACAATAGTAGACAATTTATAAAAATGCATCCATACAATAGAGAAAACGTGTCAACACGTGACTCACAGCCTCTGCGTGGACACATTGTGTTGGTACTTGTTGGACAGCAAATTGCCATTCATGTAAATCGAGAGAACTAAACAAGAGTTACTTAAACTAATTGAGTATTGCTCGCTGTAATGACAAAAGATGAGAATAATGGATTGTTAGTTCGCTTCATAATGATGTTAGATATCCGGGGACGTGTAGATAGGCACATTAGAAGTCAATAGTGTTCCAGAATAATAGGAAGGCTCAGAGATAATGTACTCTCACAAGGGGGCCTCGACATTAGCAACAGCCCAGCAGGACTCGGCTTGCACGTGTGCCAATGACGCATTAAATCCCTCAATGACAAAAGATAAAAAGAAAGGTAAATCTGTAGGCACATTGTTTTGCCACCAGACACCATACTGTACACACGCTGTTGAGTGGTGAGCAGTTGTTAGTAATTGCAGGAAGTAAGAACAAGAAAGACACATTCAGTGGAATAATACATGCGAATGTTCATCGTTTAAAAAGCCGGCCTCGGGATCGCCCAAATTAACACAAGGCTGAGTCTGAAAGACAAATAAAAATCATTGCTCACGATTCTAAAACAATTATTTTTAAAAAAAAGACTACTTACAAGTGTCAAAAATCTTTAATCAGCCCACACTGTGATGAAAGCACCGCTCCAGTGTGAACCTCGCTAGATGAAAATAAAAATTAGACAAAAGAACGAAAGTACAGACGACATTAACTTCTGCTCAAATGAGCACAGTAGGAGAGCGCACAAAGTATTTAGCACCACTCTTTCTGTCTTTTGATGTTGTTTGTCAATTCACAGCATCCACTGCAGTATTTAGTGTCTTCAACCTCTATCTTCCCTGATGGCATGAGTGCAGGGTGAGTGTAATAGTGGCCCTCTCCTTCATCAGATATTAATTTATTCATTACATGTTAACTCTGCGAGACCTTGGAAGGAGACGCCAGGTGACTCTTCTTCATTTGGTCCCCACTGCTCTCCACTGGGTCCAGGAAAAACCACAGTAATGCCACACAGTTGGGGAAGCGGAGAGCAAATTATTCAGCTCCATAGAGAGGGACTCTTTGTGGTAAACACACGGTGGGACACTCGTGCTGCCATAATTAAATCTGCAAATCCATAAGAGCAGGGTGCTTCCATTTTAGTACACAAACACACGGAGTGGTAAACACAATCAAGCAGAAGCCGAGAGCGAGTACAGTAAATACATTTGTAAAGCACATATAAATATAAGTATAAATTATTTATTGAATAGTATATATATTATAAGCACACGCATGCATGCATATGTAATCTAAGATACTGCTTCAAAGAGCAAATTTTGCTCGGTCAGAAATTGGTTTTATTACTTGCAGTTTCTCAGTTGTTTTTATTTTTTTAAACATATTCCATAAATAATAATTATTGTAGACAGAAAAACAGAAAAGAGATGACAGATTAGGAATAGGGAGGGGGAAAAAAATGGTGGGCTGAGAAAGAGGGAGCATCAAGGGGTGTGATGGGGATTTTGTAACTTCCTCATATGAGAGCGAAAGAGCTCTCAATCTTCAACCGAGCCATGGCAGATCAGAGAGAAAGACGCCAGAGAGCATCAATCCCAGCTTCTCTCAGTGGCCCATCAATGGGAGAAAATCCCCAGTGAACAGGCAGCCTGGCTAATCCACGGCTAAATGACACCTCCAGACGCTAATGCCCAGACTGACCACAGAAGCAATCCACGGCGACTCCTCCACACATATACCCAACTGATGCTTTTCAAGCCGAGAGGGAACTTGAAAGGGCCGGGGCCGTCTCTGTCCCTCTGTGTGCCACCTGCTTAGCATCCCCGCACTCCAAGCTGCTATAGAGAGACATCTCCGGCAGAGGAGAAAGGCCCATTGTGTCCAGACGCCTTTGAGGGCATTGTTCTGCTTCACTGAGGCCAGGCCAACATCTGCACCATTCACACTGAAGGAAGTTGTAATCACTCCCCAGCTCTTAGCTCTGTGGCTCCAACTTCATACCAAGAGGGCTTGTGAAGTTGGGCCTGTGCTAAACAACAGGGCGAGGGGAGAAGGAGGAGGAGCGGGTGCATAGGATTTGGAAGGGTGGCTGTTTTTGTTGAGAGGCATCAGTTTAAATAGAAACTCTTACATACCCCCATACAGGCCCCCTGATCCCCACTCTCCCTTCCAACCCCCAACTCACCCAAGTGCACTTACTCTCTACAATACAAAGCTGGCGACTGATTTACTGAGTTACCTCTCCATCAAAAGCACTGATTAATTGCTTGTCTTTCACAAGTAGGGGAAAGGATTTCAAATGTGTAAAGTATAAAAACCTCTGGCTGCTGCGTTTTCAATATGCTCTTTTGCTCTCTTTTCATTGGTAAAAATAGAGAAGAAGAAGAAAGAAAAAAGAGGAAGTGAAAGCCTGGATTGTTTCAGTGGTCAACTTAAGAAGGGGTTTTATGTAGTTTTCATTTACATATAATTACACTTTAATGGAAGTCTGACTGGTGTGGGGTAAGAGGCTGGCCACGCGGGCTGCCGAGGAGACCCCCTATGATACAGGATGACAGGCTGTAGCGCTAGCTCCATCTCCGGCTAATTAAACGAATCAATTAAGAGACTATTGTTGTAACTGTGTAACTGATGTTCTGTAGTGGCAAAAATGGTCCCTTGGGGAGGCCTTCCAACCATATTAAAACCCCTATCCTCTACATCTCCATCTGATACCAATATAGACACTTATTTGCGCCTTGCTGTCATGTCATTGGAGGCAGGCACATTATGGAAATTGAAATGGAGGGGTTGAGGGGAGCAGGGCTGAGCTCAGTGTGAAGCGGCGGGGTTCACTTCCCATCACCCTCCAAGGAGAACTCGCTTCAGCAAACTCCAAAGTCCCTCAAAGTTCCTTAATAGCAGAGCTAGAGCCAGCACACCCAGCTGTGTGCATCCAGTCACTAGGTAAGGGTCGCGCAATTAGCATACTCCTCCCTGCCAGGCGAGTCGCGTTGATGCAGATAAATTATCATATTAGATTTACCCTCCTCAGTTCAACTGATTGGCTCCCAAATTGTTTTAGATGGCCGTCATTAATCCTTAGCATAGGCTAAGTGCTTTGGCTTCAGATCTGATTGCATAGAGGCGCCTAGGGTCAAATTAACAGAATACTAATGTCTGAACTCTATCTCATTTGCAGTGTCAGGATGCTGCTTCTATTATAGGAAACAGAAAAGAGTCAATTGCCATTTATCTAATGTAAGATTCAGAAAGTCTCAAGATGATAATTGAGGTCCAAGGTAAGAACAAGATGTTATTGAGTGAGCTCTTTCTCAGTATGTTTTTATATATGCATATATATATATATATATGAGAAGAAATGATCAAAGAATGTCAGAGCATATTGTCATTTCAAAGACAGCCAATAAAAGGAAGTGTAAGGTTTCAAATGCAGCAACTCTTTTCTACAGTATATATTCCTTACAAGAAAGACTCTCATGGCTACTTTTAAGTTGTCAAAAGCAAACAAAGCAGTGTTACGGCGTAGATAAATCGAATACATTACACATCTCTGCTTGGATAATGACCCCCTCCAAGCTACTGTGAATACGCCTGTGTGCATGGAGACTGACAGATTTATGAACAGCCCAAATCTGAAGACTTGACTGAGATTCCAGTGGATCCATGTCACTCCTTTGTCTTTGTGAGCTGACCCTGTTTGTTTAAGGCCCACAGTGCTGGCACCACATGAGTGGAACACGGCTGCCTTGGCGCCTGGGCCGTCCTGGCTCCTGTGTCTAAAGTCAGCACTGGCATGTCACTGGGACCTTCTGATGGAGATCAAGGGATTATCCTCACCTCACACACACACACACACACACACGCACAGGATGCATATTCACAAATTTTACACACACATAAATCTGTTGAACGTTTTAAAACTTACTTTTTTCACAGTTGATCGGACATGCCGCCATCGATGGTGTCCTATCTTCCTATTGTACCAACAAACCATGCAGACCCCAAAGAAGTGCAATTTGAGCTAGAGGGTATCAAATTCCTGAAGCAGCAGTGGTGGATGTCAGACATTGGGACCCTCCAAGACAGCGCAGACACCGTACAGCTCGAATATCGGTGCTAAGATCTCCAGATACCAGACAAGACTACAGCGGGGTGTAAGGGTCTCTTGGACTGTTCAGGGGGGCCAATCAGATCATATAGACCAACAGAGGTGCACAAAAGCCCATATATACTGTACAATACATTTATTCATGAAGTGATTTTTCATGATAAAGACACAAAACACTTTATATGAGTTAAAATGGGAGATGGAGTGCAGTTATTGATGGTGAGGCCGTAGTTGTGGGTGGTTTTGATGGAGGATTCAGGATGGTTCTGTCTGATTTATCACCGTTTAGTCTGAGTTGAGGAAGTTGGCTCAATGGTATCTATGATTTAATCTCAGTGAGGCAGTTGGTTTAGGGTGGAGAGATGCAGAGCTGCACATTATCGATGGTAGATGGTGGTGGAGACCATGATAGCATATGATGTCACTAAAGGGGGAGCATGTACAGAATGAGCAGGAGTGGACCAAGCATTGAACCCTGGGGGACACCTTGGGATAGATGAGCTGTGGAGGAGTTTGGTGACAAACTGTTTGTCTGTTTGTGAGATATGAACTTAGCCAGGAGAGGGCAGTACCGGTGATGAGGGCGGATTCAAGGCGAGAGGAGAGAAGGATGTGGTGTGGTTGATGGTGTCAAAAGCTGCAGTGACTTTTAGGAAGGCTGTTTCAAATACGACAACTGTCTCCACACCAACCAACATGACAGTAGACCTACTAGTGGAATCTTGCCATGAATATAATTAAAGTTTTATGTGGAAAACATACAATATCAGTATCGGGGATTGTGAGAAACTTACAATGAGACACAAAATGTGTTGTCTTTTATATTTCTACTGTTAAAGCATCAAAGCAATGTAATGTATTTACTGAATACATTGGAACACAGACAAGACAAAGCTGGTTATGGCATCACCACAAAGAGCCACATCATGGCTGAACAAACAAAGAATAACACCTACACCTACACAAAGACTAACAAGTCATCAACACAATCTAAAGAGAAAGATGTGACAGTGTTGGACCTCTCAGCAGCGCTGCAAATAATAACAACAAAAGTTGCAAATAACTAAAATAATGAGAATCTTGCAGATAATAGTGACAACACTGGTGCTACAGGACTGCAGAGACAGAACCTACACAAAAGTAAAACTTGTTCTTAAAATGGTTTACACTTTGTCCTCTCTTAATTCCCAGCTGTGTTGCTGAGGCCCTATGCATTGTCCTTCAATTGGCCATGTATTCGTGAGCGAGTCTATGTGTGTGTTTAGGTGTGTCGATGAAGCTAACCCTGCGTTTCTTTCTTTTCGCCTCCCGAGTCTTTCTCCCCGCCTCCCTCATACCTGTCATCTGGCAAGGCTAACCCCTGGTAGCTCCCCACCAAATGCACGTACACACACACACACACACACACCTTGTAAATCCCCGCCAAATGCCCGCCCTTCCAGCCCCCGCACACACGCCAGCCGGTGTCAGCGAATCAGCTGAACCGTCTCCGCCCCGAGAATAACCCCATGACAGACAGCCCTAGTGGCCTCCCCTTGTCAACGCAGCCTGCCTGGAAAGCTGACAGCTAGGGCACAGGGTGGACAGGCTACTGTAGGCAGGAGTTTACACTGGGCTGGGCCTGGAGAGAATGGGCCTTGGGGTAAGGAATAGGAGAGGGAATGGTGATATCTGTAGAGATGGGAAGTGGGATATAGCTTAAGATGTGGATATGGGTTATATGAGTACAAAGGAAGGACAGAATAGAATATACAGCTTATCATAAAGCCAAGGATAGGAGCAGGGCTGGGGGTGGGAATAGGGAGTGAGGCCTGGTGTTGAAACTTATTAAAGCTGGGTTAGTTTTTTCCTCCACAACGTGGAATAAGCAGAAAAAAAGAGCACCAATACATCAGAAAATAGGGATTATAATTGCAGAGGTCAGCTCCTGTCAAGGTTACTGCAGCATTCGGTGTACAGTACTTGGCTGGCAGAGTTGAGCGGTCAGTCCCTGCAGAGCAAAGATTGAAAGGTTCGGTTTGGCCAGCGGCCGGGATACTGTCATTCTTCTATCCTCTCTACAACAATTCAAATAAGAGACACACACTATGCGCTAACTCCTCCTCTGACAAGCCTTCATATTGAACCCTTACCCGCACGTTCAAAGCAAAATTCCACGTTGCATGATGTTTTTGTTGTGTTTTGACAGATAGTTGACATCCCATTTATATTTAATAATTTGGCTCAGCTTGAGAATCTTTCCACAATGGGAAAAAAAAGGCATAGAACATTATGATACATTTGTTTCAAAAGTGGGACATGTGTGACATGCAACAAAAAAAAAAAAAAAGAACAATGACTGCATCTTCCCAAGTCTCTCTGTCATGTCGATGATGATTCCCTTTCTAGCTGTCGGCCTTTGAACCGAGGACATGCGTGTGCATACACACACACACACAAAATGATGAATTTTTATTGATGATTTCTTAATTGAGGGATGCATACTCAAAGTAACAGAAGAGATAATAACAATCGTGTAATAAGAGCAGAACATTTTGGGGACAAACTACAGAGACTGTGATGATGTGGTAAGCATTAGCAGATGTGCTTTTGTCTTTTTTTTTTTTCACTCCAATTTGAAAATGTTTCATATTTCTTTAAAAATCATACAAGCATCAAACATCGTGCAGCCCTGGAGGGAAGTGAGCAGCAGAAGGGGATTCTCACTCCTTCTCAGACAAGAGTAAAAAGATCAATCAATATTCTGTTATCATGTTATTATTTTAGAGTAGCAATCTAATGCTAACTAGAGAGCTGCACAGAAACAACAACGATAAAGCCATCTCGGCGCCCTTTGAGCTTTCTCTTACTAACTATGCTTCCAGCTGCACTTTGCATTTAAGAATGACAAGAGCAAAGCTTCCTATTTTGATCAAGGCCTGGAGCTATGTTTTTGCAGGCAGGCTTGTTGGTGGATCTAGACATTTTCTGAGGATTGTCAGAGAACGCATTAAGCACTTGCTCCGTCTGAGCCTAATAATAGCGTTGTAAGAAAAGCATGCACAAGCATAAATAAAGAAAAGGAAGGAGAAGCGCAAGACTTGACAGTGCAGTAGTTTCTGATTAAGACAGTGCTTCGAATAGAATTGTAAAGTTAAAGAGAAAATCAATTATTGTGAGGACTGAGGTGGTCTTTAACCGCAGAATATGAATACACACATCCTCACTAAGCCGACTGCAAACGGGCGACCTAGGAAACACAAAGATGGAGGAGTGGAAGAGGGATGGTGATTCATTGCTCGATATGAGGCTACCCAACACACACACACAAGCACAGAAACACACAGACACACACAAATGCTTACTCACACATACACACACACACACACACACACACACACACACTGTGTAGATAAAAAGGGATCATCACATGACAGATTCCCAGCAGATTGTACATGCAGAGATCTTAGGTCTTAGCTTCTGTGCCTTTTGACTTGAAGCGCATACAGAAAGAGCGCACACCCTCAGAAAAACACTAGCTGCAGCCCAAATCAAAATTCAGGATCAGGATTATGTGCTCAGTCGGACACATCTCAATTTTCAAGGTGGAAAAAAAAAGAAGAGAAAAATCTGGGGTTGGTTTGAAGGATCCCTTGTTAGTGAGCTTGGAAAATAAATGATGAATCAGCCTGGCGCTGATGAAGCCATCAGTGAAAACTGACATAGATAGATAGATAGATAGATAGATAGATAGATAGATAGATAGATAGATAGATAGATAGATAGATAGATAGATAGATAGATAGATAGATAGATAGATAGATAGATAGATAGATAGATAGATTTCACAGCCTTGCCACAAATGTTTCAGTCTCTTAGATGTTTATGCATTGCGGGAAATGGTGCAGCAGCAGTGATGGGATCTACTACACTGTAAACCTGCATCACCCTTCCACCACCCTAGTGTAAAATCCTCCTGTAATGGTACAAAAAAATACTTCAACATCAATCATCCTTTTGTTCAGGTTTCTATTAATATGCTCCAGGAAGTTGCATCCCTAACTTATGAAGGACTGACGAGTGAGAGGAGCATAAGGTTTGGGGCGAGCAAGGCAGAGCAGAGAGCAGTGGGACTACACAGCTTAAGCCAAATACATATTTATGAGTATCCACCCACAAGCCTGACTTTTCAAACCTAGCCAAGCTCAGGCAGGCATGCAGGCACACAAGCTGGGCCAGAACAGGGCAGGCTGATTGAGCCAGAATCGGCAGGGGTCTCCACTTAACTTTGTTTACGTACTATTGTGTCCTCTCCTTTCCTGGCTGGTTCAATTATTTGGGGCGTCTTGAGAAATGTGCAACATTTTAAGAAATGAATATTAGATGCAGATGAAAGATGAAATCTTGCAACCTTTTTACGTAATGGGTGTAAGGTGGAAGGACATAGGAGGGAGGCTGAGGATGAAAGAAGGATCGGTGGAGACTCTGAGAACTTCTTCCAGCGGGGGGAATTTCGAAGGTGTTCATCCTTTGAATAATTTCGCTGCTAAGTATTTCCCCTTCCTTCCTGTTGATGTTCCACTTCCCTGTGCTCTCATGACCTTTTCCTCTTCAAGGTCATGGCGTGAGTCATTAAGATCTGGCAGCCCAAGAAGGGAAAAAGGAGCTATGTGCTCAGATAACCAGCGACTTTGGAAGAGCAGTGCAGTGGGTCGACTATCGACTGGCCTGTCCGGCGTGGCTATACCACCTCAGTTTGGTCTCCTTCACCCACTTCTTCAAGGCTGTCTTTAATCTCTCACTGTGCCTCCCAATCCATGCCTTTGATGTGGTGATGCCCTTCCTTCACTTACTCAATATTTGATCTATCTCACTTCATACAGCTAAATCCAGTTGAAGTGGATTCACATAGACAGGGTACTCCCTCGTTTCTTCTCCTTCTTCCCCCTGTTTCTCTTTCTTGCTCTCTCTCATGTTCAGCAAAATGACCACCTAACAGACTACAGAAAATCACTTTTTCTTCCCGTGTAACACGGAGCCGAAGTTAGCGTTAATTGACGGAACAGTCAGTTGCGTCTGCCTCGACACACGCGGTACATAGACTCGTACGCCGGGATGGACGTGTAAACAGGTTGAAAAAGCGTGCTGCGTTTGTGCACATGCGCGAACACATACTCACATTGGAAAGTCTTAATAAAAGTCAACCAGCTGCTGTGCACCCACCCACCATGTTAAGCCAGAGGTGTAAGTATCAACTCTCACCTCCTCCCTGCCTGCACCCACAGACGAGCCTACGAAGTAGAAACAAGATACAGAATTACTGCCTCTTTATTTCAACTGGAGACCTAACACATGTTGTGTAGGAAGATAGACTTTATTGTCAGCGTGAAAAAAGCTGTGGCTGTGTTTCCATAAACATAACAGATGTTTCACAGTACAACAGACCGAACACCGAAAGCGTACAGTCCTATCATACCGTTTCCAGGCTTCTGTTGACTGCTTCTGTGTATATAATTGCTGTCTCTTTATGGTGCATGGTAGTCTGTGTCAAAGAGTGACCCTGCGGCCCATTCCCGAGTCTTCTCTTTCGTCAGGATGGCGATGAGACATCTACCATATGGCCTAGCCTTCTGCATCCTTGTCCCTGCATAATCACAAGACCAATGCTGTATGCAGGGTAACAATTTAACTGAAACAAACAACAAAAAAAGCGATAGAACCTCTAAAAGTGCATCTCCTATTCTGAGGAAGGTGAGCGAGCTTTCCATTATCTTTTTTTGATAATTTAAATAAACGTGTTCTGTGCCCATTAAGATGGAGAAAAGCCCCCAAAAACAAACAGACAAACGTTAAAACAAACCCCTGATTTGTCTCAGGCGTAACTCAGATCAGTGAAGCACTCCTTAACAGCGATCAGAGATTCCTTATTACAGAGCAGAGGGTTTGCATAACACTGAACCCAGACCCCTCTACTATTCTGTCCCACATTAGTTCCACTTAGTTGGGTCCCAATGACCTATTCAATGTAAATGTACTGAGCAATAATGAGTGGCGGACTGCGGCAGCTCTTTAATGGGTGAGTACGTTCGGGGAGAGTGAAATGACAAGGCAGAAAGAGAGAGAGAGAGAGAGAGAGGGTTCAAGGCCTTTCAGGATGGGGGTGTTTAAGCGGGGTAATGATGGGAAAGTAAATGACTTTAAAAGAATAATTAGGCCAGGATAGGAAGAAAGCCAACCGTGTCTCAACAGACACACCTCTGGATTCATTAAATAAAAAAACAGTGTCAAGCCACACATTTTCCTAATTTCAACAAAGGACAACAGAGAAGAAAAAAAAAAAATCCATCTGTGATACTGTAATGATGACAAGACGTCCTCAAAGGTAAAAGACCTGCAAACCCTCTGAGTCACACCTGAAGGCGAGCCACAATGTTTTGATTTGGAAGCCATTTGAGCGAGAAAGAGACTGGAATTAATGAGTGAGGTGAACAAATGAGTGCATCAGAGACATATTAATGACTTATGTGTTAAGAGAAGTGCGACAGACTCCTCTTCTCTTCTTCATCTCAATTTGGCAAGAGGAGGTGTTGGGGGAAATAGGCTTTTGACATAGCGCAGTGTCGGCAGCCAGAGAGTGTTAGAAGAATTTGACTCAATCTGTCACGCTCTGGGACCGCCTCTCTTAATACTGCTTTAGCTTAATGGCCTGAGGTGTTTGTGTGTCTGCACTGAATGCTGAAGAGAGTGTACGTCTATTTATTTATTTTTTTCTTCCTGTGTGTGTGTGTGTGTGTGTGATTGACTGTATGGTGATGAGGGTGTACCTGTAGGTCCTCGGGGTGCTGTTTGATGCTAGGTAGCACATGCAGATGCCAAGTTCAACTCATTGGACTCCCTCGCTCTCTCTCTCTCTCTCTCATCCGCCTCCCGTCTCTCTCCCCGTCAGAATCCCCTTGTAGAAGCCAGGAGACAGGACTGTTACCTCTGAGACAGACACCAAGCAGATCTCAGGTTGAGCTCCCTGTTACCATGCGGCAGCCATTGGAAACAGATGGTCTCCAAACAGCCTGTCATGTTTACTGCTGCTGCCATAAAAGACAAGAGTCCAACAACACACTCCCTCAGGAGCCCCACGGGATCGCACAGGGGCCTGCAAACAGCTGCCTGGGGGGGCCCATTGGCCCTGCACGCTCACTTATATACACACACACACATACACACCTTGAACTGACTCCTACTATAACTACCATCCGAATGCCTCTATTACTAAACACTCACACACACCTACAGTGCATACCGACACAAAAAAACGGCCAGGCACGCACTCCAAATGTCCTCCGCCAACCTGTCCGGACATGCTACATTTACTGCAATTAAACAAGCATGCCATTTGAATATCTGATGACACCTTGCAACCTGCTCCATGGGCTCTGAATATAATGGTGTCCCTGCGGAGCCCGGGAGAAATTGTCCATGTCACAGTTAATGAAGGGAATTTGCATTGTTATCTCAATTAAGGGCAGTGGAATAATGAAGCTCACTTCTGAATTAGTTAATCGACAAAAACTTGTACAAATGTGTTTGCATGGCCCATAGGTATGGCCCGTGGCTAATGTATATTCTTCAGGGTTAGCGGGGTTACGTCAGACGGAGGGGGGTGCTGGGACGGTAATGAGGCAGGTGCTGCCGGACACTTCTCTTCCTCTCCGAGGGAGTCGAGATGCTACTCTGACCTCCCCCAACGCCTCATCCTCCATCTCTTCCTCCCTGTCTCGCTCGCGCCACATCTCCCTCACCTCTCTCGATTAGCTCTCTCCCCAGTGCCCCATTCTTTCACCTGCACACCACGTCAAAAACACCAAACCAGAGGCAGACAGCAGATTGGAACAAAAAAAAAACAAAACAAGGTGCTCTGCTCTCACCCCACCTCACATCACCCTCCCTCCTCCTTCAGGACATCAACACAGACCCTAGAGCTGGAGTTTCCTGATACAGACACCAGAAGAAGGTATGATAATATACTGAAAAGAAAACATTTATGTCAGGTGGGGGAAAGAAAATCTCAGCTTTGGTTGGAGGATAATGTTAAGTTTGAGCTTCCCATTGATCTGCTGTGACAGTTTAAGTGGCTGCTTTGGTGCGGCTTGAGAGGAGTGTATTCTTGTGTGTGAGGACTGTTTAAGTGGGTGTTTGTAAGAAGTGACTAAAGGCAATCACTAAAGGCTCGCACAAATGCTCTTCTGCTCCGGGGGCCTCAAATGGCCAATGAATTATTTATAACAGCCAGGACATGAGTTGATGTTAGGGTAGAGGAGGGGTGGCACACGCACACACACTCAATCACAAACAAACACGGTCTCTCTCTCTCACACACACACACACAGAATGTGGCCTCTTAAGGGGGTCAGTGTGCCAGACAGCCACAGGCTAAGCAGACAGCTCCTAGTCAAAGAGCACTGTGGGACAGTAGAGAGAACATGACTGGTCAAAGGGGAAATGGAGGGTTTCATTGCGGTTTTCTGCTCAATCTACTAACTACTAGAGCTCACGGGAATAGAGGAGAGAAAACTGAGAACCACTCGAATACAGCAAGGCAGGCTCACAGTTGTTACTGTATGGTATACCATACCTGCCACATGAGTTTAGCTACCAGTTGAGGACCAATAAACCTCCCACAAATGAAAGACAACAGGATATACTTGATTTTTTTTTTTAAAAAGTATACTTTATTATGTTTACCCGACGTTGATGAAAATCCTGCACATACACCGATACACACAGCAAACACAGGTTAAGTAACACATGTGAGTCCATCTGTCCTTAAATGAAAGCTGTTCTGCGCTAACAGATTCACAATGAGAGCATCATTACGGTGAAAACTATTTGTTTTCCAGTGGTGGGCTTTGTGCATGAACAGTGATGTATTCTTTGCGAAGGAGGATTTCATTTTTTTTGTGACGCGTGCATTACTTCTGCATTACCTCTCTGACTCCTTTCAGATAATCTGCATGATTAACGCCGTCTCCTCACTCTACATAGCAAGCACTAAAGGCATGCGTATGCATAATGAAGATTCAGAAGTTGTAAAAAAAAAATACAATTACTGATGAATTACAGCAGACTTGAGTTGTCCTCATCATATTCCTGTTGTACTAAATCCTTCAGTCTCAGCTCTGGTCTTCCACATGGCCTCTCTCTCTAAAGGAGAGCCTTTGGTTGTAGAATTTAAATGCTAATCTGAGATCACGTGGTATCATTAAATCCAGGATTGGAAGCTGCAAGCCATGACTTGTGCGAGTGACTTTTTTTCTTCTGTTTGTCAAAATATAAAATTGACCATCAGGCATAATCAGGCTAGATCTGTTATTATAATTTTTTTCTGTGTTTTTCTATTCTTTTCTGTGCCCATCCTCTTCACTTCATACTCTCCTGCTGTTGGCTGTGTGCTACCAATAGTTTGCACTGCTTCAGGCTGCACTCTTGGCATAATCTGATCAGTAACCGGCCCATTTCCTCACCTAGGAAATAATCTCCTCATCAAAGGCTCCCATGAATTACCTACAGTGGCCGAACAGATGACAATAATGAAATTCTTAGAGAAATACTTGGCAGCTTAATAAAAAAATAACATGGAAATCATTTTATTGCTGGCATGTCGACCAGGTCTCTCTCATAGATTTATAGCTCGAGATAAATAAGCAAAGAATAATGCAAATATTTCAATCTATTTTCCTCAATTAAATATGAGACCATTTCATTGACTTTAAGGAAGATTATTGTCAAAACTCTTTAATGAAAGAAAACGTAACCTTAATAAGTCGTGGACAAGAAGGCAGGAAGGAGTGAGAGGGAGGGCGAGAGGCAAGAACATCATCTCTGGGGTTCAATGAGGGTTAAGTCCAAAACAAAACAAAGTGAACGTGGATGTCAGTAATAAAAGCTTCATTAAAAGGTCATAGGTTGGAGAGGTCACTTAGACAGATTCTCCCCACCTCTGAATTGTCTCCCTCATTTCTCGCAACACTAGAGTCGCATCCGAGCCGCCTCTCTGCTCTGATGCAACATGGCATCTTAAAACAAGCAGTTTACATTAAAAGGTCAGCTGGGGGAGGGCGGCAGCGCTGAATCTGTGGCTCGAGATGACGAGGGCAACCCGAGCAACAACGACATTAAAGCGCGCACACACACACACACACTTTTCTGTCTGTCTTTTTTGCTTCTTTTCTTTTTTTCACAAGCACACACTTAGACTCTCGTAGTCGCACACATGTGCACGTGAGCACAAATACGCACTGTTTCTCTCACAAAGCACACAGGGGTACCCAAACGCGTGTTCGTATAACTCCCTAAAGAAGCACAAGACTCCGAAAGGTTAGTGAAATCCCAAAATTTTTTAAGACCAGAATTTAAATGCCAAACAGTTTCAGATGCAGACAAAGTTAGATTTCCATCAGTGTAGGCTGTACAAGCAGTAAACAAGGTTATTTCTAAGAAGAAAACGAGTCTTTAGTCGAGCTGACCTGGGATGTACTTGTAAGAAAACAAAATGTACAACGCCGCCTTTTACTAATCAACTAAGTTTTAATGAATTTTATAATGAGATGTATAAAATAGATGCAGTTGCAAGGTTAAATATCTATATGTGCTTTAATTATGTGTGAGCATGTGTGTGTGTGTGTGTGTGTCAAAGTGTTTGCGTTCTTCAGTTGATAGCTACTTTTCTCCTCTGACACACAGCCACAGTGAACGGCTGCTTGATTAATTCTGATCCACTTAATTAGAAAGCTGACGATTTCCCGCGTGAATACTGATAATGCGGGGGAACTGCTGTCATTGACTGTTATTGACTGATGAGTTCATTAAGACCGAACATGGTTGTTGAAGTGAAACTTTCTTGTTTGAAAAACAAGAGCAAAAAAAAAAAAAACTCCAACCGTGCCGTGAATGGTGCCATATCCAATGGTTTGGTTACATTACAGATATGAGCAACGTGATGAAACTATACAGCTATTATTTAAGGTGACATTAACACTCTAATAAAAGAGATATCTGAGAATGAGGCTCAAAAGCGTTATGTGTCTGAGTGCAAAAAGTTTAGTGCCAAAGATGAAGGTGTGTGTTTGCAACAAACGTGCTGTGTGCGGCACGTTTAAGTGCGACTGTACGTACTTGCATGCGAACCAAGAACATCCCCTCTGTTGAAGCAGCACAGTGTGCGTGTAAGTGCGTGTGTGTGTTCTCTAGAAAAAATCTCAACGTGAGCATCAGCAGGAAGTTTTGACAGCTGCGAGTGTGCAGGTGTAACTTCTTTCTGTTACCACGAGCAATGAGATGCTTTCACGGCTGACGAGAGGAAAGAAAAAAAACAGGTTGCCTTATACGCGCGTACTGTAAATTTGGCAGGAGAGTGCAAAAACGAAATGCAAATCTGCATGATGGCACTGCAGGAAGAGTCAGGCGGTGTGACTCCTGTTTACCTTTAGGTATGTTGTGTTTGTCAAAAACAGCCAAACATGTTCGCACCTTTTTTGAGCTTATCAACACGTTTCCAACGTGCTCAATGTACAGCAGCGAACAGAGGCACATGTAGAACTTCTTTTTCTTTGTCATGTGAAGTGAGATATCAGCTGAAGTCAGATTGAAATGGAGACAAAGAGTGAGAGGTGAGAGGAAGATGGACAGGCCAATAGTGAGAGTATGTGAGGAATGTGTGCGAGGAGGTGTGAGGGCTGTGGATGGATGTGTCGGGAGTGTAGGGGGGCCAGAAGGCAGTCTTTCCTCCTGTGGAGATCTCTCCAGTAGGGTAGACAGTGATAGTGTGGACCCCAGATCTCCAGCCACGCCAACAATCTCTGCATGTCCAACTCCTGCTGATTACCGGCGACTCTGCTAAACAATGCCTTAATTCTCCATGCTCATGCTCTCCCTCTTGTTCTCAGCGTCTGTCTGTCTTGCTCTGTGTCTGTCTTTCTCTCTTTCACTCTTAGAAACTTAGTGGCAGACCTGTCAGCGGCTGGCGGCGTGTATTTCCTTTTTTTTTTCTCTCCACGCTAGGTATGTTGATACGGGCACCGGCAACCCGCAACTCAGCCAGGAGTTGCAGTGAATGAGTGACGGGTCTTCTAAAATATGCAGCCAAAGTCAGAATAGACAGATTTAGATCAGCGCAATTTATCATTCTAATTTGAATGTCTGTCTGCTTCACTATAGGGGCCCAAATGCATACATACTCCCTAAGTGAACCGGTTACAGGCCTCTTGTCTCCTACACACATCTCACACAAATCAACTTACCCAATATTGAAAAGCCCTGATTATGCGTAATCCTGATATATTGCTTTGGTTTATTAGGAAAAAACACAGAAACCAGAAATATGATCTATTTCTGTGTTGCTCCCTTTTCCATTTTGGTCGCTCCCACTCACTTCTAACAAAAACCCATTAAATGTGAACCTTGCACGCAAACACACACACACACACCTCTATACACACGTTTGCACATGCAGAAACTTTGGGGAGGTCAGGTTTGGCATCGGGTTCCTGCTTTGTACGTTTTTTTATTTGCCAAATTTAGGTCACATATCAATCTGAAGGAAGGCAAAAAAAAAAGGGGGGGGGAGAGGGAGGAGGGGAAACAAACTATTTTCACAAGAGACAAGCTGTAACGTTCCCATCTGAGAGAGGTTGTTTGCGTTGTTTGACATTCACAGTGCTTCCCACAACCCAACAGTTGCGCCCCAACCTCCTTTGAAGTCAGCTAGAATTACTTATGACACAATAAGCTGTAACAATGAAGCAACAAAAGAGATTGGAATTTTAAAGGGCATTGCTCTTTACCAAACTCCACCCAAAACAACGTTACGAATTCTCAAGCAGGCGTCGTGTTTTACACGACAGCTCCGTAAAAAGGCAACGATCCAAAAAGCGGATGTCAGGTGGCAGATTTGCCGGCACTGAAAATGTCGATCCAGTTTGGAAACTGAAAGTATATGATAGTGTTTTTAATATGCTCTCCAATGATTAACATCTCAGTGTAATCCAGACTTGGCAGAGGGACTTAACCAGAGCTTCCACACTGGCTCCGAGCCAGGCTGGCGCTGTGACTTGTCTTCCCACAGACAGAGGGATGAGCCTGGGACAGGATGGGAGATGCGGGGGCCTGGATGGACTGGCTGCAGACACAATACTGGCACAGTGACAACAAACACCGATCAAGACTAATCTCGCACTACCAAACACAACACACGCATACTCTTATGGACTCGATATTCATGTAATCTGTGTTCTAAAATTCTCTTTATGTATTTCACAAAAAGAAAAAAGTCATTTTCACGACCCAACACGCGAAAGAAACAAACAATCGTCGAGCCTTAGACATGCAGGACTTGTAATTTTGCAGATACATATTGATTTGGAGGATAAAACTTGGATGGGTTATTCATGCAAAACACTGCATGCTCAGGAAATATGTGTAAGAGCAATTTCAACAATTCTTTGACAGAAAAATGACCAAAAGTGCAAAATGCCGAGGCTGAAAATGAGTTCAGTAATACTGAATCCACCGTCATCTGACTGCACGCTTTACTTGGCAATTATAGCCATAACATCTTATCTATGGGCTTATCTGTATTTTACTGAAATACTGTAGATTCCCCGGTATCTTGTATCTATATTTGACCGGTTGGTTAGGAGAACGAGGGAGACATTTGGACATAAAACACTGTTAATAGTCAGAGCATCATTAAGGGATCTTTCCTCATAACTGGCTTCACGGGGGGCAGAGGAATGATCAAGAATAATGTGCGGTGCTTTGTAGCCACCCAGGTCACAGCCTGCATACAAATCCGCAATAAGGAGGAGAGGCAGGGAAGGAGGGAAGGCCGGGGACAAGGCGGGGGGTCTCAAACAGTGAATGGGTTTGAGAGGGGAAGAGAGAGAGAGACAGAGGGTGAGGATAACCGATCTCAATAAGGCGGGTCATTTCTGTGTAGCAAGTTCAGAGATTGTGTGGGTCCTCTCGTGGGGAAGAGGTGGAGGGAGGTAAAGGGGAAGGGAGGCTATTTGGGAGAGTTGGGGGGGGAGAGGTAACCGGGCAGAGAGGGGGAGTCTTGTGCAGGCTGAGGCCCAGAGCTGTATTCAGTGGGGGTAGGCTGCTCCAGCTCCAACACTACTACAAAGCTGGACTCCTAGGGTTCATGAATAAGGCGAGGAAATGATCAGAAAAAAAAAAGGGGAGAGAACCCTGAGAGATGTTTAGACAGATGGCCCACTTGAAACGACGCAAGGACACAGAGAGAGAGAGAAAAGTGATTTTAATGAAACTTCAGATTCGACAAATAATTGATCTTTATTTCCACCCCCCTTTAAAATCCCAGCAGAAAGGTGAGAGTAAATTTGATGTGTTACAAGTGCCTTTCCAACAGACATTAAAAGATGGTCGCTTTAAATCCTTTAGATTGAATTAAGTTGACATCATGAGAAGGGGCTGGACGAGAGGGAGAGGGAAAGGAAAAAGAGAGAGAGAGAGAGAGGCAGGGAATCAAATGGAAGACGTTCAGAAAAAGAGCCGTGGTGCCAAAGAAAATAGATAGCAGGGGACTTCTCTCCTCCTCCAGTCACAGTAAAGGGCCAGTGAGAGCTTTTGAGGGAGAACATGCTAGTCGGTATTTTTAGAAATTTCATTTGATGGGATTCTGGCAAACATCTCTGCTCTGGGCCTTAGATGTAATATCAAATGTTACTTGCTGGGGACTAGATGATGTTTTATGAATTTAGTGAGCATGAATTATTAATGGCCAAACTGCTATTAAATATCTAAAATGTGCAACTAATTATTTGATGGGGGAGTCTGCGAGGAAAAAAAAAAAGAAAAAGAAAAGAAAAGGTATCGCTTTTGTGATTCTGTCAAATTAATGCTGATTATTTGACCATATCAAACCTTCACACTTGAGCTGCCTCATAAGAGGAAAAAAAAGCCAGAGGAGGTTTCAAAAGGATCTCGCTTGCATGGCAGAGGTTTATTGAAGGCTTTAAATAGGGCAGAGAGTATAGTGTAGAAGATGTAGCGCCCAGGCACAGTACAGTATGTACACATAAAGAAAGCCACCAAGCCTACACTTTAGTCAGAAAAGGACAGAGAGCCTCCTGGGGGAAGCTTCACCATATTAATGCTGCACAGTGTAGGTAGGCTGCCAACCCACTACCTATCCTTTATAATCATAATCCATTTCCACTGCTATTGTCCTCCATGGAAAAGGCTCGCTCCATGAGATCACCAAATGAGAGAGAGAGAGAGAAAGAGCAATAACAGTGCAGAAGTGTGTATGTGTGTGTATGTGCATGTTGAAAGGGGCAGCCCTCACCAAGTGAATGCCTATTAGAAAGTCCCCCTGAAATCAACCTGCCTATCCCACCCACAGTCTCCCCTCGGCCTCACCCAAACCTACCGAGGGCCTAATCATACGCTTGGATTTCTCTTAGATGACATGACCATGGCATTACGGCGGTAGCAGTTTAACCACTCCACATTCTAGAACGTGGAATTAGATTTAGGACGGCGGTGAAATCCAAAACAGCTTGATCCCGGGCCCCGGTGTTTCACACGCGACCCAACATTCGAGCTTGGTGTTTATTAACCCCTCTAACTCAACTCTCTGAGGTGTGTTTGTGTGCTGGGTTTGTAATGTTTGCCCAAAGGCCCGTCTGCCCTGCTCGGGGTCTCATTACCGAGTGAGTGAGTGATAGCTGTTCTGCTTGGTCGACGAAGGGAGCAAAGAGGTGCGCCTCAGAAAATGGGTTTTCTGGATTTTGATTAATCAGATTTTGTGTTTCTCGGTTAGAGAAATCAAATCAAAAGGTAGAGGATGGACTTTAAACATTTATAATATTTGGAATAACCCACATACTGCATAACTTTGGTGTAATTGTAAAAGAAACTATAAATAAAATGAAGTAAGAAAAAAAAAGACCACTGAAAAATTGAATTACTTTCTGTTTCTTTTTTTTTTTTGACAAACATATTTTGTACATTGAAAGAATCCAAAAAGCAAGAAACAGCTACATATGAATGCTCCCATTGTGTGTGTGTGTGTGTGTGTGAGAGAGAGAGTGTATTTTCTTAAAGATAAAATAGGGGAGAGTGCTCACTTAGACCCAAACACGCTGACCCTTCTAAGGGTCCTTCGATTATGATAGCCTGCCATTACTGCAAACACTCCAGGTGAACACACTGTTCTGCTGACACAAACACAAGCACCACTGTGGCCTCAACAGCTCACTAGCATTGATTTTCACTTAAGTCTTACAGGTCCAGCATGCACCTCTAACCCCTGACCATCCACAATATTTACCTAGTTTCCAACAGGGGATACCCATATTGTCAGGGTGGTGTGGTGACAGATAGGTGTACAATGTGGCTGTGAGGCCTCTCCTTTCACATCTACGCCGGGTCTATTCAAGTGGGCACCGCAGGGGAGCCGCCTATGAGATGCCCTCTTCATTTGTTTGTGCTCTCTCTCCATCCACTTGCCCATCTAACTGCTCTCTTTCTCCTTGTCCTTGTTCTTCCCCACCCATTGTCACCCTTCTGTTTGTATGTGGGGTTGCTTGTATGCTGGAAATAACAGCTTTTTTTTTTTTAAAGTGCTCTCTTTATATGTGTTTTCTTGTTAGGTCCTTTCAGATCCACAGCGAATTATCGTGATTACTTACCCTCACTTTTCACTACAAGTTCCGCCGCTTGTAACCTCTGTGCTAACTCGAAAAGAAAAACAAATGAATTGGTTTAGTGCAAAGGTAATACTTCATGTTATATGTTGCAGAAGGACAATTATTAAATAATTATTTGTGTGTGTGTGTGTGTGCAAGAAAGCTGCAATGTGAATCCTGCTTAAAAAAACACACACACACACTTTACATTATAGTACTTGGAACAAAGTTCTGCTTTTCTGTTTTTTTATTGATTTCCCATAAATGATCTGATGATCTTATTGTGATGAAAACAGTATTTCAAAATAAAATTCATAAAGTGAGAGTAAAAGAAAAAAAACGTTTTACCAAATGACGGATCGAAGGTCGGGCCAGCCAGCTCGAAAGGGGGCTCGGGTCAATCCAGTTGGCTCCTGATTGATGGATGCTGTTGGAAAATAGGTGGTTACCAGGAAAAAAGTCCAAACCTTGTGCAGGAATGCAAGGGGTCAAAGGTCAACCTGCAGGGGGACAGGTATGGTGACAGGCCATTTGGCTTCAAATGTCATACTTGCATATAATGTAAAGCCTGTACACCACACTGAACTACAGGCGTACACTCACACAAACACGCACACAGCAGGAGGGTGCTGTCTCAGACTGCTGGTGGGTTCCAGTCAGAAAGTCAATCAATGGGAAACAAAGAGGAGAGAAATTTTAGTCTCTGCTTCCATCTACTCCTTTACCTGTTTGAGCAGGACGCGCCTCGCCGTCAGCGTTATGGCAGGTTAATGTTCAATATTATAGCAACCTGAATTATCTGAATATTCATGCGTGGCACATTTCCAAGTCCAGCGGTGAAGGAGAAACACAGAGCTACAGAGCAGATTAAAAGCACAAGTCAAAGTCCTGGTGAGGATGGGTGGAGAGGTGTGTGTGTGTGTGTGTGTGCAGATTTTAATGCATGGTCAGAAGCAAGCATCATTGATTTCAACACTAAGTGAAGGACAAGGAGTGCAGAGCTCGATTCCAAATCAATGACACAGTCCAAAATGTCTGCCATGCCGAGTTCAAGGCTCCCAGATTAGTGTGCAAACCCAGAGTGGCACAAATTTTGTCAGACACACATGTGACGAAACCTGCAGGCGTACGCGGAGAGGAAGACAGTCAGTCAGACTGACCTGTCGACTGAGTCAGACAGTCCCATCCCCTGTCACGTGTATAACGTTTGTTTCTTCTTCGCATCATTTTAAAACAAAAAAAAAGAAAAAGAGAAAATACTTGTCTATGAAATTGCATGGCATTTGCAAAGGAGCACCACTTACGGAGATCCTATAGAGACCAAAGCAGTGGGTGTGATGGACTAATTAAGTAGGGCCTGTGTACTCAGACATCAATAGGTTCCATCAGACTGCACATAGCTTCTATAATGGCACATCCATGCCCAATCATAGAGGGAATACTGCTGATTACACACCATATGCACACATTTAAACACATGCAACTCTAAAAATCTGTGGCTGTATCTGCACACTCGGTTTGAGTCATATTGCATTTAAGAATTAAGTGGAAAAAAAAGGGATTAAATGTTTGTCTCTGTGCTTTGCTTGTAAACTTATCGATAAAATCGCACAAAAAAAGAAGAAGAAGATATATAAAAGGAAACAGAAAAGAAAGACGTAAATCAATTCACGCTGACCTCGTGACTGGTTAAAGAGTTGGAAAGAGAGAGATGTTACACAAAGAGGAAGAAAAGGGAAACCTCTGACTGTTGTCCAAGTGGAGGTGCGAGCAGAAATTAAAATGTTTCATATTGAGCAATCCGAAATGAATTGGGCGAGGATGGAGGAGAGAAAAGAAAAATCAATGGATCTCTGGCTGCGGTGAAAGGGACGGCATCACGAATGGGATTTGCCAGTGGGGCACAGCAGCTGCCAAATAACCTAGAGCTAAAGAATTACAATAATACTGATGAAGTGTGTGAGGGCTTTTAGAGGCATTGCTGGAAAATTGCTCTGATGGAGGCATAACAATGCTATCTAATTCGACTGGCCTCTCTGCTGCTCTGAAAAGGCACAGCAACAGATGTAACACTACCTTCTACAACTGCTAAGGACAGCTGTACTGAAAGAAAGAGCCAGAGTGAGACAGAGGAGGGTTTTTTTTTCTTCTATTATTCACCTGTGTGATGTATGGACGAAAGGTTTTTACATCATAATCCGTTTGTAGCAAATTCACCAGAATATACAGTAACTCCGCTGGTGATCATCTCCTGTCAAGCTTCAGGAAACTACCTGCTCTCCACCCCGCCACTGTTTTTTTATTATGCCTGCTGCATGTGTGCCGATGAAAAGAGTGAGAAAAAGTAAGAAAACAAGTGCAAGGTAGAAATCGTGAGCAGCTCTTCCTCAAAATTTTGAGCATGCCGCTGTAAAATATATATATAGAAAAAACAACAACAAAGCAGCGGAGAAAGGAGGGAGAGATAAGATGGGGTGAATAAAAAGGATGAGAGGAACAAGCTCCCATCATCTATTTTTATGCTGCATTTAATTTACATTTTCTTTTTGCTGCCGATAAAAGCGGACAGGGAACACAAGGACGGTGACACCCAGAGAGCTCCCCGGGTCAGAGGGCAGCAGTTAACCTGTCAGAAGCAGAGTACTGATTAGAATAAATCTACACACACACTAGAGGTCAGCTCCGGCCTCTGCTTGCCGATCTGACCCACTACTCTCTCAGAGTGTGTGTGTGTGTGCACCAACAGTGTGGATGCCTGTGTCTGGGAGCATGAATAGATCTGAATGAAAGCATGAATATAGATTTGTGTGCACATGCATATTTGTTTCTGTGGATGTGCTTTCATTTATGATTTCTACATATTTATATATTTCACACACCGGTTGATGGATACTTTTACTGTTTTAAGCTGTAGGACCAACTGTTTTCCAGTCATAGTGATAATTTTAAGGATCTTGATGACTATAACTGTCTTATGCCAGCGTTGGTTTCAATTTATATGCCAAGGACGGTGATCAGATTGTTAGAGAAAACATATATATATAAATATAATAAGAGAAAAAGAGAAGATTATGTTTTATCTGTTTTTATTCATCATTAGTAAATATTATTCTGTTCAGTTCTATCTGTTTCTTTTTAAACAAATAAATAAAAAAATCAATATTAGAAGTAGTTTTAAAAATTAGTTTAGCAGCAGCTATTTATCCTAAAACCTTACTGCTTATAACCAACAACTGTAAAAATGTAAACCACCGTGCTGTTGTCCACATCTCTTCTTTAATGTGAGTAGAAGGGGAGGGCCTACTCTGTGGGATGGAAATCTAACGCACATAAACACTAGACTTCATCTCTGGGGCTCAGAGGGCAAGACCCTGTGGCCCTCTTACAGAGGATGAAAGAACTATCCCTGAATAAAAGAGTGAGGCTGCCAGTGTACACATACACACACGCTGCCAGATACGTGCACACACACACATACAGAATACCTCATATGAAGGGCTGGAGGCTATCACAGTGTGAGCTACCATGTGGGATATTTCTGGGCCCACACCTATGGAGGCTGTACAGCCGCTGCTGAACGTGTAGGGTGAAGTTAGGTTGTGGAGAACTGAAAGGGCCGGGTTTGCACGTTCACAATTAATGTGAAGCTCATCAACAGATAGTTAATGAAGATATTCGCTAGCTTACTTTTTTCGCAGTTTTCCATTTACATTTTTAGACGTTTAGAGATTAAGTGCAACAATCGAATAGGCTTCCTTTCGTTAATTGCCACCACTGCAAGCAACCAATGCTAATGAGTACAAGGGTCATCCTCTGCATCCAGACAATACATGGAACAAACGCCTCTGTGTGCCTTGAATTTTCATTCATCAGAGACTGCTAACAAGGGATCTTCACATATTTGCATGTCATCTGTTTGCAGAGACTATACTGTATGCTGATAGGTCTCGCTTTCAGTGTAGAAAAAATGTTTTTGCCTCCAGTCTGCATATTTTTGAATTTTCTTAACCTGCTTCATTTATTTGCAGAGGTTGTAGACACTTCAACACTGCCAGATACACCTTTATATAAGAGATCAGCCTGAGACTGCAACTAAATCATCTAAAGCTGTTTTTGTTTTTAAGGTGGAAACTGGGAGAAAATGGTCATTTCAAACCTCAAATAACAGGAATGATTTCCAAAACTGTTACAAATATAAACCAAAACTGTGTAATAATAATCATAATAGAGCTTTTTTTAAACTAACGTGATATCAGGGAGAGCAGATCAGCGAACAATGAAACCATCATCAATCATCTCTGCTGGTTTCCTGAAGGAAGCGACGAGCGGTGGTGTAGCAGACAAGCCAAACACACACTCGCACAGGTGGCTGTCACAAACACCCCGGCGGATCTGTATAGGGCTTGGCGTGATACAGTTGAACACGCTACTGTATGTCTCTGATACCTTTCAAAGTTATATATTCTCATCAACACGACTCAGCTTAGAAGTATCACGGGGCCTTAAAGAGTTTCTTACCCTTACACATTCAAACCCTGCAGGCCTGATGTGTGGCTGGGCAAAGGTTTTATGTTGCTCCTTGACAGAGAACTGTGGCACTGTAACTCCTTTGGTATAATCCACGGCTCCACTGTCGACATACTGTATCAGGACCTTTGAAATATTCATATTCCTGCTAAAATGTGCTAAAAAATGTAGCCACGTTTTAGCAAAATTGTGGTTTGGGGTGAAATATCACTTTAAATTTAGCATTAACTAAAGTTTGAAATCTCAGGGATGAAGTCTTGACACTTAAGTATTGAATGTAAACTCCCTGATTTGGTCGGAGTGTAGGAAAGGACAGTATTTCAAAATAAAGGTGTGGACCTTTCAATGTTAAACTGTTTAAATGTTCATATTTGGTAGCAATACGAACAATGATAGGACACATTATCATAAGTTATCATAATTTTAGACAGGAGAGGAAGTCTTATGATTATACATATTTATGAGGTACCGTATTTCTCTCATCTTTAAATGCATAATCAGCGGAAATTGCAATCAAATTCCTAAACGAGGCAGGTGCCTGTATGCAGCAGCAGCAGCAGCAGCAGCAGCAGCGCACAATGCCCACAGGTATCTCCTATCTCTTTCTTTGTGTGAGTCAGCCTGAGAGATCAGTGGTGTCAGAACTATCAGGCCCCAGCCTCAACAGAAGGGGGGGTCAGGTCAGGGGAACTCTTTCTTCCTCTGACCTATTGTTCTTCCTCGGTTTGAAAACACACCGCAGCTCTTTCATCCGCGGCTCTGCACCCAGAGAAACAGGAAGTGTCTGCATCACAGACTCCATCCATCATCTCCAGCCAAAAGACCTGTCACATTTATAGACTTTCGACTCTCATTGTTATCCACTTCTAACATGAACGACTCACAGCATTACTCATGGCAGTATGAACATTGTCATGATAATCGCCGTCTCCTACGCTGGTGTTTTTCGCCCTATTTTCTTTGAGATTTTTTCCCCGCTGCTGTTAATTACAGTTTGAGAGTGACATGACAAGTGTTTGAAACTGATATGACTTAAGTTCTCCTTCTAGAGACCGACCGGAGCAGTCCACTCAGACAGGCTTAACTCTCCTCGTCTCTTCTTCAACCAGCTCCAGGCCAACTCTAATAGCAATCAATGAAGTCCCAGACACAATAGTTAATTCAATTTCCCTGGACCAGTTTTCTCATCAGGGCTCAAGGTCCTGTCCCCAGCTGATAGGGCCCCAAGAACATGTCTGGAAGAGTGAGGATTTATCCAGACCGTCAGCCACCCCTCTGTAATAGACACAGATAACCGGATTTCTGGAAGAGGAGGGAGAGCAGAGTGAGGTGAGGACCAGCTCACCTGCCTGCGTGCCCAAAGTGAGGCCCTTACACCCAGCCGCGAGATACATCCCTCTCTGCTATCTGTCACCACTTCCAATCTCCTCCTCCATTAAAAAAGAAACTTAATCAAGAGACTTCAACTCCCACTTTGCTGTCTTCAATGAGATTTTAGAGACTTAGGGCAAGAAGGGCAAGAAAAAAAAAAAAGAAGGAGGTGGAGGAGTGTGGTGCGTGTCTCTGAGAGGGGGGCCGAGGGGAGATTAACATCTGTGTGGCTTCGGTTCACTTACCTGGGGTTCCCAAATGATTCCCCGGGTGCAAAACGGTGCGTATCCCAAACGGCAAAAAGTGAGAGAAGAGAGGATAAGAAGAGAGGCGGCACCCTCCTCTGGCTGTCTGACAGCTGGTGACCCATGGGGGCAGAGGTTTGAGGAGAAGGGATCAAAGACAAACCGAAAAGGAAAGAGAAGCAGTATGTGAACAAATATAGGGGGAAAAGGTATAGTCAATGATCTCTTTCTGTCTCCTTCGATCTTTGCCTCCTTTTTTCACCCCTCTCTTTGCCCGGCCTTTCAGCTCTCCTGGACAGTAACCTGCTGTCCACAACAGTCATAGTAAATAATACAAGGCTAGAGTGAGGCCTAAGTGCGCAACAATCTCCTACATGCACTGGGACAACAGAGTAAACAATACGAACATCAGAGACACAACAGCCCTCAGGCTCTGCATTCTGGCTCTCACACAGCCTCTGTGAAGTGTGTGAGTGTGTTTGTGTACGTGCATGCACACACTGTTTTTCCTTCTTTTTTTTTTTTTTTTTTTTTGGCACGTGCACGCACGTTCAAATGTCATGTTCAGCAGTGTGGAAGCAGATATACTCGTGTCTCCAGCACCATTCGGAATCCCCGGTGAGAAGACACCTGATGGCAGATGCTGCAGTCTGATGGCAACTGAATTATCCATACACACCAAAACCATTACCTTTACCTATAACTCAGCTTATGAGCGCACAGAGCAACGTAGCAGCTATTAAACAGGAATCGGGGGAAGGAAATTTCCGCCCCAATTCAGCATGCACGGAAACAAGCACGGGCAAATCCATCCTTTTACAACAAAGGAGACAGGCAGTACAACCAACAGAAACACTGATTTCCATTCCTAATGCATCAGACATGGTGGGGAGATGTTGTTTCTGAGGTCTTGAATGGCGTGCCGGCAGTTGTCATCTGTCTGCTGTACAGCGAGTTAAAGCCGCCATGGCAGCCCGTCCAGACTGCTGTACAATGAGCTGGATGCCAGCCAAAATGTCTCCTCTCCAAACATCACACATTTCAGACGGACCCTTTCAACTCGCGCAGGGTGGAGGGAAGGCCGAATTCACGGAGAGAGAGAGAGAGAGAGAGAGAGAGAGAGGAAAGAAACAACAAAAGGAGGAGAAGATAATTCAATTTCTTATGAGCGTGAAATAAGAGTTAAGCGGCTAGAATTTTACAAAAAAAAAAAGTCTTTAAAATTTCTGAGATATCTGAGCTGAAACAGTGAAATAACGTCAGTCAGCGTGATTAATGAAAACGTCGGATAATTGTTTTCCTCGCAGCGTTTCATTATTCTGCTTGCCCTCTCAAAAGCCTGAACTAAAGCAAGAAATCATAAAATATGTAATTTAGCGTTGACCTTTGGCAGAGTTCAGCAGGTCCCCATCTGTGTGTGAGGAGCGGAGAGGAGCAGAGCGAGAGAGAAGAATGATGACCCCTTTAACAGCTTGCCTGCGACTACCTGCTGATCCAAAAACACTGGCCAGACATGAAGCCCCTGCATAGTCAAAGGATCAAACAGGACCAGAGAATACTGCTTATTTCAGAGAAACAGAAAGAGGGGGCTTGGGAGGGTTGGTGTAGGGTGTGTGTGGAGGGATGAGAGGGGGGTTCCAGTGGTACGTTTTGTGCTACTTTGGCCACCAGGGAAGGGGAGGGGAGGTGAAAAACAGGGGGATGTAAGAGAGAGAGGGAGAGATGTAGACAGTGAGGAGGACAGGAAGAGCCACAACTGTGCTCAGAAAAATAACACAAGAGAATGATAATGGGCTAATGCCGCCATTAGAGGTAACCCGTACCTCGACTGCTGCTGAGGGAGAAAAGAAGGAAACTACAAAAACTGTGCCGTTTGAAGCCTAATCCCCTTTTACATTCTTAATTAGGAAACAACAAGCCATAAGCCCCTTTGTTGTGCTGACCCACACATACTAAATGCCCATTGTGTGTGGGTGTGTTAAGATCTGAGGAAGAGAAAATTTCTCTGTGGTCTGCTTTGCCGTTTGACGAACACACAGCCATGCTGAAATATATATATGTCGCTGGATGAAGTCGTTTTCCTGTTCGGGCAATTTGCCTTTGAGTGGCTGAGATGAATTTGTACATTGTGATGATGTTATTTGTATTAATTATATGGCTGTGATCGACTGGAAGGGAAAACGTGGACACACAATGGTTTGCACAAATTTCGCTACCTCGCAGCTGAAGGCGTAGATTGGAAGCAATTGTGTTTCGGCATGATGTTTAACTGTCAATCAATACATGGAGACTGGAGCTAAGTACACATATAAGCGTGATAGCAGTCAATCTATTCCACATAATGAATAAAGTAAATATGTACGCAGCGTTGTGTAGGTGTTAATTACTAGAAGGTATGTGCATCTTTGAATCACATGACTCCTTCAGCTGGAGGTAAACATTTACTGATTTTCTCATCCGATCATTGATAACGTCAATGCATCTCCGCTCAGCCATTCGTCACGCACGCACGTCCTCATCTCTCTCTCTCAGTGTGGGCCTTGTATCACACGCAGGCCACTGCGTAGACACACACAGCCTTATAAATTTATGTGCTCACACACACACACACACGTGCACGCAGAAGCAGCTGGAGAGCACGGTGGCGGGTGACGTGAAATGCCCACAATGGCTCCGGAGGGATTAATTTCTCCCACTTTATTTGTTTATTACTGCATGAAGAGCAACTGGGGTGGCAGCGGAACAACAAACAGGATATAGTAGTGAGTGTCTTCCTCCTGTGGTTTCGGATGCCTCCTGCTGATCTCTATATTAAGATGACTGAATCTGCAGTGTGTACGTTGTACATTGTTCTCCTCCAATATACAGTAGTGAGTTGTTGCACACTGTACTGACTGCTTGGATGTTAAGTGCCTCATTTACTAAACAGACACTGGCGTCAGAATTGTTGTGAGATGTGTATTAACAAAAGGAACATCGGTAAAATATATACAGGTTAAAAGTTACTAAAGATATGTTAATATATCATCTTTTTATTGATTATCACTCAGATTTCCATCAACAAAGTGCTGATGTTACTGATGATGTTACAGTTTTTGGACAAGACCATAAATCATTGTTATTAGGGTTAGGCTTAGAAAAATAGGGAATATTTACCATTTTATAGTTATATAAGCTATGCATGAACGTATTGTTTTTGTTTGCCACAAAAACATTCACAGAAAATGAAATACAGTTACTTATAGGTGAGAAAAAATAGATCCCAGAGAGGTTTAAACGCCCCGTTACACCTTTTATTAACAAACTTTTACAAAACTTAACAGACAATAAAAAAAGTTCAAATACACTTCCTTGATTTGAGAGGGGAAAAGTGCCGTCAACGCCACCGGAATAAGAAAATCCATCATATTTAATAACTTGTTACAGCTGAGATCTTCAGTTCATGAGCAGTTTTCATACTATTAGGAAAACTTCTGTAGTATCAAGCTGAAAAACATTGTTTAGTTGTTAAAGAGGGACAGAGGCTGACAGGATTTCAAACAGAATATTAGGATTAATGTCTTTCGTTGCATTTTATGTCCATACTTTATATCTACGATGATGCAAAAACACATTCTTCTTTCTTTATTTGATTGTTTGAGGTGCAGCGGACCAACAAGAGCCTGTATACGCCTATACAATCCTCAGAGGATAACCACCAAATACATGAAAAAAGCAGATTTTTATGAAGGTAACATTTTGCCTAAGATCCTGGTTTAAAAACTATATTTTGAGCAGTTTCAATAAAAAATATTTGTATTGGCCGATGAAAGAACGTGTGGCACAGAATGTGGAAATCTTTAGATAAATGTGGAACTTGATTTAGGTTCCAGTGTCACCCAAGATGAGCTTGACCTCCTTTTTATTACACCCAGAGATATTTTTGTACCTTCTTAAGCCATACCCCACCCTCCTCCTCCTCCTCCTCTTCCTCCTCCTCACAGCAAGAAGCTGACTCTGGCTATCTCATATGGGACTAATGAAAGTCACACATACAGTACAGTAAAGTATATTCACACACACACATATACTGTACATGCATTTAAACCGTGAATCAGTTGTGTAGGCTGTAAAGTCAAAGAAGTGTGAGTGAAGGCAGGTTAGAACGTGACGCCACTTTAGACTGATGGAATCTACGGCGGCTTAGATGAAAAATAAGCATCAAAGTAATGAAATATATTAATTATGCACAATGGAATGAAATCAACCCTCATCATTAGCTTTTGCAAGAAAAGGGCATTCTTTCAAATTAATTTTATAATGTCTATTCAGTGTCGTGTTTGTCCACGTTTTAATATCCAGCTAATTTCCAGCTAACTGGCAAAATGATATTCAATTAGTTAATTAAGTATGATCCAGCTGCGTGCCATCTCTCCACACCAGGGGCTGTCTCCCCGTGGGCCGCCGGTTTAAGCCTCTCTGCACTAATTATCACACTGACATTATCAGGCTGTACCTGACGTTCTCCGTTACCTTAAGCGCTGCACCATTACGGGCTGCTACCGCTGCATCGCATTAAAGGACAGTGAGTCATGTACAGTCTCGCTATATGAAAGGATGACAGGACTTTTTTTTTTTAGCTTTTTATAGCATGATTTCACAAACCCTGTAATGTAAAATGTTGTTAAATCAATCAACGTGAAAAAGACATTTAGATAAAACTTAAATGTTTAATCACAATATGTATTTTCCCCATGCATCTGCATTTTTTGGGGGGTTTTTAGGTTTATATGCCTTGAATTAAACATTAAATACATCACTGCAAAGTATAAATAAGACAAAAACAAACATGTGAGCGTTGAGACAATGATTATGTTTGCTGTTATATGGAGAGTCAAAGAGATGCTATAGATAACCACAAAGAGACATCCTGCTTGCTGTAATAATACGTCCTATAAATGACCACGCGTACAAAAACACAAAGTCCACCTACACTCGTCTTCTGTAAACACAGACAAGTAGACGAGCGTGTTCGCGGCTCCTCTTCTCCGTTCAGCTGCGAGACACATTTTCTGCATCTTTTTACGCCTTAGCGGCGTCTTCTGTTTGGATGGAAATACTTAATTAAAAACACTTAGGGACCCAAGACAGTACACATACAGAGTGTCCGGCCCACCCATGTCTACCTGACAACTGACAGCCCAATCTGATTAAAGGCTGACTGGAGGAGGGGCCTCAGCCGGCCATCCACGGCAGGCCAAAAGTGATCACCATGGCGATGGGTAATTACAGCTGTCAACACATCCTCCGTCCTGCTGGCACCGGTTTGATTGCGCTCGGCAACAATGATAGACAAGCTTAGCATGCACTCTACCAACCGCCAATCACACCGTCCCCTCTCTGCTCCATTTAGCTGACATGCAACATTCACATGGCCACACAACACAGGCCCGTCATGGCATCCCATCCCGGTTTTAATTGTTTCTCTCTGCCTTCTTCTTCTTCTCTACCCAGCCTCAGCCTCCTCCCTCTCTTCCCTCCTCTGTTCTCCTGTCTCCCTCTCCTCTCCCTCTCTCATGCGGACAGCTCAGAAGTGCAAGTGTTATTACATAAAACTCCCGCTGTAGCATTAATTGAAGGGAGATATGGTGGGACAAAAACGGCGGGGGGTAGAGCATGCCCATTATCACTCCTGCTTTCAACAGGTCTCACATTTGGAAACTGCAAATTGCAAAAACTTGCAAGGGCAAAATGTTTGACATTATTTGATCTGCAACCATATGGTGTAAGCAGGAGGGGGTAAACACAAAAATAGATAAATAAGTAAACAAGAGAAGAAAGAAATAGAGGCAACGCAATAGGAAATGTGGCCAGAGAGAGCAAAACAAATCAAGAAAATAATTAAGGCTGTAATTAATGAGGGGTTTTACTTGCAAGAGGGTATGTCAAGTGTTCTCCCCCTGGTCCCCTCTGCCCAACTTCTCCTCCTGGTAGCCTCTCCTCTGCCATGCCCTTGCCTCCTATCCTATGGCTGACAGTGACAATAGCCATACTGTGGATGCTAAACAGCCTATTGTGAAGGACTACAAGTTCACATTGAGAAAAACACAGCCTTCCTGCTAGCATTGTGACGGTTGATTTAAGTTAGCCGTATTAATGAAGTCAAGTGTAACTGGACAGGGCTGACTCCAGCTTCCCCATATCCTCTCTTAATTACCTGGCTTTGTCTCGGCATGCTTGTCCTTAATCTGACCTAATGTGGCTAATAACTGAACTTGAAAACAATCAAAACAGCAATTAGCAACAACGGCCCAGAAATGTTGAATTCTCAAATTAATGCGGCCAAATTGTTTGCTGCCTTTCATGCCAACGGGACGTATTCAAATGGCATCCCTGTTTTTTTTTATCCATTAAACAATAAATAAAAAAAGAAAGCAAAGATTTTTTTTATTGAAATCATAAAAACCAGTTAAGGCTTTTTGTAACAAAGGAATCTTTTATCAGTTGCACCAAAATGAGAATTCGACAAACGGAAAATATCACATCAAAGGTCACGTTTGAATATAGATTCTTATCTTTGCACATTCCCTGAATAACATGGCAGCCCTTTGATACACTGACCAAACCATTTTTGAAGAACAGAAACTATTTTTTTCTTCTTTATTTGTCCTTTTTTTTTTCTTTTATAACACAAATACGTCTTCAAGGAGGTCTTGTTTAAGCCTGTAAATTCCTTGAAAGTGGATGAATGATACAGCCCCGGCATGGTACTGACAAAAACAGATGAGTGTTTTTCCTGAGGGAGAGGATTGTGGGTATGGAATGAGTTAGCACTGCCTGTTATTGCAGCTGATCATAAAAGGCTATGTGCATGGGAATTCCACTGTAAAAACCGGAAAATGTTTGTTCCCATAAAAACATGTTAATGCAAAACAGTTAGGCGAAAGACAAAACTTAAGCGCAGTCAATAAGGTCGTAAAAAAATAGGAGCGTTTAATTGTCCGCAGTGTGTTAATTAATGAAATGCATTTCTGAACATATGCTGCTTAAAAAAATAAGAGAATTTATTCAGCTAGAGTAACTCAGACATTTAATTTGTATAAATTAAACAACAGTTTAATCAAACATGCTGGAACACATACACAGAAGATAAATCTTGGATATAATTTATTTAATTGATACAATACATGCTTCAGAGATTGCTAGAATATTAAAAACTACTCTACTCTTTTTTATCTGATTTGTTCTAATCAAACTTAACCCCGACTGCGGGCGCACTGGACAGCAGAGTAAATCCTTACTGATGTTTGATTGAATTCATGTACCTCTTTTTTTGTGGCCCCCAATGCTGCGTCAATCCACCAATGGGGACGCGGGCAAGCGGATTAGCAGGAATCCTGAGAGGAAGTTTAAACAAGAGGAAACATTAAGTTTGAAATAAAACACAGGAAACAGGGTTAACTGCAACTCCTCCCACCCCAGTGCCAGTGGCAGGGCTATTTTTTGCCCAATTATCCTTGGTTAACGGGATTAATTACTCTAACTTCTCTTTCTTTTCTTCCCCTCCAAGCAAACGGGCAATAAATCCTTCTCCGTGCTACATGGTCTGAGAGGGCCATTCTAATTAGCATAACAAGTTACAAAATCATTACGGGCCTTAAAGTGCTTACAGAGAAAACAACATCTGAAGTGCACAGGATGCAGGATGGGATTTAGGAGGGCTATTTAATTGAATAAAAATGTTTGGGGAGGTGGGAAGAAGGGGGTAAACACAACAGAGGTGATGCAAGGGGAGGGCAGTGACACACACAAACTGAGGGTCGGACTTCCACAGGACTGTGCCTGGTATACAAAACACTCATGCGCAAGAAAAAAAACAGAGAATTAATGGATATCAGCTAACAAATGAGAATCAGGACTCAGCTGTATTGATCACACACACACACATCACGCACACTGGCATGATTAGAAACACAGAAAATAGTGTTTTTTTGCAAATAAGTTGACTTCCGTTCATCTATCTATCTGTGTGAGTTCATCGTTTTCTGGAGGTTACGGCAATGTCTGTAAATCTCACTACACTTATGGGATTTTTTTTTTGCTCACCGTCCACCACCTTGTGCCAAAGTCCACACCGCAGAGAGTCTGAGGGCAAAAACAGACGTTTTCTAGCCAACCTGTTTAGCATGAGTCCCACCCAGTCGTCTGCTTTCACTAACCTGTCCTGACAAGTACCCAGATTAACGTAATCTTATATCAGTGCAGAGGAGCAGAAGAGAGCAGATGGACCCCTGTGCCCCCACACACACACACACACACACCCCCCTCCGCAGCCCCACCCGACACTAGCGCACACACACACAAGCAAATGCAAACTCTCTCACTCATAAACACACACACACACACATACACACGTATTACAGACTTAGCTGCTAGAGTGCTTAGCATGCAAAACCTGGGCCCCAGCCACAGCAATTAATGTTCTCCCAGCAAATTGCCACAGCTTTGGATGATGCTGTTTGGGGAATGTTAGCCTGTATCTTCATATGCTGTGCCTCAGCGAACACTGCGGTCCTGCTGGTGTGTGAGTGTGCCAGTATGGTCATTTTAACATAAGATGAAAAAAACAACAACAACAACAACAAAAAAACAGGAAGAAAGAAAGAAAGAAAATTCATTTTCAGATAAATAAATAAACAAATATATTAATAGACAAGTAATTGAATAAGAGACTCAACAAGAGACTGTAGGCTGGGGAATTGAATTTGGGATTTCTAACACTTGTCATCTGCTGTGTCGAAGTGAGCTTGTCTTTTTACAGTTTCCGTGGTAAATCTCAACAACTTTGCTAAACTGAACAGATGGGCTTGCTAATTAGCAGCGCTCAGGCTGTAAGTTTGTTTATAAAGAGAGAAAGGGTTCCAGACATCTTGACACATTTTATTAACATATCATACCTTAAAGCTATGCTTCTTGATACCCACCAGGCTCTTTAGCTAAATGCACACGCACATGCGGGGAGACACACGCTTTTTCACACATACACTCTTATATGAACATGCCCATGTGCGTCAGTGCACACACATACACTGTACACACCAGGGAAACAATAAAAGTCAGCCTTGCGAAACGGAACACCCTGTATGTATGCTCATGAATATGCACAATTAACTCTGTGTGTGTGTGTGTGTTTGTGCATGAGCGCATGTCTTTACAGAAGTGTAACAGCACGTTTTGCACATGAGTGTATGTGCACTGTATAAATATGTGTGTATGTGAGAGGGAGTGTTTGTTTACGAGGGTGTCACTGTGTGTGCCATGCGTCCATGTCCTTGCTAGAGCAGTGGCATGCTTCTCTCTCTCTCCACCAGACACCCCCTCCTAAATTCACCCCCTGTGGTTTTGTCAGCTTTCACTATTTTGTGTCAGGACACCGACACTAGATGATGTCCCCAAGCAGACGTGGCCGGAGAACTCCCCGAGGGGTCCCGAGTATTCAGCAGCGGGATAGGATGGACTGTGGCTCCATGAGTGCCATTTAAACCTCCTGCCGGGTCCCACTTAGGACAGGGGCGACATCACGGCACCGACCCACTACGCTGATTCAGTGAGATGTGAAAAACTGTGCTGGAGAAAGACAATGACGGAGGAAGAGTGTATGATAAAGAAAGATAGATGGAGAGAAGAAAAGAACCCATCACCAATGCCCGATGATACAGCTCATATCACTGTTATCATTTTTCTTCCTCTTTTCCCAAACACACACACACACACACACACACACACACACACACACACACACACACACACACACACGGCTCGGTGTTTCGGCAGGCACATATTGCCATGGTGATCCTGGTTAAGAGGCTTACATTCGGCCCATGCTGATGGTTGCTGGGGGACACTCCCATTGCCATGGTGATGGCTACCGGGAGGACACTCACATTGCCATGGTGATGATGGCAGGAGCCAGGCATGCCAACCAATGAGATGATGGATAGATGCCATGCAGGAGGCGAAGGGAAAAACGTGACTAGAATGCCCGCTTGTCATGTCTACTGTCAAGGAGACTTTTCATAAATTGTGTCTTCACACACGCTTGTATCTAGCTGCAACCAGCAGCTTTCCTGTAAAGAGGAATATTTATGCTCTTGTGATGGCTAAAATAATAAGAACATAATAGGGCAATAACATGTTAATCCATAAATATCACAGGACAAGTGCAGGGGCTACTCTAAAGATTACAAAAGAAAACGCTGCAGATTACACATCTAAGATTGCAGATGACATGAATTATGGATAGAAAACATGCAAAGGAGGAGCTTCAAATTCAAAGCGTGCAAAAAAAAAAAAAAATAGTAATGCAAAATACATCAGAGAAAAACAGATTCAGTCGTCGGCGGTACATGGAGTCTATTTGAGTCAGCGTTTGTGTGTGAAATATGCATACCACCTAATTCTACATTCCATCAGTAATAATAATACAGAAGCAGCAAAGACGGTGGCAATCTGGTGATTTAGCTCAAGATAATAGCTCAAGCCATTTCACCTGCCTCCCAGTAGAGGGAGGCTGGGGCTGGGTTGAGGGCCAGTGGGACGAGGCTTGGGAATCAAGAGACTGAAGCAGCCTGAAGGCATGGAACAGGTCCAAATCTGGCCCAGGGTAAATGACTACCAAGAGTTGTTGTACGTGTATTTGTGTGAGGAACAGGAGGAGGTGGGGTGGAGCAAGGCAGGGGGCTTGTTGGACTGAATCTATCATGTACATTTTACACAAATATACACACACGTGCACACAGCGATACACGTCTCTCAGTGTCACCTGTCTCAGATTTCCGACTGAGCTGTTTTTCTCAGAGATGGAAAGTTCTGCACGTCGAAAAAAAAAATACTGATCCCCCACAAAGCGACGGGCCAACACCTAAAAGGTCAACCACAATAGCTCATAGAAACATCTCATCCAGCTTTGCCACTAATACTTTAAACCCAATCACATACATACACACACACATAAGAATGCAGAGATCACCACATGTTGCTTGTCTTGTCTGTGTCAGGAGAGACTGTGACTCTCTCAGCCAATAAGAATCAGCACTGAGTGTTATCACTGACCCTCAGGCGATGGGACTTTAAAAAACCCACACTTGGATTTGACAAACCATATGTATGCGTGCGTGTTCGCATGTGTGTGTATGCCCATGCACGAGCAGCCAGACCCCTCAATTCACTTCAGTTCAGCGGTGGCTTCTGCACCTTTGGCCGTCTTCGGTTTGCTCGAGTTGACAGTTCAGCAAAGATAAAAGATTTACCTTTGCTTCCCGAGAAAGTGACACACAATACACCAGAGAAAGAGAGTGTGTTTGAAACGCATTGAGGAGTGTGTCATGTCTACAAATCCATCTCTGCATGGGCAGGGGCGCCTGCAGGATACTATCGCATAGTACCCACAAGGTGCAGAGAAAAAACTCTCGATGCTCACATGCCCATAATGAAATGACGAATAAAGTGTCTTGTATGTTTTTGCAATATGTTATGCAACATAATCCATACGCTGTAAATACAAGGCTGAATATCATCATAAAACTCAATCACCTGCTGAAACAATTTGCCTCTTATGCTGCATTTCAGAGACCTGCACTCTCCAGGTGCAGCCAAACACACTATAAATATCTATCAAACACAGCGTGATGAATACAACATCAGCTTGGGTGCAATAAAACCATTCAGCACAAATGCAGTAATGATTTTCCACATTTCAACAACATGTAAATCCAGTCAAACACAGCAACCGTCCAACAGTATGGGATCCCATAACGCAGCTTGGAAAATGAGCTCTCAAGAAAAGGATATCATGTGAAAGCAATAGACGATAAATAAACCACAGATGATGACTCAGACTGGAGACATATTAACCTCGAAGTTTAGCCTCAATCTCCTCATGAAACTTGTGCATGACAGCGTATGCTCAAAACAAACTGTGGGCACTAACACGCACACGTGTACAGAAGAGTTTTATATGATGCAGCGTATCTCTATACAGCATTTAGTTTAATGATGAATTTGTTGATTTCTTAAATATATTTTAGACTGTTTTTACCTGCTACCTGAAGATTAATGATCAATTAACTGCTGTGGGCTTTAAAGGTCAGGTGTGTAGGATTTTAGTGGCACCTAGCAGTGAAGTTGCAGATTGCAACCAAATGAATACTCTCCCACGTCTTCCAAACATGCTAGATCAGTGTTTGGTTTGTCTGTTCTGGGCTACGGTAGAAAAATGGCGGTTCAACATGGCGGACTCCGTGGAAGAGGACCCTTATACTCGGGTTATTGTACACTGATTAAAACATCCTAATGAAAGTTGGTTTCTATTCCTGCAAAGAAATACTCCTAAATCTTACACACTGGACCTTTAAGGTTCTGTAGCAATGCAGATGAAGTGAACCGCAATCCAAAAAGGTGTTGATGTGTTTAGGTGCTGCTGGGAAGCTGCAAATGTGGAATAGTGCTGCGTTCACAAACACTTGAGTTCTTGAAGGTTTCTTTCTCTCACTCTTCGATGCCTGAGCTTACCGCCTGCATGTGAATACATCACAGATAAAACCACAACATATCAGTTGACTTAATGTGATCAGTGGGCAGTATGGTTGCATGTGCCCCTGCATGGGTCCATCCTTGAAGATTAAAAACACACAAGCTCAATTGGATTGTCCACTATAGTGTGCTGCAATGGTGACAATAGTTTGTCATTTGATGAATTAATGGTGCAATGATGAATAAGATAGGAGCCCATATTAACAGGTAAATCTTTATTGTAGGAACATGAAGCCATGAAAAAAAAAAAGGAGGATGCATAATGCTGCATTTGTAATTCTTTTGTGATTTTGTTTTAGCTTTCCATATTCAGGGCCTGAGGGAAGGAAATATGTGTGGATTACACGTTAAAAGACACCCCCAAACTGGCCAAGCCCCTGAGGAGACCAATCGAGAGCCGTGTTACCAAAGTCCCCGCAGAGACAACAAGCCATGTGAAGTGTGAAACCCCTCGCCAACATGGATTTAAGATTTCAGAAAACGTACATCAGTAAGAATGGAAATATTCAGGGAGAAAGAAGAGAACGAGGGGAGAGAGAGAAAGAATGGACAGACTGCTGTTTGACAAATATTGTGAGACGTGGAGGGGTGGTGGTGTTTTCATTGCTGACATCAACATAAATTTTCCTGGCGTGGCTCTCCTTGCCCAGCGTGGGCTCAGCACTGGGAAACTGGAGAGGAAATTCTCCGAGCCGCAAGGGAGTGGAATCAAAGAGCCAGGGCTCGGAGACCTCTGACACACTGAACTCCTCACTGACCCCACAACTCTCTCTTGTTCTCACACACACACACACACACACACATATAGTTACATGCACAGACACACAAAAAATACCCACATACTCTCTGAGATCGACAGCAACACAGCGAGACGCGCACAAACAAATCCGCACATATACACCACTTTCAAGAGCATTTGGGATCAGTGCTCATCACTTTGTGTCTTCAGTGTCTGATCTATCTGAAAGCGGTGCATCTGTTTCTGCCATCTGATAAGCAGCGTTTGTCCCTGTGTGGCTCTTGGGGGTGGCGCACACTGGCCTGCATCAGAACTGTGAGGTGTTCAGTGGTGCACCAAAGGTTCAATGAGCCCTGTCTGAGGAGCCTCATTAAAACTTGACAGATACACACACACACAGATCTGTGCGTGTCATACTGAGCACGTATGCGCACACACACACGCATACACACACACACAAACACATGCGACTTGAGTTAATGATGATGTAATTAGCCCTGATATCCTTGAAATGTCGGGTGCCAGGAAGTAGGGATATGCTTCATGTCATCCTCAGTTTCTCGGAGTGTGAATGTGTGCATGTGTGAGCACACTATGTCTTCAAAGTTGTTGGAGACTGTACAATGAACATGATGGCCACTCTGTTCTATGCCACAGTGAGTAGGCTTTCCACCTCAGCTCCCCTGAAAAGAAGCACACGCACAATGGCCGCCATAATGAGGAAGTCTTCCACGTCGTCGCACAAACGCACAATCCGACAATTTGAGCAGGTGTGGTAGGCAAACTGCTGCAAATACTGACGGCATTTACGAGAAGTGGACTACTGCTAATGCGAGTTTGTGTGTGTCATACTTTGTGGGTTCCATGTTTGGATCCAGGCACCATTCATGATTAGGCACCAGGTGAAAGAGTGTGCAGCTGGCTGACATGAATGAATGCTATTCCCTGTGACCCCTGTGTCTGTGTGTGTGTTTGTGTGTGTGTGTGCAAGTGCATGCACATTTGTGTGTGTGTGTGTATAGATAGAGGGTCCGGGGCGTGGGAGGGCATGATGAGTGGACAAAGCGACTTTCAGATGCCACCACAAAACACATCATCAGTATGAGAGGAAGGGTACAGAGGTGAAGGAAAAGAGGGTTTACAACACTGCTCAAGCATGGCAACTTGTTCAAACCTCCCTTGTCTTGTGTCTAGAACCGTCTCACCCCATCACCCACTATTTAGCAATGGGACACAGACAAGATTCTCAAGGGGGGAGAGGGTGGAGGGGGGAGATTGTGTAATAGATGGAAAATTAACAACCGGCATTTGTGGAGCAGTCATTTTAGCGTCCGTATTCCACAGTTGTTGATCTTTTCTGACAGACAGATGAATTTCTGAGCATGATGTCAAGGTGTTGCTCTCCTTTATGCGTGTCACCTACCAGAGAAGCAACAGGGTCCCCAATCAGAGCTCAGAACAGACGCTGGGGCCCACCGAGGTCTGTCAAAGTGTGCAGGCTGTTTTAATCCACTCTGCTGGAAGTCTCCTCTGTAGGCGTGTGTATGTGTGTGCATGTGTGAATGTCTGGAACAGTGGGCACGATAAGCCGCAACAAGATAAAAGCCAGCTTGAACAATGATGTCATAGATTTCCACAGATTTTCTGGGAGGTCGGTGAAGTCAGACCTGAATGAAGCTGAGGCCCCCGTTATGCTTTGGCCATCCGCCTCTCCTCCGTTGTAATAACATGACTGCGATAGCTAGAGGATTAGCCAGCGCAATGGGTTTGAAGCTTTCACTTATCCATCAATATCATACTTAGAGCTCCCGAGTGTTAGCCTGCTCTCCCTCCCTCAGCATATCTTTTTGATCCTTACCTCTCTATATCAGTAAACACTTGTTCTCCCCTTCCATCAAGGAGAAAAGAGGAGGGTGACTAGAGGACTCCAAATAATGCAATTAAACACTGACCGCAGGGTTCAGTGCTGCTTATCAATACACCCAGCAGGGGAGCAAAGACCAGCTCAAACCAGGGCTTCAGCTGTCTACTCTATGAAGACACACATTTTATTAGGCCGCTACTATATCCTCCATCTCTAAAAAATCTGCATCTCCTCTGCCCGCTGAAAACGAGACTACATATACAAAAGTACTACTAAAAGAGCGGTCCTAAAACAAGCAAAAGAAAGAAAGAAAGAACAACAGTTCAGCTAATCGTCAAACGCTGGTTAGCACATTATCTAGCGGTGTGCTGCAGGCTGTAGGGGACGTACTCCCTGCTCAGCGGTGAGGACAGGTGTGCTGTTCAACACGTTTCTTCCCTCTCTGCTCTGTTTTGCTGTCTGCACAGCTGACCTCCACGGGAGGCTTGTCTGAAGCAGAGCCAGGTTGAGAGCTAGCGTACCAGCCTGGGAGCCCACAGAGCACATGAACCAGGCCTGAACCAGGCCTCTGCCGCGCAGTGGAGATCCCGGCCCCCGCCTACCCCTGCCACCCCCTCGGTCAGCCGCTGACAAATGCTGGGACTCTCCCTGGTTCTTTGGTTTCCCCCAACCTGGACACCAGGCACCTAGAGGATAAACCCACTCATACATAATAAACACCAGCCCCAGGGCCTGGTGTGTGATCTCATCATGCATGTGCCCTCTGTAGAAAGAAATGTGACAGACTGCAGCGAGGAAGTGTGTGTCGGAGAGGGTGGCGTGTGTGGAGAGCTGCAAGGGTGCCAAACAGAGTGGTACACAACAGCAGCATGCATCCTCTCATGCCCAGTGTGCGATGCTCTACTGGCCTACCCTCATCTGCATAATGAAAGTATGCACCGATAAGGATGGTTAAACTGACACAAGGCCTAATCAGGAAAAATGACTGTCTTTGGACCACAGGGATCCTCTGGCTGAAGAAGCTGTGGGAAGATGGAGACAGAGGAGTCGCAGAGCCAAAAGGGCAGGACAAACATTGGCAAGAATCCGGACTTTGACATGCACGCCCAAATATGCAAAAATAAAAAGGGAAGATTGAGCAATTTTTAAAAGGGGAACATTCTTCTCTGCAAAGCCCCTGACTGGATTGATGAGTGATTCTAAACAAACAGCACTGGAGAGTTTAGTGAACAGAGCCAAGCGCTTAGGGAACATGAAAAGCAGCAAAGCCCTGGCGAGGTGGTCCGGCTGTTTCATCACTCTGCAGGCTGAGGAATCAATGGGAGCAGGAAAAGAGGGCATTCTTGGACAACTGACTAACTAAGAGAGAGAGACAGACAGAGAGAGACAGAGAGAGAGAGAGAGAGAGGGAAGAGGCAAGACCATGCAAAATAGAGATAGAGGTAAGAAGAATCATCGAATAGGAAGGGCTTGAAATTATATTTTCATGCACATCATCACTTGGATTACCGTGATCTCCTTCTCGGCTCTTCAAATCATCACCACCACCAGCACTGTGATTCAAAGGCTGTTTTCCTGTAGAAGGATGGTTCATGTGACAGAGTGTCCTAGTTAGCTCCAGGTCATCCCGTGCAGACCAGGGTGGGCCTCAGAGAGGCAAAATAAGCAGTGGTTTGACAGCAGTCCTCTGCTATCTGCAGCTGGACAAATTTACTATTGAAACAGGTGGACAGCATACGGACTAGAAACATACAAAGTAATGGACTGGCAGTGTTATCCAAATACATTATTATTAAGGTAGAGAATTACTTTTCCACGTGGCTGAAAGGTCTTTCTGATTAAAGTTCTAAAAAGTCAGTCCAGTCTACTTTCTTTTGACACTGAATACACACAAAAAACAAGCTACTTACTTCACTAATTCGGTTAAACACATATTTGTGCATGCTAATAACTTGTTATGGAATATAAACACAGTCGAATGAGTGTGCGCCACATTTTTTAGTAATATCATTTCTGCAGAGGACATGCAAAGTCTAGAATACACTGTATATGAGCCAAAGCAATTAGCCAAACAGGAGCTCACAGAGGTGGGCTTTGATCACAGAACTGTGAAATATTTATGAAGAGATGTGATACACGAAATGAGCTCTGAAAATTAGTATCTGTGGGGTTCCAAAAAGATCTCCCCTCAGAGGGACCTTCAGGGGAGGACAACTGCTTGGACAAACAGGGGGGTTTCTGTGGGCCCAACGCCTCATTCAAAATGAAGGGCAGGAGGGGCCGGGGCAGGCCTAAAATGGCGGCCTACTTTTCGAGGCACAGAGTGGAACACGGGGAGTTAATCCGTGGTTTTTTGGAATGGGAGCGGAGAGGCAGCCATGGTGCCGGTGGTGGTGGTGGTGCCGTATTTTGGGGGGGGACATTGAGCTACGTTCTCTCCTGACGTGCTCAGTTCCACTTGGTTCCACTCAGACGGAGTGCAGGAGTTTTAACACACTCAAGCATGCGCTAATTAAAAATCCACACTCTGCATCACTGCTGCAGCAATCAATATGCTTGATTAACTCATCTATACATCACTACTGCACACAATGGGCTGTAATTTCTGACACAGCCAGTCAGGAAAGTAATGACTGTTTTCACTTTTAATTGTTACATTCAGTCCACATGCTATTTTAAAAGAGTACTGTTTATTTCTAATTCAGACTCTGTTATTGTCATTATCAATTTCTCCCACCGCCTCCATCGTAGTCAAAACCATTATCATACATTTCATTTTCCTTCCTTTCAAATTGCATCTCATCAAGCAGAAGGTGTGGTGTACACGATATACATTTTCACCTGTGATTAATGTTAACTCAGTTTGTAGATGGCTGCACATGTCTCACTGCTCCTCTGCCTAATTAATTCACCCTGTGAGACTTGAACATGGGAATAGTTTCATCTCCTAGCCCTGGTTATAATCAAACTGCCCCCTGGAATATTTTCACACTTCAGCATGGTGGGGAACTTGGGATTCTTAATGCAGCCCGTGCTACTTTAGGAAGTGCTAATTTGATAATATTTGAATATCAGAGGGGGAAAAAAGCCTATTAATAACTCCTGTGACGTTTGATATGTGTAGGAAATAAATTAAAATTCAGGTAACTCACATACAGTTTTTTCGATTGTTTGCCATTTTATTTGAAGAACCAACTGTACGACTCGATTAATGAGAAGAAAACAGATTTTGCAGAATGTGGATTGAATTTTCTTTCCCATCTGAAAGAGGACGAAGAAAGGAAAAAGTGAAGAATGGATAAATAAAGAAAAGAAAGATGTGAGCTAAAAATTAGTGCAGACAGAAGATGTTTTCACCTGCAAACACCATTCTCAGATTTGCCGGCCTTGAAGGTCCGGTGTGTCTACAGACTCCTCTTCCACAAAGTCCATCATGTTGAACCACCACATTATTACAGTAGCCCAGAACACACACACTTAGCTTCTCCTACATGCTTGGAAAGGGGGGTTGATGTGTGCAGGTTGCCATCAGCAACTACACCGCTAGATGCCACAAAAGTCTACACACTGCTCCTTTAAGCTGTGCACACAGCTTCACGTGTTTTCAGATTGAGTGGAAGTCACTCATTTTTAATGGAAGGTGAACAACAGACAGTCACTGTAGTGTTCACCTGCAGCTGTTGGATCCATTGGACGTTGTAGTAAAGCAAGTTGTGCATGTGGTAAAATACTGATTTGAAATCAGTACAGCCGTGCCAGTCTCCTAGAAATTATGTTTAGCAGCAGCGGAGGGAAAAAAAACAAAACTTCGCCTTCTGTGGGTGATCTCATAAAAATTGATAGTTTTTGACAAAAGCAAAACACTTTATAAGCAATCGTGGAGAACTTGAAGCCAAAGACCTGACAGATTTAACCTGCTGAGCCCATTCGAGATGGTGATTATCATGCAAAAAATTTTGAGAAGACATTTTGTCATTTTTTATGATATATGTTGATGCTGCAAAGTGCTTTTTCAGGTTTACGTGCTTTATTGTGGACATAGCTTCAGCCCCTCCTCTCTCTCTCTCTCTCTCTCCTGTTGTTAGCTCAACCTGAGCAGGGGCCCCCCATCTCAGGCTTCCCGTGCCCCCCCCTGGCCAAGCCAGCTCTCCATGAAGCAAGCCTGCAGCATTTCTCTGCTGTTTGTTGAGGGAAAGTAGAAAGGGGGAACCTTGAACATGACCCTCCAAAGGGCTTTTATTCTCGGTTCACGCAACACAGTTCACGTCAACTCCCTCCTTTATGTCCCACTCTTTACTTAACCCTGACTATTTGCTGAGTTTCTGCTAAAAATCCAATTAGGTTAATTTGAAACAGTCCTGGTGAGAGAACTTTATCCTTTTGGCGCATAGATAACTAACCTAATTAAGACTAGACCTCTACCTCTGTCCTCTTTGAGCCTGCAAATTACGAAAAGAAAAAGAAAACTTGTCAGAGATTAGGGTTGAGATTAGATTGTTAAAGCAAACACTGGAGGGGGACTACATCTTTAAATGTCCTTAATTTGTTTAGACCAGGTCTTCACAGCCACCAGGTCCACTGAAGGAAGATGAGCAGATAAATGTGGTATAATAATTCAAAGTAATAAGAATAATGATAGATGTGATGTAAAGGGAGAGAAAGGGGAGCGAGGGCACAAAGAGAGTGATGAGTTTAGACCACCTGTGAAAGTAGACCTTGATTGATCGTGTTTTTATAGAAACCTTTTAAAGGTGCTGGAACATGTGAAGCAGTATAAGGCTTGTTCTGTTCAGCTGACACACACACACACACAGAGTAAACACAAACAACAGGCCTGCTGAGTTTAGTTTACTCCTATCAGCTGCCTCTGACCAGCCACGCAGACCACCCCGACTCCTCAACTCCTCACACTCTCATCGGGACAGGAAGGGGGGGAAGGGAGTGGAGGGTGGCAGGGTGAGAGGGAGGGATTTGGATGAAGGGGGGATGGGTGCAGCTTGATGCTGGGGTTGAAGAGGGCCCTCCACCAAATTAAAACCCAATCAATGTGAATCTCTCTCTCTCAGCCCCTTTTCCAACTAAATCCTTTCCCCCTCCCTGTCACCCTTTCTAGTCAGCCTCGATGTAACCCCCACCACCGCCAGCGCCTATACCATATCCAATGCCCCACACACTCCACCCTCCCTGTGACCCACACTCACCCAGCACTGTCATGGAGCACTGACTTTAGGCACTGGCCTCTATTTTTTTCTACACCAGGCGAAGCAACCAGAGCAGACTCAGCTCAGAATTACAAACACAGTGGGGATTAATCCCCAAACAAAGCAAGCAAAAACCAACCTGATTATAATAATTTAAAGGGTTTTTTTTGTAAGCAGGGAAGCAGGAAAACTTCAAACTTTATTCACAGTGATGTGTTTTTCATTGTGACCCGTTTGGACCTCAGCACATAGAATTTGAAACAGCAAAAATATGACGTCAAAGTGCTGACTTTTAGCTTTAAAGGGGGTTTAAATCCATGTTGGGTGATCAGACTTGTTGCCCCTAAAAAGACTACATTTCCTACAACACAATGGATGTAAACAGCCTGAAAATAAAGCTTAAAAATCAACTTTTTAACCTCATAGTATTGTCTCATTATCCAAAAAACAAAACTGTCCTAATATTTACAGTCTGCACTGTAAAATAATGCACCCACAAGCATGCTTGCACACACACAGTCACACACACACACACACCACCTGCTGAAGAAGAGATGGAGAGAGTCCTTCCTGGATGAAGCCTAACAGTGGGGAACAATTAAACCAGAGACGAGCCTTTGATCACTTGGTCATACGAACATGACAGGTGACCATATGGCTGGTAAAATGTAAATGACAATCAGTGCTTAAAACTCTGTGGATGTATACTGCAAAAAAAAAAAAGAAAGAAAGAAAGAAAAGGAAAATAAAATAAAGCAGAGATGCCGTTTAATGACTTTTACTAAAAACATCTTCTCGAGTGCTGGATTTTCCATGCCCTAAGTGTTACCAACGTTGATTTTTATGTAGCGAAAATGTCTGTTTTTGCTTCATAATCTGTTTTCATTCTCATCCAATTTACGAAAACTGCCCCTTATGTGGATAGTGGGAACCATCCCGAGCAGTGTGTATGCATGCAAAAACACATAAGAATACACACACACGCACACACGCACACACACTCATGCAAAGACTAAAAAAAAAAAAATACACACAAGATCATTAGACTTTTATAGCAGGACAGGCAGACAAGAAGGAAGGGAGGCTGGGTAACAGTCAGCCACCACAAACAATCGCTAGCAGATGCCGGAGCTGTTGTTACAGAACGGCACAGGGGTGAGAGAATGGAAGGTGAGGTCACACACATACATATTTGTGGCAGGATGCAGCAGAACAGACCTACTGTGTAATGTGATGGGATGGGGATGGAGAGCTGGGCAACATGTGCACGTTGGCTGGCACATGCAAACACTCACAAACAAACTCACCTCTTACATGCACAGCAACACACACACACACACACACACACACACAGAGCACAGAGAATGATAGAGGGCCCAGAGGCAGTTTCCATCTAGTAGCAGCAGGGGGAGCAGCTCCACTATTGTTCTGACTGGATCCAGGCCCAGGGCACTGGACTGAGAAGTGTGTGTGTGTGTGTTAAGGTCTCTGTGTGCTTGTAAGTATGTGCATGCATCTTCATTTTCAGGAATAAAATAGTAACACACTCCATAGTAACTGTCTGATGTATATTTCCCTTCACTGCCCTTCATATTAGCTCTTTGTACTCATGTTTATACACCTGGAATTTAGGCAAGAGGAGCACAAAGGGGCTAGAAATCCAGCAATTTCTAGAGAAAAGGGAGAGGAGGTGACTGTTAAACTCTGCGGACATACTGAGGCTAGTTGAGGAACATAAATGAAAGCATGCCTTAAAGGATACAGCCTGCAGGATTCTATCTTTTCTATGTTTAACAATAAATCTCCTGTAAAGACCTGAAACCTACAATGAAGTTATCTGACAGTGTAGTACTGTCTGTGTATCTGCAGCCCCTCCGCCACACTGTCGTCCAAAGAAATAGTTGAAGACACGTTATCCCTCCATCACAATGAACACAGTCGGCGTAGTTTATCCTGAATTACTCCCTGACTGCATTTTAGGATGTTGAGAGTAGCTCCTTGTCGGGCTGACGTCACTGAGCGTGCTCAGGGATGCAGTTCTGTGTTTACACTGCTGTGTTCATTGTAGTGAAGGAACAGCACAGCCGCATGCCTCTTTTATATCTTTATAATAGTTCTGGGAGACGGTGAAGGTCTTTGACATGAAAGTATAAACCTGTATATGTGTTGGCTTTGCTTTTGGCAATATTTGTCAAGAGAATAAATCTCTGAATTTGATGATAATAATAAAATAATGCTGGCTTCGTCCTTTATACAAATATATGTGTGTTCATGCACATTCACATTAATATTTGGCATGAACTTCACCAAAATTACAATTTTCTCATAGTAACTGCCCATTAGTTTTAATTTTTTTACATCTGTGATTTCTGCTGCCACCTATTAACAATTTTTTATCATTTTTATCAACAATTTTCTTCAGTAGAAAGTTTTTCCATTACAAACTTTTAACATAGAGACCTACGGATTATCCAGAGTGGTGTGGACACTGTTTCTGAAAAGATATGCTGCAGTTTTGTTGTTGAATTTTTAAAGAGCACCACAAACAAAATTCACTTCAGCTTTATAACAGATCTATTCTCAAAGGTTTCAAAACCTGGTCAGATAAACTGTAAACTTTTTTGCATAATGTCAAGTTGTTTTATAATTTGGGTTTCAATCATTTATGTATTAAGATTCTGAACACGACATCACCACCAAACCTTTTTTCCCCCCATTGTGTCTGCAAAAGATATCCACCGTGTTTGATTGTGCTAATTCCTGTTGTGCGTATGTGTGTGTCTCAGCACAACCGTCGCTGGTTTGTGTGCTCGTAGTCTTTGTCTCTCCTTCACAGTTGTGTGAGGACACTCACGGTTAATGGCTGTTAACAGCACAAGTGTTAAAGCATCCAAATGCGGACAATTAAAGAGCCGCTCTGCCAGAAAAGACGGATAACTGCTGTTGGTACAAGAGAAGAGAAGAGAGAGAGCTTTTATTCGACACCTCACACTTTCTTTTCTTAAGCAATGCCTCCAGCTGAATATAGGGTTTAACAGGCCACTTCACCTCAAGGGCCGCTGCTCAGCTTACCGAAGACACACACACATGCACATATGTACACACGGACACACATACACGTCTATTGTCAAGACATTTTCACTTCAGCTTGTAAAAGGCCCGTACAGTTCTGTATTTTTATTTTTAATGAATGTATTCAGTGTTTTTCAAAATAAAAGACCTTCACTGCTCTGAGTTTTCTACTTTCTGGATAAAGGAGAGAAAAAAAGTTGGAGAAAATTGCTTGAGTGAAGAATAAACGGCGGTTCAGCAGATGACATCACATAGAGTCTGATTGAAACACACACTGTCCCATCAATCTCCCCCTTCATTTTCGCCATCGCTCTCTCCTCCCTGCTGAACAACAGACCTGAGTCATTTGCCATTGGCTTTCTCTACGTGTGTTTGTGTGTGTGTCCCTTTGCCTCCAGCAGGACCCATCACCTTGACCACCACGGCAAACCCAAGCCCGACTGACCTTGGCTTTTCCATCGACCATTAATTCAGAGTCTTTCTGTCTATCTCTTCCTCAAAGCCTTCATCTCTCAACATTGTCTCCCACGGTTTGAGTTGTATACGTACACTTGTGTGTGTGTGTGTGTGTGTATGTGTGTGGTCTCCCATGGTTAGGGGAGCGTGCACGTGTCAGGTCCAGTGAAGGTGACACCTTATGCCTCGTGCCGAGATAATGAAGGCTTTAACTTTACAACTCAAGCATATCAGATTGCAGCGCCACAGTCCCTCAGACACGCGCCCACGACATGAGTGATCTGAATGGGTCGCCACCCTCCATTTCATGTGCACCGAGCAGTGTGTGCTGTAAAATTTGCCAAAAGGCCTCATCATCCTAACCATCGCTTATTTCAGAGTGGGCTTCAGGATTAGGTTTAGTGAGACATATCACACTACACTAGCTCGTGCAGATAACACACACCGCTGAAGGAGGGCGAGACAAGGTGTTGCATACTGTTTACCAACTGTTACGGCAGCCGGAGGCGGGAGGGAAAAAAAAAAAACCTAACCTCCGAACATATGAGAGTCAAGATGTCAAAAATCATTCACGTACCTCACAACTGGGCTAATGTGGTGAAGGAAAAAAAACATCCCTCCTAAAATTCCTTCACTGCCTCTCTTCTATCCTTTCTCCTCAACTCACCTTTTCCTCCCCCTTTCATTCAGGAAGGGTTCTTTCCATAATAAAAGGAACCTGTGGAACTAATCCTTGCAAATCTCCTGTGCTTTCTGTCCTATACCTCCAGGCAACACAGCACACTGAAATCCTCCATTTGCATGCCTAAACTGCACTAACTGTGAATAAACCCTTTTAGCTGCTAATGTAATAACATCTCCATTTCAGGAAAGGAGCAGGGGGTTAGCCAGCCCTCAGAGATTCAAGCAAACTCACCCCTTACTCCCTCCTCTTGCCTACCCTCTCTCTTCCCCTCTCATCCCTTCTCCTCCTGCAGTACAATAGGCCTGGCATACAGATGCATCAGTGGCCCGCCTTATCAGCCACATCTAGTTAAGGTCAGCTTTGGAAATGGAAGTGGAGTCCTGATTACAAGATAAGCAGGAACACACACACACACGCTCACACTCACACTTAAACAGCCTACCAGCCCTTCACTTCTTCACCTTGGCTGGATTGTGTATCAGAGGATTAAAAGTGATGTTGAACATGATTTTAATTCTGATGTGCCTCTTTGCCAGCAGCAGCCGATAGCGAAGAAACGAGTCATATTTCCAGTGATCGTATCTAAATCTGAGCCTCATTTCAGAGACTTCTTAATTGAAAATCTGGCAAAGTGCACGAATAAGTAACCCTCCTCGTGTCGTGGATAGAAAAATCCTTGAGTGCAGGGATGAGTTTAGGAAAAAAGGAACCCACTCGCGGTATTTCATGCCATTTTACTGGATTTAATTGGCCACTTTCTCTGCAACAATAACTCACAGAACCCCATCACAGCCTTTCATCTCTAACTGAATTACATTCACACCGCTAAGTAGTTCGGAGGCCACAAACACGCTTGCTTTACCACACGCGGATAAACTCGCACGCAGACACGTAGAGTTACTTAGCATTATTTTCCACAGTCATATCAAGATGAGGGTCAGAATACATTACGAGCTCTCATTTCTCTGCCTCAGAGCAGGCAGCAAGAGATGCCAAGATATCACTTTAATGGTCCAATTACATGGAATATAGCTGTTCCAGCACGCCCTGAACTGGGTACTCCTCCCCAAAATCATTTTTCTTTTTTTTTTTTTTGGGTAAGACCAGTTTGGTTGTTTTTTTTTTTCTTCTTCTTCTTCTTCTTCTGTGAATTAGGGCTTGAACGGTGGAAGATGGAGACATCTCTCACGTTTCCCCCTCTGAGAGCTGGCGTTCACTACCTCACAGAGTTCACATGAATAATATTAACATCAAAGAGAATTTCTTGGAAGCCATCTGATCAAGCTGTATCATACATGGCTGTGACATGCCTATAACACATCCTCTCTCTCTTTCTATCTGTATCTCTTTCTCACACACACACGCACACACACTGTATATACCGACACGCCTAACATACATTGATATTCTCCTAGTGTAAGGGGGAGATCCAGTTACTTCAAAGCACCCATTTCCTCTACTACTACTACTACTACTACTACTACGACTTGATTCAATAAGACATGAATGCAGAACACAAGTGCTGCTGCCATGCTGCACTCCGAGTCAAAAACCTGAGCGATATAACCTATATGTTGAAACATCTATAACGCAAATTGGTTGTAGCAAATGTATTCTGCTGACCCATTTTCTTTCCATTCATCCAGCCGAGCGTTTTTCTCCCTCTCATTCAAAGCACATTCACGCAGCGCATTCACAAGCATGGAGGCACCCCTGATCCACCTGCCTCTATGTATTTCAATATAACAGCGTGCATATGTATACTGTACATACACAAATAGACACAGGCAGGCAGGATCACACCTTGCTGATATAGGATGAGGAATTATTATCCATGATGTTTGAGGACTAAATAAAACAAACTGCACACTATGTGCAGGAGCGGGATGAGAAAACACTGAGGAGGAACAGCTTGCAGCTCTGCCACTGCAACCAAACCAAACCAAGCAACCAACCAAATGCCAAGCAAGCCCCGACAAAAAAAAAAACACACATGAAAAAGATGAACTTATTGAGGTCTCTATTTCCATGGCAACACAGAATAGTTTTGATGATGTTCCTTCCCAGTCGGCAGGCAGGGTTTGGCCGAATCACGGCACAGATTGGTGTTCCGTGGCTTGTTACTAAGGGCGGGTTTAAAATGTGCAGAGAGAGAGAGAGAGAGAGAGAGAGAGAGAGAGAGAAAGAGGCGCAGATGGTTGGAAGAATTGCCACTTTGAAGAAAACCCCAACCCACACTCACAACTGGGTTCTGCAATATTGATTTGAATGGATGGAAGGGAAGAAAACCTAGTGGCCTATGAATAAGTAAGTAATGGATAATATGGGCTAAATCAAAAGCCATTCAAACCGAATAGGATATGTGTTCTCAATGATGCAGAGGTCCAGTGCGTCTCTCTCTCTACATGAGGGCACAGCAAACTATGGTAGCGAACAGTGCTGTCAAGCCTCCTCATGTCATGCCTCTAATATCCTAAAACTATGAAGCACAGAGTGGAGACGGAACGGCAAAAGAGAAAATCAAAAAAAACAAAAAACATCTTTAATCTTTGCTGAATGAATCTCAGTCTGATTTAAATGAACCAAACCTCTTTCTGTCAAATATTAATCATTACTTTACATCAGAAATGCTCGTGATATCTATTAAAAATGGGATTATGACGGACAGAGCCGCTAACCAATGTGAGTATCACAGCGCTCGCCCCACTACTACAACTTATTGCCGACTTGTTGACTACTTTCTGTGGCTTTTAAAATCTTAATTACAATTTTCTTCAGCAGCACTTGAGAGGCTCCAGTTCTTTTCTGAATAAACAACACACAATCATTAGAGGCTTTAATTTACTCAGCAGGAGAAGTTGTGCTAAATACCATCTTTTTTTTTTTTTTTAAAAAAAGAAACTCCCTCAAACTTCCTCCTCTCTCTCTCACTCCATCTAGATTGTGCTCCTCTCTTCTCTTCCCTCTGCAGAGAAGCAGCACTATGAACTGCAGGAAACAGCATAAAGAGCACAGGGCCCTGCCAGGCCCCGGCTAGCTGTGATTCGTGTTCAACACGACGACACTGCTGTTCAGACAGACACGGCTGAAGACGCCGGGTTGATAGCATGGCATCATTTACACGAGCACAAGCTCCCGCACACCGTCCCTCTGTTGTCTCCCCTTCCCTCACCTTTTCAGCTGCCCCCCTCCCCTCCCCTCCCTTCCCCTTTTTTCACTCCGACCCCAACAACCCTAAATCCCCCTAGCACACGGCGACATGGCAGACAGGCAGCCACGCAGACAGGTGACCGTAAACAATTAATCAACATGGTGACACCTCTACATCTGCCAGGCCCAACACGGGGAGGGGAGCTGTCAGCTAGCAAAACAAAGCAGCCCCCAAACACACACACAAACACACACACACACAATTGTGTTGGTGAGTGGCTCACTAGCTCATAAAGAATGTCACTCACAAAATGTAGGAGCTTGTAGATATGAAATATTTACCTAACACACTGGAGAGGCAGTGGCATGACGTGCAGCTTTTAAAAACTGATTTCTTTCATCACATGTCACCGGATGACACTTGCCTGTTGTGTTAGAGCAGCATAATGCAGCAGAATTGTATTTTATTCCTGCATTTTATAGAAAGTTGTGTGTTGTGGCTGTGGAGTTGGAAAAAAATGTTTGCGTCAAGTGGGTTTGCAGCCACGCGAGCGTTTCTTGGATCAGTTTAAACATTCGTCATCTGCAGCTCGTCTTTTTCATTCTACTGGAACAGCTAAAGGGTGCACTGCCTCCCTCGTCTGCTAAAGGGTCATTTCACCCACCCGCTAAAAAATATACATTTTCTATATATCTAAAAAAAAAAATACCTATGTAGAGTTTTCAAATTTTATTGCTCCACCTGGCTGACTACAGTTTTTAGAGGAACTGCTTCTTTAGTAGAAATAATTTAGAAGCAGCGTCAGTGACAGATGTCTCGCAATCTGTGTAAATAAAACTAAACCTATTTAGGTGGCTAGAAAATACGACAAAATTGAATAATAGTGCTATAAAAATGCAACACTTACTCTTTAAAATGTGCTCATTGTATTTTCCGTGATTAACACTTCGAGAAATGTGATTAAATTGATCAGGGTTTCAGTTTTGTTGCCTGTGACTTTCAATAAATGTAGGCATCCTTACATTTTAGGTGTTTGCATGTTATCGTAATTTCACAATAAAATCCTTGCAAAAGAATGCCTGAATAAAACCTGCAAACCAAAGCTGCTCGTAACTGTTCTGATCATGTTGCACTTTATTTTTAAGATTCAGTTTGGTGAACAACTTGACTGCATCTCTGATAAATTTGCAATCAACCACGACCGTCAAAAGGCTCTGTCTCCTTCAGCCACATGACAATACACCTCTTCCAAATCAATCCACTCTGGAGAGTTTTTGCAAAGCCCACAAAACATTTACAGTTTCCAATTGATCTGAAATGTGGATGTGGGCTCTTATCTCGCACAAATCTCTCTCAGCGTTGAGGATGTTTTTCTTGATGTGCCACCACCACCACCACCACCCCCATGCCCTGAAATCATCCTGCAGGCCAGAGAAGAGAACTGAGTGGCATATTCATATGGATGAGTGTAGCTAACAGGTGATGAATGTCAGAGCCGCTGGTGGCCTATTGTCAACAGGGACAAGGACAATACGAGGGGGAGATGGAGAGGTCAATGCTGGGATGTCTGCTGCTAAAGTTTAAGCCGCTGCTGACTTGTGTCATCCGTCAATGCGGACACATTAAAATAGGGCAACAGCTCCCCAGGCTATGATGAATTCACTTATGTCTACATGTGTAAAATTGCTCTTCAGGCTGAGTTTACACATGTTACACTGCTGCCAGCAATGGCATTTTTGAAAGGCATTTTTTAATGGTATTTCTGCCCCCATTATTAGTTTGTGATATTTTGCTGGATGCATTATTTTTAGTTGGATCTTGTTGACATGAAGATGCAAGAAGGGTAGAGTGTGCCTGTGCACAAACACTCCTGGGGATTCTAATAACAATGCTGTGGTCCCGGGGAGCCACAGAGCTGCTAGAGCTGTCAGGCCTTTTGTTTCCAGGGGCCACTCATTACATTACAATCCCAAAGATAAGGCTCCTTCAGGGGGTACAGAAGGCCACGGAGGAGGAGGTATTGTTCCTCACTCCATGCACACCTCTCTGCTTTTGCAAACCTAGAGGAAACACACTCTTCTGAGATGAACAGAGTTTAAAAAAAGAATGAGAAGATGTAGGCAAATGGCAATGCTCACCTGGTGTGGGGAGGGAAGGAAGAGAAAAGAAGAGGAGGAGATTGAGGAGGAGTAGAGGAGAAAGAAAATATACATGGGTTCAGATTAACCTGCCTTTTTCATAAAGGTAATCATTAAGCTGCCAGTAGGAAACTTGTGGGATGAGACCTGAAAGCAAAAAAACTTGATTTTGTTTGTTCTTTAGAGAATGGCGATCGGTTCGAGGGGGAGGTGAAATGAACAGTGTGCGTGGGGGGTTTACGGTGCTTTTGGCTTTTGGGGGGGCTTGTTTGGTGTTTCAGGTTTGACTGCTTCTCACACATCAAATTGCAGTGTAACATGTGAATGTTGTGACAAATGAGACACGCATGACAGAAAGCAGAAGTAGGTGAGAATTGGGAAGCGAAGGAAAAGGCTTCCCTGGGGAACGTGTGAGTATGTGTTCATATATATATATATATATATATATCTACACACACACACACACACACACATATATATATAAGTCTCCAACTCTTACTCCGTCTTCTCCATGGCGACAAAGGTACATGAAGTATGGAGGGAAAGGTTATCAGCTGAGGGGAACCTGAGCTGTCAGAAGTGAAAAGCTAATCACCTGTGCATGATATTAATTAATGGTAAGGTGGCTTCTTCTTCTTGCCCTTTTGGCGACTCAGCTAAAGGCAGTCCTGTCGTCTATAGATGTGACATTTCTGTTATACTTATTTCTTCAGTGGCACTGCTTTTTTAAAAAGTGACGGACGTGCTGCAGCTTTGCACCACATAGAAGTACTAAGACGGTGATCGAGATGAACGACGGGCGCGCAAAGTGCAGGACTGCGACACCTGAGACCGCATCCAGAGAGCATTGTGTGCTTTAGACATGAACAGCATTCCTTCAGTTAAATGTCAATAAAGCAAAAACATTATGCCCAATACTTCAAGAGTGACTTCTTCAGTATCTATCCATAACCGTACACGTGCTTTGAGTGCCTAGAAATAATCAACAAAAATGTTAATTTGGTTCATTGACGGAAAACAAATGAAACATGTTGTCAGTGAACGTTTTGCAGAATCTTCTGTATCTTCTGTATTCTGTATGGGCATTGTGCATAAAACATTTCTCATTATGTCGATAAAAATAGAAAGCAGGTGCAATTACATTGTCCTCAAACACATTTGCTGTTGCAAATTGATAGTATGTAAAAGTCATTTTGTAGAAGAGAAAGCCGCTGATAGAAAGAGTAAGTAAACAGTGGGAAACAACTAAACGTAATATCATTTTTACATGCACGGCCGGGCATGGATATATGTACATATGAATGCTTTTATATCTTATCAGATCTGATCAGACAGATGGGTGTGTGATACTGAAAAGGAGAATATAACCAGTGGTGCAGGTGTACGGCATAGACCCAGTTATTTTTGTCTTGCTTTGGTATATTCACTTCTAAATCCCTGATGAGCATCATTCAGCAGTGTTCTGAGAGCTGAATTCTTCTTCCTAGGATGGTGAAGGCGTGACATAATTCATAAAATCGGCACTTCTTCTTTGGCTAATATTGATTTCATAACGCTCCTTACACCCTGACGTCAAGCCGTAGACGTGAAGTGACAATGCGCAAATACTACAGGGTGAGCTAAATATTTCAGTAGTCTTACATGTCACTGTTTATAACACAGAATCCTTTGCTGGACAGACTGCTTTTAAAAAAACGAGGCAGAAATTAGGAGTGTATTTACAATTCCAGACAGCAATGCACCACTGAATATATAACTGAGCCTTTTTTGACTTGTTTCATGTCGTCTTCATTTTCAACAACTCCTCCATATCTGCTTCAGAAACTGGGAGAAAACGCAAGCAGCCCATGCTGACCAGTCACAGTTCATGCTCTCCCCATGTGGTATCTCCCTCTGTAGCCACCGAAGCCCCAAAGTGTAGTGACATTTTTGAGAAGGCGCACATCTGCTACGGCATAGCTACAGAAACTATGCACATTTAAAGGATAAATGAAGCTTAAGTTCAACCCCACCATGTCATTTCATCTTCAATCCATGTGTTCTTACGAAAGTGGAATTATTAACCCCGAACGGAAAACATATCCTGTGAGATCTATTTGTTCATTTGAACTGAGTTGTGATGGAAACGTAGCAAACTGACAACAAATCAGTGCTTAAAAACACTGTGGTCATTAAGGTCTAGAAGACCGGTCTGTAATGAAAGCGGGTGAAGAAAATAACTGAGTGATCCCCCTCACTCAGAAAAACCTGGCTACACTTTCATCACCTCGCCCGCTCTTTCTGTCTGCGGTCCTTTAATGTTCTACAAATGCCACCAGGACCATCTTTTAAGCTAAGATTAAAAGATGATCATGGATTTCCAAAATGTTTGATACTTTGCTCAATTTGTTTTGCATCTGTTTATAGGGCTCAGTATGTGAGCTCTCTGTTGGCTGGAATAAAGCAGCCTTTAAAAAAATAGCCAATGTTTAAAAATATTATATTTAAGGCTAACAACACAAGTGTGTTTCTTTTTCACAGATTTCACAGCTTTTATCACTCATCACACAGATCCAGCAGCAGAACCACATTCATCTTCTCCATTTGTGATCACTAAATTATTGATGCACTGACACAGTGGCACTAGGTGGGATAGGAAAATGTTCATACTCTAAACACTTGCAGATTAAGTTTGCATCTTGTCTCCAGACAGAAAAGGGGAAAGGTAATCCAAACTCAGAGCCTCGAGGCAGCTTGTGCTCAAACTGAGAGAGAGAGAGAGGAAGCCTGAGGGTGTCCACCTGAGGAAAGTATTTCTTTCCAAAGTTTAGTGTAGAAAAAGTCTGTGACTCAATGCTAAAAGTGTCCTGACACTTGTCTCTCCATGCCTGCTCTGCTCCCGCTCTGCTTGGACGACCATTTAAGTTAATTATCCATACAGAAATAATTGGTCCTCCTCCGTGTGCAATGACCCTCATGTTGCGTGGATATGCGTGTGCGCCGAGCACACATGTGAATGCATGTATGTGTGCAAATCAAGTTTTCACCCTGACAATCGCAGCTTTAATTACAAAGGTGTTAAAGCTGTTGATTGTCAATGGGAACGGGTGAGGAGCACATAATACAATGCATATCAATGCAGCCATGAGTGACTGCAGTCCCCCAGGTGTCAGCCAAATGAGTGTGAATATTCAGCTTTTTCCCCTCCACTTAACTCTCATTTCACTCTGATGACATTTTATTAGCCTTCCCTTGGCAATGCTGGTGGGTAAGTGATCCACAGAAAAGAGCATTTTGCACCGTTCACTCTATCCAAACACAAATAAACAAGACAAAAAAGCCGTTTGTGCTGCTGTGGAGGCTCATTTAAGTTTTCATTACGTATATTCCTGTAAGCAGTTGATGGCGTGTACAATCTTTTTTAAGTTTTAAAACAAAGACATCCATAATGTGAGAAGGTGTACTTTTTCTCTCTCCGCCTCTACCAGGCGTCCATTGTTAGCCCATGTTCTTCATGTCAGGGCTCCTGATGGCTCCGCTCTCCTCCTCCGTCAACCTCTTCTTTTTCTCCGCGCCGCATATCGATTCAAATGAAAACAAGTTGCCAATCCAAATAAACACCATGTCAAGGAGTCATCCAAGCAGACAGAAATATCTGCCCAGCATGATACCATAGGGCAGAAAAACCGCAGGGGCAGTGATGCTCCTGACCTCACAGGGGGTCCACAGAGGCTAGCGAGGTGTATGCGTGTGTGGACAGCATGCGTACACTCATATGTGCATGGGTGCACATATGAGTGGCTAATCATGTGTGGGCTTGTGACGCTATTCGAGACATTTATCTGGTCAATAAGCGCTATCACTGTTATTGCAGGCACGGCCCTGCACTGTGCTATAAGCAATCCTGAAAAGGCTCTAATATAGATTTGCTCATGTAAGAACGACCACTGCTTGTAACAATATGAGAGGGGAGTCAATAATCATGTCATGACTGCCTTGTGCTTCAGGTATGTTCATTTCTCACCTTTTACTGAAAGAAGAACTTTTATAGAGAAGTTGGATGCACCTTAACCTAACCCCGTCTACTAGAAAATGATGTTTCGCCAATTATATTTCAGCCTATGCGTATATTTGCAGCCCGCAGCCTGTTTTCTGGTATAGGAAGTGACGCGTTTATGCACCTTTACATACACATAAAAGTCCTGCAAGTGCCATGTGCAGAGACTATGGTTAGGTACATTGTGGCTTGAGTTAAATGTTAATGTTTTCATTCTTCAAGTTACTTTAGATTTTTCAATATTTACCCAAGACCATAATCTTTCTTACTTTACTTTATCCAGGTGCCGTGAGCGCAAAGACATAACCATAAAAGAATCTGTATCACGCTTTAGTTGCTGCGAGCAGATATTGTAATAAAAACAAAAGAAATATGCTGCCAGTGAACACTGAAGCGACTGAAACGTGTCAGATGAGTTCCGAAAATGACATGACTAACTTTGAAACACTCTGAGCTGAGATGAATTCATCTCTGTCTCTCTGCTCAGGGTGGCCTCAGCGTGTCATCGAGCCACCCTTTAAGGACCGCCCACAAAAATCCTGAGACTGAAAACTGGTGAAAAACTGTTCAAAAACTCCACATTTCAGGAATATATCGTTCAAAGTCTTTTCACGTGTTTTCAGCAACTATTGTCCAACATATTTAATGTGTTTTGAAAGAAATCTCAGAAATGCCTTTAACAATCTCCTAATTATGTTGATGGAAAGTTATCGATGACATTCTGTTTCTTACGAAACTTAAATATTGTACTAGTTGCAGAGTTGGTCTACTTATTAGCTTTTCAAAGCTTTGAGCTTAGATTATTCTTTTACAAGTTAATGTTTCTGCTCTGCACTGAAGGCAAGGTGTACGGCGAGCTGCAAGCATTCATTGCTAACAAGTAATTTAATGGCCGTTAGAACGGACTGTGAGATCCCCTTTAGTGCTGCGGCAAAAAAAAATTCAAAATGTCTTCGCGTGCCTTAAAGTGGGGTCATCCTTAAGGGCAATTTGAATCCAAAAGCAGTCCGCTTCCTGTGCTCCCCGTTTGAGTTAATGATGATTTGGGGTTAGGACACAAGGAAGTTCCCTCAAGGAACCTATGACCTCTACCTGTGTCCTGATGTGGTCCCCCAGGGCCCCGTGGCACAGAGGGCCACAATAATCGGTTGGACCCCACTGAGCGTGAGCATAGCTACGGCACACCAGGGTCAGGAAGAAGGACAGGCAGAGCTAGTGGTCCACAGGGCAAAGGGCCTCATGCAGGAGGAGGGCGTGTGCCAAGGCTCTCATGGTGTTTTTAAGGTCATGCTAATTGCCACGGATGTACAGCATGCCTTCAGTTAGCCCTGGTTCTGCTGAGGAGGGGGAGGCAAGGATGGGGGGGGGTGAGGAGGTGGTGGTACAGGTGTGGACCTTTAATTAAATACCACTGCAAAGGTTAATGTATAGAACCAGGAACTGCAGCCAGCGTTAAGTGGAGGACATTTAAACACGGCCGAGAATATGCCCCACACTGTGTGAGCGTGTGTGTGTGTGTGTGTGTGTGTGTGTGTGCGCGTGTGCATGTGCATGTGTGAGAGCAGAGACGGAGAAGGAGGTGAAAATTTAAAAAAAAAAAATTCAATCCATTTTCCTTTGCAGGTGCAAGGAGTCGCTGAAATTTAATTAAACGCAACACAATTTAATGAAACTCGACAGCCTTTGCACGGGGAAGAAGAACTAAAAACTAAATCTGTCGAGAGCTGGCGGTTTGAGGAAAACAGTCGGTGTGGCAAAATTAAAAAGACTCATTAACTAATTTCATCCTCTGTTAACGTGTGAACTCCGGCATGTGCAAGGATTTTTTTCACAAAACATATTAGGAGCTATATTAGGAGGCACTGTCACTCCGTGAATAACCCTAAACACTTTGTGCGTGTGTGGGTGCATGTGTGTGACCCTTGATAATTAGTACCATCTGCCATATCGGAACACCTCTGGAGAGACAGGTTATCATCACAGAAGCAAGACGGACAATTTGACATGAATTTCTCTCTGCTACTGACGAAGACAACAACAATGGTGGTGGTGAAACGCGGGCGAATTGAGTGCTAAATGAGGGAGGCATCGAGGATGAGTTTGCCTGCAAGTAAATACTTAATATACTTAATATAATCTTTATATATTTATTATTTATCTTTACCTTTATGCACGTTTACAGACAAGATAAAAGAAGACAAAACGCTGTACACAGCTGTACGCAGAGCTCTCCAATGTTCAAATTACTAAAAAAAAGATGTCTGACCCCTATTACAATTTTGGCTCCAACTCAGCTGCAGAATTAAGAACACTTGCTCACACACACAAGCATAGCCACACACACGCCACACGCAGCTTGTTCCTCAGAGTCATCACCAGGAAAATGCAAACATGGAGGGGGGAAAAGAGCTTAGGGACCATTTCAGCACCACAAAGATATTCACAAAGCCAAAGAATACACACAGCCCAAATCCACCAATTCAAATATGTCCTCCTCCTCAGAGGGAGAGAGGGAGTACTCTTTCATCTCACATCTCAATTTAGACAAAAAAACACACATCTTATTGTCTCGGTACAATAACAGCAAGCTTGTCTGAAAAATGTCTTTGCAAAAAAAAAAAATGCATGTGAAGCGCTCATCAAGGTAACAGAGAGGTGTCGGATCGCCGCGGTGCACGAGCCACTGTGTATGATGAACCGTGATGAGGCCGTGGAGTGTGGCCAAGCAGTGGTTTTTGGTTACTCCAAAAACCTACCCAAACATGCTATTAGGCTTTCACTCAAAGCACTAATTGGGTATTCATGTTGCGTTTTGTTTGTTTATCACCGTGTTACCAACTGCAAGTCTTGGTTCAACACATCTCATTTTCATCCCGAGACATGAAAGCCGGAGACAGTGGAATTTCTGCACTGTATTTTAGCCACAGAGCATAATCTCAGTTAACACAAGCCAGTCCCAGTTCTCTTTTGCTTTGAATTGCCACCCGCAGTGGTTTTGTTGTCCCCCCCGCCAACCCCCCCTATGTTTTGTTAAATAATTTATTCTGCCTTTAAAAATTCACTCATAATATATACCTTTTTGTATGCGGGGGAGTGAGGAGGAAGATGGCAAACGTGCTCAGGAGTCTTTTGCAATGAGTAGGTGGCAGTGGCGGGCTTGACGCATGACTATGTGGTTAAGGATTTCCATGTGACTATTTTCATTTATTTTATTTTTTTTTTTCACAGCTTCTACTCGCCTCTACACTCCTCCTCCTCCTCCAACTCCTCCTTTTTCGCCTCCACCTCCTCCGCTGCCTCCTACTACTTCTCCTTTAGCTTCCATGTTGTGGCAGCCACAAGAGGCTTTTTTTTTTTTTTTTTTTTTTTTGGGAGAGCGCCAATCCCAGCGATCACTGTGCCGCCATTTTCCCAGCCACAAAACACGATGTCCGTCCGTCGTACACTGTGTTCCTGCCAAACAGTGGCAGAAGTTGATTTTTCTGTTTTGACTGAAACCTGCAGCTGCCGGACACGTCTAACATAAAAACTCGACTGTTATGTGTTTTTTTTTCCACGTCTTTCAGATATTCTGCTTTCACTTGCGCTGTAGTATTTTGATTTAATGATGCACTCATGCAACTTTGAACAGGCAAGGGACTTCAGTTATGCTGTTCTGAAACAACCAGGATGATATTTGGTCTCGTGCTCAGTTCAGATCAGGACACGGCCGGTTCATATCAGGACAAATATGCCTTCAACACTACGAAACTATTTCACATTGAGCACACATTATTGTAACAGTAAATGTCACTGATTTATATATTCTTTAAAAAAGCTATTTCTTGTTTAGTGTGCAGATAATCTTACCTGTATGGTGGTGCAACATAACCCTAACCCAACACTGCTCATTTACACATACACAAACATGTCAGACATGTCTGAATACACACCAAGCTCATTTTACATAAGTCATGACGGCAATCAGCTTGGACCTCGTAACATTTCCATATCACTTTCAGTGTTGGCACAATCCTGAATTGAAATTCTAATAACGTTTGAATGATGAATTTGATGCTAATGTATGGGTTCACTGTTGAGAAGCGGGGAATGAGCGCCGCTCATGCTCACGGCGGTCGTTATTTAAAGCTTCAACGGCAAAATAAGTTTTAAAATCCATCCCGTAAGAGCAGAGACGCGATCATAAAGGCAGCGTACCAGTTGCCAGATATCGCACAAGCCGGCAGCTCTTTCCATAAATGTGCTGTCGTGTCTGAATGAAGCCGTAAGAAGCACGAACATAAAAGTCATCAGTGTCTGAATGACAGGAAGCCGTCACTCTGACATATAGATGTTAAATGTTCCATATCTAAAAAGAGCTATGCTGACATTGATGCACGTCTTGGTACGCAGCAGAAAAAGAACAGCCTCTAAACGAAAAAGGAAAAGATCTCACTCGCTAAGCCACCTTGACGAACATCAAGTTGTGATTCTGGTTGCTGCTACCTGTTTGAAAATTACTGTCATGACTTATTACCTGGTTTGTTTGTTTTTTCCTCCCTGGAATTGAATTTTGGTGTAGGCATGCACACGTGTGAACTGAACTGAACAGCGGGACCACACAGATGTGCAACACAGTCTAGAGATGAGGAGGGAGGATTGTATGATCTCACATATGTCACAAAAGATGCTAACACAGGGAGGAAAAAAAAAAAAAAATCTTGTCACTGAGAAGTGTGAAAGCAATGTGTTTTACTACATCTAAAAAGATCTAGGGGAGCCTTTTAATGGTTACACGCTCATCTCCTCTCCAACACTAATCCCGACTGCTGTTTCCTCCCAATTAACAGAGTTTGTGGTACAGAGGAGGCCTCTTGCCATTTTATTCCACACATGGATCAACTTAGTTCGCCGAGAAAATTCAGCTGCTTCTCCTTGTGAACGTGAAAAATCGCGGAAAACACACACATGAAAGTGCATGTAGCAGAAAGCGTCTACTGGTCATCCAGGCTCCTCCTGGCTTGGCTCCTGACATTGTTTATACATGCAGATTGAAGAAGCAACATTCAGATGCTGCTCTGCGTTGGCACCCTGGGCAGAATAGCATAATTAAATTGAATTGACTAAAAGGGATGCAATGAATATCCCAACACAGTGTCAGATCAGCCTTGCTCTCACAAATTAAAGCCAGGGGCCAAAAGAGGGTAAACATTAATTTATCTGGAGTGGGGGAAAAGCAGAAAATGCATTCAGGACTTGATCCTATGTTTTTATTTTCTGTGTGTGTGCATGATATTCATCCTTGTATAGTATGGAATAACTTGATTTGCTTCTGTCAGAAAACAACTCGTCTTCCGTGTCTGTGTTCCAATTTAAGCTCAAAATCTCCATCTGTTATGTTTCGCAATGCGTTTGACAGAAAATATCATCTTCAGGGTGATTTACGCACGCCTTTATTTACTCAATTGCGATGTGTATGGTTAGGAGAAGAAACCGACGTCCTCTCTTCCTTTTCACGCACATGTGTGTGGGGAGAAAAAAAAGAAAAAGCTATACATAAACAAACATAAACATGACAATTACAATTTAGAAAACAAACAACACCTGTATGCTCTTTCTCAGCTGCGTATGCGCACCAACACAAACAAATATACCTGAGGAGCATGCGGTGCTAAAACAGGAGGCTAATTAAGTGACAGACAACAACATCACGCGGGGGAGGCATATTCTGGGAATCCTATCACCAAGTGCAGCAGAACAGCAGCAGCAGCAGCAGCAGCGTCGTATAGGAGCGTTATGAGCCACTTGTTGTCAACTTGTCTTTTCACTGAGTGTTAAGATAATAAAAAAATGTCTCGTCTTTAACTCTGTTTACTCTGTCGAAGGAAACCAACGTCATCAAGCATCATGGAAGAAGACTAAGCAATTCTAACGTAATCTGTGTAAAGCATAATCTTTATTTATGACCCCCTCAGTTAACTTAGCCACATATGTGCATCTGTGCAGCTGTGTTCACGCAGAGTTAGATAGGCCTGAATACGTGGACAGCGGGGCTATCAATTGTGGAACAGTGTAATTAGCAATAATAAAACACTTTATAATTACTACTGCACAAACACAAGTTTATTTTGCAAAAAGAAGCGTCATGTTTGAGCGAGGCCGACAGTCTAGAGTCATGCTAGCAGCTCTGCGAGGCCGTACTCAATCACGAGACACTTAGCTAAATGTTAGCTGGATGCAAACACCGGCATGCTCACAGTGGCAGTGTTAACATGCCAATGTTTAGCGGGTAGTTTTCGCTGTGTTTACTTTCTTAGTTTTGCATGGACAAAGTGTGCATTTTTACCTGATGGTGGCGCTAGATAAAAAGTCACAGGATTCAGTCGACCCCCGGGAACAACGACTGTTAGTTGCGTTACAGAAATGACCATTCTCTGATGGGTAGCAGGGTTATTATTACCGAATCTTATGGCGATATGTCAGGTTGTTGTCAAGATATTTCACAAAGAAATGAAAATATCCACCTCATAGTGACACGAATGAATTAACTGCATAACAAGTCAGACGGTTTCATCCTCTGGGGATCATGAATGGACAACATTTCATGGCAAACCGTGCAGTAGTTTGTATATATCACTCTGGACATGCCTCTAAAACTAGACTCAAACATAACCATGATGACTACCAGATAAACTCCCCATTGATCTGCATCGACCATCCGATGGCGTAGAAAAGTAAGATATAGTTGAGTGAGACAAAGCCCAACGTGACGCACGGCCAACTGGTTGCTTGACTTGAAGAGTTCCTAAATTCAATTCGGTCTAATGAATTCACTTCATTAAATCAAATGTGGTCAAGTCGATATTAAGGGGTTTGCATGAAATATGTGATTAGCTTGCAGATGATGCCTCGCATCTCGACACCGCATACCGAGCTACGCGCTTCAACCTCGCAGTAGCTGTGGCAACACTACAGTATGTTCAGGGGTCTGACTGATAATGGCCCCTTCTGTGAGGGTAAGCTGGTGCTCCATCTGCAGCTGGAAACAATAGCAGAACAACCCGACACGTTCTAAAACCCACCATTGATGGCTGTGTATTGTGATGTAAATACTCTTGTGCATAGGCATGAATCTAAATCCAACAACAGGCAAATTGTCCAATTCCAGTGCTCTTACACTTTTCCTTGGCTGGTGATTCAGAAAGCATCTGCATTCGAAATGATCTGGAGTGCTGCAGGTTAAGAAACACTTGATGCACTTCTGGATCTATTGTTCGCGTCACGCGATTTCCCTATATGAAGCCTGGCCCTATAGTTCACCAGAGAGGTGTAGAAATGCGACTTGCTATTGCACATCTCCATCCTAGACGACTGAGCCCCCATACTGTAAGTGTCCCATTAACAGTTCTTCTAGGAGATTGGTGAGATTGATTCTCCAAAGCTTTCCTTTGTGTTTCTAACGTATGGCTCTATTGTTGGCTTAACTAGAACGTACTAGAAGACTGAGCGAGGCAATCAAAACATTCAAGCAGTCACACGAAATTAGGAAGTAGAAGAAAAAAGCTTTGATGAAAGAATACATCATCCTCGTCACAATCAAAACCAGAAATTCAATCAGACAGGATATGAAAAATAATGAAACCATTTCGAGCATGCACAGGTCTGACCAGAAGGTTGTTGTTTATAACGTTAAACTGAAGAGGCTGGTAACAACTCTATTGTGCATCAGGCATGCCTCTTATTGGTGAACAGAGCCCCTGCATGTCAAGCAGAGGTGGGGCACTGTCCCAAGAGTCCACTATCACAGCAGGTTAACCTGGCACTGCTTTTTCTAAGGACTGATTGCCAGGCCCCCCGCAGCTCGAGGTAAACCGACAATTTTCCATCAGCAGGGAACATGGCTTTATTAGTAAAAGTAGGGGGGATGGTGGGAGGTAAGAGAGAAAAGTGAAATCAAGTTCACAGCGTAGCTGTAGTTGTAATGTGGGAGGGAAATAAAGTATGATGGCAGACCGTAATCCTAAAGTGTATAACGTTAAACGCAGGTTTCTTAACAAGGTTTCATTTACAACCTTTAAATAGGAATATAAAACATAGCCGGGAACACGGCATCCGTTCCAAAAGCTTAAACACCAACTTTATTTTTGGAGAAATTGTGCAAATAAGCTCTAGGGCATCTTTCAAAGTAGTCAGATAAGACTGTAAAAGACAACTCTGCATCTAAACACTTACTTTAATGTCAAGCAGGAGGCTCATCTTGTGCAGACTTTCTGACAGGTGGGAAAACATTCACCTGAATAAAAACTGCAACCCCTGTATCAGAGATGAGACAGACTCTGCGAACAGCAAATCAATATCATCCCCGGGCTGCATGTGAATTTAGAAGGACCGACTCTGCCAAAGATATTTCATTTCAAAGGAAAACATAAGTAAATTTAAAAACAAACACAGACCACGAATCTATGAGTACAAAAAAAAAAGGGGGGGGACAACTTAGAGGGCAAACAAGCAGTGCCTTATGGTTTTCAAGGTCTCCATTTGTTTTTCCGTGTTCCACTGTCAGGTGCAGAGAGAGGGGAGAGCAGTGGAGAGAATGGTGAGCCGTAGAGGGTTAAAAGGCCATGGCTGGGATTATAGCACAAGTAAGGACCCCATACTGTGGCTTGACATGCCTACCAGCTTACAGTGCATTTTTCTCTGACAATACAGGGTCACACACGGTCAGAAGGCATGAAATGTTTTCACACACATGTTGAAAGACAAGTGAAATGCTCAACGTTGAAGAGCCTCCTTCCCAGAGGTTATCTGTTGAGCGCTATAAATATGCTTTTTTTTTTTAATAACAAAGTCATGTTACAAAGTCAAAATCAAATCGCGGTCGGGGAAAAAAAAAGGCATCTTTTATGCTCAGGACGTGTGACCTTATGGGACGGCGTAACGTGCCCGACAGTTACAGAAATCAAAAAAAACCCAATCAACATCAATCCGCTGGCATTAATAACGTCTCATCGGCTCCTTTAGAATTATTCCGCGAGAAAACCTATATGTACATAGACCATTACTCTCTCTTCACTGTTAATGAGAGGCCACTGTGCATGAGGACATAGCGAGGGCCGGGTGGTAGTTACTGATCAGCATGGGAGCCAGCTAATCCAACCACTGATGAACTCATCTGTCTGTCTGTCCACTCCACCCTCAGACATGTGCTAACATGCCATAATCGTCAGAATTCTACTCTTGCCCTGGGCTCTGCCACCTGATTAGGGCCTGAGTCCCAAAGGTATCAGTGTTAAAGCTTTATTATTTCCCCCCTTAGCTTCACACCATCCTGTCTATAGCTTTTCCTATTAAGTATGGCATATATCTAAGGCAAAGGGAAGGGAGGGTGTAGCATAGTGTGTAGTGTTAAAGGAGGGAGGGAGAGGAGAGGAGAGTGAAGCTCTCCGTGCATCTGACAAAAAAAAGGATGCTTCTCAACGTGTCATCTAACGTCGCTCGCTGATGCAGCATAGGATTGTCTTTCATCAACAGCCAGCGATGACACTTTCCAAATATTTAACACATGGGAATTTCTCATTCAATCTGAGTGTGTTTAAACTGCAAACAAAACAAAACAAAAAAAAATCTTATTTTTTTCCACCAGCCATGAAAATATCTGTCATGAATACCACTCTTTTCATGTAATTCCCCATCCTCCTGCTTCACTGTAAGCGGCTGTCAACAGTGTGTCTGATTTATTTCTCAAGTGTTGGTGGAACAGGGGCTCCCGCATGGCACTCCTGGACCATGCGGGAGGGAAGTGGGGGGAGTTCCAGAGGGGCAGGCAAAGCCCCCTCCTCCCGCCCTAGCTCAAGAGACTTCAGGTGGGAAGTAAACTTAACCAACACTCCTGAAACAGGGCGCCACACACCCATCAACGCCTCCTTTGCAGGTGAGCGGAGGAAAAATAGGAGACATAGGAGGGGGATGTCAGTCTGCAGCAGAGCACTGAAAAGAGAGGCGCTTTTATATTCATGTTTATATTCATGTACTACAAGACAAATATGGATCCTTCAAAAAAATATGTGCACAAACCTGACACTGAGGAGAGTAAAACACACCGACAAATATGCACACACTACATCAGTAAGATGCCACTCTTTTTTTTTTTTTGGCCTCAGTTGCAGCAACTGGCCTTTCTCCAGAAAAAAAAAAAAAAAAGACGAACTAGGTCTTCAAACTTTCACAAAAAACTTATTTTATTACCAAAGCTGCATTTGCAAATACTCCTTTCAAATGTCTGCTCAAAGAAAACTTCAGAGTCTGACAGCTTTTATTCTTTTGTTTTCTCGGGGCACCGAGAAGGTCAAGTCGGACTTTGTTTGGTTTTCACATTTCAGGGGCCAAATGGCTGAAATTAAATTGGAGGTTGTGGAGAAAGGTAACGGCTCTGCATAAGAATATGCACTCAGGGTAGCACAATTCAACCCGAATGTGCTCATGGGGCTTCACTTTATTCTAGCATGCCTCTAAAGCAAATTAAAACCAGAAAATTATCAAATAAAATACACCGGGATACCGTCTCGTGGAGCACAGTGTCATAATCAGTTAGATTGCTGGCAAATAAATCAATTCCATCAATGAGAAATACACAGCAACACCCAGAATCTAACAGGACCAGACTGAACTTGACATTGACATGTCAAGTGCTAACTGACTGCCGGTCAATACACTCACTGACCAGAAAGGCCTCGTACTGTCAAGGGACCGCGAAGTATAAGGAAGCGAGAGGGAGGGAGGGGGGAGGGAAAAAAATGGAGGTGAAAGTCAATCAAATTATCTCCTTCCAGCCCACTAAACTCAAGAACTGTAGGCTGGCAACCAGAGCCTCTACTGAGGGAGCTGACAATGTCTATGGGGTGCAATCTGAGCGGCACCCTGCAGAGAAAGGCTAGTGCTGACAAACCTGGAAGCAAAAAAAAAAAACCCGCCTGACCTCTTCAGATTTCCAGTCGAATAAAAAGAATATACATAAGGAAATGTAAACAAACAGCGTCCTTCATCAATCCAGTGACCAAATGCCGGTTTTGATAGAAATGCTAAAAGAGAGAGAAAAAGTTTAGCACTGCTGATTTGCATGTGACAAAACCCACACCAGTGTGTTATTTGTTTGTCTCCCCCCGGTGAATGGAACCCTCCGGAGAGAAGCAGACAGCGAAAATGCTGTTAAGATCAGAGTGATAATGACTTACTGAATAAGAGTCTGTATCACGGGGACTGCAACTGGTTTTGATCCCTGTCCTCTTTCATTTCTGTCTCATTAGATAAACCTGTGGAAGTCAGACAGCCTTTTACCACTGATGTGTTTTAAGACATTAAACACTCAACACAGTCATGTCACAACACATCAGAAATTAAATCATCTCAAAGTGAAAGGCAAATTTGCTGAAAACTCTCTTTGCTGCGTGTGTGTTTTTCGCTTCCTTTAGATTGAGCTCATGTCAGGAGTTGTCTTGTGAGGAAAGAAGAAAAAATCTCTGAAAAGAAGAGAAAACAGAGCAGGTGACAGATGGCTGGGAGGCTAGTATGTGTGTAAGGGGGAGTAGTGGGGGAGGCATATTCAACTCATTTCTGTGTCATGTCATATAAATCTATTTGAATATGAGCAGTGACTTTTTGTTTTCTGATCACTTTTGAATGGAACGTGAGTGACAGCGAAAAGAGGGCACGAACATCGCGCTCACACCTCGGTTCACTGACATGAATTGTTTTCCCAATAAAATAATAATAAAATTAAAAAAAAACAGTCCCTCTGAAACTATTTCTAATGTGTCACAGCGAATGTTCACACAGGAAGGATCAACCGGAGGAGCTACACTTTGCGGTGACTTACAGCTTGCATTTTCACATCTTTATAAATTCTCAGCGGTGACCTTTGAGAGTTTGTCGCCACTGTCGGAGAAAACAAATCAAATGAGGTTCAATATGTGCAGATATATATAAAAAAAAATAATAATAATAATCACAAATTTGCTTCTTTTTAACGGTTTATCAGTGCTGTCTTTTTTAAAATATCATAGATGACAAAGTTGGGCCGTTCACCGTGATCACGTTCTCGCACGAGACCGAAATATGGTGTCAAAACTCATTTCAACTTTAAGAAACAAAATGATCAAAAGTGCCAAATATATATTTTCTGAGGGTGTTTGTGATTTGAGTTAGAGCCCGGTACTTTTTGGTCCTCTTCTCTCTTTCTTAAACTTGATTCTGATTCCTGGCCCTCCCTTGACTTTGCTTTTTTTTTTCCCAAGCTTCATCTGAGGTGGTCTTAACGATGACCCAAAAGTGTGGCAGACTTTTCCCAAGCGGGAGCTTCAAATATGAAATGCAAAATGGCCAAAAGGTATGTCCCATTACTTGCCAGCATTCCCATAAAACAAGAAAAACACACAGCGCCCAGTCACCTTTCTGCACGGCGTCCCCCAGGGCACAGCTCTGGTCTGTTTGAAGATCAAAGGAGCTGAGGTAAAACAGCATGTTTACAGGTGTTGGGAAATTGAAAATTTCCTTGGCTGAGTGTGGTTTTGAATGGAAGAGGAAGTCTACCTTCATGTGTGTGTGTGTGTGTGTGTGGGGGGCCAGGGGGGTGGTCATGATATTCTCTTATATGTATTTTTTTTTTCCAAGCATCTGCACCCTCATATCAACTTGCCACATGCTCCAGACACAGTACGCATGAGCCAAACATGCAGAAAGTGTGAATGCATCAGAAGTGATGATATTAGCCACTGCACTGCGTGCCTGCTCGGGTTTTGTGTTCCTGCTCGCAGATAATTGGTCTTTGATGGTACACCTGCTCCTGCTCTTCAAGAGCTTTTGGCTAAAAAAAGCAGAAGAAGAAGAAGAAAAGAGAGAGTTACCTGAAAACGCCTCACATTAACAGCACATTACCCATTGTGACAAATGAACGAGCTGGAGCCATATTGAGAAAAGACAAACACACACACAAAAAAAGCATGGTAGGACGCTGAGTTTGTGAGGGTTCAGTTGGATTCTAACACTTTTTTTTTTGGAGGGAGACCACAACAATAAGCACACCTTCAGTCAAGCTTTGAGTGTGTCATTTACTCTGCACCTCTTCCACTTTGTGTTTCTCTGTGTGTGCATGAGAGGGACCAGTCATGCCAAGCTTTCTGCATGAAAGGGAGAGTGTTTAGCTTTTGAGGCTATTTTGTGCTTCTGACTCTGGTGGTGTTTGTGTCCGATGGGAGGTGCCTGCGCCAGCTTCCTTAAAGGAGCAGGGGGTTTTGTTTGTTTCTCCGCCGTGCCAGGAGAAGTGACAGCCATTCCGGCTCCTTTTCACAGAAAACACATTCATCTGTGTGAGAAAAGGCGGCCGCTGAACTCTGAGATGAAAGGGCCACGGGGGCTGCGATGCACAGGAAAGGCAAGACTGTACATCGACTTCAGTGCAAACACAACATGAGCCATGTCACAGACAGGCAGACAGACAGACAGGCAGACAGACAGAGATTCATTCAAAAAAGAAGAAGTGAGACACAGAAACAAACAATAAATATAACAAAGAAAACATAATTGTAAATATATATCTATTTCACTTATCTATAGTGTATTATATAACTCTTGATTAACTGCTGTTGTAGCGGAACAAACAGCCTCCTTTAAAGTATGCATGCATACATTAAAATCAAATTATTCAAATATTTGTGTCAGCCACTTTAATCCATATCAGGCCATAAAAATGAACATTTTCTTTGAGGTTTATGTGGATATTAAAGGAGAAAATAATCCCCATTGTGTCTGTAACATTTTATTACTTGTTATTTTTTCATTTATAGTTTTTATGACATATTTTATGAAACATTATTTTATTATTATCATGTTTTTTGGGGGAGAGGGGGCTTCGAGCAGGCCGCTGCTTTGCTTGTGTGTGACTATAAATAACAGAGAGAGAGAGAGGGAGAGGCCGGCGCACGGACACATTCATTTCATTGGATCAGTTCAAATTCAATCAGAGGATATGGCGTTTGTTTGAAAAGTTTTCTCTCCAAACATGTTCACCGACAAAACTCACTCGCAGTGCCTCTGATATTTCTCCTGACGAGGTCCGTTTGGGGGGGGAGAGTGTCACACACAGGAACGAATTCGGTTTTAAAAGTTCGAGTTTCACTACAGGGAAATATTCTTTTTTTAAAAAGCCACAATAATTAAAATGAAAGTTTATAATGACGCAGGAAGAAATGCCAGTGGATGTAAAACATGAAACATGTCTGCCTCACGTGTTCATCTTCATAAATAAGTGATAAATAAGCCTTATGTGCAATATTTATTTTATTTTCTTATTTCTAAGAATTTATTTGGCCTTCACAAACTGGCGCGTTTGCTTCACAGGAAAGTCTCGATTATAATATCACAACTCGACGTCGTTATGCTCCTGCAGGGCGTTTGTTTGTTCATTTATTTATTTATTTGCATTGTAATAATTATTGCTACATATGATGTGTCATTATAAAGCCCGGCGTGGCAGTCCTGAAAAGCTTCGACCTCCATAACGTGCGTCATGACGCTTCATATCTTAAAGCCAGTCAGCTTCACCTGACCTGACGTGTCGTGTGTGATGAAGGTGAAACAGGTGTGGCTCTGTCACCAGACTCCATTAAAAAAATAAATAATATGTTTGCCTTCAACAAACACACGTGAAAAAACAATTAAAGTGTCTAATATGATGAATTATGAATGAGTGGGAGCTTCAGTGCCTGCTGCTGTGGAGGTAACTTGGGCCTGCTGGTGCTCTACTTTTATTTTTCCAACCTTTAAAAGGTTGAAATTAAAAACACACAATTAATAACAATAATATATCCATACAGATTTTTCTGCAATGAAAAAAGTTAACCATGCACAATTAGTGTAGTGTGTGTGTGTGTGTGTGTGAGTGAGAATGAACCCATTATCATCAAAACACAACCAAACGCGCGCTGATCACTGATGCCAATACATGTTAACACCGCTTTAATACGTCCACCTGAAATGATTGACAGGTCTGATGTGTTGCTGTGGTTACAGACCAACAAGTGCAAAAACGCTCACACACACACACGCGCGCGCGCACGCATCCCCTGAACGCACGGGACGTGATTTCAATCCCAACAGGTCAGAACTCAAAGTTCAGCCCAAACCTCAGTGGACACATGAGCTCACAGTGTGAACTACAACTATGGCGAAGCTTCATTTAAACAATGTGGTGCCCAAATATCGACATGCTGGCCTCTGTCAACCGGCCTGTAAGAGCCCACCTCCACCCCCTCCTCTCTGTCTCTCACACACACACACACACACACACTATCACTGAAGTAGCAGTTAATATAAAGTTGTGCGCAATAACTCATCCAGTGTGATAAAGTAAATGAAAATGCCCTTCTATAATTACTCATCCACCTGAACGGACACACACTCTTCCTATAAAGTGTTTAGAAATTGTTTTCACGAATTCAAGAAAAATAATTAGACTTATTAGACGCCATAAATGATCAGAGAGAGACGCAAAAAGACGCTCTAACTCCACAGCTACCAGATTCACACATTTAATGCGCAGTGGCTGCATTATGAATTCTCATATCTTCAGTGTGTTTGTCTTAATTTAGGCAGATTGAAATGTGGACGTGCAGCTTTCACGCAGGTCACAATGACGCCGCTTTGACTACACTCATGCAGAACGGTTTAAATCGCTCAGTGAGCCTCAAAGATTTCCTCCTGAACTTTGGCCTGAGTCCAAGAGTGGCTCCTGAAAAATATCATCTATAGAAAATATCATCTACACAGGCCCGGTGAAGCAAGTTGTGTGTGTGTGTGTGCGCGCGCTCTATTACAAGTTTAGTATCTTTACAGTACAGGCAACAATGTGCAAGGAGCTAAGAGACGAAGAAGAAGGAGAAAGCTCTTCCTTCTCTGCGGATCAATATCAGCGCAGCTGGAGCCGAACAGGAAGTGGCATCGACGCACCGTGTGGAGCTGACCTTTCCCACTCCCCACAGGTCATACCTTCCTCCGCCCGGAGAGGTCACCGGGCCGAGCCACTGAAAGAGCCATTAGGAGGTGATTTCACGTGCTAAATATGCCGCATCTAAAGCAATATTTTTCTCCCATCAACCTCTGGGATGAAGATAAACCAGCAGCCAACACATCGCGTAAACAGCCACAGTTTTACGCGTGCCAAAAAATATGTGAGGTGTATCATGGGAAAACTGGTTCTGGATAAAAACATCTTTTTTTAGGAGGTTCTAATTGATTTTAGTTAGATATCACTTCCTGGTTGTATTCAGCATCGCCTCCCTGGAGATCCTACCAACCTTTTTATTTACCACCACCATCATCCTGTGAGCAGCTTGTATAATAGGAGAGGACAGCGTTGCCTGCAGTCTATATAGCAGCTTCACAAGACAGACGCAGAGTGCCACTTGCTGCTACAGCGCAGAAAAAGTCCCACTACGTGTTTTTATATATATATATATGTGTCCTGAGCTAATAGATCCACGAAGCACGTCACAATACAACAACAGTTATAGCAACTTATTCACACAGAAGCATGCGCAGTTTGCACAGGTCCTCACACAAAAAGCAACCGAACAGCCAGCTGACGAACACTTAAGTTATTTCTCTTCTAATTCATCTCGCAAGCCTTCATTTGTGCTCACTCGGACCGTGATATTTATTCTTCAAAGAAGCCTCAGATCTGTGTCATTATCTCCACTCACAAAACGTCAAATTAAAACAAACACGCCCCGGAGCGTCCTTTAAAAAAAACCATCCAAATGGATAACAGAACCACAGAAGACATATGGCCATCTCCCATAACAGGTTACAACTGGGGCACGAAGAAGCTCTCAGAGACTATAAGACAGTCAAGTTCAAGTTCACCAGCACTTGTGTCCAGCCTGGGTGGGGGTGGGGAGGGGTAGGGTGGGGATGGAGGTTGCTTTGATGGGCATATAAACTGACCTGGGAAAATCTAAAATTACAAGATATGATGAATAAATAGATATATAGAAAGAGGAGAAATGCTTTGCTGCTGTGCTGCCTAAAAGAGCAGACTGGCAGACACACACACACACATGCAGGGAGTGTGCTGAGTGTGCAGAAGGAAAATGCTTAGTTTGCTTTAAAATTCTAATTTAAAAAAAAAAAAACTCTTATGATTTTAACCGGGTAGAATTAGTTAGAAAAATCTCAACATACGCTCAGTTTTTCCTCCCAAAAAAATCTCCTGTTTTTATGTTTTGCACCACAACAGCCACAGCCTGTAAAGCATGCCTAAAAAACCCAAAAAACACCCATAATGTTCTGTAATACTAAAAAAGGACAAGAGTAAAGCGTGAAGAATTTATCAAGAGCTGATGAAACTTTCCTCAGAAAGCCTGATTAAAATCCAAACCAGCTTCCCAGAAGCAGGACGTAACTCACTAAACTGCACCAGCAAAACCAACAGAACACAAAGCATGAAAAAGCAAAAGGAAATATTTAGCACTTGCAACACCTTTTATTATATTTGTATGCAGTAAAATTCTTATCACAATAAGGAAGAAAACACCTCTTAAAACTTTGAACAAAAGCACATAACGAAACAACTGCCCGTGTTTAGCTCGTAATTGTACATATTTATAGTAAAGAAACATTCTTTATAAATACTGTTTCATCTGTAGCAAGTAAATACCATAATTTAATTACAAATGGATAAATATGGCAGTTGATATTTACAAAAGGAAGGGTGTAGTTACATAAAATCGAACGGCACAACGTTTATTTTCCTCACAATCTTTCCAGATAGTATTTCACAATTCAAACTTGCAAAGCACAAAACATCACAAGTTAAGCCCAGCAAACTAAAATATACATTCACAAGCATAATATTGTGGTCTGTTTGAGTTAAATGTTAACTTTGGCACTCTTTCCAGTTTATAGATGTTTAGTATAGTACAATCAATTTGCCTTAGGATCACAATATTCAACATTATAGTACAATTTTTTAGCGTAATATGTGCACTAAAAGTCCAGTTAGAGAAATAGCTACCATTGAAGGAACATCTATACACCAAAGACTGACAAACTATCACAACCAATGGGAAAGTGGGCTTTTAGTAATTATTTACAATATGAAATACACCTCGACTATTATACATATTTTCCTCTGTTGGTAATCGTCATCTTCCCTGGTGAATCCAAAATAATAAAATCAAAAAATAAACAAATGTTTGTGTGCCTCTTGTGTGCACGTGTCCCAATATCCTGCTGGACGGTCCAGTGCTGTGAAATGAGTGTGTGTTGCTTCATTTCAGCTTAGTCCTAAACATACCATTCACTGAAATTGGAGGATAGGCCACTGTGGCTGGTGGTGTTGTGCACAGCTGAGGCTGGGGACAGGGTGGTGTTGCTTTGGGTCTCGGTGGTGGGAGACACCAGGCCTGGAGGTGTGGAGGATTCATAACCAGAGCTGGCTGCTGGTGATGAGTCTGATGCTGGTGGAGAGGCTTCATGGACCTGAGGGGGGGGGAAAATAGAGAAAAGACAAATAAGTATTTACAATCCATAAAACACAGGAGATTAGATGGGGATGAATGGAGCACACACACACACACACACACATAATAATGTGCATTATAGAGGCCTGACACACACACACACTATTCAGCTGACATTTCTGCTCGTATTTACCTTCATGTGTTTTCGTAGAGAGCTGGGATGTGTGTAGGACTTGTCACACATTTTGCAGAGATATGGCTTGTCCGACGTGTGGACGTGCATGTGTTTCTTTCGGTCGCTGCTGTTTGCAAACCTTCTGTCGCAGCCTTCAAACTCACACTGGAACGGCTTCTCTCCTGCAGGAAAAAAAAAAAGAACACACAAATTGTCAGACATTTTTTTTTAGTTAGATGAGAAATGCCTCGGGCTGAGTGTGGAACGAGGAGCTGTGCGTAAAATTCAAATGCGTAAAAAAAAAATAAAAAAAATAAAAAGAAGGAAGAAAAGTTGTGTGTGTGTGTGTTGATATGTGGGTGTGTTCTTTTAAAAATCACAACAATCACAGTTTTAAAACTCATCATGATCCCACTCAGTTTAAAGCTTATTTTAAACAGGAGATAGGGGAGGGTGTTGGAGACGCTCACATCTTATTTAGCCTAAATAATGCGCATAGTGATTTGGAAAGGGGGGTGAAAGAAAGAGAGAGAGAGGGAGAGAAGGGGAGCATGGCTGTCCTCAGTAGGCCTACAGAAGGCGTACCATTTGCTGGGGGAGACAATAAAAATCTAATTAGCACCTGACCAATTTCATGGCACGGCACCATAATGTATTTCCCAAGAAAATAAGTCCAAATGTGAAAGGCTGGTAATGGCCCCTGTCTAGCACCTTAGCTCCCATCACAGGGTCGCATGAGAAAACAAAAGGCATTCTTTACGCGTAAACAGCAACTACTACTGCTGCTGCTGCTGCTGAACCACAACACACACACACACTTCTAAAACACACACAGGAATTATGAATCGATTTAGTACAAATAAATGATCTAAGGCCCGAGTAGAAAATCTAGATGGAAATACTGTGAGCTGTAAAAGCGCCATGGAGACATTAAAACCAATTGTTATGATTTACTAGCTCCACAATGCACGCAACGCGCCTCCAACTGTCCCATCTGAGCCATTTTTTTTTAAGTTTAACCTAAAATAATAAAACACAAAGAGGCTCGGTTAAATTGTTTTCTACCCGTTTGGACACGTTTTAACGCAGGAACGATTGTCCAAGTGTGTCCGACGTAAGCCGCGCTAGTGCAGAAATGATTCATGAACTCATGTCCTCTTCTCCTAAATCTTGTCTGTCTTGTTTCTATCTACTTTAGCAGCCCAAAATAACCCACCGATAATTAGATCTTAATTCGTGCTCGCCGTGGCGCAAATTTACGGCAACATAATATACATATACAGCGAAATAAACGCACATGCACGAATTATAACAGCAATAACAATCAAATTACTGTTTAAACAAAATGGATTTTAAAAAAAAAAGAAAAAGACTTCACAGTTTTTGGATAATTACCTGTATGTGTTCTCTTGTGTATCTTCAAGTTTTCCGACCGTGCGAAGACCTTTCCACAGCCGGGGAACGGGCATGGAAAAGGCTTCTCCCCGGTGTGCACCCGAATGTGGTTCACCAGTTTGTATTTCGCCTTGAACGGTTTGCTCTCTCGGGCGCAATCCTCCCAGAAACAGACGTGGTTCGTCTGCTCCGGTCCACCGACATGCTCCACCGAGACGTGCGTGACCAACTCGTGCATGGTGCTAAAAGTTTTGTTGCAACACTTTTTGGGGTTGCTGAGCTGCTCGGGGTCGATCCACTTGCAGATGAGCTCCTGTTTGATGCACTGTTGCCTCATGTAGCGGAAAAAGGCACCGGGGTGGTGGTGGGCTGCCATGTTCATCCCCATGTTCATATTCATGGAGCCGTACTGGTTGTGGAGCTGAGCCGCCGAGTACGGGTCGGTCCTCGGGCTGGAAACCTGGTGGTACTGATCGGAGCGTCCGAAAACTTCTCCCGGTAGTCCGAGCCTCATTTGCCCATTCAGGACGTTCGGTGATCCGTGGGACCCATGTTGGTCGTGGATCCCGGGGAACAGAATGTGGCCTTGAGTGTCTGTGTGGGAGTGATGGAGGGATCCCGCCGTGGGGCCAAAAATAGTGTGTTGGCCGCTCGCCGGAGAGGATTCACCGAAGCCACGACTGCGAAAGAGAAAGTCCCTGGTGGAGTTGAATGGAGAGCTTGCATACGACGTGACATGGGCAGCGTGAGCCCCCAGTGCCGCAGCAGGGTAGCCCGGCGCCTGGGTGGTGAAAGCAGAGCTCTGTCCCGGTGAGAGCTCATGGTTGAGCTTAAACGCACCCATGTGTGCCGAGTCTACAAAGCTATTCTGTGCCAAACTCAAGTCTCTCTCCTGCATCTCGCTCGCTGAGTGATGCCTGGCAAATGACCCCACTCCCAGTCCGGGGAACTGATGACCAGCATCCAGTAGCATTGTTTTTTTTGTTGTTGTTGTTTTTTTGTGTGTGTGTGTGACTGAACCAAAAAAATTATGTTGTCGTCTGAATATGGGCGCAGAAGCTTCAAGGAGGCGACAGCCAATAAGTTCAAACAAAATCAAACGATGATGCTGACGAGCAACGGTTCAACTTCCAACCGTGGAAACACACCATATCAGGCGTGATGGAAAAACGCTGCTCCGCTCATGAGGAAGGAAAAAAATCAAACAATCAGCTTTGAATGGACTTCTACTTAACTTGCGTCAAAAATCCAAATGTAAGAAGAGGAGTTTTCCTCGCGTCCTCCTTCTTCTTCTTCTTCTTTCTTGACTGCGACAGTTGGTTGCGTTTAAAAAAAAAACCAAAATGCACTTAAAAATAATTAAATAATTATCTTACTAGGTGTCCTCTGCGTTACACAGGGGCGAGAGTGGCTGGAGCATCTCAAAAAGTTGCTGCTGTTTCCGAGGAGGAGGTTGGGTTTTTTAGTATTTATTTCTCTGGGCTCGCCTTGTGTTTATCGCGGAGTGTCCCTGTTTCTCCGTGGACTGGCTCTACCTCTTCTTCCGCCCCCTTTAACTGGAGCCCGTTCATTCATTCCTCGCAGTCTCATTGGCCACCGCGCCTCATCAATCCCAGGTGCCCCTCCAATAGCAGGTAGCGCTTTTGGCGACTTAATAGTGCAACGCCATTTTCCACTAATAATTACCGCCTACTTTTAGGAGAAGATTTGGTGGGGGTGGAGGGGAGGAGGGAGGGAAGAGGAGGAGGAGGTGGTGGAGGAAGAGGAGGAGGAGGAGGAGGAGGTGGAAGGGGGGGTATACCAACGAAAGGATCACGAAAAGAGAGAGGAGAGATGTTTTTGTTGTTTATGTTTCGAAGGTGGCGAGTTGTTGAATGTATAAGATTTTTTTTTTTTTTTTTTAATGTGGCATTTGATGTGAAATAATAAGAATGGAGATGAATGTAAATATTCAGATCAGAGTAAATGTGTAAAGCCAAAAGAAATGAATCTGCACAGAGCCGAGCTATGAAACATAACATAATAAGAGTTATAACAGCACTGTGAGATGTAGAATTACGCACAATGTTGGCACAGTGTTCGTGTCCATTACGCACTGCCAGCATACAGAGAGATGAATTATCTTCAGCCATTTTTACTTCTATAAAAGCATCAGACAATGTTTGAATTTCATATTTTAAAGTCTGATAAAATACAGACAGTGCAGGGAAATAAAAAAAATCATACCAAGCAGGTACTGATGCTCTGCTTTTAGATGACTTAATGTGCTGCTTTATTTTTTTATTATCACGTACCAGATCCATTTATAATAATTCAAACATCTAACATGATCACAATAATCTGATCTCTGTCTCTGTCACTTTATTCCTCACAGCTGAAAAAGCTTTTGTGGCTCCATATGGAGTCCAGTGGTAGAACCACAACTGGGCCCTTTTTTTTTTCAGTGCTGCTTCACACACTCACACACTGACAACCGCCAGTGGTTCTTTTTTTTTTTTTAATGGTTCCATATGTTAACTGGTTCTGCCTCCTTCGGTGGTTCTCACATTCACCACAGCAAATTAAGTTACATGTTACGGTGGTTGAAGCGCGCTCAGATCCAAAGTTAAGGTTGAGCATCAAGTCACAATAATAAAGTTGAAGCAGTAAAAAGATGGTGCTCTCCGTATGAGTGTGGCTCAGTGTTATGTTGGGCACAAGAAAACAATAGGCTGCAGCCACACACACACACACACACACACAGATTTTCATGAGATTTCCTCTTTGGACGTGCACAGACGTATACCTGACACATGGAAGTCATTGTTGTTGTTTTTAAGTTAAAAGATTTGCTTCATTTACTGGCACCTCTCCATCATAAGCACGCTCTGAAATCTGCGTGCAAATGTGGCTGAACAAGGCCACATATCCACCACAGCTGCTCATTCAAGTCAAAAAGGAAGTTTACTTACATTTTACACCAAAGATCCCACACAGCACTCCGAGTCCACGACACAACACACACCTCTCTCTCTCTCTCTCTCTCTCTCTCCCTGTCTCAGCTCTCCGGTGTTTCACCCAGCGACAAAATAATGGTGGAGGCGACGATGGGAAACGTTTAAAAACTTTTTTTCTCTTTTTTTTTTTTGTGGAGAAATTGTGTGTCTCTTAGCTCAAGTGTGAGACAGGCTGAGCGTTTGTGTGTGCCATTCTTCCAAGTCTATTTCAACCCGCACCACAGGAAACGCAGGAGCTGATCCAAGTTCAAAGTCATGTCTGCCGACCCCTGTAAGAAGTTCTTTATTTCTCTGGAAAACCACAAAAAAACCTTCCCGAGATAGAGAGAAAAAAGGAGAAAGAAAATTAAAAAAAAAAAAAAAATCTACCGGGTAGAGAGGGCACATGGCTCCGGGTTTTGGAGAAGAAAAGGGGGGTCCAGCCTATTGAAAACCTCCCCAAAGACCAGTATTTCAACAGGTTTTTAGGATCAGTCATAAAAAAAAAATGAGACACGGCCTGCAGGTTTCAAACATAAATCACATGAAATATTACTCAGATCTGAAGTCAGAAAAGTCACAATGCACATCGATGAAGTCACGCACAGTCTTGGACACACAAGGGCGCACAGCCCGGGTTATTATAATGGGAGGCCAAAGGCGTATTTCTCCTCTCTGTTATCTGACAATATCAATATGTTGACACACTGGAAGGTTACTTGTGTGGCTTCCGTGACCTTGTGTTTCATGGATGTTTGACCTCTGACCCGTTAAGACCACATATGTTGCCCTCTTGACTCCTTTTGGTAAAATAACCCTGTTTATGACAAAGGCGTCTTTTGTTTTAGAGAGAGAGAGAGAGAGAGAGAGAGAGAGAGAGAGAGAGAGAGAGAGAGAGAGAGTTTAAGATGTCCCCCCCCCCTCTTCTGTCTGAGGCATCGACAGCTCTGCTGCGTAATTTGGAAGCTATAAGTCAATAAAAATTAACCCTTTCCTTCAAGAAAGTTCAAGTTTCCCCCTCTGTCAGTTTAGTGCAACATGTGCGTCATTTCCGTCCATTTGACCTGTCAAAAATATGAGAATTGTTTCCAATAATCGCAACGTGTACTGCAAAAATATTGCATGTTCCTCAAAAAAAAAAAAAAATCATCATCAAACTGATTTCTGGTCAGTTTTTTTTGTGTGTGTGTGGATTGGCTCCATGTTTAATGTGCTGTTTAATTGAATGTGTATGAAAATATGCAGGGGCCCTTAAACAAATCCTAAACAATGCACCCACTGCTCCCTCTGGGTTTTTATGGCTTTCCAGAAGCTCTCGTTGGAGCTGAGCGTTTTTATTTATTCAACCCAACGGCACACACACACACACACTTACAAACACACACATGTCTCGTCATGGTGGCTGAATTAGAAACTTTTTAATTGGATAAAAATATAAATGTGACAAAAAAGTCACTGTGGGGGTAAAATTGTTCAAATAAGCATCTGTTAATAAATAATAGAAGCCACCACGTGTGACTATGAATCCATAAATGTGTATTTAATTATATATTTTTTGGAAGATTGCAACGCGTTATGTGTTTGATTTTAAAAGTTTTGACACCAAATTGAAATCTTTTTGTTTCACTTGCTGGTGATCATCAGTCTGTGCAACAGGCCCCTAACATGTAAAGCCTCCATTCTCTCACAGGAAATGAATTATAAAACATGTTTGTTGCTGTGTTATTGTTACAGGTTTATATTTTCTGAAAGGCAGATGACGGGTGACGGGTGAGTTTGGAGTTTTGATGCTCAGCTCTCACAGATCGATTGAAAAAGGTGTCTGGATGAAGACGTTTCAGTGACAGATATGCTGTCAACAGGGACGTGATCCGTCAGAGTGAACCTGAACGCAGCATCAGGCTGCTAAATAATGTTTAGCCCTTTTTCGACACATTCACGGAAATGAAAGAAGTTTCTTGTCTCGGTTTGCTGCCGCACGTTCAGACCTCACGCTTTATTATATTTAAGCCCAGACTAATTATTTTAATGGGATTTTTTTTTATATATTTTTTATTGAGGCATTCTGAAAAATGTCTGAACAAATAAGACGTTTTTATGGCTTTTTCTAACTTCTGCATTATGATGATTGACGACAGCCTACAGCAGCTCAAACTCCATTTAAAGCTGCTTTAAATTGAAGTTATTTATATGAACATACGAAGAAAATGAATCATATTCATGGAATAGTGAGGAACAGCTGCGGCAGAGAGAACACACACCTTAAAAAACGCACGCACAGACATTTCTCTTTTTATTTGATTTAGTTCATTAACGTGTTTGTTTGTATTTTATTTTGAAATTAATGTTGCAATGCACAGGTGCGCTTTTTTTTTTTTTTTTTTCCTTTTACACCCTCCTGATAAATCATGTTATGTAGCTGCATAAATGCTCACTGGCGACAAATAAAAGTGTAGATAACAGACAGATAAACTTCTCCACACATCTACACACTGCTCACAGACATCTATCCACCAGCAGCGCGCTTTTTTTTTTTCCTGCTTTTTCTTCCCCCAATGGCGACATTAAATCGAGAGTAAAACACTTGGACAAAGCAGAGACACACTAAAGTCTGCATTCATCACATAAGAAAAAAAAAAACTGACATTTTCGGTCATCCACATGCGCCAGCACCAGTAAACAGAAAGCCACACAAACAGATCTGCTGGGTAACTTTGTGAGTACAACTTTTTGGAGTCAACAGCGATAAAGAGAGTGAGGGGGCGGAACCCTGCTGAGCCCCTGCGCTGAACGACAGCCAATCGCTTCGTTCTCCTAACTGCCAGTCACCGAAATCCGTCCAATACCCGCAGTGCCATTTCTAAACTGTATTCCCCACTGTGTCCTCCAACTGTTGTATGTTCTGCCAATCGCTTGAGGACAGAGTGGGAAAAGGAGCAAGCAGAGTTAGAAGCCGGACAAAAGAACTTATAGACCCCTTATATACATATTTTCCTAATGTTTTAGAGAGCGTGGTGTGGTGAAAAACAATTGCGGTGAGTGCGGATGGACTTGTCAGTGTAGTTATGGAACCCCCTTTAAGCAAGAGGAATCCGGCGATAAGATTAGCGGATTTGGCAGCGACTCAACCCCTTCCTCATCAGAATATGACAGGCTTCCCGGGGCTAGGGGGGCATCACCCTCTCTCCCACCATGCCCACCTCCACCCTGGGGAGCTGGGCAACGACCCCGGAGTGGCACTCACTCCATTTGGACCAGAGCACATGGCACAGACAAATGCTCTCAAACTTAGCCCATCTCAGCACATTCAGAGCCATCCCGAAGCCCAGACCGCGGCATCTTTCACTTCTGCTCAGACCACAGTTGGTTTCCCCGTGGCTCACCCCCACTCAGGCTACTCAAGCAGCAGGGACTTCATCCTCAGGAGAGAACTCTCAGCCTCTGCTATGCATGCACTTGGCGACCAGCATAGTTCCGCCTCCTCCCCTCATCACCATGGCATGTTCATCTCCCCAACAGGTGCTTATGGGCACACGGAAAGTGGGGCCCATTCACTTTTCACTGGACTTCACGACCAGGCGTCCCCAGGTGCCCACCACCATGCCCTCAATGGGCAGATGCGCCTGGGTATACCGGGGGACATCTACGGCAGGCCAGAGCACTTCGGGCACAGGCCAGAGCACTATGGACCCTCTTCTCTCCACAGCTACAACTCCATGAACCTCAATGTGAACATCGCTTCTGCTCCTCACGGAGCGGCGGGGGCGTTTTAAGATACATGCGGCAGCCCATAAAGCAAGAGCTCATCTGCAAGTGGATTGACCAGGAGCAAAATCAAAAAAAGCCCTGCTCTAAAACTTACAGCACAATGCACGAACTGGTCAACCACGTCACGGTGGAGCATGTCGGGGGACCGGAGCAGAGCAGCCACGTCTGTTTTTGGGAGGAATGTCCGCGGGAAGGAAAAGCTTTCAAAGCGAAGTACAAACTGATAAATCACATCCGAGTTCATACGGGAGAAAAGCCTTTCCCGTGCCCTTTCCCGGGATGTGGGAAAGTGTTCGCTCGATCGGAGAATTTAAAGATTCACAAGAGGACTCACACAGGTCAGTGCTGCTAATTGTGTAAAAAAAAAAAAAACGTGCATAACTCGATGTGAAAAATACTAACCATATGTTGTTTTATCCTAAGCGCATTGACAGCGCGACCGAGCGCGCGTAATTACGCACACAAAGCGAGCAACAAAAAAAAATAAAAAAGAAAAGTTTTATTCGGTGACGCGATCGCGCAGTGACTAAACGTGTTTCATTTCCTTTCTATAAATACAAACTTTTTTTTTTCTCACTCGCCTGCAGTCGGCGTGAGAGGATTAAGGCATATCATTTGTGGGGAAAAAAAAAACGTGCTTACGTACGAGCAGCACTGCGCTAGAATACGCGTAAATGTAATTATCCTCGGGCGTAGGACGTTTACGCAAAAGCTCCGTGTGTGTGTATATCGACGCGTACAGTGATGCACATGGTCCACGCCGACATGCAGATTTATTCAGATCTGAGAACTGGCTTTACTGTGGGGCGTCAGGAGTGTGAGCTATAGGCTGTGACCTCTGTGCTGCTGCGGTGAAATCAAATCTGAGCAAAGAGTCTGCAGCAGACTTTGAGAGCTTTTTGTTGTCGTTGCAGAGACTGAGGCTGATGTGTTGGATGAGAGAAAGCTTCATTTTGGCTTTTTGCCACTAACAAGAGGCCTCAACACCTAAAACCCCAGGAAATAAATAAACAACCAGAAGCATAAGTCACCTCCTTATTTTAACCCCAATCCATAATTCCACGTGTATGCAGGTGACCGTGTGTGTGATGAGTTATAACCACAGTCCAACACGGTACATAAACGGCTCTTGGTGGTCTCATGAGTGCCCCCTTCTTCTCCTCTCCCACACACACATACATGTAAAAAAGAAGGCCTAAAGGCATGTTACACGTGTTCACACAGGAAGAATGCTTTGGACAAGTGTGTGTGTGTGTGTGTGTGGAGTCTCCGTGTAGATGTTTAGTGACTAAAGGTGTGGGTGAAGAGGAAGCCCCAGTGGAGGCTGCTTCACAGAGCAGTTAATGAGAAAATTACTCTCATGCTGGATTTGTTTAAAGGTGGTGTGATGAGAAGATGTGCTCCGGTGGGTTACAGGAGACATGGAAATTCATTTTCAGCTGCAGTCCTGTGATGTGTTGTTTGTTTTTATATATATAATGGTGGACATCATTGCACGTGACACTGACCTCACCTGTCTCTTATTTGTTCAAGGGGAGAAACCTTTCAAGTGCGAGTTTGACGGCTGTGACAGAAAATTCGCCAACAGCAGCGACCGGAAGAAGCACTCTCACGTCCACACCAGTGACAAGCCTTACTACTGCAAAGTGCGCGGCTGTGACAAATCCTACACACACCCGAGCTCGCTGAGGAAGCACATGAAAGTGCACTGCAAGTCCCCGCCGCCCCCTTCCACCAACGTCACCTACATATCCTCCACAAACCCTCTCGGAGATCCTCTTTCACCCAACAACAACAACACCACCGAGGCGCACAGGAACCGCTCCGCGAACCTCTCCCCTCAGGTCACCAACCTCAACGAGTGGTACGTGTGCCAAGGGAGCGGAGGACCCAACCACCTCCACACCCCCTCCAGCGATGTGCCAACATCAGATTCAGACGACGAGGACTCTTTCAGACATTCAGACCCGAGGACAATGCTCTGATGGCCTGTTTACACCACCAACACGTGACTGGCACAAACTTGTCACCTACTTGACCCGTTAAAAAAAGTGTGTAGATCCATGCTGGCCCCAACCGTGCGCGCTTTTTTTGGGGGGGGGATGTTGATGGGTTGTTTTCACTGTAGCATTTATTTAAAAGGAAAAAAAAAAAATCACTGTGGATGCAATGCAGGCCCAAAAATAACGCGAGGAAACCTGTTTTTTTTTTTTTTCCTCCAGAGGTGACCCCTGACCTCTCTCTTCAGATGTAGAATAAAACACTGAAATAAGAAAGTCTGAAAAATTAAAAAAAAAAATCCTCCATTCTTCTTTGAAAAGGACCAAACATTTTAAAGTGAGCCACTTTTTTTTTGAATATTTTCAAAAAAATTATTTTTTTTTTCTTCCTTTCCTTTCAAGAGCAATATGCAGGCTTTAATTAACTGCATGACTTAAGACTCAACTGGTGTGCTGAAATTACATCTTTCATGTGACCTCCCATCATCCCCTTTGCAGTTTAATAACTCGCCTGCCATCAATCACTGTCATATTCCAGACATTTAAGGAAAACAAATGGTACTGCTTGGTAACTGACTGGCAACAAATGTTAACGGACACAATCTAGAAGAAGATGAGGCTCCTTTTTTTTTTTTTTAATTATTAATATTTCATGTGATTTCTTTAAGATGTGGTACAAAACTTTGATAAACTAATAAGGAAGAGGGGAGGGGGGGTGGTGGTGGAAAAAAATGAGTCAAACATCATGAGTGTCTTAAGGGTTCTCATTTAACCTTTTCAGATTTATACAATACATGTGTTTGGATGGAATTTTGTAATATTTAAGAACTATTTAAGACTATATTTTATGCAAAATACACAAGTGTTATGCTCGTTAAAGAGTACGAGTAAGTCCCTTGAGACCCTAAATGTCTACACTGACAGGTTTTGACCCTGTAGGATTTGTATATATGTAATTGTACTGATGCTCGTGAATGTTGTGTAGATTTAATTACAAGGAGAAAAAAAAAATGTTGTTTTGTACATTGTAATTTATTTGCTGGTATCAATGTTGTACTGGAATTACAGGAACACCAAAGAATAATAATATCAGTTTTGGTGATGCATAGTACCCTGCTGATGTTTTTGTTTGTCTTTTTTTTTTTATTATTTTAACGTTCATCTTCTTTTCTTTTTTTTTTTTTTTTTAATTGTGGTCTGTAAAAGAAGAAAACATTGACTTGAATAAGCTGTGTAATGTGAAAAGTCCCTTTCTCGCATGCCTTTTTGTAGTGATCTCTCTCTCTCTCTCTTTCTCTTTGAGGTGCATGGTGCAGTTGGACATGATGGATAAAAAAAAAGAAAAAAAAGATGAATCAGTTATGATTGTGCAGACCTTTGATGTTCAAAATTAAATTTACAATATAAATTCCATGCTAAAAAAAAAAAAATAATAAAAAAACAGGACATATACGGTAAATAATTAACAAGTGTCAAATTATTATGATTTATGAAGAGTTTGGGATCAAATTCAAATTCAGCTGGACTATTGGTGATTGTGACATTGCTACTTTTTTTTGTCAAATATATCTTAGAAAGCTGGATGTTTGGTGTCAAAGAATTTTTTTTTTTTAATGTGAAATGCAACAAAACATATAAAAGGAGAAGTAGCTCTGTTCACTTCCTGTCGTGACGTTTCTATAAAATATCCCCCCTGTTATCTCAGAAACAGGCCTAACGGGCCAAAGAGGCTGGTATAAACTAATCACTGAGCTAATGGGAAAACTTATAGCCCCCTGATGGCGCTAACCTCTGAAAAGGCGCGACAGCAACAAAGCAGCCGAGGCATGAATCATTCATGGGAAAAATAAAAGATAAAAAGATATCTGACAATAAGCAAGGCCTTGTATAGAGTGTATAAAACAAGTTCCCCCTCTTATTTCCTCCATTAAAACGCACAATCTCACTTTCAAAGAGTTGCCTGTCCAGTCTATAGAATTAAAATTGACCAACGCGAGTCCTGCACCACTTCAAAGGCTGCAGCTTTCTGAGAGGAAAGGCTGGCCGCTTTGACAGTCTTCATGGTGCGTTAGGATTTCTATGGCAATTGGGTAGTGAGACGCTCACATCTGAATGTGTCTGGTTGAATAAAAAAACACTAACTGCCACTAAATGAACTATAATCAAAAGCTCAGGATGCAACCCTCTCCAGAAAAAAAAAAAAACTGTGCACCGTGCAGTGGCAGGTAGATGACACACAAGCTGCTGGTTACCTGGTAAGAAGTTCAGAATTGCATATATTTATATACTGAAGCACCTTGAAAATGAGTGTGAGCTTCCACGCTGCAGCAATTAAGACACTTGACTCGGGTCAGCCTGGAGGATGTTGGCGCTGCGCACACTCAAATATTAACCAAAATTTTACAGCCCAAGAAAAAACAGACACTTGAGCCTCGTTAGGAGTTTTTCTCTTATAAAAAAAAAGGCAACAACTGCAGGCTTGTTGTATTTAAAGGTTGTATTATGAATTTTATAGCTGTCCTCTGAGCAAAAAAAAAACACTTAATCTGCTGCCTCATTCAAAGAATACACACTTGTGGGCCTCCTCTCGGGTTTTTTGTGTGCGTGGACTTTTATAGGTTTAAGGGCCTGAAGAGTAGCCTGCTCTTGTAAGTCCCGTTTGGAAACAAGCGCTCAATGAATGTTACAAAATAAACACGATGAAAAATAACCAGAGACAGTTCCTCCGGCGTTAAAAAGGAGGGAGACTTAATAAAAGGAGTGAAGCAGTCACCCTTCAGTGAGAAACGCTTTGAAGTAGAACTTATTATCTGAGAAATACTTTTTGGTTGTCCTAACGACGCTGCTGAATGGGAAAGGCGCTCCTTTGTCAGCGATTTGTTCTCCTTTAGTGGGATGCCCGTGGAAATCACTTACATGGGCCACCTTAACATACTGCCTGCAAATCAGTAACTGGCAGAGTCAGACATGCAGACGCCACATTGGAGAGGACAAAGCAAAAAGTCGCAGTGAAAACGCCGCTGCTTCTCAATTGCGCCCTTTAAAGGGGTTGAATGATAATTTCTCAGACGAGCGTAGAACCAAAACAAATGCCGTCTTGTCAGACTTTACAAGCATTATCCATCTCCTGAATACTGTTGGCACAATGCGCACAAAAAAAAATGGGCCTTGTGAAGTGATCATTTTGGTCACAAAAGTTAAAAGGCTCAGTTAAAAAAAAGAAAAATGCAGGTCATTTGATCCGAGCACCTGCGCCTGGAACGGCGGCGTGCGCACAGGCTCACCTTGACGGCCAAACACAAACATGGAGGAGGAAGAGGAGGAGGGGATGAGGAAGTTTGGGGGGAAATAATTAGAAATAAAAATATATTTTTTATTTAACTTTGGTTTTAATTCTTGAAAACAGATGTGGAAAAGCAGCCAGCACTTCTCCTTCCTCCTTCACCACCAAACTGAAATGAAATCTAGCAGAACAGCAGCACCTTGTGACAGCTTTGGCCCGTTTTCCTCTCAGTCACAGTATTAAATCATATTTTTCTTCCTCCTAAAATATGACAAGTGAATAAGACGTGTGTGTGACAAACTACTGGCAGTCATGGGAAATACTGAATGTGCGTAAAAAGAGCGGAGTAGTTAGGTGTATTTACACCCATTTACTACAGTTAAAACATGATGAGCACTGTCCTCAGATATAATAATTATAATAATAAATCCTGTTGCTGAAGAAAAAACTGTTCCCTTCATTTTAATGTGAGTTATCAGGAAATTCTTTTCACCTCAGCCTCTTAATCCACCGCGTAAAGGAGCTTTTAATGTCAAACTTTACTGTGAAGTCATGAGACGTTTCACAAAATGTCCAATCACTTACATTAAAGTGTGTGTGTGTGTGTGTGTGTGAAGTACACACCTGTTTGTCTGGCCAAACTTTCTCACAGTGTGAACTTGGTCAGATTCTCTCTCTTACAAACACACAGGTTTTAACGGCCACATATTTGCCATCCAGGCGTGTTGCCAACTTTCTTTTTTTCCCCCTCCTACCTGGTGACTGTCTTTAAGTTTCACGATCAAGTCAGAAAACAACACAGTCCACTTTGCTCTCACCCGGTTAACTCGACACTCTCAACTCCGAGACTGTCTTCGGAGCTGATTTTTTTTTCTCCCCCTTCTCTCTCTCTCTCCTCTCTTTCTTCCCAACAGAAGCAAAGCGCACACACTCAGCTTTTATTCTGCTCTGCGATCAGTCAGTGTAGGTTTTACAGTACAGTCCAGCCTGCAAGTTAAAGGAGCGACTCAAAACTTTTTTTTTTTTTTTTTTTGAGGAAGGACTCTTTCCTCCTGCATTCATGGATGGTGGAAGCCTGAGGGGGGAGAAACTCTCAAATCCTCTGCCCGCTTTTTCCACTCGGAGTGTCGGACGTCTGCAGAGGGGATGTCGCTCCTCTCCAAGCCCAACTTCAGCAGCTGTGGTTTCACCTATTAGCCCCGATGTCTTTCCCAAAGGAGTGCGAGAGTTCAACATCTGACAATGGGCACGCCGGGGGGTCACTCAACTGACCTGTACTTGGTTTTAGTTTCATAGGAACTTCATTAAATCAATTACTCAATGAGCACATCATGATTTTTGTATTTTTAAATAGCAAAATGTCTCCTTCCCTTCATAGGTTTGGATTATTCTATAGAGCAACATACAGACATGGTGATATAATTGCAACATAATCATAACCTGCATAGAACAGTGTGTGTTGTTGGGGAAAATTGTTGGTTTATTCTTGCTCTGACATTTAGACAGTTCAGACCTTCATCTCAAGCTATAAGTGGCACTAAGACAGAATGTCAGCAATCACAGGAGTGTAACATTGTTCTGCTGCAGGAGAGAGTTTCTTTTAAAGAGCCTCTTCTTGTTTTATTTTTATAAAGTTTCATACTTAAAAAAAAAGATTAAATATTAGATGTTGCATGAGTTTCTACTAAATATCTTCACAAACATGTGCCCTCATCCTGGAGTTAATTTGTGTTTTTAATGTGACAAAAATAGAAAAAGATTAAAGAAATTAAAGAGAAACTATTTGGGGAATTAAAATAAGAGGTCTATAAGGCTGGTCTCTATCTGTGTGCATATTTGCAATTATATTTTAAAACCTGATGTGATTTTTATTGATTGAATAAATTGAAAAAACATTTTAATTACAGTTTTCTGACATTCAAATAATCATTTAATTGTGGTGAAAATTTAAAGTCGCTCCTCTCTAAAAAGAAAACGAGCTGACACTCTCTGACATGACAGATGAGTGCCATAATTATAACCTTTAATCTATAATCTTTACTCATCTAAATTTCCATGTTGTCATGTTATATTACGGCTACTTTGCAGTCATGCACTGCTATTCAGAAGAGCATGATACATCACTCAGAAAACTGACATAATATCTGGTGGCTCAGTAACATCTGTGGGGGTAGAGACTTGGTGCCGGTCCAAAGCCCCATCCCAGGACTGGGAGCCACTCCAAGGCAGTAGGTGAGGAGAGCAAGGTCGTCCACGGACATCCGCATGAGCCAGGCCCTGCTACCTGGCCCTTATATAGCCCACCGGCCAGAAAGTAGAAACTAAAGTGCAGATAAGCGTGAGCATGCTGCCCCAGTAGTCTCTTACTGAATGACAGGGCTTTCCTAAAAGCCTCTAAATGCAGGATGTAGGCTTCAGCGTACTTGGAAACTAGGGCTGACGAGGGTGGAGGGAAATGGTGGAGTATATACTGTCAAAAGAGAAGCAGATGGACTTTTTAGTGTAGGATATTTTGATTTGTGTCCAGGGATGATACTGCTTACAAGGTACTTTAGATTGCACTAAAAGAAAGCGCTTCATCTCTGGCACATGAAGAGCATCCTGTATGACTCTGAATCTCTTTGAGCTGTTTAGAAACGAGCGGTTTGTCTTGTCAAGGGCGAAAGTGAGCACCAAAAACACTGCATTGTATTTATGTCAGCGTTTACTTTTCGAACACATGCTGACACTTATAAACTGACCTGGGGCAGCAGATGGAGGCCTCTGGTGATTTCTTTATATATCAGGGATTACTTTCACCACCGTGATCCAAACTAATCAAATTTAAATCCATGTATCTCTCCTTCCTTTGCAACTTAACATATCTTAAAAAAAACTATCTATGATTGATCAAAATGATTTCAAAAGCATAGTGCCAGTCCACCATCTTAATCCACCCCCATTCCTTTGCCACTTCTTTCTTACCATCACTTTCTCCATTGTTGGGCAAAGATTGGTATCAGTGCCAGATTTGTGCAGAACTATCACGCCTGCAACATCAGAGGGTCGGCCCTGAATGCATCTGGTTCTATTGTGGAAAAAGGTCAGTGTTTAGAGAGGGGGAAATCATTCTATCGCAGCTAAGGAGAGAGGAGAGGAGGGGGCATCCTTGGAAAAGGAAGAGGCGTCCAGGTAAGGAGAGAGGGAACACGAGCAGACTGAAGTCAAGAATCAGTCTTGGTAATAAAAAAAGACAAGCGGTCATCTGTGCCAACAGCAGAGAAGCTTTTTGACTGCTGCTCACATGAAACATCTGACTGTCTTCGCATAGTTGATCCACCATAGGTTCGTGGTGGGCGAACTGGTGAAGTTGGTTACCAATCATCCTCAGCTTCCAGTCTCACTGTAGGAACACTAATCCAATGTGATAAGCCAGTGCACTAGCAGTAAAGTATCCAGTGTGGAGGCACCACTGCCTCCTCAACCATGCCGAGCCAAGACCTCCCTCTGACTTCATGGAGGTATCTGCGTGGATCCAAAACATCACAAGCCCCACACCTCATTCTCTTTAACAAGACTTGGGTTTGGAAATGACAGATATGGCTCTGGATGGGCAGAAGAAAATGTGGTGTCTTGATGTTTCCAACTGACCAGGGATAAGCCAGAACGGATATATGGCTGGCTGGATAGGCAATAAGATCGAGATATGGGGTCTCCATCTGACCGATGGCTTCAAAGACATGTGGTATTGGTCTGCTGAGGCCCCAGATGAGGCTTAAGACATAAATGATTGAATACCAAGATGACCTATGGTATTAATGGTGTCCAGGAAAACAGCTCTCCATCCATGTTTCCATCTCTTACACCAGAAAAGACGTTTGGCCCAAACGTGGCCTTCAAGATATTCCCAAACAATGACATGAAACATCAAACATGTTGAATCAAAGAAATCTCGACCCTCCGCCCGCCTTCCCTCCTCCATCCGAGGACATAAAGCAGCGCACTTATTAGGCCGAGCTCTTTTACTTGCTGTGAAGATGCTGATGACAGCCATAATGTGTCTGCTCGTCCCACAGGACACTTAGCTCTGGACTGTCCCAATCACAAGACTAATTGTATAATTAGGCCAGCTCCGTTGGGGACGGGCACCTTTTGGCCCTTCGCAGACACTTGCCATGGTAAATGACAGTATATCTCACAAACTATCAAAGCTTATCCATCTTAGTGACACTAAACCTTGAGAGATGGTGATATTTTATGGACGTGACTGATAGTTTGGCAACAAAAATCTAAAAAAAACATAGGATGTGACTCTCATGAGGGCTGTATTTATCACATTATGTGGTGATTATAAATGTGCAGTGTTTACAGCAGCTAAATATGCTTACGTTTAATAACACTGCTTGTTCCTTCGAAGCCTATTTTCACATTTTATAGCAGACGTTTGAATATAAAGCCAGCAGATTATGTATTCATGACTTGAGTGGGAGGCTGCTGAACTGAACTGGTCCTGAGGAGAAATGCAGGAGCCCCTCCCCTCCGTACAGACACGGAGAATTCTTATTTCCCTACTACAGCCCCCTCCTTTAGATTTTCAGCATCACCATGCACATCATTATCGTTGTCAAAAGTTGTGCGCGGAGTATGAACTCTCAGTGATGGCGCTAAACCCGAGGGGGGGAGCCAGGAGCCAGGAGGGAGGGGTGACGCGCAGGTGTCGGTGCCTCAATTCTGACCGGCCGTGGCGAGGTTAGGACACCTCTCCATCCAGGAGGGCCCCCATAGGTGCCCTCATTACGCAGGCCCCTGTAGCACGGAGCGGCGTGCCCATGGAGAGGAGAGGTGCAACTCCTTACGCTTAAAGTCTACCTCTCCCACCTGGCCTCTGTCTGTCTGTCACAGCTCCTATAGGGAAGAGCCCCAATCTGAATTATAATAAGCATAATAATAACAACCCCGGTGGTTGCAGGGGAAAGTGAACGGCTGTGTTGGTAATGGCGAATTATTAGAGCCAAGCTCGGAGATGTCGCACAAACTGAGTCATCACTTAAAAAGTTCAGATATTGACGCGTTAATCCTGAGCTGGTTTCTGACTACAGAAGCTCCTCTTCACATTTTTCTTTTTTTTTATTTCCATGATGCATGCCTGGGAAAGTTAAACGTTAAACGAATGGAAGTTTCTCCAAAACTTCCCCGCTGCACACTGTGAACGAGATTCAAAGGGCAAGTGGTGCTTCATTAACCGTATCCCCATTTACTTTAGATCCCCCCTGAGTCTCAGAGAGAGCGGATTAATGTCAGTTACCTGTCATTTTGAAACACCTACAATATGTTATGTCGGCTCGGGCTTAATGGAATCAGGTCGCCTTTAAAACTCAGAAACAAAAAATGACGAATATGTGCTGCAAATTTTCATTTCTTATATTTGAAGTAATTGTATTATTTTATGTTGTTTATTGGGGTGCTTGGCATTTTAAAATGTTGAAGGATGTGGGTGATTAAATGTCATTTTTCTTGTATAAACAGGCGCAGGACTAATCTTTTAAACCATTTAAACAAACGACTAATTAGACGCACTTTTAAATTACCTAAAATTGTTTCCTGAATCCCAATTAGCAGCATGTTTGGATTATAACTTTTTAACAAGCTAATGAATGCAGATTTATTATGTGTTCAGATTCTTGCCTGATACAAACTAATAACTGTCACCAGCTCGGCGTAAAGACCTGAAATAAATGGCCTGCCATGCATGAAGAGCGCACTAAACAAGAAGCCAAGAGTACTGGACAAAGAAAACAACATCAAGCTCGAGGACCAATGAGGGGTTTCTTTCACTTTTCAATCACTCCTAGTCGTGCCCGGGATTAAGAGAGGGCTCTTGACTCTCTCTTTCACACAAAACCAAGAGTGCTTGTCAGCAACTTGAAGGAAAAAAAGGAAGAGAATAATACGTGAGTCCAGGGTTATCGTGTTTAATTGGATTAGATGGTGTCATGTTGAAGTCTGGAGCATGACAAACAAGAGCTGGGATATACATCCTCATCCAGGCCTGGAGAATATTTAATGCGACATTAAAAAGATATTTTATTTATTTAGATTGAAGAATCATTTATAGTTATAGAAATAGCGCGTGTGTTGGTGTGCCTACATAAAAAAAAAAAAAAAAGAAGAAGTGAAACACGCTGAGGCTGAGGACCGTGGAGGCACTGGAGAGGTTTTTAGATTGTCGGGATTGTGTTGTTGGCTCTGTGCTGCGCTCATCTGTGCGTCAAGCAGCGGCAGCAATAACAAGGTGCGCGCAGCTGTGTGTGCAGGTGCGCGGCATCCACCTGCTCAACGGCACAGAGAGAGAGGAGTGGAAAGAAAAGAGAGAGAGAGAGATTTGATTGTGCGCAGAAAATGGGAATCACCAAATTCATAAATCGACCTTTAAAAATGTGTCCTCGTTTTACGAGGTAAATACATCACAGGTCAGGAGTTTAAGAGGAACAGCATGAATTTAATATCTGGTTATAAACTTTAAAAGCCCGCAGCCTCAAAGTTGACACTCTTTTTTTTTTTTTTTTTAATTCACTGCTGCACCAAAAGTTGTGAGAGTCCCAAACAAAGTCAGCTGGTCAGGTTTGATGAAGCCAAATTAAGCGTTTATATGGAAGAAACCTGGTCCAGGTAAACAGAACAAAGAAGACAGAGAGAGCAGAGAGCCGGATCAGTGCGCATCAGTGCGCACACACACACACGGAGCCAGATATTTGGCCACAAAAGTTGCGGTTGAATATTTCTTTCTTTAAAAATAATAATAATAATAATTAGATTTTAAATAGGAGGGGAAAATACCCATCAATCACTTCGCTCCAGCTTAACATTTTACTGCCTAATTAGCTTTTAGAGGCAGGTGTGAGATCTGATCTCCGCTCATGTTTGCGTGGCCGCAGCAGACCTCCGCAGACCTGCTCGTTTTATGAGGTGCTGGGCACTTTTTCCTTCTTCCTCCTCCTTTAAACTGTCTGTGTCGGCAGGGTAAACTTTTCTATTGGTCTGTCTCGTCTGGTGCGTTCAGGGACAACAAAGAACAAACAAACAAGACACACGAGCTCGTCCAGGTAGGTGTTGCTCCCTTAAAAAAAAAAAAAAATGCGTAAATTTTGGCACGAAAAGCGTCAAAAATAGGCCTGAATCAGAAACAAACACACTGTGACATCGGTGACAGGTTATTGTTTGTGCTCTAACTTTTATAATCAAAATGTTCTGCAGTGATAAAACGGGAAATAAATCAGGATGGATGTGAAATATGAAAGTTGAAGTCAGAGGAGAAACTTGACAGATGGACAGTTGAGGATAAAAAACGAGAAAAAAGTTGCAGAGACTTTTTGTCGAGTCTCATTACCATGTCACCCCTCCTCCTCCACCTCCTCCTCCTCCTCCTCCTCTTCCACCACCACCACCACCCCGACACCCTTCCTCACTCCTGGCAACAGCAGACAAAGCGGGCGGATTTTAGTGGTCTCCGCCGGGGCCGGTCAGCCTTTGATCTGAGCCCGTTAAGGAGAAGGGAGTCTGGGGGGAGTCAGGCCAAGAGGAGGGCTGTGGATGAAGGTAAAGTCAACTCATAATATTTTTACCTATTTAAAACAGGAAGAATAATCAGACTAGAATTTTACCACCTTTTTTTTTTTTGTGAGACTTCCTAATTTGCATAGCCTCAACACCCTCTGCTCGGTTCAGATTCATTTTCTTTAACCTGAGCTGCAGATCATATTAACACCGCCAGGTAAACACAACCCCGGGGCAGCCTGGACTTTAACAGGAGCACGGACCTCCAAGAACTAAACTCTGCAAGAAGGCATGAATGAAGGCCTGGAAGAGGAGGCCTGGACCACTTTGGTGGGTTAAATTAAATGGGAGATAAACGCCTCCCCGCCCATCACCTTTTAGGACAGGACCTATATAGCAGGTGGTGCTGCAGCTATACAGCGCCACAATATCTCCACACCTGAGTGCTGCTGTGGATGAAATATTATGCAAAATGGACCTGGAGTTGTAAAAATAAATCAATAAAATATGAAGAAAAAATATAGAAATTTAGAAGATGAACATGATCTGTGGTGCTCAGATGCATCAAACTGATTTATGTCACAATATAAAAAAATGATGGAGGGAGAGAGAGAAAGTTGGTGATCCTGATTCCTGCTCTGCCTTTCTGACGGGGGGACATTCAGACAAAAAGGTCTCCTCAAATGAAGTTAGTAATGGTCCACATGTGCCAGATCACTCAGGCAGCACAGACAGGCCGCTGCCAATTTCATATCATGCAAAACACAGTGTGACAAAAAAAAAAAGAAGAGAGAGAAAGAGAAAAGAGGAGGCTGGACATGCAGCCTGTCAGCCTGCAGAGGAGGAAGAAAGAAAAGAAAGCTGCGTTTAAATAAGACAAATAAAAGAAACCAAATATTCCTCTAACATCCGTTTCCTTTCAGAATAAAGCAGAATAATAGAAACACAGAAGATCAATTAAAAAGTTAATTTATATGAGATTTTAAATGACTCCTTATGACATAATAAATAAAATAAGATTAAATAACTACATTTTAAATTTAATGTCACAAAAAGACTCACTTTATTTTCCCCCTTTTGCAGCTGAATTGTTTCATATTTTCAAACCTCAGAATGCGAATTTAAAGAAAGTCATTTATTTTATCATCATTAGTTTTGCAAGAAATAATTCATGGAGAGAAATAAATAAACACATTTTGTTGTGTGCCTCAGGGCTGCTGGTGATTTCTGCACAATTAAGAAGTGACTGAAACAATGGCTCATTGGAAAAATGTTCCTAATTTATTTAAACAACATTCCTAAATATTGAAACAGAGTTAATTAGCTTCAACTAAATGCGTTATGTTGATCAGCCTGATCTGCACACGCTTTTTTTTAGATTCGAAGCCATTTTAGCTTAATAGGTTTACACTTCTCAAACTGTGCTGCAGCTACAATAACGAGGTATTTTATTGCTTTAGAATAATCTTTTTGCTGCAATTACTTTGTCATATATTGTCATTAGAAGTCTATTAAAACATCAAGTCATTATTTGGGCATCCCCGGGCGGGGGGAATTAGAATAAAACCATCTTTGCCACACGGGTCCCATTTAGATTAATGGAAAAATATGTAAAACATTTCGTTTTAATTTTCCTCTGACAGTGTTTTGCATACATGCATTTTCTCCGCCTGCGCTTGTCCCTCATAATTTATGAAAGCAATCTCGACCAACACATTACCGGGCTATGAAATACTGCTCGCAGCCTAATTGATTCCCGTCACAATTTTGTGAGGTTATAATCGTGTTAATTGTAATTTACCCTCTCGGGAAAATACCGGAGAGATGTATTTAAATAAAACCGCCGAGCGGACTGAGAAGATTATATCAGTTCCACACATAATAGAAATGTCATGTAGAATTACACAGCGGAGGCAGACAGGGATGCATTCCTCTAATCAACAGAGATGTCACTGAAATGTTTTTTTTTTTTTGCTTTTACTCGATTGCAAAGTCAGGCTGGAATATCAGCTGAGCAAAACGAGCTTTAAATCAGAGAGGAGGGAGGGAGGGTGCACAGAAAGTGTGCATGTCAGTGGAGGAGCATGATATGCATGATGTATTAAAGGTGATGCTGTGGGTTTTTTTTTTGTTAGACAGTCAAATAATTTCCTGATCAGCCTCAGAAGAGTTGCCCTTTTTTTTTTTTTGTCCCTGCATGATGCCCTGTGCTGCTTCCTCTGCTCAGAGATCTTCCTTCCTGTCTGCGGGGACACCTGTTGGTGCAGAGCAGCTTGGAAAAAGCCAACTTGTCCCATCAGACTGGCCTCATTCACTACTAAAGTCACCTGGGGAGCCCTCCTCTGTTGATGTCTGAGTGCTGGATATGCACGGGCACACGTATGTGTGTGTGTGTGTGTGTGTGAGAAGGACTTTCTGCTCTGACTGAACACAGACAGTAAAAGATGTTTCATTAAATACGTTAGAGGAGTAACGACTCATCTTTGATTTGAACATGTGAGGAGACAAAAGCTATCAGACGTGAAATCAAACTGGAAGCTCTTTATTTGGATTGAATTCTTTTAACAATTAAAGGACACATTTCACTGCACTTTGACTTCATCGTACAAGAATCAAAAGTCCGTTTTTTTACTCTGTGGATTGCAACAAAAGAAATATGAAAGAAGGATCACAGTAAAGTCTTCAAAGTTTGATCAAAATCTGCTCATTTTAATCCCATCACACAGAAATGATTTAAGTAATCCGCACAGGCTGCTCACCACCTACAAACTCTTTTATTTTTTAATGTTCTACCACTTAAATGGACCGAGTTCGAGACATGGTTGGTCTAACATCCATCTAAAAGCTCTGCAGAGCCTCACAAAATGGCACTACCTGAATAATGATGTTGATTTATTTAATGAAAGTCACGCATAATGGCAGTTTTGTCCACCAACCTTCAGGGTACAATGGTAGAGTGGGTGAAAACAAACAAACAAGCTTAATGTGAATTCCCGACAGAAAAAGTGAGCCAGGGGTGAGAGAAATATGTGGCCAAATGCCAAAGAGACAGCTTACTGTTTGGGGTCTTTGGCTGGGCGCAGGAGTGCTTTTCGATCTTTTTGTCTGGCCTGGCCTGGCACAGACCACAGTCCTGCCCCAGACACAATAGCTCATACAGTACGAGAGAGCGAGGAAGAGAGAGGGGAGAGAGAGAGAGAGAGAGAGAGATGAGGTGGGGTAGGAGAGGTATGGTGCCTTTCATTACCATGGTCACCAATGGCACTATTAACCATTCAACACCCCCCCAATTATCCTCCCATCCACAGTCAGAGAGACAAAGCCTCGGTCCTGGTCTGCTGGAGCAACATGGCCACTAATCTGTCTCACTCCTAACATCACACCCACTTCACTGTCTCTGGAAGTCAGACGTGCACAAAGTGCTCCACAGAGCCCCCCATTGTACTTTTTATTTGTCACGGCGCAACAAACGACTTTACTGAACTCGTTTGGGAGTTCATTTGAAAAAAGAATAAATTAACAAAAGTGGACATTTAAAAAACTGGAAGAAGATGAAAATGTTGAAGACGCTGGAAATAAAAACAAACAAACATTAATGTAGAAACAGCAGCTGAAAGCTAACCTCTTTGTGTTAAATGAGAGACCGGGTAAGGAATAGTGCCGCAGCGTGTGCATGTATGCAGTGTTTATTCTTCGTACAGGTCATGGTGTGTCTGACGCTACACGCCTTCTCCATCAAGACCGCAGGCTCGCAGCTGCCAGCGAGCGAGCTGCATGTCTTTACTAAGGAGGCTGACACACACAAAAAAAGCTAAATCGTGAGTTTACACACTTCCATCTGTGTTTTTTTTTTTTTAAAGCGAGCAGGACTTTGATGTTTGAGAGTCAGGCCCTGTGGGCAGGGGGGCTGAGGCCTGACTGGAAGGGCTGTGGGGCCTAATGAATAGATCCACAACAGTGGCTTGTTGTGTTTGTTTACCCTTTCGCCCAGCTGCCTGGACCGTGGAGATCGGGGAGCATTCATCATGACCTAGGGAGAGATGAGGAAGCATAGGCGCACACACACGCTGGAGAGTGACTTGATGGCGCACATGCACTGTGCAGAGTGTGCCAAGAAAGTGCCCACACGGTGCAATAGTCCTCGACGCTCCGTTTCAAAGATGCAGATATCTGCTGCTGCTGTGTGCAGATTTCACACAAATGTCTGGAGGTTAAACAAACCAATCAAAACATTTCAACAATTAAAAACTTAAAAACCACAATTTCCACTCATGTCAGGCAACATGCTCCATAAGCTGCTATTTTTAATCACGAAGCCTGCAACATTTCCAGCCTCCTTTGACCTCCCCCCGTAAGGATTTTGTTGTATGGCTCCTCCAGGTTCTTCTCAACCGCTCGTGTTATTTCTCTGGCACCACGACGGAGAGAGTTATGATGTTCTGCGCCTGCTTCACCGAGGGCATGTCAATCATGCTGCCGCGGAAGGTGAACGCACCCTGAGCAAAAAGTTCACAACAGAGAGGTGAGAGCAGAAAAGAGAAACGTTAAGACCAGACATGCACGGTAAACGCACTTTCACAGACGCAGGAAGTAGATTACTGTACGGAAAACACAACATGCGCACTTCACGAGATCGTAACATAATACGGATTCTGTGTGTGTGTGTGGGGAGGGAGCATGAAGATTTGTTGATGCTAAATAAAGCTATTAATTACAGCAAACAAGAAAATGCAGCTCTATAAAGAAAAAAAAATAATACCACTCGAAAAGATCGAGGAAACTCAAGCCAGAAAAAAATGCAGCAATAGCTGAAGGTGAGAATTATTAAAAACAAGCACCTGTCGTGCTGTAAGACAAAGGGATTGACCCTGCTCGCGGCTCAAACCCTTACTCACACACTCACACACACACACAACACACACACTAAGGCAGAGGGATGGGTAGGATATGAATCCCTCGGGCGATGCTTAGTAGGAGCAGCCCTGGCAGGGAGAGAGGTGTGGGCAGATTGTGTATTACCTCAGCAGATAGCCCACAGAGCGCAGCACACAGGATCCAACCATGCACTAAATTAGGAACAATAATATTGTACACTTAATTGCCCCCCCCCTCCACACACACACACACACACACAGTGACACACACACACACACACACACACACACACACACACACACACACACACACACAGTGTCTCTGAGAGTCACCCAGGGGTGTACAGTATGTATTCTCTGGAACTACAGAAGTGTGTGAGAGGACACACAAATGGTCGACAGCAGAGATGACACAGACGATGTGTCATGTTTGAGGCTCTCAATTTGTGAAAGGATTCATAAAAAAAAATACTGTTTTGTAAAGTCAGTGCACCTTTGAACTGTGCCTGTGTTCATTTGCATACACAACTGATTTCTAGGAGCATCTTTGAAGTTAAATATTTTGATACACCTCGAAAGCATTAATCGTCTCAGCAAAGAGCAACTACGGTCGGCATCTTTAGACGGAAACACGCGAATGAAAGATTAAAATCATCTGTAGCAGAGGATGTTAGAGTTACCTTTCCCTCCTTTTGGTGTTGGTCAAAAGCAGCAATGAGCTCTTTGGCCCACTCGACCCTCTCTGGACTCGGGGAGAACTCCTCCTGCACAGCCTGGATCTGCCCTGGGTGGATAACCTGCTTACCTGCACAGAAACAAGAAAGAAAAGAGAAATATGCTGATGACAACAGTTAAACAATTAAATTAAATTCAACTATTCTACTGTTGAACAAACAGCTGTACAGAAGTGAGGATTGGGAGGGTTTGCAACTGGCACTGCTCCTGTGAGGGGAGGACGACAACAGAGAGGCAACACGACTAAATTGCGCGCGTGTTTATGTCCTGTGGCACTGAGGTGAGTCAGATGGCAAACACAGGACCAGAGGAGGCTCGGCATCATGAAGGACATCAAGTGTCTCCTCTCAAACTTTGCTGAATGGGACAAGACTCATCCAGAACAGCACACAGGTGATGACAGAACAACCTGTCAGAGCCTCAGGAGACACACAGTCAAGTCTTTTATTTCAAATTGCCGAATAAAATCTCACTGAATAAGATAATAAGACATTTTCTGTCACTGAACTGGTGATATAAAGAAAGAAACCTTTCAGATGCAACCACTACATCTTCTATGCAACTGAAACACAAGCCTAACATGGAGTTAAGTCTCTGTCAGACACAATCCTCACCCACCAGCCCTCACACACACCCTCCTGCTCCCACTCCCTCTCAGTTAAATGTGGGCTAACGCCGCAGACATAATCCCGTGTACATTTGCAGATCAAACTTGTAGTGATAAGTTAAGGTTATGAAACGTCTCGGTGAGAACGACAGCTCAGCGGCAGCCAGCAGGAACTCGACACTTTAGGGCTTAGCTCTGTCGCCGACAACAAATCCTTCAAGGTGGCCGAGCGGGCGGGCAAAAAAAAAGAAAAAAAGAAATTTGCCCAGGAGAGAGGAGGAGAGGAGAGGACAGGACAGGAGGAGGAACAAGGAGGAGGAGGAGAGAACCGACTCCCTTCATCCAGCTCCGCTCACCCCAGTTAACCTCAGAAGAAACACACACACACAGCAGTTACACAATCAACACACTGCAGCTGAAGGCTTGAACAATTACTGATGAGAGAGCGTAATTCATTCAACTAGTGATTTTTGATTAATGGATACTTTGAGGGAAGAGTGCATACTACAAAATGTGTGTCGCTGCGAGTGTGTGAAGGGCTGTGTGTGTGTGTGTGCGTGAGACACATTTTCTGTTGGAGGAATCCCCAGAGCTGCGCTGAAGACGTGTACGAGAGTGTGTGTTTACGTGTCTGTGTTTCACCTTTCCTTTGTGAATCTGTTTTGTTGCAAAAACCTATAAGTGTGTGTGTGTGTGTGTGTGTGTGTGTGTGTGTGTGTGTGTGTGTGTGTGTGTGTTATGTACGCATGTCACACTCTAGGAGGATTGAGGAAAGAGCAGTGTGTGTACTCCCTCCTCTGCTACCTGTTTTACTTGTGGGCTGAAGACAGGAGCGTGTTTCCACATTGAAATTGGCAGCTTTAATAATACTCAAAGAGGGTGTCTCTTTGTGTGTGTGTGTGTGTGTGTGTGTGTGTGTGTGTGTGTGTGTGTGTGTGTGTAGGACAACAGGCGAATGACAGAGCGAAGAAACAGACAGGGTGACTCAGGTGCCCTCAGTTACAACCCATTGGTTCTCCTAAAATGCATCATTCATGCCCTCCAGCCAATCCCGACCTGCCATGTGGTGCTGGCATCTCATTGGAGGATTGCTATTTAGCAAAGTGCTCTCAGGCGAATGATGGGCAGGGTCCCGGGGATGGAAGTGAAATGTGGTCCCCAAAGAAAGCAGAGAATTTTATGGCAGCGGTTTCTATTTCTGGGGAGGCAAACATTTTTAGAAGGATCATTGAGTCTTAGCGGCGGCGCATAGTTTACGGCACATAAAACAAGAAGGAGAAGCACAATTTAAAATAAAACGACCTTCTTCCCCAAGACACATTTGATACTCGTCAAGCTTTTGCAGACTTTTGCCTTCACACTGTTCTGTTTACCAGCGAGAAGCATCGTGTGTTCTGTGCTCGGTGCTAATGGGTGCTGTATGCGGCTTAGGCGCTGCCAAGGTCAATTACTGCACAGGTAGAGGCTTTTGGCTGCACCGTATTATTACTTAAGCACACTCGGGCCAGTAATAGCTACTAACTAAGATTATACAAAGTGCCCATGGCTTGTGAGCCACTAATCCAGTGCTTTGAATGGTTTTGTTCCATGTCAAATCAAAGCATTTATTTCATAAACAGTCTGTTACCTCGTGTGGACGACACCTTGAGCCTTCTTTAATGAATTTCTATTCTAACAATTAAAAGCTTTGGAACCTTTGTTATGCAACCTGTGTGGAAATACTCGATTGTAGAGCTGCAAAAAGACAAACCCATCAATGCAAACACACACACACACACACACACACACACACACAAAGCCGCAGCACGACAGAATCGAGGTGGAAAATGAGGTCATCTGGAAAATAAGTTGCTCTGTGAAACGGCAAGAAGAAGCGACTCCTACAAGATGATTTGTTGACGTGAGGTGTAGGAAGTGTAGGTAACGTGTGTGTCGAGGCCTGGGCTGCATGGAGAGCGTGCATAGAAAGTGTCAAGTGCTTTCCCCCTTATTTCTTTTCCTGCGTGAAAAGAGCTGACTAATTGCTGACGACGTTCTGCTCTATTCACCGATCTCAACGTTACAACACAGCGAATAAAAAAAAACGCCCCCTCACAGTTTATGTAGACTCAGACCGCAGTCAGATTTTTAAAAATCAGTCAATCGAATAAATATATTTGCTGCAGTGAAGGAAGAATGACTAGAATATCCACTTTGGAACAGGCTGTCCTGCCTTCTGTGGTCTGTTACATCCAGTCTGCAGGGCACAGACGCACACACACACACATTCTGAAAGCGTTGCCTGGCTACAGACACACACAGCGCCGTTAAAGTAGACGCTATCACTCTTTGCTAATAACACCCTTCTATCATACGCGCACATTTGCACACGAGCAGGTATATGCACGCACGCGCAGACTGAGGTGGGCACAACACAAATGTCAGACGAGCGTTTAAGGAGAGGAGCGTTGTTCATGATTCACTTCAGCAGCACCTTAAGTGCTTAAAAAGGACAAAGACGAGCAGCCTCTACTGAAACAACAGATTTAGCGGTTATTTTGAGGCCGGAAACGTTCACACTTAAAAGAGCAGGACAGTAACAGGAGACAAGTAATGGCTGAAAACTGCAGTGTTGGATTGCCTGAACGCAGCTTGCAACAGGAAGTTGAGGGAAGTCTGTCAATGTGCAACAGGGACGAGAAGTGAGGATGCACAGAGCGAGATTCAGAGGCGTCAGATTTTAAAGGAACTTTACCTGTGAAGCCCATGAGAGCTCCCTCTCTGGCCTGTCGCCTCAGCCCCTCCACATCTTTGTAGTCAATGTAGACCAGGTCGATAGCCTGCAGGCCAAACGCTTTGGTGGTCACAACCACCTTCTGCCTCGCGTAAAGGAGCTCCTTGGCATCTTTGGTCCGTGTGGCACCTAGAGAACACACACACACACACACACGCATGCATGCATCGTGTCGGTCACATGCCAGATAAGATTTCAGAGGGAGGCGAGCAGATAAGTAAGGAAAGAAGAGCAGCGGAGGAGGTGGGATGGTGAGGGTGATGAAGCCTGCGTCTTCTTCTGTGGTGGAGTGTTTGGTATGAAACTACACAGTCAAACCTGGCGTTTGAATATTTCTTTGTTTATCAGCATACTAGTTGATAAATCCAGTTCACTGTTATGTCATAATACGAATAAAACACTTGTTTCTAAGTGGCTCCACTAGATTCAAATGAGAGATGAGAGAGGGGATCACCAGGACTTGGTTTCCCGTCAAGTCTCTCCTTTAAAAACAGACCTAACCACAGGTGATAAGTGGCCACACGCTTTCTGTAATCATTCACTCTGATGTGTACCGATATAGAAAATAATGCACTTCATAGAGGAAATCCTCACCTCCATATTCATTATTTCTGTTTATCAGCACACCTCATTTTGTACCATCACTCACACATCCCACGTCCACAAATCATCTCTTATTCCCATAAAATGCTATATCATTAACCACTTCTCCCACAGTCTTTTATTTAAAACAGACCTGTCAGACATACTTTTACCATCCGGTATAAAATAATGCTGTCTACCCAGAAAGAATGGCACATTTGTGGCCAACGAGAGCGAGAAAGTTGAGCAGAAAGGTGTGAAAGCTACCTATGCTGGCGCAGAAGTCATCGGAGCCAAACACCACGCCGTCGTGGTGAAGACCAGCCTTGGGAGCAAGTCGACGGATTTCCTCACACACCGCCTGGGGGAGAATTTATATGAGTATATATTAAGAAAAACACAGATGCAAAGAGGAAGAGAAATGTCGAGCAGCGTTTGTGCCAATATGTCAGCGTAAATCTAATTATACTGCGATATTTTGTCAGTAGTTGAAATAATCTGGATTCCTGAGATTCTTTTGCAGACAAAAGGCATCCAGAGCAGCCGAACTCTCTCTAACAAATATGCAAATTCCAGCTTCCTTTCCATGAAGACTGATACTAATGTACAAGCCCAATAAATATGCCACCTTCAGGCACACGTACTTTATATAAACAGAAGAAAACCAACACAGACAGTAGCACTAAAGACGCCTCTTCACTAAACGTCTAAACGTTTTCAGGGCCGAAGGAGGAAAGTTTGTGTGAAGCAGCACAAGCCTATTTTTGCTTGTACAGGCTGTATTTTACTTTATGAGTTCTACTTTTTAATAGTAATCACTGATGCATGTTAATCTTGTTAAATGAAAAAGAAAAACAAGTTTGCAGGACGTGTTTTTAAAGAGAAGTATCGAAATACAAGTCAAACAACAACAACAACCCATGGTGTTCAGATAAGACTACAGGGCACGATTATTAGCAAATGAAGAAAGTTAAAAAAAAAAATCTGGAATGTGATCGTCTGTGGTGAAGAGCGTGAAACAATAAGAACGTGACTCCTGCTTTTGTGTGCCTCCAAATTAATTTCACCACTAGCTGTGCTACAGCGATTTTTTCTTCTCCCTGCTTGTAACCAGGGGTTCAGTCTGGGCAAAGATACAGGGTGTTCTCAAGAAAGCACACAGAGGCACCCCCTGCCAACACAACACATACACACACACACACACTAGCAACCACAAACAGTCGCAGAATTAGAGTGGAGAAGTAAAAGACAAATCAAAAGGAGGAAGGACAGCTTGTTTCTCCCCCAAATGCCCAAATCCATGCCCTTTTCCCCATGCAGCTGAAGGTCGTGCTGTCGTAAAACAGAAACTGCTTTGATGCTTGCCAAAATATCATTAAGAACTTTTCCACTATGATGATATTAAAACTGTTCTAATTAAAAAAATATCAGCGTGTCTGGAGAGGGACAGACAGACGCACACAGACAGAAAACCAAAAAAAAAGGAAAAGGCTCAAAAGGCTCGTTTTGAGAGAGACTGTCCGAAAGCTTTGAATCCCTTTCATTTTGGACACGTGGAGCGCTCAGCTCGCTGACACAGTCTTTAATCTAAAGTGAACAATGGACAAACAGCAAAATGTCTTACGCAGGCAGTTTTTTTTTCTTCTTCTTCTTTTAGAGGGTTTGTTTGTAATTTACCTTAAAATTGAGCAGGCCCACAGCGGTTTCCACAAAGGTGACCAGGCGAACGGGTTCTGTCAGTGGCCGTCCTTTCAAGTTGTGCTGAAACCTGTCAACGAACTAAACACACGGGGACAATCTCATTAACAACACCCACTGTTTGTGCAGATAGAAAACAATAAAACTCCAATCACAATGAATTCATTTGTCCTCGCCCCGCTTTGTACAATCAGAGTCGTTGCATTCATTAGATGTTTGTGCTTTGTTGGAGTGCATACATCCTCTGCAGCTGACACGGTTTAGAATATGCACAGGCTGTTAAAGGAAACATCACGTTCTGGTGGGCTGTGTTTCTGGTCCTGCTCTAAGTGGACTTATCAGTTATGTGAGTATGAAAATCAGGAAACTCATAGCGAGATACAAGAGTGTCAGAGTGAATTTAAAACTGGAAGAGAAAAAAAAATACATAAATGATATGACACATCTTTGCACATCCACAGTGGGGTAAGACAGACGGAGACGAGAAGAAAGAAATCTTAACGTGCAAAAGCTCACTTTTGATACAGATCTTGACACCTTTATTACCTACGCCGTTCCCATTTCAGTCCTTATTCAGAAACACATCTATGAGGGTTCAAATAACGGAGAGAGCGAGCACAGGAGAGCGGCAACAAAAGCGGGTGAAATGAAATATTTTACATTATCACCAGGGTTCCCCCTCTTCGTCTGAAGTCTTCTGCACAACTGCAGCTCCCCTGAGATCACGCACGCATGTAAATGCGTTACATGCGCGCGCAAGCACATGCATAAACACGGCGAGAAGAACCAGAGAAGAAACAAAATGCAGAAAAAGGAGAGAAGAAACCAGATTTGGGGATGTCTTTGAGTGTGTTTTACTCCTACATTATTCTGTTCTGCGTCGCCCCCTCCGTGGCAGGGTGCAGGGAGACTGAAGCAACAATCAGAGTGTGATGTGACACTTTGCTGAGGCCTTTATTCTGCACGACTCCTGCTAATATGCAAGCTCACCTAAGTAGGGCTTTAAAACCAAGTTTAATTCTTTGAAGACCAAAGCATTTCAATTTTTTTTCCAACAGACCAGTTCACAGCTAGCCCTGGACTGCCAGTGGGGTAGCCCAAATTCCAAAATCTATCATCTGGAAACACACAAAAGCCCCCTCCGTCAGATATTTCCTTTCAAAGCCAGTCAGAAAAAGAAGAAAAAAAAAAAAGAGGGCGCAAAAGCTCAGAGTAGAAATGTCTAACTCCATGTCCCCCCTTCCTCTCCTTTTACTCACTCCCTCTTTGACACACCAGGAAAAAGACAGATATAAATAACCTCAGGTACAGCACTGCTATTTTTCTAAATGAAGAGGAAAAAAAAAATCTCCCCCGCGCTCACACTCACCACTCTTGTTCTGAAAGAGTGGGCCCTCCATTGAAAGATTTCAAAAAAAAAAAAAAAAAAAAAAAAATAGGGCAATTTTAATCATCTCTCTATTCAATCTCAGTTGGATAAATCATATCTGAGAGATTTGCATAAATACAAACCATCAAAGACTTTTCATCTTCAAAGAGGTTTTCAAGACCCAATAGGCTTTGTACTGTAATCATCTGAGGTCACAACCCTGTGGGAGCAAGGCTGCTATGGCAACATAAAAACTAACGCTGGGGGCTTAGCATAATATCCCCCCCTCCTTCGCAAACACAGGAAGGGGTGGGGTGGGAGGTCCGAGAGGGAGTGTGAAAAGAGGGTGTAGATAAACCTATTTCTGTGACAGAGGAAACTAGATAGATATGGCCTGTTGTGGGGGGAAACCTAGCTGATATTACACACAGAGATTACCACCGCGACACCGTGCCAGGCAAACCCTAACAAGGCTGCGGCGAGCGGCGCGGGCCCGTTCGGATCCTGCAGGAGGAAAACAAAATGACAGCTCAATGCGGCACGGCCGGATAAAGAGCCTCCTAGCCTCTCTGATTACATGTTTCTGTCCTTCTGCTGTATTCTCCTCTTCAGCTATTATACACTTTGAGGGCCTGATTTACACTGCATAAGAGGTGCTATAGTGCTCCGTCATTGCTCCTCTGGCGCGTACAGCATCCATTAGCTGTCAATGGCTCTCAAAACTAGGACCCTTTAAGATGTTATTCACTACTGAATTTAAAAAAAAAAAAAAAAAAGAGGAAGAAATAACACCTCTTCCTGCCATTGAAAGCCACGCTACAAACAAGCCCTCTGACAGTTTTGCCACCCAATCATGAAAAGAGAAGAAAGGAGAGATGGAGCTAGAGAAAGGAGGCTATAGTGGGACAAGTTTCAATTAATTTTCTTCAAAAGGGGGCCAGATTAAATGTTTCCGGCCTGCTGAAGTGTTCATTTCACAGAGGGGAAGCGGAGAAAGGGATGAAGGGGAGGGGACAGGAGGAGGAGTAGAGGAGGAGGAGCGGGACAGGGTGCGATTCTTTCGGTCCCAGTGCACACACCAAATAGTGTGGTGGGCAAAGAATGCACACGGCTCCGAATCTGTGTGAGAATTGTCCTCAGACAAAGGGAGGGAGTTACGCCTGTTATAGCCCAATAAGGCCTGTCAGTCACACAAGGGCTGGGGGAAGAGGAGGAAGGCAGAGCTAAAGATTTCCACACAAAGGGAAACAAGCAAGTCCATCTTTTAGCGACAAATCAGTCTGGAGGTTCCTGTGCTAATATCAATAAAAAAAAAAAAAAAAAGAGGAGGAAAAATAAACAAGTGAGGGATTTACTGCTTACAACACGGACATGTGAAGGCACACGCAGACGAGCATGTGTGAAGAGGACGCAGATTTAAAAAAAAAATATAAGAAGTTAGAGGGACAAAGATGAGATTAGGCGAACACACGTGAGCGAATCGACGTCCCAGACTTGACTCCGCTTCAGGAGCACGCGTGCACCTGCTGATGCAGACACACACACACACCGGTGACAAACACACTGTAGATCAAATGTGCAGACAAAAATTCACGGCGCACTCAAGAGTGTTTTATGCAACAAAGCTTTTAGTATCCAGAAGAAGAAGAAAAAAAATACATGAATTGGGCAATTATCTGCATTTTTCAGCTTTCAATGTGCTTTTCAGCATAATAATCATAATAATAATAACAGTGAATGTTATTTAAAAGAAGAAATTAATGCAGACTTTCTTGTTAAGTGAGGTAAAGTAGCAAAGGGAGGAAACGGCTGAGCTGCTGAGGCAGAGAACTAGTGAACACCTGTCAGCAATTATACTTGGAAGAAAGAAAAGGCAGCAGGAAATAGATGTGTTCTAATTAAAACCACTAGTTAAAAACTTCCTGCTCCAGCCCCAAGACGTTGTATGTGTGTGTGAGTGTGTGCACAGTAACACTGAGGGGAAAAGCCAGACAAGACACCCACCTCTCACAACTGATTACCTCTCTTTCTCCTCTTAACAAATCTTAATTGGTTAATCACCAAACACCGCTCTGAACGTTTGCAGCTCGACACACCAGCAAAGCTTTAAAAAGTCAAAAATGTTCAGCTAAGCTGTGAAAGTTTGTGCAAAGAGAGACAAGAAATGAAAAACCAGCGTCCTTTTGAATTGAACATCAATAAAGCACCTTTGAACTGCATTCAGACACGACCAGTGAAGGAGGCAGACAGTAACCTGCTTCCTCCTGGTAAGTGAACCATATGGAGCTGATCAGAAAGGCGCGCATTAATGATGTCACTGTCTCCTGACCTTTCGGGACCTGACATCCGTACAGCGCCCCTTTATAGAAAGCCAGAGGGACGGCCGAGCCCAGACAAAGGCCTCTTAACTAGAGCACACGCCCGGTTAGGAGGGACAAATTACTAAAGTTAATTTATAAGAAAGAAAATCTGGGAACAATATTAGTGGGTGATCATTTGAGAGTTATTTGATGGATTTGAATTATTAATAACCATTTTAAGAGAGCAAAAGCTTGCAATATCTGACGTCAGATCAGTTTGTGGAGAGATTTATCCTCACAGAACCTCAACACTGGGAAGATATTTTAACCTTTCAAACTTTGCAAACTGTGTGGATGGTTAAAATACATTTTAATTAGTCAAAATTAAATATTCAAAAGGTGTGCACGAATAAGGGAGCGTGACACAGGTCTGCGGCATGACTTCTTTGGTTATACCTGTCTGGGCGAATGCTTTGAGTTTGATTAAATTAATTCTCAGTCACGACACGACACCGTTTTCAAGGCGGCCTCCGGTAAGTTCAGCAGTGGCAGAAGGCACCGTTGTGTTGTTACAGAAAGCTATCGGGGCTTCTGAAGGTAATCCGAAGAAATGTCATCCGTTTCTTGAGCGGCAGCCAAGAAAAACACTCCGTCTGTCCCCGAGTCCTGCCGCAGGGATCGATTCCCACTTTTCTTTTAACTGGGAAATGGAAAAGTTTGTTATGATTGCTTTGAAGATTCCCGTGGTTTCCTCTTACTTTATGACTTTGTGGAGAAGCACCACTGTGTTTTCTAAGACACCCAGAGGTGAAAGAGAGAAATGTCATGGGTATTTTAAGTCTTATTTAGTTTTTTGTTTTGTTTGTTTGTAGGAAGTGGTTCTGAACAAAAAAATTAAATAAAAAATATTTTCAGATTACTCAATTCGGCCATCTTTGACTCTAAAAACATACCACAGAAGCACTTACCCACTGCACCTCCTGTACGTCCTCCACTTTGGGCAACATGATGGCAGGCGGGAGAACCTCAGCCTGCAGGACGACCTGCAGGTCAGCCTCGGCTAGGCCGCTGGACACAGAGTTCACCCTCACGCACTTCTCTGTCCGGCCCAGGTCCAGTTCGGCTAACATCCGAGGAATGGTCTCCCTCGCCTCTGTCTGCAGCAAACAAACACAGACAGATAATAATGTTTGGTCAGAGTCACTTTATTTTAAAAGCAAGCATAGTTACTATGAGAGATGACAAACCAAAAATACACGACGAAAATGCGACGAAAGGGTGAGAACTGCCGATTTATTCCATTCAACATTCATCAAAAAAAATAGGTTCATTAATTGTTGAAGAATGCAGTAAAAGTCCAATTTCCTTCAAGGAAATCTAAATGATATTGACCATTAAACATGATCATGAAAATAAACATCACATTGTGGGCACGAATATTGCGTGATCAAAAGCGGGCAATTGACAAAGCACACATCAGTCTGGAAGAAATGAAATCAAGATGAAGCGTATGCATGTTTTATTCACAAAATAACAGCACATCTGCACTGTCGCTCGACCGCAGTTCATCTTCACACACAAATCAACAAAACTAGCCTGCACGGTGCACGCTCAACTTTGTTCTCTCAATGCAGCCATTGTATGAGGCGAGCAGGAAGAGAGATGAGGAGGATGGGGGGAAAAAAAATAAAAATCAAAGAGAAGCCCACGGTCCCAACTTCTATCAGTAACACAGTAGCGCACGCCGCTATATTCAAACCAGATGCTGGGCTTGGAGAACGGAGAGAGAGAAAGAGAGAGGGATGGAATGGGGAGAGAGAAGTCCGGCAAGTGAGGAGGAGAAAGAGGCTCTCTGGAAGAAATGTGGTCTGAGTTAAGCAGCATGAGGAAACGGTAGCTTAGGAGTTGTCAGGTCAGATCAGAGGCTGGAGCCTTTGAGTGCTTGTGAGTGTGTGTGTGTGTGTGTTTGTGTTTCTGTGTGTTGTAGAGATGTTCAAATTGGGATCACGTCACATTGAGCTCAAAAGAAAAATACAGATTACTGGCTGAGAAGCTGACGAGTCATTAAATAAAATGTGGTTAAATAAAACACGACATCGATGGAGGGTGGCAAATGTGGCATCACGGCGCTTCAGACTCGATGGGAACTTGATGATGCTAAAGGTTTTGGACACACTGCAACAACAACAACAACGAAACATCATCTACATGGGCTGATCATCTGTAGACAGATCACCGAAGAGCGCATGAAAGAGAAACCGTAGACAGATATAACACAGAGAGCCCATACATCACACTCTCTTGTAAAAACTAAAGTGGACTAGAGTCAGCCTCGGTTCAGTTGTATGAGAGCTTATGGGGACCCCTCAAAGGGGTCACGGGACAGCTTCTGAGACATAACAGCCTTCGCTCTGATCTCCTGGAATGCAGAACTGTACTTGATATTACGAACACCCCTCCAGTATCAATAAAATATGGTATCAAAGTACATATCAAAGATTTGCTCGGATTTAATAGGGGTCACGAGCGGGCTGGGCTGCTGCGTGTCATCTGTGTCTGCCTTTTGCCTCATTGAATGAGACAAGAGGGATTGTCACACCATATGACGAGCGCGCTGTGATCTTTGACTCTTACTCAAGTTTTGCTAGGAACCTCCTCCCTTCACTGCTGCTCTCACGAGCCAACACAGGCCCGTAACTGTATCGTGGTAACTTAAAACGGATGGAGCGATTTACGCAGCCATAATTCACTCTTCATAAACCTGCTACTTGGTGGATAAAATTCGGTCTGTCCCTCCCCAGTTCACGGTGACTGGAGAAAATTGATCTGTGAAAATTGCTGGTTGCCTCTTGCGCCAAGAGTCACGTTGATCCCTGACCAAACTAAATAAATAGCAATCCAGAAATGATCAAAAAGCATAGTTTATAACATTCACGGATCAAATAGACTCCAACTGCAGCGTGATATACTGGCAGCCCGCATGTATAAAATTCTTTTAATGTAACCGGAGACCGCTCATTGCAAGGATTGTCTCCTTTCGCGATGGTATTTCTGAAACCACGACGCCAGGAATGGCTGATGGCCTGGTCACCGTGCGCAAACCTTGCTTTTATCTCGCTTTCCTTCTAAAGTGAGAGAGAGATTATTCTGCCAGACACCTTGACCCCTATGGGCTCCGCTACTCCGAGCTTGAATAAAGCCCTTTGAAAAAGGAGATATTTTACATTAATGGACAGCCATCCAACAAGTTGCTTCAAAGCTCCCTCCCCAATCACCTGGTGTCCCATGGAGATCTCGCCCCGACGTCAGCTCCATCTCCTCTTTGATTCCCCTCCATCATCCTCATCATTAGAAGCTGACACACGAGGCAGGCGGGCGGGCGAGCAAGTCGGCCAGGCGGGCAGGGCCCGACGAAACGCGTAAGATGCACACGAGAAGCTTTTCAAGTGCAGAGAGGCTGACCTTCCGGAGAGCGAGGTCAGCTCCTTAACACGCAGCCTGAGCCTTGGCGCTCAGGATCCTACAGAGTGCTGTGTATACGTGACGCAGCATGGCCACTGCCTTGTAGACACCACCTCAGACCGGAGCGTCCAAACTGATGTGTGTACGGGGTCCGTAGCAGGACCACCTTCCTGTCCGGCATCAGATCATGGATGTCCAGCCATGCCGTCATGCGGCTTGAAACAAACAGCGTCAAACATCGCCTCTGGACAGACTCTGGGTGTAGACTCACTCTGTCTGTCCCTTCATTCAGTTTGAATTAGATCTCAGTGCAGTGATAGTTACTGTATATACTGGATTGACGTGAGGGGAAAAAAAAAGTTCTGTGATATGATGTGTATTAGAAAAGGTATAAGAAGGGGTAGAATCACTTTCTAATAATCGTGTTGCAGTGTCAACAGCAAAATATGAACCAATTGGCATAAATTAGGATAATTTGCAACATTTGCATTCTCAAAAACAAACTTATGCACATCACTGACCGTGCCTTCCAACAGACTGAGTGCTGAGAATATATATATATGCATGGTTTTGTGTGGAACGTGGGAAATCATGAGTCACAATGAGCTGTTGTGTTTGAGAGCTGGCGTTTTGAGTCCTGCTGTGCAACTCGCGATGCCATTTAAAATGAGCTGTAGACCATCTCAGGTGCAGGCTGCCTGAAGTGTGACTGTCTACACGTTTGTTCGTCAGTCTTTGTCAGTGTGTGTGTGTGTGGGAGCAGGTTTCAAGTCGTCATGGATGGGTTTTGACAAGTGACACGCCGCTCTCCGGAAAGCCGGAGAGAGATGACTGACTAATTCGGGCTATTCGTTGATAACTGAGACGTAGCAGAAAGAGATCCGGGCCTTCACTCTTGTCAGTTGGAGGCGCACCGTGTTATCCGTTATCCTGTCAGGGCAGACAACAAGACATAACTAGCGGGCTAGAGAGAAGGAGGGATTTGTAAATCATGAAAGCTGCTTGTCGTTGTTGGTCAAAACTGACAGCCTGAGGTGAAAAAAACAGCTAGTTCTTACGCACTATTTATTCACTTTAATTAGCCATGAAAAGATCTCATTATGGCTCTTTGGTTACAGTTCATTATAAGCTGCATTGCTTGTTTTTTTTTTTGGAGGGGGGAATGTATCTATGAGAAGGCTCATCAGTCAGCATCTTTACATGATATGTAATCTCTGCATAATTAAAATAATTTGCAGAGTTTGTTCATTGTGATTATGCATCAGTTTGTTTCCTAATGATTTGTCTCATTTGCATCTCCCAGTACAGCCGTCTTCTCCAATAAAGTCACTTCAGACTACTCCCAACAACTAACACTGCACTAATTATGCTTAAGGTCTCTCTTATTACCTTACCTTAAACTAATGACTGATTTTAAGGCTCTGCTTACTATAAAAAGGTATGTAAGTGAGTCACATTTGGCTTCATTACTGAGCGTTGAGCCTGTCAGGTATTCCCAAAACTAGGCAGAATAACAGCTCTTCTGATGCAGCACTGGGTGTAAGCATTCGTAGCATCAGGGTGAAGGAAATGATGCATCGGGAGAATAAATACAATGCAAGAAAAATAGAACAAGATGACTTTGTTGCAGCAAATGTTGCACAAGGTCAAAGATAACCTGCAACAAAAACACAAATATTTTTCCTGTGTCGGTTCAGCCATGTTTCAGGCTTAAACGTGATAATTTCAGGACTCTGTGCTTAAGCACGACTCCTATCTAGGCTGCTAAATATAGCTACTGACCAGGTGCGCTCTGCTATCATGAGTCAAGACTTCACTGAATCAGGTCAATAAATATGATAATCTTCATTCCCCATTTATCTTTAAAGCTGCACACACACACACACGATCATCTGTGGTTAAATTTAGCATACGTAGAAGATGTATGATGAAAGCATCTAAACTGGCACTATCACATGAACAGATTATCTGTAAGCAGCTACATCAGACAACTTTTTAAATAAAACCAACTAGAAAAATCACGTTTAGACACCGCTGCATCGTCAAGGAACAGTAATGTGGCCTGAATTCAAAATAAGAGATCTATGTAAAGACCACTGAATGAAATGAAACAGTTTCCATGCAGTCTATCGTAGCGTATAAATCTGCTATAAAGTTCTTGAGGCAGTGCAAATGAGACTGAAGAATCCTTGTGGGGATGGATTCCTTCTCGTCTTGGTGACATAATCAGTTTGTGTGACCGAGGTGCTAATAAGGTGAAGAAGGTGTGAAAACACAACAACTAAAGTGCAAACATGTGTCTTGAGGCCACATGTGAAAAAATGCAAATAACTGCCTGACAACAACAACAACAAATGGCCAATGACGGCGCATCGGGGCGACGGAGAACCAGGCTTGGAGGCCTGCACATGCAGTTTCAGATCAACACTAAATGTGGTGCTAATGAAACATTTCATTCCCATTCCTTCATTTTTTATATTTGCATTGTATCTCACTTTAAAATCATTTCTGTGCTAAACTGATCTGATTTCATATAAATAACGTATCTTCCCTCTTCTCTTCAGTCTAAACTGTTATTTGTTTTAGCAGCAGGATAATTTCGACAACAGTTTCAAATAGCTAGCCGGGGTCTGATTACTTTAACGTCTCATCCCATTCCTACGGAAGATTAAAATTAAGTCAATTTCTTCGGAATAAGAGATATAGCATTGCTTATTTTTTCCCCCTCGTGCGCCAACATCTGCTCCACTCCTTCCCTCCTCCTCCTCCCATTCTTTCATGTTCCCCTCCTCTCGTCGCCTTCTCCATCATCACTCCTCCAACTGGGGTTACTCTTCAAGTGTTGCGTTGCGCGGCCCACGTAGCATCAGAGCGGTGCGGGCGACGGCTCTGCCAGTGAAAACACAAGAGTGTAACAGGATAATGAGAGAGGGAAAGAGGGGCCTCTCTGTTCTCCGTGTCTCAGCACTTTCCGATTCCCTCGCTCGGCCTCAATCCGTGCCCTTAACCCGCGGTATCTGGAGCTGCTGCGCGAGTTTGTGCTTCAAAAGACAATCAAAAGACCAGAGAAAGCTCAAATGTAATCTATAATTTAGTATCTAAAAGGACACGCATGAGAAAAATGTTTTAAAACTTTCATTCTTTTAAATCCCTCCACTTTCTATGTGCCGTGAAAACAAGACAAGCCCTCTCCACTCCTGAGCAACGAATGCTAATCGCAGCGCTGTCATCACTCTCCTATGTACCCTGCACCAATCGATACCTGACACATGACACATGACACACACACGTGCACACATGCACTGTGACAGACAGTAAGGTTTGGAATTAAGGTCTTTCTGATCTGGCTGGGACGGGGTCTATTTTCTGGCTGAGCGGCTCACATCCCGTTTGTGAGTCTTGGCAGCCTGACTGGGAGTTTCTCTCAAGTCTCCAGGGTCCTCCGAGTCGAGCGCACAAGTATACAAACACACACACACACACACGAGATCATGTATACACACGGATGTAAATACACACTCAATACAAATGTTCAGTATTCATGATTCAACTGGCTAACATTATTTCCCAGGAGCTCTTTCTGTCAAGGGTTTAGTCATTTGAATCCACTTAGACGGAGAGCAGATCTTTCAGTGTCCTCTGGAATAACACAGTGAGCATTGAACTGAGGTCACGTATCAGTTGACAGTTGGCTGCATAATTTATGTTAAGTTGAAAATCTCTGGTGTCAGACACAGTTCATGCATAGAACATAGCACATATATTGACTGCGCTACATGCAGAAAAAGGTAATTGACCGTAATAATGTCATCCTCTCTGTGATGTGCCCCGTCTATTCTACCCGGCGCTGCAACCGCAAAGGTCTGTCTCTACACCAGTGGCTAACCGTGTCACAGAGAGAAATGACATGAAGGTTAAAGTGTTTGTTTTAGGAATTAACCACTACCAAATATACAAGCAGCCATCAGTTCCTCAGTTATTGGCACTCAAAGAGTAAAAAGAAATGGAAGTTTTAATGAGCAGTTTTTACTTTGTGACATGGTTATGTCAATAAAGTCCCTAACCACCGGGTTGCGGACCGATACTGGTCCGTGGGTCATTTGCTACCGGGCCGCACAGTAAGTATGAAGTATTTTAGGAAAAAATATTTTATTTATTATCAGCATCTGAAAGAAAGATGAACAATGGTCTGATACATACATCTGTGCCCCTTTGACACATGTCAAGGCGCCCGTGTCGGTCATGTGATACGTTACCACAAAAATGAGTAAAAAACAAATGACGGAGTAGACTGGACATAAGGTGTCGTTGTCTCACATTACCCGAACCGGACCAGGCTCGCTGCAGAGAAACGAGCTGCATGGCTCCCACTAATTCAGCGTAATGGTGAGTTGTATTTTTTTAAGCACTTTGTTTTTATGCCGTCCCATCATTTTGTTTTGACATATTTATTTACCTCCGACACCTCGAAGGCCAGTCCGTGAAAATATAGTCTTACATGAAACCGGTCCATGGCGCAAAAAGGTTGGGGACCGCTGAGTTAATCTACAGGGGGTACATGACACCGGTACCATTGCTCAGGCTGTAGATCCATGATGCTCTATGGTCTCATGGTTGCCCCTTTAAATATGACATGGAAGATGGATTGGTAATTAATTATTAGTACTTTCATTAGTACTTATTGTTACAAGCAGCAGTTACACAAATTACGTCTGCAATCTCTGCAAATGATCTCTATGATCTTATTCCTGTAATTCTGCTCATTAACAACCATCAAATAAAGTAAAAACACGAACACTGCATCATTAAACATGGTGACTGCAGCATGTTTTATATGTTTGATGGCTGTAATCACATCCATGTACTCATAAAACTGTAAAATCCAGGGGTGGCGGGTTTCTCACGGTCCACATGAGCCCTATAAATGCCACTGACGGGGCTGATCAGTATCGACAGAAGACATTCGAGATGGTTTATAAACGTTCAGATGAACAAATAGTGAATGAACTCATTTTTAGGCACTAACAAGTGGTCCTGCTTCTGTACGGCTGATGTACAGTAGGCTGCAGACTGTAACAAGTCGTGTATGTGCTTGTGTGTGCATCAGTGTGTGAATGTCTGCGCGTACGTGCACACTTGCGCCTGGGTGTGCGTGTTTTGTGTTTGGCGTGTCTTGTGTGCGTTCGCAGGCGTGTGCTGGTGTGCGATAGAGGTGCTCCCCGTTGTGTCGGCCGCGCCACCATGCCATCTGGAGAGGAAATCGAGTGTGAAGTACAGTATAGTTTGGGACCAAGCTCCGTGGCAGCGGCTCAGCAGTTAGTTCATTAGTTCCAAACTTCCAGGGATTAGGAGAGAATCTCTACGGCAGGGAGGCAGGGGGGAGTCAGGGAGGATGGAGGGACCCATGTGGGGAAGAGAGAGAGAGAGAAACACCAGGAGGAATAGTGGACCATAGGGCACTGAGAGACAGAGGGAGAACACGAGAGAGAGAGATAAACAATCTTAACCCTGAGGACCCTGGCAAGGGGAGATGAGCGAGAGAGAGGGACAATGAAAGAACAAGTCAGAGAGAGAGAGGACAGGTGTAGCCGTCAGTTCCGCTCCGGGGTTTCAACCTACCCTCCCTCTTCCTCCACCCCACTGATCATACAGATATGATGATATGTGTAAGAGTGTTAGAGCAGTCAGCCTTGTCTTCCCTCCCCTCTCTCCTCCTCCTTCTTCTCTCCCCTCTGGGTCTGTGGTGACAGTTAGTAAGCTCTGGGTGGCTCATACCCTTTACTCCCCTTTTCTCATCTCTCTGCCTCTTAAGCAGCCAACATCACTGCCAAGATGGAGCACAGACATTTTTTGGAGTCAAAGCGGCAGGCAATTAAAGCAGGCACTCCCGGATTTTCAATTTACAAGGGGAGGGGGGGGGACAGACTGACCTTCATGGCGTACCTTTTTGTCATGAATATCGTTCACTGTTTTAAGGTGAAGGTGAGAGATAATGAAAAGAATACATTAATGAAGACATAATAAGAGGACGGTTGTGGGCAGCATCCCCGTTTTAAGGCCTGTCCTGTGCATACCCCGCTAGCTAACCTCGCATTTTCACCTAACCCCGTTGTTGCAGTCGCCAAAACAGTGCGTCAGGACGGCATTTAGCGAGCTCGCTCTCTGCCTTTGCTCCCATTCTCTCTAAACATGCATTACAAGACCATTGTCGAGGCCTGGCATCTCTTGGCAAACACACAAAGCCGACTGTGCGGTCGTCATGGTGAATATAATGGAAGCTACAGTACACAGTGTAGAAATTGTCAGTGCAAAACACACACACTCACAAATGGTGAAAAAAAGCTGAATCTCATCTATTTATGAGTCAGCTGGTCCCAGAACAGATCTTCATCTGATATAATGGAAGGCAGGTTAGGTGTAATCTCTTTGACAAGACATTGTGGTGGACGATAAGGAAGCCGATCAGAAATGACTGTCCTCTAAGCGCAACTTTTCAGTTCAGCAACATGTGCATCAGGCTCACATGAAGCGCTGCCACTAAAGATCTTTACATTCATTTATTTGGCAGATGCTTTCGTCCGAGGCGACGTCGACATTTAAACGGTTTCAGAGATCCTAGGGTACACTTCTACATCACTAGTGTGGAGAGAAGTTAAACCACTGAAGCAGCAAGATGCTGCATTCGGTTGCGTTCACCATTTTGACCAGGCGTCTGTCCTGTATAAAAACTGTGGCCACAGATTTTACACCATGTCTACACGTGCAGCGTAGTGAGCTAGCAGTGCAGCAGCATCGGTACTCCATCAGTGTCAAGTGCAGTGCTGTTGTGTAGGTCACTCACCAATACACAGTCACAGTTAAGATAATAAACTCTCTAACACACACTCCACACATCATATGAACTACTGTAGCTCGGTCACATCGCTTTCAGCTCAACCATTTTTGATTGTTTGTATGTTTGTGTGTACTGTATGCACATCTTCCTTCACGTCAACCTGTTGTCAAATCAGGAGATGCACCACGGTGTGACTCGTCTTATTTGTTATCCATCGTATCTTTGAATAAAATTGGAATAAATTTAAAACTTATAATGTAAAAATACACTTTGGATCGAGGTTACATGTACAAAGTGTGAAACATGAGCTGTTACGTAATATAACCTCGCTCAGACTCGCGAGGAGGACGACTTACAAACGTGGCTTAAACACCTGCTGTGTACACAAGTCATCATGGATACATTTCCACGCTTCATATTCTGCCTCTGTTGACAGGACCACACCAAAATACAATTTCTCAGACTTTTTTTTTTTACAAAAAATACAGACAAATTCAATTTGACAAGAGCAAGAGTAGCTGAATTAAAGTAAATATCCCCTTTGTGTCTGTAATAAAAGGAATTAAAGACAAGAAATCTTCTGAAGAACTGAATTTTTAAACACCTATATCATAGCGGTATTGCTGCTAGTCGACACACACACACACACACATATATACATACAAACCACCCCCCCTCCCTACCATGGATTTCCAATTGCCACAGTGGAGAAAGAAGCTGAGAGTGTGGGAAGCGAAGAAAGGGTGCCAGTAGGAAAGGTGCATTTTGTTATTGAGTAAATGACTACATTTCTATATTACACAGTATGACCTGAGCAAAACACATAATAGGTTACAGGATTTTTTTTTCCATCCACAGACTTTTTTTAAAGCTAACGTGGACCAATGATGTGAAAAACGGATGAAATGTCCTGATGCCGGATCAGAGAAGCAGAAAGAAATGGTATTTTTAGACTGTGGTGTAATTCCATTTTCCAGAATGTATTGTTGGAATTTCGACGTGCATTATTCAGAGCGTTTCTCAGGAAGTAAGCCCACTGAAGGACACAATTGTGCAAGTTAAGAGAATGAAACTGGCCTGCAGCTAATATCATTTTGCCCTTTATTTGTAAGAGGATATACGAGGGCCTAACGCTACCCTCTACGTGTACAACACACCAGTTAATTGCAGAGAAAAGGCCGGAAAATGACTCACATCTAATTCAAAACTGTTTCCTGCAAACTCAAAGGCTGAAATAATGTTCTATGTGAAATGAGTGGGTTGATAAAAAAATAAGTGGGTTGGAGCAGGATACCTTTGTTGAAATAAGATAGAGACGCGGACCTGTCACATGCTGACAGCTCAAGAGTCCAACGTCTGAGTTCTTCCTCAAGCCTGAATGGCTGCATTCCTCTCCACATTTCCTCTCAAACACATAATAAAGACAGAAGCTCTGACATCCACCAACTCCATTGCAGGGTCACAGTTTTAACCTGTCAGTCACACAGGCCATCATCTTATTGTCTTTGTCTACTACAGGAACAGCCTCCAGCCATATCAATCATCTTTATTATCATGACTTAAAAACCTTTGTTAGTTAACTTTTACCGGGCCCTTCTTTATCCCACTCTCCAATCACAATTTCATGGGCAGTTCAGCGGGCCAATGGGGAGGTCGTGTGGGCGGGAGGAGAATGCTTTTAACCTGCTGCATCTGGTGCTTTCCCGCTGCTCGCCCTGTGGGACGTGGTCACCTTGTTTTAAAGGACCCTGATAGGGGGGCACCACTGCCTTTATACCATCATAATGGGGTGAAATGTGCTTGTTTTAAACATCTCCCTTAGGTAGTTTTCCTTTCAGTGATTAAGACCAAGCACCTGTCTGAAGGAGGGAGATGGAATTAAAATCATTCAGGATCACACAGCTGTGTGTGTGTGTGTGTGTTTGTGTGCTTCCTTGAGAAGCCTGAATTTCATCTGTGGATGTATGTACCTTTTTGCTGAGGGCTACGCCGTCCTCGCAGTCCAAGACGGCGCAGTCAACATCCAGCGAGGCTAGTTTCCTCAATTTTCGCTCATCATTACCGGGGCAGTAGAGAACCGCCCTGCGGGGTATGTAGCGCAGCGAGGGGCCTGCAGAGTGATGGTGATGACGCCATGCTTCGGTACACAACTGCCAGGCTGCAGGCAGGAGCCGACCACTCTCCCTGTCAACACAAATATATACATACATAAGCACACAGACATATACACGCACATACACAGACAGTAGTACCATGAATGCATGTCTCTGGTGCATACATTACTCATCAGCGCACACACAGCACCAATACAGCGCTAAGGGCAATGAATAATTAAAGGTTGTTGCTGCATTCATCTTCATAATATCTACAGTGTGTATGTTCTATATGAAGATCCAGAAGGAGGCTTCCTTCCTTCCTTCCTTCCTTCCTTCAGGACCGGAGCGAAAGTTTGGAAACGTTTCATTTTGGGAGTTCTGTTTGCCCTTCAGCTGTCTATTGATGTGGATGAGAGACGTTGACCTGTGCTTTGGCTGCCCTTTGTCGAGAACAAACTCACCCAAACACTGAGCCACTCATATGCTAATGTTGCCACACTGCTGAATATGTAGACAGGGCAGAAAGTGAATGAGCAGGGGTGTCAGGAGAAGTGGCTGGAGCTGAGTCATGGAAAAACTCAACGTTTGGGGAACAGCTGAGTGTAGCTGTGTTATTGTTTTTATTGTTTAAAAAAAAAAAAGATAGATGACTCTTATTGTTTGATTTTTAGAGACGTTTTACTGAAGTTTGGTTTTCAGAAAAAAAATGTAAATAAGATGTGAAAAAACTTAAGAAATTGCCAGTGGTTTTCAGTTGGATAATTAATTAATAACCAATCACCTTTAATGTGCCTATTCAATGCAATTGTATTTATATAGCGCCAAACCATAACAAAAGTTATCTCATGACACTTTCTATACAGAGCAGGTCTAGACTGTACTCTTCATAATATTATCTACAGAGACCCAACAATTCCACCACGAGCAAGCACTAGGCAACGGTGGCGAGGAAAAACTTCCTTTTAAAAACAGGCAGAAACCTCGAGCAGACCCAAGCTCATTGGTGGACGGTCATCCGCAAGGATATGGAGTAATATTTGTCTGAGTCAAGTCATTAATGTTTTCCAGCCTAACGACGGAAAAATATCAATTATTGCCAATCGATGAGACACCATCGCATCTCCCCACATACGCACTCAAACGTGTCAAGGCTTCTCACCCAATGTCACAAGTATAGAGTAACACTGGCTTGTAACCCCTCCCCCTCCTACCTATCATTGAATAGACACATAATAAATAATGTTTAGGATCAGATATATCTAATTGCAGCGAGAAACATCTTCCTGCACTAACCTTCGCTTTGTATCAGAAGCCTTTCAAGGGATCATATTTGTGTTTTTCTTCTTGGTTCTTCTAAAGGAAGACAAGAGACAGAGAGGGAGATACTCTTACTGCTGAAAGAAGGGGCTGAATTATTCTCCATTCTTGTTGTTTGCTCTCTAAAAGAAGGATCTAAAGTCGCTTCAATAGCCACTTAATCCTGTCAACTACGCTTCCTCATGCCCTCCAGTCTCAATCAGGCCTAATCTGCACTGAGACGCTGCGGTTGTAGCCGGCAGTTTAAACCAATTCAGGTTGCTTCCAGGTACATGGAGCCTTATTTGGATCTAGAGACACCATCAACAAAAAGGCTTGAGGAGGAAATACGGCACAGGTTGGCAAAGTGAGGACTATTGCACACTAGCATGCAAATTGTGGACGAATGAAAGTAGGTGGAGCACAGAGTTATTTAAGAGACAAAAGGCTGCAGGGCTCAAATTGAGAAGGGAGAAAAAAAAAATAATACAGCAAAATTAGACAGGAAAATAGTGGGTAAGAGGGCGGAGGTGGGAGTGCTGAGTGGTAGGGGGCAAGAGTGGGCTGTTGAGACCTAAATGAAATCAGTCTATTCTGTGCATACTGCTCAGGGGGAAATGTTAAAAAGCCATACTAAGTGCCCACTTAAAAGGCAAATATATTATAAGTGAAGTGCAAAAAGACTGTGGCTGTATTTAAGAGTAGGTTTCATTATGAAGGAAGAAAACTGAGAACGGGGGAAAGGGAGAGGAGCTGCCTTGATGTTGGCTAGAGAAAAGACACTAGAAGCAGAGGTCAATGACAGACCAAAATCAGCATTTTTTTTTAAATTGGTAACTAAGGAGTAAGAAAGGAATAAAGCAAAAGTCTGAAAAGATTATATGCAGGCAGGCCAACAGGATGCAGAAACAAGGCAGAAACATTTATGTAGGACTGAAATTTACATGAAAACTTACAGAAAACTGCCTGGTATAATTTCCCAGAACCCAACAGGACGTCTTCAAATGTCTCGTTTTGTCCAACCCAAACATATCTAATTTACCGTCACATGTGACGAAGAGCAGCGGCCAACTGTCACATTTGAGGTGCTGGAACAAATCATCTTTGGCATTGTTTAACTATGAAAATATCTGAGGAGTAATTCGGAAACCCTAAGAGGTCATACATTCATACCTTTTATTCCTAACAAGTTAGTTTGATTTGGTTTCTCGAGATCGAGTTATTTATGTCATTATATCGAAATAACAAATGTTATCCTGAAATAACAGGATCATTTTCCTGAGATAACGACATAATTAGTCCGAGATCTCAAGATAATGAATCAAATGTGAAAGACATGAGATTTCCATCACACCATGCCGACCTGAAGTCTGATAAATGGATCTGACGCACTGATCGATACACTCCTGCTATTTTCTTTGAGATCTTGTATTAATTATGTCGTTATCATCAAGAAAACAAAGTTTTGTTATCTTGAGTTCATGAGGAAATTATCCTACCATCTCGGAATAACAACATTCATTGAGATAATGACATACATATCTCAAGAAAACCAAAGATAAAAATGTAAAAGGTAAGGTCGTGAAGCTGTACATGAAGTGAGATTCAGGACCAGCTCCATCAGGCTTTGTAATTACATCAAACCCAAATGTTGAGACTTTGAACAAACTTAATGCCATCCTCTATGAAAGGTGGTCTCGCCTTTAAGATCTACTACTGCTCTAATGAACTGTAAACTACTGGTGAGCCATGGTGCCTTTTTCCTCCCACTGTGTCAACAGCTTTTACTTTCTCTACAAAGCCCACAAGTCCTACCAGGTTTTGAAAGACATTTCTTCCCTTTTATCCATCATACCCGAGTGAATGAAAAGAGTCAAATGGAAGCGGTTTGTCACTTTGGATCCACGGTGATGATAAAGCCACGCGTTCCACTGAACACACAAATTTACGGTTCAAAAAGCCAGGAACTATGAGAAACCTCAGATCTTTCTGTTCTCAGTTGTTCCCAAGATTGTGTGGACAAAGAACAAAGAGAAGGTATACTCTCAACAACACAGTGTACACCTAAACCAATTAAGATACACACCCAATAACCGCAGCTTCGGGTCTGAGCAGTTTGTGTGCAATTTTTGTTTAATTGATGTACTTTTAAATTGTTTATGCCGGTGCTGTATGACAGATAAAGTCGTGGCTGATATTAAACATTTTAGTTTTCCCATAAAAAACTCAAAAGGATGTGCTTGTAACATCAGGCAGCTGTAAACATCACAGATGGGTTCAAGCAGAGCTGTAACCAATAAGGATATAAGCCATCAAATGCACACATCACTTCAATATACTACACACAATCTGGGTATTTTTATTTATACGTTTCCACATCTGGTTGACATTTTCCCATTATTAGACCACGATATACTTGTGTTCTATATATTTAACAGTCCCCAAAGTACCATATGCACCTACGTTACCAATTTCTTTTCCTCTCCTCTTTTTTTTTTTTTTTTTACATGAAAGGTTATGATAACACTGGGCTGTGTGGCTAAATTAGCAGCTGTAAAGTGGTGGGACCTGGCCACAGTGACTATGTTTACTGGTCTGAGATCAGAGGTAAGTGTGTGTTAGTGGGTTTATATGGTGCTGGATGGGACTGGTTCTCATTAGCAGAGAGGTAGCTGTAGACCCAGGCCCAATGGCACTAAAGGGGGAGGAGGAATGTGGTAAGAGGGTGGTAAAGCCACGTTACAGACGAGACATGGGCCTTCCTGAGGTACGTACATTAGTTCTGCAGAGCCGACAGCACACAGTATGTCATATTTGGACCTGCTGAAAAATGAAACGTTGACTTTAATTATGTGTTTTGTGCTACATGCTACATATTTTTATTTGTCCTTTTAGCATAAACTTATTTGTATTTTTAAAGCAATACATTTAAGTTGAAACAACAATAACATTAGGTTTGCATCCAATATATATGTTACTCGTTAGTTTGATATAATTCTAGTTTGTCAACAGGTTCCACACAAATAACTTTAGTAAACTTTCTTATTCACCAACAGAACAAGTAATTATCATTAACAGCTTTAGAAACTTTCTACTTTTTATCCTCTACAGTATACGAAACTTCTCCAGGTTGGCTGAGCAGCATTTTTTAATGTAGATTTATGCCTGTCTTCCTCCAAGACCAGAGTGTGTCTTGGACAAAGCAGTTCACCGGTATAGAAGTATCAACTGATCTTCAGTCCGACAGAACATCCTCTGATGATCTGACACTCACTGTTAAGTGTATAACTACAATACATCCACCTTGAACCTCGTAGCCTTGAAGTACACGTCTTCACCACTCTCAGACAACTGTCACTGATGTACACTTTTGCCACATTCACTGCCTGTTCCCACCCCATGTTTCATCTCCTTATCTCTGAAATCCCCCTGTCATGTAATCCAGACAGGTGCAGCAATATTTCTCAAGGTAATGGGGAACGGCATATCACTAAGAAATGTCAAACTAGGTGAGGACCTGAGATTTCACATCAACACTGTCTACGTCCTGTTTTAGATTATGCTTCTGGAATTTGGGGCTTCCACAAACATGCAAAATGTAACAGGAGTTATCAGCAACAGCAATACGGGACCTGAACCTCCAAACATCAGGCATGTAGGTGAGATGATCCAGACTTTGAATGTGCCTGAACAGCAGCTCAATGCAAAGATCTTTAACCGGGACATTTTGAGACTGTCCCTCCAAGAAAAACAACAGTATCAGTCATTTCAAGCAATCATCCAAGAGCGACATTCGTTTAAAATCAAATGATAAAGCCCTCTAGCGGCCCTCGTAATGACTCGAAACCGTTGTCAGACAATGGCCGATGGTTTCTGAGATTGTTCCAACCTGAACCAAGGACGTAACACAAACACAAACCCTGATCGTCCCCCAACCAAGTTATGTTTGGTCCTCAAACCAGCCAAACCTTAACCAGAGAGTTGTCACATCATCAGGATTTATTCACCGGCATTATAGTGGTTTTGTTTATAGAGTTTAATGATCTCAATGAGTTTTGTTTGTTATAAGAATCAGCTGAGATTGAAAATGTCCATTTCATGTTTTATTGTTTGTTATATGATGTTTTAAAAAGGACAAGAATTTATAGCAAAATGCCAATTTCCGATTGGTTCTAGGAAGGGAGCCTCTTGTGTCAGGCACTTGTCTGAGACAATAAATAACATGACTAACTACCAAAGACGAGGCCTCTTGAGCTGCAGTGTACCGCACTCTGTCTTATAGAAACAGGAAGGAAGAGCATATTAGATCTTAATAAACATTCATCTTGACATAAGATCTATGACATAATATCTGGCCAGTGTTGATTGCGGTCTGGTAGTCAATATTGCATTATGAATAGCCTGTAGTAATTGCTTCATTATCATGACGTGATGATCTCCATTTCCTGTAACTCTACTGGCCTCCACCTGGCAGCATAATAGCCTAATTCAGGTGGTAATATTCATCCAACCACATGAATTATAGCAGATAACAAGAGGCCCACTCCAAAACAGACCCTGACGACAGCCTCCCTCTCAATATGTAGATTTCCACAATTATCTCCAGCATGGTGGTGCAGGCAGAAGCTGTGTCTAAAATGCACAAAATTAAAGATCTGTGTTTCTACCCCACGATAATCAGCTACTCCTTAATATGCAAACTACATTTTGAGGTCTGTGGTGCTTAAGATTCCAGATTAAATTTGGCGAAAATAAAGATGAATAAAAAGGCGAGGGAGGAGGAAATCGATGTTCCTGAAGCATAAACAGGCTCTCCCATCTGCAGAAAGCTTGTCCGTGGGTGGGAAATAAAATGGTCAAAAAGTCATCAATATTTACCTAGCTTCATGTCCACCTGCCTGTCTGACACTTTGTTTTTCATTCTTAAAAAAAAACAAGAGCTGAAGCATTCCCCACACACCGTCCTCCCAGCATGATGTTGTATGTGTGTGTGTGTGTGTGTGTTCACATTGCCTCAGGTCTGAAGACACAACTGGATGGCAGAGAAATGCTGAAAAATTAACCAGAGACACCAAAGACATGGAAAGGAAAGAATCAAACACTTTTCTTCCACTGCCCCCCCCTCCTCTTTTTCTGCCCCCTGCTTTCTTTGCTTGCCCTCCAGCAATTTGGAGCTCAGGATGAGCAATCCGTTCCCCTCCAGATTAGATCAGCTGGGGGTTGGCAAGAGTATACTTTGGGGCCTGTTCTGTCAGACAAAAAGCGTACTGGACCTTACATTTTGCTCATGATGTTCAAAATTGACTGTACTGGAGGTGTTACCAAACCAACAACTGATTTAAAAAAGACCCAACAACAGATTTATCAATTTGCTCTGAGCAGTTAAGAACACGTTGTTACCCTCAGCAGCAACACAAGCTGTTCATGAAAATACAATACCCTGCTCTTACATGCAGAAGAGATCATGATTTACGCCAAGTCTGCAGCCATTTAACTCAATCTCTTCTCTTTTTTTTTTTTAAATTCTCACTTCCTCAGATTATATCATCACTGCACCCACGTCTTCCTCTTCTCGCTTTAAAAAGCTAATTCCAGTGACAATGTCTCTCACCATCAACAATACCCCTTTACTCCTCCTCCCATCCTTGTCTTCTCCCCCCCCTTTCCGGTCTCATTACTTTGGGTTTTATGCCTTAATCTACACAATGAGGATGAAGTCATGGCGGTTATCTTCAGCAGCCAATGTCTGCCTACCTGTAATCCTTTCCCAAAGTCCCCGGCTTTCTCCCAGCTCACAAATCGGCGCACAATGCTTTTATGCAAGGCCTGTGCCGTAATGCCCAGAGACGACAGCAGACTTTTTTCTTTCCTTTTTCCTCATCCCTCAACATAAAACTAGTTAAATCCCACTCCTCCTTAGAAGAATGGAGATGTCTTTATCTAGTTCTCAGGACAGGGAACAGTCAGAATGTAAAAAAAAAAAAGGACATCAGAGCGATGATTTGCAAAAGTTACAGGCTGGTTTTGATGGTAGTTGTCTGTCCAACTCACTAAAAATCCATCCTAGTACAGCTCAGGCTGTATACAGTGTAGGCTAAATTAATTTGAACAAAGAAATAATAAAATGCATTAAATTTGTGCAGAACAATACATTTTAGATGACAGTAAAAAGAAAGGAGGGGGCAAAAAAAAAAAAAAATCAATGAATTTATCATTAAAAGTTAATTGAGAGGGGAGCTTAAAAAGGTCAAGCAAGTCGCTCCATTCGAGGAGGACATAAGGGGGTTAGCTTTTAACTTAGCATTTTTATTGACTCTGGCAAAACAAAATGAGCGGGCTCTGTAGGATTGTGCACTCTGCATTGGCCATTCAGGCCTTCAGAGCCCCATTGTAGTACTTTGAAGAGAATGAAAGGAAACCCCACTGGTGGAAATGCAGTGGAACAGCCCCACAACAGGCCACAACTGTTCCCTTATGCATGAAAGGCAGGGACATAAAAGACAAGATGGACTTCTGAGGTAGGGCCAAAAACAAAGGCAACAAAAGTGCTGATCACGAGGGGATGACACGACTCGTCTCGGCAGAAGGAGCAGGGAGAAAAGGGGCAGAGGACAATAGCACTCCCGGCCAAATGACATGTTGAAGAATTGAAAAATCCACACAAGAAGTGTCTTCTCAATTCACTAAACCCACAAGAGCTGGGTGACTGTCGGCTGGCCCTGGCCAGCCTGTGGTGGGGAGGGCGATAACAGCCCACAGCTTTTCTCTCTCTAACTTTCTTTCCCAAATCTTTCCCTGTTTTGGCAAACAATTTGGCAAACACAGAGACGGAGTGGGGCGACGGCTTTAGTCTGTGCACACCAAACCCAAACCAAACCAAACCTAATCAAAGCGTGGTGGGTTCCGCTCCCGCAGCTTCCGTTTTGATCTGTTGGCTGTCTGTGTGTCTGATCTGTTGCTGTTTGTGTCCTGAACACAATTATGCTACTGCCTAACCTCCATGGAAACAGTCAGACTGACAAAAACATGTTTGCTCTCATTCAAAAGGCATCCTTGTTTTAAAGGGACACTGCGTAATGACACGCGAGCCAACGTTTCATAAGTCATACTAAAATAACGCTTCGTTAATAAGAACACTTCCTGCTGATTTTCACCCTGTTGGCTTCTAGGCTGGGAACAACTGTGTTTTTTTTATTCATTTGCCATTGTAAGAAATAAAAATAGTTTTTTAATATGAGGAAGCACACGCAGAGCTGTGTGTGTTTGTGTGACACCTTAAATGGACGGCTAGACTTAATTTGAAATCCATCTAAGACGTCCCATCGCACCCAGGAGAGGAATTTCTGGCTTCATCTTGCTTGCCTACATTAATAAATCATTTTTCCATGCAATGCATATGGAGAAACTGTGAATGAAGAACCTACAGATGCCTTTAAAGTTCGGGATAGGACTACTTGTTGTGAGACAAATGCTGAACAGTGCACTCTACAGGTGAAGGCCCTCCTCCACGATAGCCCGAGGCCTATCCCACAATTCTTCACACATACCCACGGGCCCTTTCACTGGCCATCACCCTGTCTGATTAATGGATCGATGTGGTAATTGATTAGTGAAGAGGAGGTGGGAATAAGAACATAGGTCAAACGTCAATAATGTCACCCTGACAAAAGGCGGAAGACGTAAAATGTACCAGTGATAGCCTGCAGCCAGACCTCTACCCATCAAAGCCCTGGCAGGGCTAACATAAAGGCCCCGGCCCATTCTCCTGCCTGCCCTTCCCTCCCTCCCCAGCGCTCCTTTTCTCTTGGTAATGCTGTCTGTTAAAGTGACAGGAACCATTCTGGGAGCTGCTTGTCAGCTCACCTTCATAAAACAAGCCATAAAGCAGCAAATAACAGGCTTATATGGCTTCATTATGCCGGCTATGCAGGATCACAGCCCTGGGCTGAGGTGGTGAGGGAGGTGGGGAGCGGAGGGGGTCGTGCTGGTAGCGGAGAGGCGGGGAGAATGTTGGCAGGACAGCCTGGTTCTCGTGGAGGTTTGTTGTCCCAACGGCTGTCACCATGTCCATGTTTGCACAGGATAGAGGACCACTTGACCCCCTTCAACCCTGTATTCCCCGAAATCCAAAGCAGGACAAACAAAGAGGTATGACTCACTTAGGGGACACTGTGACAGCTCTTTCACTTTTGTATCCTGCTACACACACCGTCCTAATGAATAGGAGTATAAGCCCTGCTACACTGAACACAAGATGCTTGAGTTAAAAGATAAATCAGAGCCCGTGATCACAGGCAAACCACAACGGTGTAGTGAACGGTTAAAGACTGGAGATGAGGGGAGCAGGGCCAGATGGAGCATGCATCTGCGACAGTAAACCTTTGGCCGTGGCAGGGGCTGGACGTGAGAGGGCTGGACGTGAGAGAGATTCTCATTTATTTCATGCAAATATCTTCGGGCCGTTTCACAACCTGACAGTGGGGGCTGAGAGGTGGTCAATATCTCAGGTTTTTTGTGTCTCCCAAAACATTTCCCCTGTTTTTCCCCCCAGAGTCAGCCACGGGTGCACGGCAGAGAAGTCATCAGCAGAAGCAGTGAATGTGCACACACGTGACAACTCGTGGTGTTTCCCCCACGAGAAATTCAGCCCGTTCTCGGGTTAACGTTTTCACTTTGTAAACAAGATTCAAGAGATTCATCTCACATGCATATGATCTGTGATCATCACCCACCATATATAACGACGAGGCCTCTATTAGGCTTTCAAAGCGTCGACATGAACTATAAATAGGCTGCTGATATTAGCAAGTCAAATATGCAGCACGGAAAGCTTGCAGAACATCTGGTAGGCAAGCTTACACTATGTTCACTAACTGTCCCTTTATGTGCCCACTCCCAGTCGTGTCCAGATCAGTCTCTTATCTCTTTAGCAAGGCTGTGAGGCGGCGGCGGCGGCACAATCACAATCACTGTGATCATTGTATAGTTAATTGTCACCTCCATCAACATTAGCGCTCTCTAACATGTTATCCAGAGGAGGGGGGGGGGGCGACTGCACGCTTGATTCTGAGGCTGACACATGTTCTCTGAGGGGCGGTTTTCAGTGTCAGGATTGCAGCGCGTGGAAGAAAAGAGGCGGAGGAGAGGTCGGGAGCTTTCTCCACAACTCATGTCACCGGGTCTGTCTGTAATGGCAGCTGAGGGAGAAAGAGAGAGAGAGAGGCAGTGAGCAAGTGAGGATTGATTGGTGTTCACTTTGAAGCAGCCTCTCAACCAATGACAAAGCTGGGAGTGGGACTATCTTCCCTTGATACTCTGTCATGGGTTTACCAAGCTTCCCGCCCACCTATTCTGGCTGCTTGATACAGACGTTGACCACATATATGACCATAGATGAGTCACATGACCCTAAATAAGCCTCCTTGGATATAAGCTCTCCAATAAAAAAAAAAGCACACAGATGGTTGGGAAGGGTTCATCATCAAGACACAAATCTATATCGGTTACATGCATTTGGCACAAAGCCAGAATAATTCGATGTGTCGCTACCGAACCATATGGATACACACAATCTAACAAACACTGCAGCACACACACACACACACACACATATCCGGACTGTAAAACAGCATTGCCATCTTGAGCCCCCTGGATCACTGGGGCCATCTGACACTGTGGAGCTTGAATGCATTAAGACTGGCAAGGTGGCTGCACTTTCCATCTCAGCTAGCACAGTTACATAACCCTCCATGATATGAATGCATTAACAGTATTAGTTCTGCAGGTGAGAACACTTCTCACTGCTCAGAAATGGAACAGACTCACATTTACATATTAGATGATGCTTCTGCAGGATGTCAAACTTAATTATTTAAAAAGAGAAAGAAAAAAAAAAACAGGTAAAACAACTGCTGACCGTCATGGGAGAGCATCTAAACAGAATGCAATATTAAAAAGAATATATAAATATTCGTCCAGTTTGAGCACGCTTTCACTTGCACATAAATCAACTCAACAAGGATTCAGAGTTGAAGCAGAGGAGACGATGCCTGGTCGACTCTACAGGTGTCAAGGGTCCTCCGGAGGGGGAGATTAAAAAAAAAATTAATGGGAAGAGAGGGTGGATGAGAACGAAGGAGGGGTGATAAACGATAAAGTAGAAGCGGTTGTTGAGTCTGAAGTAGAGAAAGAAAGAAAGGACTAGACGGGCAAGCTACGAAAACTTTCAAGTCTTTCAACTCGCACTTGGACGGGACAATCTGGGCTGGGGTGTGCCTGGGTGAGCCCTGGATATGGATATGACTGGGACAGTAGATCAGATGGTACATCAGACTATTAGGATATTTGGCCTACGATGTGATATGTACTGCGTCTGATCTCTTGCCCCCACCCATCCGGGCCCAGACACAAACACGCCCCCCCCCCTCCTCGGACCTCGGAAAAAAAAAAGTCTGACAGATGGGTGTGCTGCAAAGATCCACTCAGGAGACCAAAACATACTAAAGGCGCTGTCTGTCTGACGTTTAGATTTGGAGGGAAACGACAAACCACAGAAAAACGGGACAGAAAAAAAAATGGACATCTGTGGCATTTGTCTTATTTCCTCTCTTGTGGGACATTTTGTGTCATGAGCGAGCACACAGTCTTTTGGATCATATTCCATTTAATTAATGAAGCCCCCCCCCCACAAACACACACACACACACACACACACACACCATTCACACCCTGGCTCATAGCTCCTCGTCTCTTCCCTGTAAGTTGCCTGTGCCCCCAAGTGGTTGAAAATGATAACTGCATCTGCTTTAAATCTGCATTTGTTTCAAACTTGGGGAAACAACTGCTAAGAGTAGCCAAGACCACTGAAAACTCATTTACTGTGACATTTACAGTTTCTAAAACCCTGGTACCATTGTTGTACTGTTCAACAAGCAGCGAACTGAAGTGACTATACATAAGTAAAGGCTTCAAGACGGTGTACTGCAAGAACCCTTTTTATAACTCAAAGATTTTTACGTAAGAGTAGAGCTGAATGGATATTTCTCCCAAAAGAGTGAGCATTACTCTTTTTTTTTTTTTCCTCACGGTCAAGTGCTCGAGATCAACCCTGCCTCTTCACAATAAATGAATGGAAGTGCCCCTGAATGCGTAAAATGTGGGCTAATAATGCAACAGTTACTGAGCAATTCACATCTTCTTTGGTGTGAATGAAATGACCACAAAACAATCAAAACCTGACTTTAATTACTACCACGGTGCTGCTTGTTTCCCCCAATTTAGACTGAGAAAAAAACACAGATATACTTGAACCATTTCAATGTGTCATCATCGAACTGTAAGACTTTTTAAAGAGGAATTTTAAGTAATAAAGCTGATGCTCCCTATAGTGTTGTAATGACAGACGCTCCATTCTTTCAACCAACAGGGATGCATTTTGCCCTCGACTTCTGCCCAGCCCCAAGCCTTTAATTAAGACTGGCTTAGGCCCGATTGATCCTGACACACCAGGAAGTTTCTTGAAAATCTGACTGCCAAAACCATGGAAGTATTATATAGGCCACAACCCCTACCATAGCAGCCCACAGCCCCTCCCCACACCCCACATAAAAAGGATTGTAAGCTGAAAGCCCTTCTAGTCGGTCCAGGGGCCTTACATGATTGAAGTATGCCTACATATTCTGCATTCTCCATCTCTCATTCTCCAGAAAATACAATGTTATGAACACGTACTGCATGTTTGCACTTTAGTCGATGCCACAAAATGGCCTGACAACAGTAGTTAAATCATTAACTTGTGTAAGGTTCGTTGTACCCAAATTTAAAACCCACATCTAACTTTGTTATTATGGCTCCGTTAAGTCACACACATTGGAAAGAAATACAGAAAAACGTCTCCACAACAACACAGCCACATCATTAAAATCAACAACACATTTCCTGTAGCAAAAGCTGTGATGCAAATAGGAAGCTGGGATTGTCAGGGCTCTGCGTGCTGCGGGTGTTGTGCACCACATGGAGAGAATTCTTGTACCGGCTTTCACCGCAACACAGCCACACTGATGAGTCAGTGAGCCCCCATGAAAGTGCAAGAGGCCTACAAACACCGCCTTCGTTTTATGGTGTTCTCGTATAACACAGGGCCACGTTTGTTCGACGACGTCGTTACAAATATTAAATAAAAACTGGATGTTACAAATATAGTAGATTATATTAAATCAAGTTGATATGAAATCTTAAAAAGATGATTTGTTGGACCAAACCTTAAATGGGTCCAACCAACAGTCGAAGGTTTGGGGAGGAAATACACACCTTTGAATAAGCACACATTTGGCAACATGTCAGCATCTGATTTTAGTAAATTGGCGAGTCAATGCATATTTCAGACAAACTGCCCAGAGTCTTGGGCAGTCTACAGCTTCCAAATGACAACCGGAGGGTCTTGGATGAGTCGAAGTGGACTAGTGAGGTGTTACGGTTGGGTTAAAAACACTCCAACCTGCTGGAGGAGAAATCCAACCAACCAGCCAAAATGTTACCACCAGGACTGGACATTAAAAAAAAGGGCAACACTTGTGCAATGTAATGCAAAAAAAAACAGGCATTCAGTACTGCATTTGCATATATACCAAAACTTTCCCCATCAGTTTGCAACTGATGTGAATGAACCCATGACCTGAGCCACGAGAAGGTCTGGGCTACTTTAGTCCAAGATACCAACCACAGAAATACAACAGTGCAAAGCTCTAGGCCTCTCGGCCATAAATGTTACTCTTCTCTATTCCAAAGATGCTTGAACATGTGTGTAGAGAAGAATCCTATTATGTCGCTGACAAAACATTAAATTCACGTGACAATATAGTCACAACTCAGTACAACAATACCACAAACTACAGCAACAAGTTCACTGTAAGTCACAATCCTCCCACAAGCTATCATAAATGTGTTATTAGCTTTAAAAGCAGAGTATTCAATCCAGGGTATTTTGCAGAGGTGTTCCTGCTGTCATATCAACAACTCATTTACAGGCAAGCAAACTTATTTATTAATAAGCCATTTCTGGATATGCTAACTGACATTTACACAGGCTATTTTAGATCCCAGTCTTTTGTCTTCACGTAAACCAATATTAGAGTATCAGGTTAAAATGTCAACACTGACGAATGTTAGTCTAATGGTGAACTGGGGGGTGTTATATTGGCTTTGACAGCTGATGTAGCAAACCCTAATGATGGTGTATTACAGATGAAACAAACACCGACCCAACCACAATGTGGAAAGTGAGACGGAAAGAGCGGGACCCTACCTTGGCCTATTCCTCCATTAAGGGTGTGGTGTGTGGGTTGGGGTGGGCAATAACCAGTGCCCCTTCCTTCCCTTACTGGGAGGATCATGGAAACTTAACGTCACGTTTTCAGCTTGTTTGGCACTAATACATTCCTGGACCAGACTGAAATCACAAGTGAAGGCATCAAATATATTGTGGCTGTGTGTTGTTCCTCTGTGTTACTACAGGTGCTACAACAAGAGTATTAAAGTCCTCTTTACACTAGTAACCCAGAATGTGGAGGTCAGACTCAATCAGTGTCTGGTCACAGGATGTTGGTGCCATTCACACAAGGAGGAGATAAATGATGGACTAGAGCTGACTGCTAATGTCGATCAGTGAGTTGTTTTCCTAACGATGTAGGGCGAGTACTTTTCATCCTGATCACTCTTTCAAAGTAAAGTCATCGCGGATCCTTTCGCTTTGTCAAACACAGCGTTTTCCCAAGATGCAAGTGTGAAGGTGGTAAAAGGTACATAAAGTGTTTTAATCTTTTCCCCCCCCAATAGGACGGATTAGCATTTAAAGAGATGACTTACATTTTATCTATACTCCTGCAGAGATTTTGGAAAACCTGAATGTGGAACTCTGCAGTTTTCATATTACTGAATTAACCCGACTACGGGATTATTGGAATATTCTGGAGCTACAACAATACGTTATATCAAAATGTTATTAAAAGCAACTTTCACCCATAAATTCTGCTCTTCATCAACAGTTGAGCTAAAGCACGTTTCATAAAGGTGTCTGTGGAAAAATATCGCACCTTTAGTTAATCTACACTGCAACATGTTGGTGCTTTTCAATCGAAGCCTGATTCTCATTGTATTGTAGCTCTTTCAGGCTAATGGGTTATGTCAATTCACCTCAGCTGTAGAGATTCAGAAAACATGTCTAGCACAAGACAGCACATATCAGGGTAAGCAGTGCCTGCCTCTTTTAGCTCGCCACATAAACTTAAAAAGGTGCAGTGTGTAGAATTTCTTAGTTGCACCTAGTGGTCTAATTGCTGTACTGCAATCTCCTCATCACCCTCACCTTCTTAGTGTAAAGGAGAAACAACACCTTAAGGACCCTGTCTAGAGTCACTATTTAGTTTGTCTGTTCTGGGCTACTGTAGAAACGTGGCGTTTCAACATGGCGGCCTCCATGAAAGAGGACCCGCACCCTCTGTAGATATAAAAAGGAGAATTTTTAAGTTTTTTTAAAAAAGATTCTCATTTTCAGGTGATTATACATGCATGAAAACATAGTTATGATTATTATATTCCATGTTTGCCGTATTCTGAAAATAGAGGCCCCAAATCTGTTTCTGAGTCCAAGATGAAAGAAAACCCACACAATAGACCCATGGATTAGCCATTTCAGCCAATTGCATAATGATCTACTTATGAAAGCCTAAAGTAACTCTACAGTCTAACAGTGATTCTGTATGTCCTCCGTAAACGCAGTTAATAACTCAATGTCTGTGTGAAGGTTGATTCTTCATGCACGCTTCAGTCATACTCAAACGCAGGTCGAACGAGGGTTCACTCCCTCGTACTAAAGTCAGGGCACCAAGCTGTTGGGAGCGCGTCGGCATTGACGTTATTCTTGTGGTGATTCATGAAAACAACAGAAATGCAGAGTCAAGGTCAAAGGGTTAGGATTACAGTCAAACAGGTCCTCTGCTGGAATCCAGATAGCAATAGTAGGCATCAGGTACAGGAAGTCATTAAGAAGATTCCACTTGGAGTTAGTAAAAAGGTTTCCTGAACAAAGTGCAGAATGGGTGTTGGCATATTGTTGCTGGAAATGTCTGCTGACTGACACAGGCCATGACAAGCTGCTACCTGTTTTGACTGGAGTGTAGCCTAATGATCAAACGTTCTTTTGAAAGGTTTTAAAATCAATCCATGTTATGTGGTCGTGTCAGAAATAAGAACATGAGCGATAGAGATCCTGAACCATGTGGTAAAGATATCCAGAACATAAAAAACGTTGATTAGAAATGTGGACTAAAAACTAAAAGCTCAGAAAAGTAAAGATAACCGGCTAAGATTTGTCCCCCGGCTCAGCTTTAGCAGCTGGCCGCTGGCTTTGTCCCTCTCCAGAGGTCGTGTAGTAAAGCTGGACTTCAAAAGAGCCTTATCACTGTCACATTCTCTCAGAAGAGAACACAGTAATGGAGACCGGATGCACAGGCTTACACTAGGTTAGGCTAGCACAAGGAGGAGTGGGGAAAAAAATGCTTTGAATGTTGCCTTGTAAAGGGAAGAGCTCCTGTATAGGCCTCCTGACCTCCCCACTACACTTCCTTCCCGAGACGTAAAGGAATGCTGTGTCAGATTTTATGAATTTGGAGCGACGTGCATTTCAGCATTTCCTCAGTAAATTGTGCAGACGTTTCCAGTCTGAGCATTTAGTCATAGCTCACATGTTGATCAGACTTTGTTAATATGACCAGCATTTTTTCAGCAATTCAACCTATCTGGATGTGTCTGTAGTTTTAAATGCATCACTAAAAGCCACTTTGACAGGTGGGTGCCGTTACAGTACAGGCTGCCTTAATTCCACCTATGATGATCGTCTTCTCTGGGTGACATTACAGAGACCATGTCCATGTTTTACACAGACTTTTCTCCACAGCACTGTCACAACACAAAACAAAACATGGAGAAAGGTCTGGCTATGGAAACACCACAGGTTGCTTGGCTGCTGCACTGTAAACAGATACACAAGTTGTGTTTTCCATTACGTCATTGAAGGAGTAAACTGCCAGTATAAAGAATGAATGGCGTATGCGTCACGTCACCCACAGGTTTCAGCTACAGCCAGTCCTGCTTATTCCACCTCTTCGGTTAATGGGCCCGAAGCGGGCCGAATGAAGCCTGGTTGCTCAAACAAGCCATCTGTAACAGCACTAACCTGTCAATCATAACAAGCACTCTGTTAATCCTGCATAACTTTAAGCCTTAATATAATCTGAACAGGTGAGTTGTATATAAATTCACCCTCAGTACAGTTGTCATGAACGGGGAAATTAGCTACAGAGACCAAAACTGTTTTTTGTACCAGGCTGTAAACATGTTTATTTCTGCTGTGAAGTTGGATGTTTTAACATGGGGACTTATGGAGACTGACTCACTTCTGGAGCCAGCCTCAAGTGGACCTTTATAGGAACTGCACTTCTACATTAGCTTCACGTCACAGACAGAGGTTGCGGCTTGCTTAGAACATGTTTGCTTCCCCCATTGGTCAATCCATGGATATTTTGAAGAGAACCTACAGTATATTAATAAATAATACCATCCGCTACCACCAGTAACCATTGGAGTCAGGCACACAGTTCTATTTTGTACAATCCTGGTTGATTTAGTGATATTAAAATCATGCACAAATTATACCAGTACGATCTTCTTACACTGAATACGGTCGACATTATGTTCAAATTAGTCTGTCATTTGTTGAAAGAATTGTTTTTATCTTTACTTTTACCATATATAAAAAAACCTGAAGTGTTAAATTTGTCAGTAGCTCCAAATCTAAGTTATGCAGCTTGCGTTCGCTTTACATTTGGTGCACGATGGAATCAAAATACAAAGTGAAAACTTTTAACTTTAAATTCAAAATGCATGCATTTGAGATTTTTCTTCTGTGTTTTCTTCCTACGTCCCTCCTCCATCCTTCGCTAAGGCTAACTCAGTCTAACACAAGGTCCCCACTTTGACTGTGGCTTCATCCTGTATTTTCCAATTATCACCTTTTAAAGGCCAGCTGGGTGCATTCCAAACCATCGGGGGGCAATTCCATTTGCATTGCTCTGAGACAAAGTCATGCCCAAGTACTTTCATGCTAAAGTTCATAACAGACAGAGAGTCTAAAAAAGACGCTATAGCTGCAGCTGAAACACTTACCTTTAGCCAGATTATATATATATTTAAAACTAAGAATACTGTGCTTTTTCCCCCTTTAAGCCTCTCATGATTTAACATACTTAGAGAAAGAAGAAAACTTGGTGAACAACATCTAAGTTTTATAAAAGGTAACAAGTTTGTGTTTTGGTTTTTTTTTTAAAAACACAGTGAGCAGCTTGAAGCAAACTTTCTCATTTCAGACTAATCAATGTAGCTCTCCTGTGAGTGTTCAGCTCTGTTTACAATTACAGCTCATTATGCTGATTTTATTCTTCTTTTTCCATTAACTCGATTTTTAAGCAGCTGCAGGAATATTTTACATCTATTTTATTTAGGTCAATTTTTTTATGCCCATTGAAATTCCCTGCAATCAAAGGGGCCCTTTCCTCTATTGAAATTGACCATTGCGTCTATGTGTGCGCGTACGTGTGCGCGTGTTGTTTGCTCTTCCATTCGCTTTGCACATTAATGAACGCTGCCCTCTCTGCCTGCCTTTAGGCTCTCTTTCTTTAATTCTGGGGCTGTTCACTAGTGTAAACCTGTGTTTGATTTTTTCCTCTCCTCTCCCCTCTCGGACTGCATATAGCAGCATTTAGCTGTGAATTAATTTTCATGTTTGGATATACCCTGCTGAGGTGTGATGCTGGTGGCGCATAATCAAAAACTGCAACACTACATATGGGTAAATAGGCCTTGTGGGTATTTTCACGGTGCAGGTCTGGAGCGAGGCGGAGGGGAAACTAAAAGCAGAGAGCGGGGTCAACGGGCAACAGACAAAACAGAAGTCAGCAATAGGACAATGGGACATTTAAACACAAAAGAATAAATCTATTGTCTTATAGGAGGGTGCCGAGCAGAGGATAACTTTTGCAGCGTGGTGTGCAGCTGTGAGTGTGTGTTTGCGATAATGCGCATGTCTCTGGCCATGGGACAAGACACGCACCCACAGCCACAGCTCAAACACCAGCAGCCCTTAACATGGTGTGTCTAATGCTCCTATTTAGTGTTTGGGGTGCAGCGGCGCGTGGCCTGAGGTTTTTGGGAGGGGAGCGTGGATAGCACCTAGTCTGACAGCTGTGCCCCAAACAGGAGACAAAGCCTGAGGAAGTACCGCATCATCGAAGATGGGACTAAAAGGCATGCCAATTTGCTTGTGGTCTGGCCTGTGCCGCTGTCCGATTCAGTGCACGGTCCACTTTTCATGGTGAAAGCGGCCCCGATAGCAAACACTAAACTCTTGTCACGGCGAGCTAAAACTGGTAGGACATCTTTAAAAACAAGAAAGAGGACAAAGCGTCATGTGGTACATTTAGATCCAAAGCAGAAAACACAGACTACTAATTCAGAACAGCCTTCATTTCAAACAAACAAACAGTGAGGAAATAGGCCACCTTTTGTGGATCGGTCTTTTTCATTGGAGTTTAATTGTAATCCTTCGATAGGAGGGAGTCTCTTTGTCAATCAGGATACATCAAAGACGAGCCAAACTTAGCATGCTGCTTGTGTTTGTGTGTGTATGTCTGAATTCAGCTCTTTAACATCACAGCGAGGCATGTTTTTAATCTATTGATTTAATAAGTTTATGTAGCTGGCTGTTGGCTAAACAAATGAACCAGTCATGAGGTTGACACATCTTTAGTCTTAAGAACCTTGTGTGTGTGTGTGTGTGTGTTTGATGAATAGCTAATGGCATTTACAGCCGAGGATACGACAATGCATTTTCATAAACATTTCATTGTCTGATAATTGCTCGTGTGTTTTATCACGCAGGCATCTGCACGCACACACAGAAGCTCCTGGTCTATATGGCAGATGAAATACAGTAACAGCAAATGATAGCTCTCAATTCTGAAGCTAGAAAGAAGTTCAAATTCAAATCCAAATGAAATCTACAAGCATTTAGCACCCAGTGTTTATTACATTCATGAGTCTGGCTAATGGAAGCAAGAGAGATAATAATCACTTGTTTGTTGCCACATCAGCTATTAGGTGATAATTAGGCCTATGTGAGAATTATAACTCTTTTAAACGGTTTGTTTGATTTGAACATGTGTTCCCACACGGATGTCTGAGTACCCTGCATTAATTATTATTGCAAACGAAAGGCTGATCAAGCTTTGTGCAAAACTGGATCTGATAGTTTAATAAGCGGTTCTCCTCACCGCCTACAGAGCGTGCACGTCTTACCGTGAGGTGAACTGTAAGAAGTCATACACTAGAGGCCACGTTCTCTTTTATGTTTTCAGGACAGTGCTGGATCTGAGTTGGGCTGTGAATAGATACTGGCTGTGTGTGCTTTACTTGGAGCCCGGCGAGGCAGATGAAACATCGGTAAATGTGAACCGCGGATCGAGGAGGTACTCACAAAAGGGCGGTGCAGCCATTCCTGGCATCCATATCAATGACTAGCCTTGTTGCAAAATGGAAAACTAAATATTTAGAATACATCTTAACAGCAAAATAGGAAAACTATCCATCCCTCACATAAAGGAACTTCCTTTATTATGCCCCTGTGTCCGCATGCACACACATGCACGGACATCGGGGGATTGAAATGGCTCAAAAATATCCACTGGTTTAAATTAGACCATCAAACAGCCGGCTGCTGATTTGTTTCCTGTGTGTGTGTGTGTAAGTGTGTGTGTGCAGAGGTAGGATGCTGGGTTAAGGGAGAGGACTGAGCAGGTTTCTGACCTCCCATGGGTGCAGCAGAGTGAGTGTACTGGTGTCAGTTCACTAAAACAACAGTGTTTGTAACGAAGGGTATTTCAACAACCTCCTAACAGTAAATGAACTCACTCTTGAGTAACCATGATGCATTTGGACGTAAAATCTGACTTGACTGACACAATCAGATGTTGATCTAACCCTATAATCATTTTTCAAGCCGTAGTCAATGACGGTGTCGCACTGGATTGGATTATTTAAAAAGGGTATGCTAATGATGTCACTGCACACATCGTCGCACTTTTTACTGGACAGTCGTGAGTCAGCACATGCCATCATGTGTTCACGTGCAAGAAAAACAGTGAAAGTTAAAAAGCTCAGGCAGAAGTTTTTCTAAGAAAACGAGAAGAGATGCACGTGAGGCGAGGCTTTCTGAGGGGAGTATTCTCTGAAGGAAACACAAGAAAATCATAATATTTTATCAAATTTGTCCGCAAGTAACCTCCTGCTTCTATCTCACGCTCTCCATTTCCTTGTGACGATGCTCATTCTGTCCAACCCTCGTCCACATGCGCGCACCAGAGAGAGAGAATATTACTACTGTTGCAATGCAAACCCAGTCTAAACTCTGTTATTACTTCACGATCTGATTATGTAGTTGCAAACAGTCTGGCAGGATGAAAAAGAGCAGATTCTCCATAGTGAGAGTGGCTGTGTCCTTCGAGGGCATTAGCACAGGCATTATCTTGTTGTGCCAGACAGTTCAGTAGTAAGCACCCTGGCCGAGGGCCGCGTAGTAAACTCTGATGGAAGTGCACAGTCGAGTCGGAGCGTTGTAGCCATCCTGGCACGGAGATATGGGTCATGCTAGGCTGTCCTCTCTCACCCGGCACCAGAGCCCAGACCCTGATGAGATTAGCCGGCCAGCCAGGCGCTCACTGGTGGTAAAACACAAACACCACTGATTACGCGAACATTAAAGTCGGATCTCCTCACACTTCAGCTCGGATCCCCTTGTGCTGGGTCATGGGCGGGTTAGCAGGATGATCGAGCCACCGCTCCAAACGTATACGGCACCTCTGTCTTTGCATGCACCGCGGACCCTGATAGATGATCGGGGATCTGAGACACATGCTGACTTTTCAACGCGTGGAAAGTGGGACAGCGACACAGCTGGAGTCCTCACATGAGAACAAGTGTCTGCTCTGCCAACTTATTTGTAAAATGTTACATAAATATGAAGCCAAACAGGTTGACATTTGCTACCAGTGAATTGTTTGGGGGGGGAGGTCAGTGAATGCAGTGCCTTAGCCGCTGCTACTCTGTGTTAAATCACTGCTAAAAATGGGATTAGGCAGGTTGGAATGCCAGGGTAATCACTCATTCAGCAGCAGCCAGGAGAAAAAGGCCTCCTTAAGGAGAAGGGGTGGGTTTTATATAGCTGAGAGCTTTGATTACTGCTCCGTCTTAAAACCGCATCCGATGAGTAAAGACGTGCAGTGGTCCTCCCCCACATTTACTGGGAAAGTCGCCCTCCTGGGTTCCTGTAAATAAGTGATGTCACAGCGCTTAATGATGCCCAGACTACACTCAGCAAGGTCCTGAAAAAAAATACTGTGAGCACGCTGCCTAACCGTCATGTCAACAAAAAAAAGAAAACACTTGTTTTGGACGTCGTGCCCGATTTCTCTGTGGGACTGCTGATGATGCAGTCCAAGTTGGGAGTGGTGAACACGATCTTATTCTACAAAGACAGTAAAGTTCACCCACGGGGAAGAGAAGAAACATTGTCCTCATCTGCTTTGTCTGTAGATGTTCAGATGAAATCAAATTGACACTTTCTCTGGGCCTTCTTTCCTCTTTCCCCGACGCAGACTGGTAGTGACAGTTGTTTCCAGTTGCTACTTATAAAGGGCCCATCATAAAGCCCGGCTAGAGGAAACAGGATAAGCGCTTGAGCCAAGGCAGTAAAAAGCTCTCTGGGAACTTGAAAGCCACACAAATGAAGTCTGCGTCTGCCATCTGGAAACAATAAACAAACAAAACCCAGCAGCCAAACAAACACCACGAATGGCAGAGAGAGAGAGGGGGAGAGAGAAATGGAGGAGAAGACTGAGTGTGAATGAGTGATAGGGAGCGGAGGGTGTCAATGTTAAAAACGTGTGCAGCATGCATCATTAGCGGACACTGATGGGAAGACAGACACAGAGACAACCCTTTGTATAAAACCTCCTTTGATGCCAAGGAGATGGCCCTGCTGTTTGAATGTGTGTGGTACCTCTGAAACCTGGTTCTAATGAAGTACAGTGCTTAACAGGAGGCTGCCTGTCTGCAACTTGTGCCAGTGATGTGATGAGAAGTTAGAGAGTCGGTTCTAAATACGGCAAAATACCAACGCAAATAAGTATGTGTCTGCGTGCACAGATAAATCAGGACTCACCGGTTTAGTTTTTAGTGTGCAGAAGTTTGAGAGCTATAGCACAAGATCAATTCAATTATAAACCTTTAGGAATATCACAAAATATAACCCGCTTTGTAGCACTGAAACACTACAATATTTATCTATAGGTCTGATACAGGAACATCAAAAATAAAATCTCCCTCACGTCAAGGTCCAGCCTGGGAAATCTAGCCTTATTGTGTGAGTTACAAGAGCCCAGCTGCTCATCTTGAATATTGTATGTACACTGGGCCACTAAAAATCATTCAAAAACTTCATACATCAGCAGAGACTGGAGATGCAGCCAGTGAGTGCTGCAGCTGATGAATACCAAGTTAGCCACTGATCCTCAAGTCTGTAAAATGTCACAGTTGACGGATCAAAACTGCCCATGTCCGTGCGTCTCACAAACCTGATAAGACCCAAACAATTAGCTGGATATCAAACTGACACACTGATTTTCTGCCACACGGCACGTCATTTATTTGACTCATCTTTGAGCTTTAAATGGAATTAACAAACGTGAGTCACAAAGGCTAAAAATGACTGCTTAGCTTAGCTTACTGTAAATTTACTGCTACGTTTTACGACTACTAAATGCTCATACCACTAATGCTGCTTTGTTTTGGTGTCAGGACGTCTCTCACAAGAGGGGGGAGGAAAAAAAAAGAACAGAACTACTTTGTCATGCGGACACAGTTCGATTTCCTCACTCGGACTACTTAATGAGGGAAATTTGTGAGATAAAAACTTCATTTTGTACAAGAACAAACATCACAGGCTGCTCTCTCTCTCTCTGTCATTACAAAGCACACTGTCAATACTGACACCGAGGGGTTAGACCAAGAACTGCAGCCATGTGGCCTCAGCATGGACTCATGCATTAATACAGATAGTCCCACCTATAGGTGTACATGCGCCTAAACAAACATGTTAAGGCAGAATGGCACAGAGAAACACACACACACACTTAGAGACAGACACACACATACACACACACACACTCCCCTGCTGTGCCTGGTTAACAAACACTCTGCTATAAAAGCAGGTCTCTTACTCATTAGGGTGCTGTGTATCAGACAGGAAATGCTGGGTAAATTACACCTCATCGCCCTGGAACTAGCCAACCATCACCATGGCAATGAGCCAACCTCAGTGCCGTTAGAAGACCTAAACACCGTCGTGGCAGGGGGAAAAAAAAAAAAAGGGATGGGACAAGTTTCCACTAATAACCGATAAAAAAGATCCAAGTCAGTGATGCAAATGCACTCCTACGAGTCTGAGGTGTAAATTGAACCCAAATCTGTATCTATTTAATATCCTAAACAGCCCCTTTGGCCTTTTGACAGTGGAGTTGACTCCAAATCTGGAAGCAATATCCTGCCCACACACAACTCTGCTACCCAATTAATGCTACATGGGCTAAACTGTACCAGCCCAACACACGCTTTATTAGAAATTGTTAGTCATACCTACAGTAAATGCTTTTAATACAATTCAATAAATAGATCAACGACTTGTCATGTCAGGAAAATGGGTGGTCTCTTTAAGGAGGTCTGTGTGCAACATTTAAAACAGTTTAATAGCTATTCACCGACCGTAACATGTAAATAGATCATCCATAAACACAACGAGAATCATTTTTGTAGCAGTTTGCGTAAAAATAAATGTCAGCCAGCCATTTGATTAAATGTAACTTCAAAAATTTATGACACCCCGCGCTAGTCTTAAAAGGGATCATTTCAACACGCCACTTGTATTGGCTCACATCAGTAAAAAAAAAATCCAACAACACAAGTTTCCCCCGCTCGTGTTATCATTATAAACAGAGTCTATTTCCCCAGCTTCTCATTCAATCCGACCACCGCGCTCTAACTCTCGACCACATAAACCACTCGTTAGCCAAGTCCGCCCCACGTTTCGAGAACAAAATTCTTTTGTTGCATTGTTCACACATTCCTCCCCGCTCGTGTTTATACAGATGCGATTCCATGTGTGCTCCGGGGTCCGGAGAAGTCCTACTCTGAAGCCAAAAGATGTGCCGTTGATCAAAGGCTGCAGTGCTGGAGCAGAGACACTTGTTTTGGTTGGAGTTTTTTTTTTTTTTTCTTTGGGGATACAGGGGTAACATATCCATCTGTTGGCCGCATGGATCCACCTTCCTTGGTCGGCACTGGAACAAGTGTAGGCCTCTCTTCTTCTTCTTCTTCTCTGCCATCCCACACGTTTACTCAGCTGGTCACCACGCACAGTCACCGGAGCTTTGTTTTCACACAGCAACATGTGTTACTTAATGCGCTGTAACAAATTTCAAAGGCTAGCTGGGTCAACAACAGGTAATAGAGCGATTTATTGATTCATTGGCTGAAAAAAAAGCCAAAGTGTTAAAAAAGAAACTGGTGAAAACATCCACAGGTTGTGATGTCGCGGTGGAGATTTAGTTTACGTGAACTCCGTGATTTATTTTGCCAGTGTAGTTTAATTCAGCTTGACAAAACAAAGAGTGGATCAGAGATTTCTCAACAACGTGGAAACAGAATATCAGGCAAACTTTGGTAAAGTGACGCCAAGAATGTTTTGAAATGGTTTTTTAAAAAAAGTATTGGGCTTGCTCTTCTTATTTCAAGAATTTGCTTACACAGTCCGTGTGGTTGTTTTCTTGCTTGATTGGATTATGGCCACACACACACACACACACACACACACACACACACACACACACACACACACACACACACACACACACACACACACACACCTACCTAAAGCTCAGCTTCCACCACCAATCAATGAGGAAATGAGGTGTCAACACACTGGTGTTTATTCAGCACTCATTTATTTTTCTACCGGAAGCCGAAGCTAGCTCGGGCCAGAGAAGACAGCAGATGATTGAAGGGATTTAGAGTCATTTCTTATTTCTAACGGCATCGCAAACAATGGTTTTATAATGCACAAGATAATTATGTTTACGAAGAATCTGCTGGGTTTTATTTCATTTGCTTTTATTGCATTACATTCTGGCAAATTCCTCTTGTGTTATACGGCAGCTTAAAAATGGAAATTAGCCAATTTACTGTGAAATGTCTTTATAACACTTTGTGCTTATTATATTAAGAGTGTATAATGTCACGAGTGTATATTAAAACTCTGCCTTGTATTGTTTCTAATGTCTTTTACAACTGAGAAGACTTCAGGCTGTGCTTCCATATGACCGAGCTAAGGGAACTGGTAATAGGAAGACACCAGGAAGTCTGTAATGCTTCCAGTCAGCATGAAGTGCCATCAAAATAAAATTCTGCACAGTAGCTGCTGCTTTAAAACAACTGGGGCAATTGAAAATTCCCCTCCCAATTTATGCCAAATGCCACTTTATAAACATTCTAGCATGACTGCCAAGTGTCTGCACTGCTTTATACCCCTTCTCTTAATTGAAAACGTTATAGGGGTGCATTACACTTGGGGTTTTTATAAGCTGTGCTATAAAGCCCTGGCAGGCCCTGAGAGGGGAAACTGCCCATTAACTTATAAGGTCCAGGCCTTGGCTCTCTTAATTGACAACCTCTAGGCTACTTTCATCACTTGTCGACTTCATAGCGGCAGTCAATGCTTCCTCCAGGATGCTGTTGCATCTTTGACACGAGGGTGTTTGTGACAAAGAGCAGTCTGCCGCCAATGCCAGGGCGAAGGCTCTAGGCTGTCCATAAAAACGAGCGCACACATTCCTCTCCCTAGTTCCAGCCATCTGAGAGGGCTGCATTTAAGCATGCTTCCCAGAAATTCACTATGAATCCCATTAGGAAGGTCGGCTTTTTATATGCTTACGCTGTACCAAAGTCTACGTCACACGTGATTAAAAATCATCCAGAGAGACTCATTTTATAAATGAATTTAAAATACTACGAGACAAAAAGTGAGATGCTACAATAAAAGAGGCATCAGGTGAGAAAGATTATTTTATTTCTGATCTGTTCAGGCCGTCACTGCAAACACAGACTGGCGTGTCAGTCCCTTCACCCTCTAATTTGGCAGCATCATCAGCTTTGTGCCTCTGGAAATTCATGTACCTTGAATTAGAGCCACATGTCACAATGTAGTTGAGCAGCACAGATGCATTACTAGAATATTAAAGTCACTTAAGTTCTTTGTAACTGACATTCAAAAACGGTTTGAAGTTTCTCATTAGACCTCCGATGAGCTCTGCATGACAATTTACAAAAAGGTGGAAGAGCACAAGGCGGCTTTGACTGCTAACCATCTGTCACTGACTCTCATGATGTAATCTTGCAGAAATACAGACAACACTAAGTGTTTGTATTTCTTAGAATATTAGGAGTGTTTCAGCAAGTTAGTCTTGTATCTCAACCAAGTTAGCAAACTGATTTTTAAGAGTTAAAATCAAGGCAGAGGCACGCCATAGAGTGTCCTCACTGCAGAGGCCTGGGTCTGAATCTGGCCCCTGCCTGTCCCGTCTCTTTACTGCCACTATCTAAATCTTTATTATGACCCAAGCTCTAAAAACACTAGAATCTATATTTAGCGATACGTACTGTGAGACAAATTAAATCTGTGTAGAAACATAGTTTCCCCGTACTGTTTATAGTAACCATCATTTAACATCACACTGTGGGCAATGCATTACAGCAATAATGGAATTTATGGCCACACTGCATGAACGTTAAAAACTTGACTCGCTATATTTAACATAGCGTCCTGAACTGTACTTTGTGTTTAGGGCTTATTTGCTAATGCTAGAATGCTAGCATACTAAACTAGGATGGTGAATAACCCTTATACCTGCTAAACATCGCCATGGTAACATTGTTATTGTGAACATTGGCATGCTAAAGTTAGCTTTTGGCTGAAAGCACTTGCTTTGCTTCAGTGCGGCCTTACAGAGCTGCTAGCGTGGCTTCAGACTCTCAGTCTTGTTATATGAATTTCGCATGAATGTGACGAAGTACTTTGAGATTTCTGGTTTTTAAATTTGCTGGATTCACAATTTACAATGATGGAAAACAAAGAAAGAATTCAAAAAACTGTTGGCAGATTGTATTCATAATGGGGAACCACATGATTGCACCAACAGATCTACTCCCTACAAATTAAAGCACGGTCCAGTGTGTGACCGTGTTTTCATTAGTGTATAATCAACAGAAAGTTGTAGTTTCTCATTGGAACAGGAGGGCGAGTAGAGGGGGTTGCAATCCGCAACATGCCACTAAATTCTACACACTGATCCTTTAAGCACATCACTGACCTTTGCTTCAAATTACAAATTTAATCCATGTAATTGGCCCAAGTTTAGCTCAGTTGTTGAATTGGTTTACCCATGTAAGCGATACCAATATTGTCATAATTCTATTATGTGTTGATGAATGGAAACAAAAACATTCCTGCAGTTACCCAAACATTACAACACTGTCAATAGGAAAGACTGTGACCACCATGTTTCCAGTTTAGAGATTTGGGGGTGTGCAGAGTGAATGAGAAGGAAATGGCAGCAACGATTGCTCAACCAACAAATTCTTGAGCTGTGAAGCTGCCCAGTAGCAATCAGAACAATCTGTGGTTGCACAAGGTGAGACTGCCAGTAATATCTGAAATACAATCACAACCATAAATATGAAAAGCACTTTTATACAATAGTTAGTTCCCACCAAGTAATCTGATTGGACATGAGTGCTGATATACAGTAGAGCAGGGGTCGGCAAATAAGTTTGGACCCGGACCCAATTTTTTTTCTGACAATTCCATCGCGGGCCATGACCATGCTTTCCTACTGGAAAAAAAAAGGTTTTCTATTTTTTCTATTATATTAAAAATAAACGTTATTTAACTTTAAAAATGCATTTAATTTCATTTAAAACATTAATTTGCTTCTATGTGCTGTTATTACGCCCACTGCTGCATCTCCTGGCGTCTGTCATGAAACAGGCAACCTGCCGTAAATATGTTCGATTTTTATCAGAATGTCTAGACGAGAAAAAGACCAATAATTCCACCAAAGCGACTGTCAACAGACTCTTATGTCACTGGTTGCATGTGACACAACGCAGCTGGCCTGTGGTAACACGTACACCTGCACAAAGTAGCTTGCAGGAAATGTTTGTGTTGCTTGGAAACCGTGCATACCCGGTCCAGTTATGAAACTATTTGTGTTGGCGGGGCCAAACAAATCATAATCTGTTGTAACTAATGCGGGCGCTTGTAGATGTGTTGTATAGAAGCAATATCACACTCAAGGTCATGATGTTACACTGAATAACATCTTATATTCAGTATATCAGCACTCCCTCTTGTGTGATATCACTTTAATAATGGACTAAATGTAACCCAGACAGATGCAGTCATCACAGTGACGTTGCCAGGCAATCAGAACTACATCTGCAGACACTCTGCACATACACTGAGTACTGATAGTACTACCACTAAAACCGCGAATGGGCGTTGTTACATTTCCGCTTGAGTATGAATTGAACAAACTACACATAATGTGTGAATTGGTGGTGGTAGGGGATTTTTTTAAACTTCGAATGAGAGAGCCAGGCTGGCAGTTTCCGCTGCTTCACCTCCTTATGCTAAGCTAGGCATGACAGCGTCATCAGTCAGTTCAACTTATTCTCGGAGAGAAAACAGATGAGCACAAAATATGTACTACTCTTTTTAAAGCAACAACGGTCCCACCATAAAATAACAGATTATAAATCTATTGATTTGTAATCTGGTGAATGGAAATTTAATTTCCACTCTGCACCTGTTTCGGACATCTGTTTCTGCACTATGTAACTTTGTGCTCCAGGTACAATCACCCTTGAGAAGTAAGTAACACTTACTAACACTATTTCACTGATTTTGCTAAAACCGGATCATATTTTAATGACATTCTCACATACAATTAGGTATGCAGTTGGTCTCTATTCTGCACAACTCATGCTGGTGGTCAGACTTTAAACCCATACAGATGACGCCACAAATACTATACGCATCTCAAAGATGCCTGGTGACTAGCGCCGAAGAAACTGAATGTTGGCCTCCATAAGAGATATAATAGTGCTGTCATTGTCTATGACCTTAAGGCCCATGCGTAACCAAAGGACAGAAAATTCCACAACAAATGTTAGCTCAGTTTGTTAGCCGGGCTGCTTGAACTGAGATCAGAGCACCGGGGGGGGAAGGTTAGCGTTCGGACCACTGGCATTTTTTGGAAGTGGCGCCGGTGTCGTGTCAGAACCAGAGCCAAGGCAAGCGTGCAAGGTAACCAGGCTACGCAGCCCCTGTGGAGGAAAAGAGACAGAAGAGGAGGACGTTGACGGAGGAAGCTAAGAAGAGAAAAAGCAGAGAGTGAGCGAGCAAGAAACCACCAGACAAGAGTAAATCTGGGAGTGAATTTCAGTCGCTGGCAAGAGCTTGGTGATCCATACAACTCAACCGGCGTGTTTTGTTCACTCTCTGTGATTTACAGAGTTTCCTGACGGACAGTGAAGTAAACTGCTGCCAACAGTAGCTGCTGTTAGCTAATGTTAGTTCATTTTGTTAGCCGGGCTGTCTGGACTGAGAGTTGTTGTGCTGTGTTTGTACCACAGGTGGAAGAAGAAGTTTTCAAGGTGATTTTTTTTAATCATAAGTAATGTAATCAGAACAAATACTCGCATACAAGCACCCTGAATGGACCTGAGCCTTAATGAGTGCCATTGGTGACACCTGTGTTTACAAAATGGCGGCTGTGAAAAAGCTCCATTACAGTGAGTTTTACTGCCAAACTCTCAAACACTGACACTTTCCCCAGCAGCCAGACCCTTGCAGACTTTTGTCTTACAACGTTAACCACCTGCTCTCTGTGTGTTTACGCTATAAATAACGTTAAACGTGTTCCCTTCATTCACTCACAGCTCTGTGCACATTTCTACGACTCAACTCAAAACGTAACAAACAAGTGCACGTACATTCGGTTATTTTAACGTCACATAATGTCGATGACAAACAAATATAACGTTAAAAAAACACCGATTACAACTGCTGCACTTCTCCTCTGTACACAAAACAAGCCACATTTGAGCACCGTGACACGGAGATTAACTCATGAACCAAAAACTGCGGCGGAGTTTGTGTACAGGAGACATAAACACGTTTAATATGAGCAGAAATAACTTAATGAAAAACTGACTTACTGTGGACAGAGTCGTGTCAGAGCTCCGGTGATGTGCGCCGCCATGTTTCCCTCGATGACGCGCTAGAATTAAAAAAAAAAAAAAAGGCGAGCAGCGATTGGCTGTAGAAGTAGTTCCCTCGTAAAAAACGAGCGCTGTGATTGGCCGCAGCGAAAGGAGATGGGCGGGCTCTGGAGGAGTCCTCGCACATGGGAAGGTAAACAGAGAAGTAGTAGTGGGAGGATACTGCTATGCAGAGGGGAGGAACAGTTATATGACAAACATTTATGATTAAATTATATTTTATTTAACAAGATTATACAAACAGAAATGACCTGAAATTAAATGATATAAATCAGTGATATTCTGCTACATCTTCTACCTCACAGATGGTCTCTGTCTACAATAACTAGACAGAAGGGACAGAGAGACAGACTGGAGAGCTTGCAATGGAGAGAAGCAAAGGGAGGAATAAGAGAGCAGAGAGATTTGAGCACAAGGCACGTCACCCCGGGAGTTCTCCCTCACAGCAGTGGTGAATTACAACCACTACCATCAACCAGGTCCAAGTGTGGTGCACAAATGACAAGCAATATTTGCCATGATTAAGTCAGCAGGGGATTTGCTCCAAATGTCAGCCATTGGGGTTTGTGGGTGTATTTAGATTTGTATGTGCTGCTGCTGGACGTACTTTATTTTATGAAGACCGTCGAGCTGAATGTGTTTGGTGGCAGACCTTAATTAAAAATGAAGAAAAAGAGTTAAGACCCTGATGAACAATCCCTGGTCTTTCACCAACATTAAAGACTGTAACAAAAAAAGAAAATGTTTATATATACAGTAAGGAGGGATGTCATCATAACTCTGGATGTTTCTGCTATACAGTCAGAATCAGAAACAGGTTTATTGTCAAGTAGGTTTTCACATACAAGAAGATGTTTTGGTGCATGGTTAACATTATGTAAAAATATAAGGAAGATATAAATCAAGCACTAGAACACTAGGTCTCAAACTATTGTACAAGTACCTCCAGTGGTACATGACCTCTCTGTAGTTGTACTTGGAAAATGAAATTAATTAATTTCAAATTATATTATCAGTCGAAATTTCAGCTGAAAATAAACTACGATATTGCTGGAATGTAATTTAAAATAAGTTTTGCATTCACTGAAACCTGCCTGCTGCACAGTCACCTTCTTGCATACATGAGCTCAAATGTGACGGCAAAATAGTAGTAGGTAGGTTCAAAAACACTGCAGTCGTGGCTCCATATATCAGAAAGACAAGTGCAGATCAGGAGTATCCTCTTTCCTCCAAATTAGCTCTAGTTCTTGAACCAGTTAGGTCCAGCAACAGTCAACAATAAATAATCTTTTTTATTAGGAATAAACCTGCCTCCTGTTAAACTGTCCATAGCTGAACAGGGTCGGCCTACACTATACTGTATTTTAACATCTGACATAATGATGGTACTTGTAGTCTCAAATATTTTCTGAGGTGGTATGCAATATAAAAAGTTAATGTACAATATATGTTTCTTAATGAAAAGAGCTGTACAGTTTGCATGAGGCGTGTGCAAGTCACTGGTATTTTTATATTTCTGAAGAAATATATTTTTTGATGTTTATTTTGAATGATGAAATTATTAAATTGGAACAATCTGAACAGGAAATCATCCTGTGCTCACAACTCACAAACACATTGAACCCGTAATAAAGGATTGTGTGGAGAAACTGCTTCATTTATGTGGGTCACAAGCCAAAAAATATTGGCAATCACTGACTATTTGCCATAATTTACAATTGACAGATGAGTGATCCTCCTGGCTCACAAATGACCTGTACATATAAATGGGTCAATGGCTTTTATACACTGAATCTGAAATACATCTCAGCGTGCTTGCTGCTTCTCTGGTACATCCATGATCAGATAAGGAAACTTGGATTATTTTATATAGGCTAGATTTTATCCCGAAACAAAACTGGCTTATGTGCGCATCCACTCCTACATGGGATATAAAAAAAAAATGCAGTGGAGTTGAAAAATTCCATCCATGGGTTACTTGGAAACTACTTCTTTCCCTCCCCCTTCAGTTCATCGAACACAATTGTTGTCTACTAATCCAGTTTTGATAGCATTTGGCACACTTTCTTTGGATCACAGCAAGATGCTCAACTTCCATTCTCGTCTCCCCTAGGAACCTCTGAGCCCAAGAAAGCAGCCGACACCAGGTCGCGCCAGAGCAGGGGGGTTCTCTGTATCCTCATAAAGCACAGAAAATTATTTTTTTGATTCAAGTCACCCCTTGTCGCCACAACTCCCCACACACACACACATGCACACAAATATACATGCAGATCATCAGTCTGGTTGTTAATTCCAAATATATGCTGAATACGTGTTTATTCTTGTCAATCTGTTATGTTGTTAAATGTTGCAATCACCTAATGACCCCCCTGTAAGGCAATAGAATATAAAATATTATGTCAAAGGCAAAAGCTTTTCCCTTTGTCCCCCCTCTGTACTCCCTGATCCAAATGGACAATGCATCACTAGGCCTTGATGCCTCAGAAGTCTGGGTTCATTAAAATCTTGAATGAGTGCCAAAGCTGTAGTCATAGATAAAAGGAATATGAAAGGATAACGAAATTTATGGATGGCAAGTCACCACCTCACCCTGGCATTTATAATAAACAAATGGTTTCTGTTTCCAATTTAAATTTCTCATTATACTGTGACTTTTGGAAAATGTGTTTTGATTTACCAACATTTTATCTGAAAAACTGTATAATTGATTAGATTTACATGGCTCTGATTTTAATGCTGATCGCCTGCCTTCCCCAACAGTCCCCACCCACCCACCCTCACCCCGGCCCAACACTCACCCAAAAAAAAAAAAAAAAAAACATGATCTGAACAGCTCCTGAGGCACATTAACATCATATAAAACAAACCTACATATCAAACAGGTTTTTTTTCTGATAAAATAATTGGCTTTAACCAGCGTAGAATCCAATTCATCCCTTTGAAAGAAACTTCTGTGAGGCCACCACCAAAAAAGAATTAAAAAAAAAAAATGGTGAGATAGACTTCACAGCCCGAGTGAGATGGACATCAATGCACTATGCCAGCAATGGCTATATTAACCCATGGCTAAATCCCATCACACAAATGTCAGTGTATCCGTTATGAAACCATGACATTTAGATCCAAGGTCTCCATTGTGGTTTTAGAGGAAGCTGATGTTTGTCCATTCTTTGCATCCATCAAACCTGCACACAGCCTCACAGCTAACTGTACTCTAAACACAGAAAGGTTAAAGATCATGAAGGGCTTATGTGTGTAATTTTATTGCATAATACATAGTGCGGTTTATATAATGTTTTACGATAGCACATCCTTCTTGAGTCTTGAATATTATAACACAAAATACAACATTGTAATAAGGTTTTTTAAATTTAAAGTGACCAATATCCTGGATAAAAAATAAAGATTTTTAAAGATATTTTAAAAAGAATATAGCTAAATATTGGCACCATTTTATACAGTATGTTGTCTGTCTTTAAAAGAATTTTTTATAATGAAATTACAAGTAACCATCAATACTCCATGTTGACATTTTAGCAGACAAAAAAGTTAAAAGTGTGCACTGAATTACATGTTAAACAAACATAATAGCCCTGAGAGCGTCTGACTAACTCCTAACTTCCCTCTACAACACTTCAAAACGTCAACACTACCAAGACAAGCCCAGTCTGACACATCACGACCGCTCATGAGTCATGAGTAATGAGGAGCAAAAACCACATTCAAGAAGAGGACAATGTGTCACAAAGCTCTCATGTTAAGAGTGCAACACCTATAAGCCACTTGTCTGGGAATCACAAGAGGTTTTTAATTATTGCCTCTTTACATTAGCTTGGATCTCCCCCCTCAGGCATCGGATCTTAAGGGTCAGGCTGTGGGGTGGTGGTGGTGGTGGAGAAGAGAGGAGGCCGAGACTGGTGGTGGAGATTGTGAAGAGGAATAAAACCCCTTCATTACCGGATCTCTCTCTCTCTCTCTCTCTCTCTCTCTCTTTCACCTACCAACGGCAGTCCAGATCAGGAATTACAAATGATATCATGACAATTTTTCACGCTCTTCAAACCAGTGATGTTTTACCGACTCATTTGCTATGATACCTTGTTACAGATCCAGCTGTGAATCAGGGACGTGTCATGGGGCTGGAAGCCCACCTCCCGCTGAGCCTGGCCAATGACCTGGAAGGCAATAGGGGATGCCAGTGCCTGCAGCATGTGCTGCACTGACAAAGCAGCAGGGCACCGTCAAAAACCCTCTCATACAAACTTTGCAGATCACTCCGTTTTTACCAGATGAGTAAGCACTGGTACTGGTACTGACTCCCCCCTCCTCAGCCCTAACACAAGGTTTATGGATTTCCCTTCACGAGTCTGTTGCTTTGGTTGACGCAAAGCAAAAAAAAACCTTTGCCCACAAGGGGAATAGTGTAGTGGTGGATCTGGGATAGAAGGATGCAGATAGCATGTGGCAGGGTCACTGCGCAGGTTAAGCAACAATTCAGTTGAGTGCCTGTAAAGGAAGTGGAGTATGGTTTGAGAAGTGCAGCGCACCAGCTAAAAAGGCCACACAATCCAGATTAAACTTTGGCCTTTGAACATAAATTACAACATCGCCTCCACACTCTCAGTAGTTCAGTTTGTGGACTTTAACACGAGCAAATATTTTGGAATATTTCTCCAAAAGCACGTCAATCCCAAACAACACGGTGTAATCCAATGAGACAAAGCAGCAACTTAATCCATTCATTAATTGTTGCATTCTTCAACAGGAATTCAATGAGGTTAAGGTTGTTTGGGTTTCCAGATGAGAGCCCTCACGCAATCCCAGGCCCCGATGACTTCTGCATTACTAGAATGATGCGGCCGGGACTGATGGAGCTGAGTGTGTCAGGAGGCATTAGGCTTCACAGCCCAAAGCTGGTGGACAAAACCAGACTGTGCCCCCTGACCCAATCCACCGGCAAGTTACTGACCCAGCAATCATGAGAGGAGCAGAGACAGACAGAGAGGAGGAGGAGGAGAAGAGACAGAGAGAGAGAGGGATGGAGCAAATGCTATGACGGAAAGAAAAATGTTGGGGAAAACCAAAGTGAGAAAAATAAGATGAGCACTGAGAGAAAAAGCAGAGAACAAGAGATGGAAAGACAAATACTGAGCCTCTGACTTTTCTGCATGTTAACCAAATCACAGGAAATGGTTTTAAGGGCTTTTTCTTCCTGTTCGGTTCACTCTTATTCCCTCTCTCTCACTTCATTTAACTGAATTAATGAGCAGGTCCAGCCAGACCTCGGAATATTAACTTCCTGGGCACCCGTTACTTTGTTGGAGGACTGAGCTTTTGTTGTTCAGTGATTATGGGGATAATTTTACAATAAATAAACATGTTTACTTTGATTACCTTTCAGGAGATGTCACTGTCAAAGATAAAATATAAGCTTTAACAAAGTTTAGGATGCACAAATGACAAAAAAAAAAAAGGGGCAAGTCACGACCATGTTTTTCATTTTCAAGATCTATGACTTCTAGCGTGGTGTTACTAGTGTTCTAGTGCAGTGTCTGGATGTGAGCTTGTGAATGGATGTTCCCATATACTCCTCTCAGCACTCTGACGCCGAACAAACACAGTGGGATGGTGGCCTCGCAACACGACACTGGCGGACCGAGAAACACCTACATCAGAGAGGACCTAAAGCTGTGTACACATGGTTCACCTCAGGACAGACCTGCTTACAGCACCAATGTCAATGTTGGACTCCCTCTGTGCACTCTGTGTTGAATGCATCCCTGTGATGGTACAGTAGACAGCGTTCCCATAGCATGCTGCGGGCTATATATCATCCAGGATACGGCGGTATAGCAGGAGAAGCAGTTTTAAAACGGAGTGCTTTTATTTAACAGTGAAACCCAGTGGCAAGAATAAGCCTGCTTATTTCCATATGTTGTACATCCCATCTGATTTATGAAATGATATGAGTTCATTCATTATTCATATTGGTAGTGGAGTTATTACCATTTCCCCCATCAGGCTTGCCACTGACACCATAAACATTATGAAATCACAGTTCGCCCAAGGCGTTGCTACTGCTGGGAAAAGTGGTCACAATTGACTAGTTAGCGCTGGCGCGCAGTACACTGGAGGCAAGCACTAAATGCCATACAAGTGACCCGTGAATTTTTAATACAAGCAAAGTGGTGACAATAAGACAAGTGACAAGGAAGAAAAATGACTGCAGAACTGAATATCACTGAGGCATGCTCTGCTTAAAACTCTGAGCCGAGTCCCGTTATTACCGCGCCCTGAGCTAAGCGCGGGAGCGTCGCTACGCTCGGACATGCCCTCAATTTTAATGCAGTTCAGGGCCCCGGATGTACTGTACTAACATGCAATCAGCAGGTCGCACTTGCAGATGTCCTACTATGATTATAAATCTACATTCTTTTAAAATGAATAAGAATTTCACACCGCAGCAGACTTAGTTGTAAGCTAATTTGTCACAGGCTTATCAAGGCCTATTCATCACCGATCTAGTAATTACCAGAATGAGCTACAGGATAACCCCCCTTTGTCACCCCTCTTTTCTCCCCCCAGCGATGGTCAGCCTGTAAAACCAGGATGTGTTGGCACCTTTATGATATAAATACTCACACACCCTGGGCATAAGAAAGCTGTCAACAGAACATTTGTTTTCCATTTTTCACCACCTAAAGCACTTCAAGCTGAGGAGGGGGGGAAAGGAGACAAGGCGTTAAAAATGTACCGCAACACTAACTATTTTGCCCCTTGGTGAATTTTGGTGCTTAAACAGATGGGGCTTCAATTAGTTCCCCTTTTTTTTTTTTTTTTAGTGCAACAGGATTGTCCGAATTTCCATTCAACAAGCTCTCACCTCCACACATGCTTGGTTGTGGTTGGCACATGCAGATTAAATGCATAAAACATGCGCGCCGTACATTCGCACATGCTTGATTATGTATGTGTGCTGCCACACACACACACACACACACACACACACACACAGCTGTTATCACCGTTTTTGTCTTCATGCCCATTCATCACCAAACTTTTTGCTGATTGAAAAACACAAGTGCATGTCAAGTGAACTGAAAGACAAGGGGGTGTCAGAGGTGCGTGAGCTGACCCACGCATGGAAGTAAGCTGTTATGAACACACACACACACCCCCTTCTTCACCCTACCGTAAATAGATCAAAGCACATCTGTTTCTGTGTCCAGCAGCCACACATCTATAATTGCAAACTGGCCTTAATGGCTTAGAGCGACCCATCAGATGCTAAGCAGTTTGGACACAGGAGATGCTAAAGCATATGAGTGGAGCGCAACCATCAGTAAGCGCTGAATAGGGAATTCTCTGGAGCCACAGTGGCGACTGTCTGGTCTCTAGTGGACTGAAATAGATATCACAACTTCAGCCCAGGGATGGAGGCCCCGAGGGGCCGAACTGACCACACAGCTGGGGATTGCGGAGCAGGGGTAGACCGGTAATCCAAGGCAGGGATACCACTGGGATCGAAGATAGGTGTGGAGAAAAGGTTAGTTGAAGATTTAGAGCAAGAAAATGAGTTTATCAGCCGAGCAGAGAAACTCAAAGATGATGTTTTTAGGAAAAGGAGAAATGCCAGGACAGCTAATGGTTTGAAATGAGGTCTGGGAGAGTCCGAGCTGGTCTTGGCTGAATGGATTAAGCACTGAGTGACGAGAGAAGCCTCAAGTTGGCCAGTTGTCACAGTGTGACACTGATTCGGCCTAATGAGCGTAGTGCTGTCACCGCACATCTGCCTCTCATTCACTTGTAGAATCTGGCAGACTCAAAACCTGCTGGAGTCACTGTTAGATGCTGGAACTCGAGACACCTCCACCTTCACTGCATCAGCCCTGGTTGCCAGATTACCTAACAAGGAACCCAACAAAACAACTTGTACTTGTACCACACAATCAAACATCATCCACCTGGAGGCTGGACAAGAAGGCTTGACACTCGTAATTGTAAATCATATTATTTCTTAAATATGACACATATATTTCCTGAATTAAACTAAACTAATTTATTAATTAGTATGACTTTCTTTCTCTTGACATTACGTGGTAAATTCTCACTCAAATGATGCCCCATCCTACATTTCTTTATGATAACATTGTTTTGACTCCTTCAATATGATTTAGTAGAAATGTTACAGTAATGTAACTGGCGTGTATGTATGTACGAGTCTTTTTGTTGATCAGAAGAGACAACGAGAAAGGCAGTATGTCCTGTATGTGATAATGATGATTAGGTCGTGGTGTCTCTGATCTGCAGAGGACAGCACTCCTTCTCCATCTGCCCCAAATCTGAAGGCGTCTCTGCAGACAGAGCAGCAGCTACTCAAAAAATTCCTCATGGGCATCCTCCTGGAAAATAGCACAAAGGTTTACTAAACATCATTGTGGCGGTGGCACCAATTATTGTTAATATACATCAAATAGCCTCGGCCCGAGTCCGAGAAACAGACTGATCACTCCAATGACGGCAACTGTCAGTCTGCTCCCCAATGAAGAGAGCTGTAGAAATAATTAGTCCATGCCCTGTGAATAAAACAATAATACAACAGCCGAGATGACATCCAAAATATGCACGTTGCCTCGGATGACCTGAAAACCTGCCACGGCACCAACCCGAGCCCGAGTCACCGGCCGCAGATGAATACAGGCTTTGTTTAAGTGTAGTATGTATATGTTTGGGTAACGTCAGTAAAGAGGAACCAGAAATACAGAAGTGATTCATCTTTTGTCTGACCTTCTGTTCATGAGTTTTTATCCAAGCCTCCATGAAGCTGGGGGGATTGTTTTGCTGCAGATCCTGAAGATGGTGCTGCTCAGCTGCATTTCATCTCAGGTTGTTTTTTTGTTTTTTTGAGAATTTATTTAGCAGAAGTATACACCCGAAACCTCGTCATCAAAATGTTTTGTAAGGCCTCCTTCTGTTGACTAGTTTCACATCCTGTACTTGCAAAGTCTGCATTTCTTTATAGTCACAATTGTCCAGTCACTAAATTCCTCTAACTGACCTCTGGTTCACCTAGAGAGGGGAGGGAGTTAACCAACATGAGGACCAATGACAGTGACCTGAAACTGATTATGACAATCAAAATACAAAAAGTCATGCAATATGTCTGCAATATGTATTTTTTAGGTCAAGATGGTGACAGCTACCAGGATGTGTTTGGGCTTGTGTTGACTACAATTTTAGCTCATCAGCTCAAAATACACTATTACGTATGCACTGCATATGAAATCTGCATCTGTGATTTGCATGTTGAAGAAAATCATTTCTCTTCCTCTTACTAGTGATTTTTTTTTTTTTTTACAGCCACTGCACTTAAAAATGAAGTAACATGATTAGTAAAAACAGTGTTATGAAATCACTTTTTTCTATGCTCTTTCTCTTGGTTTTAATGTAATTTAAATATATTTTTTATACTGCAGTACAACATTATTTAATGACAGTAATACCATGTATTTTTCCAGCACTGGTGTAACTTTAAATGCTTTCTGTTTGGAATCGGGCCTTCAAATCTAATGTGGGTGTTTGATTGCGCTGCATCATTTTGTGTTTTTTGGCTTTTTGTCTGAAGCTCCAACAAAGCTTTTTTTTTTTTTTTTCACACTGTCACAATGTTTTTGATAAAATGCCCAAAATCTAGGAGTCACTTCTAAAGGGACTAAAAATGATACACGAATGATCAGACCACTGTCTCATGGAACTATCAACACTTGAATCACCAATCTAACCATCCATGGGTGCTCTTGTAAGTAAGCTGAGTTTATGCACCATGAGGCTTCACCTAAATGTGGGAATTCATTGTTTGTGAGTGTGAAGTCATGAGCAGTTCAAAAGGACACCAGGCTGGTGTGTGTTTATCACGACCAGCAACGCTAGTGTCAACACTGTGACATGTGAGATTAAGAAGGACTCACTATGATAAAAGGGATTGTGGGAATCCTTTAAGATGCTGTCCATAGACAGACAGATCTGTGACAGCATATATAATGATGCTCTGTCACACTCACACAGCCTCAGTCAGGCACAACAACACTTTTCTCTTCATCTTATTGCTCTCGCTTTGCTCTCTCACCATGTATGGCATGTAGAGTGCAGCAGCGCACTAGTCTCTGTGAAGCAAAGGGTTTAAAAAACAAATAGCTCATCAGTGGTAAAAGTGACAAGCGTGAAGCAAAGTGTGAACAGAGAGTCTTCACGCGAGCGTGCTGGAGTTAGAGGGACAGGGCCTGAGCAGGGGCAGGCGGTGGTGGCTGATGCATGGGGAGGGTGTGGGGTGGTGGTGGTGGTGGTGGTGATGATGAGAACAGACACGAGCCACATGAGGCCCCCTCTGACAATGCAGGAGTCTCCCCTGCGGTATGTCCAGCAGTCTACTTATGCACGCACACACACAGATGCAGAAATGCACGCATGCACACAAAGCACGCAATTTTCACACGACAGCGAGAAATCTGTGTAATAAAAGTGTTAACAACTTAAGTGTAACAAAATAAATGAAAACATGTTTAAAACTAGAAAAACAGTTTTGTCGCTCTTCACTTTGAATGCCACTTTATTATTTTCTATTTCTCATTAGTGAGGATTGCACTCCCTCTAGTGGTGTTAGGTTTTAAGGACAGTTATTGAAGCCTGCATTGCAACTGCACACACACATATAAAGAGTCTATGTACGGGTAAAAATCACCATTACTATAAAGTCTTTGTCCACAACAGCACTGCAGCAAAGTTGCAGCGAAGTTGCTCCGATAAATCAGATTTAAATTTAAACCGTGTGGGGGAAGTTTCATACACAATTCATTTTGGCAGCAAAAAACATCCCAAATTTGGTTAGGCACCGTTTGTGGAACCACGCTGGCTCTTCCACACACTGCGTGGACACCAGAAGTCATTCCCAGTTTGGCTCACCAACACACCACTGGTCCCCCTCTTCCACCACGAGGGTGCCTTTAAAACGATATGCCTTCTGGGGTCTTGGTTCTTTTATGTGCTGTAGTTGAACCATTGACTATTGTATGATTCTCTTCAAATCAGTTTGTTCCCCCTTCTCTCCCCTCCCCTTCTTATTTTTTTTTTTATTTTTTTGTAGCCCACCCCTGACTTAACAACCAGAAAAAGGTCACATTTCTGAGAAGTGACTTTCATGCATGTTCCATGCTGGGTCGTCACTTTCAATTTCCTAAGACCTTTCATGTCACACACCCATCAACCCAGAAAACTGCAGATACACTACACACTGCACCATTTTCATGCTGCTGGTGTGATATATGAAATAGAATCCTGTTATATTTTCTTCGCAGTCCTTTTGGCTGGATTTAGGTTGTAGTTGCAATTGTTGCAGTTTTTAGCTTTACTCTGAAAGCATTATCAGATTTACAATGTGGAGGATGTGTTATGCTTGAAGTGAAGGCCATTGATGTGGTCTTTTCATGATAGTTGCTGATTTGAGGGAAGCGAAAACATGTGAGCAGAAGTGATCATCTCCTTCTTTTCATGTCCCCCTCGTACTCGTGCAATATTTAACACCGAGAGACCCTCAGGACACCTAGTGAGCGCTCAACAAACGACTGTCTTTTCCTTTTTCCGGCACGGCGCTCAGACAGTACGAGATGTTTAACTCTGCGTACAGAATTAATGGAGCATGAAATGTAGGCATGAAGTGCACCAGGCTCCGAACCTGCAGGTGACATTGTCTACATGAAGCTCTCATTGCGACCTAAGTGAGCTGTATTATAACCGCATTTGACTGGTGACAATTAGTGACCTTTTGCCCATCCAGCAGCCATCCATTTGAATTACACCAACCTGGAAAGCTTTGGCGGGCGAGAGAGATGAGATACTGCAGCCAGCGTGCTTCTACTGTACTTCTACCATTAGCTTGTCCACTGTACTGTACTGTACTGCGAGTCTTATATAATTTAGCACAAATTCAACATTGAGGGATAATAATAAAGCACTAACGGTGCTTTTACTTTCTGCAAAACTGATTTGGTTTTGTTTGCTGAAAGTGAAGCTGCTACACCTTCCTCTGCTGAAGCACACTTCTGTTGCCACATTTTTCACCGCCATGATTATTCTCAGAATTTAACACCAGCTCAGTTCAGATGGTTCACAGTTTTTTATCCGTTTTGGGGAAGGGTGGTTGGTGGTTGAGATGTGCAATATGTAGATGTAGATGCATTCTTTAAATGGTTAGTGATTCATCCACACATCACAGGATTGTGACAGTTTTTTCTTACAAGTACTTCAGCTTCCTCCTATATCTTCCATCATCTCCACTTCAGGCCCTGCCTGCCTTCAGCTCAGCCACATAGAGACTACAATACAGACTTGAGAAACCTCAGCGGCAGGAACATAATATCAAATATCACGCTCTATCACTCCATCTAACCTTTCTCAAAAAAATACGTTGCACCCACTGCAAGCAGTAGTGCAAATACATGAAGTGTTTTATTAAACTGTGGCCAGGCTACATATCCCATTTGATATGATTTTATACAAAGCATTGCAATCCCTGCATTTAACTAAGTTAGATATCACCACATGCATGTGCACGTGCATGTGCATGTGTTAAACAGCAACCACAATGAGAAGAAAGAGAAGAAACACCAACATAGTCAGTACTTGCTTATTCTTATTAACTGCGGTTTATTAGCATGGGAAACAGACGTTCACATAGAGAAAGCAAGTTAGAAAATATATCTTTCTATCTCTGTTTCACCCTCAAACACACAGAAACTAATACTTTCTCACACCCACACACACCCAACACACACACAGTGCTCTTGTATTAGCTACATTGTGAGAGTGGTGAGGCCTGTCTTCTCCACAGTCTTAAGGTGGCAGCTGACATAACTCAGTGGATATCCACGCACCATCTGAAGCTCAACTTAGACAAGACTGAGATGCAAGACGAAAAATGTTAATAAAGGTGAAATAATACAAACAATAATATAACACAAGACATTAAAATATTCACATACATGCCACTGTTTTGTAGTACAAGCCTGTTTCTAAAAAAGTTACCACGCTGTGTAAAATGTAAATACAACATGTGCCAAACACTGACACCGTATATTTAATTTCAAATAGCACAAAGAAATCGAGAAGAAGAAATCTTGAAACTGGAAATCGTATTGTTTTCGGTTCCCATTTTGAATTTGATGACAGCAACACTGAAAAACTGCGCTGGTAAAGACTTCAACAATTTAAGAATAATGTTTCTCAATGTAAAATCTGCAAAGAATCTGTGATCTGTGATTTCATCGTCTATAGTTCATAATATCATGAAAAGATTCAGAGAATCAGGTGAAACGTCTGTACACAAGAGACACGGCTGAAAACCAGTATTGGATGGCCGTGATCTTCAGGCATCGAAAACAGACACGGTTCTATCGTGGACGTCACTGCATGGGCTGAAACCATCGTCTGCGAGCACAGTTCATCGCTGCATCCACAAATAACAGCTGAAACTCAACCACGCAAATCAGATGCAGAAACACTGCCGCCTTCTGCCTGAGCTTATTTAAGATGAACTGAGGTGAAGAGGAAAACCGTGCTGAGGTCTGAGGAGTCAAAATGTTAAATTCTGTTTGGAAATCATGGACGCTGCGTCCTCTAAGTTTCAAACTGTGCTGTGCACAGTGCTACTGTCATCGCAGTGTGACAAAGATTGACAGACATATGATGTCAAAAAGGAGAGGTGGGATTTGAACACTGCATACAACTTGGTGGTATTTAAAAGAGTGCAGCTCAATTTACACCCACAACCACTTGACTCCCCCTGGAGCAGTCACACTGAATGATCTTGGGAACCCTCGCTCTTGTTGTGAGTACTCTATACTGTGATGATCTTTATAGCTAAGTGATGTTCATTTGCTGATGCACACTGATTATTTCTAATGATTTCTACTTTACAGTGTGATCATTTTCTCAAATGACAGGTGGGATGGCTGTTGGAAATTTTACCCTGGAATCAGCTGAAATCTCTCCAAACCAGAGCGGCTGCGATGTGTTTATCTACCAAAGAGCTGCAGTCGTCCTCTTCCCTATTTTTTACTCGGTGGTTTTCATCATCAGTGCATGTGGCAACAGCTTGGTGCTGTACATTATCTGCCAGAGGAAGCAGAAGTTCAACTCCACCTCCATCTATCTGGTCAACCTGGCACTGTCTGACACCCTGTTCACCCTGGCGCTGCCTGGAAGAATTACGTACTACATCCGCCACTATGACTGGCCATTTGGTGACCTCCTCTGCAGACTCACGACGCTTCTCTTCTTTGCAAATACCTATGCAGGTAATACTGGTTTTGTTGCCATCATATTATATCATATGTGTCTCTTTTTGCTTCATTACATATGCAACTATATCTCCACATCAGGATCAGATAACTTTATTTTTCCATTCTGAACTTTTAGCCTTTGCAGTCAGTCAGCATTTACAGCAGTATAAGCTTCAGAGCTACTTTACACCAAGTGTGTTGACCAAAACATCTTCTACAAAGTTGTGGGATGACTGTTTTGTGTTAAACTGTATCACATTTTCATTATATGTCCACCAGGTATTGGCTTCATGACCTGTATCAGTCTGGACCGATACCTGGCCATGGTGCATCCACACCGACTCCAGTGTTTGCGGAGTGTGAGGGTGGTTCGCCGGGTCTGCTGCCTGGTCTGGTTTCTGGTATCCCTGCAGATAGCTCCTCTGCTGTTCCGCAGCATGCTGCACGAGCACCGGGAAAGACGAACCTGCATGGAGTACTTCAACTTCGAGGGCTCCCACTTCACCCCTTATGTCCTGCTTCTGGCCTGTGCCATCTCCTTCTACTGTCCCCTCATCATCATCACAGGCTGCTACGCCAAGATCAACCTGAAGTTGCGAGCCGCAGCCAAGCAGAACTCTATAACTGGTCGATCCAGGAGGAATCATAGCGCCAATACCATTATTTTCCTCATCTTCCTCACCTTTCTCATCTGCTTCAGTCCTTACCACCTCAACGTTATGCAGTTTATGTCCAGAAAGATACACCACCAGCCAACCTGCGAGGAGCTGAGGGCCTTTAAAGTGTCCTTACAGGTAGGAGCCGTGTTTGTTCATTTGATTTAAAACATTCAATCAATCAATTTTTCCTTTTCATAATCCATCTTCTCCCTGCAGATTACCGTTTCACTAATGAACTTCAACTGCTGCTTGGACCCAGTCATCTACTTCTTTGCCATTAAGACCTACAAGAAGCAGGTGTTGAGCCTGTTCAAGGACTATCTGTATACTTCTGCAGCCTCCTCCAAAATGACAGCTGAGAATAGCAGCAGCAACACCTGAGAGAAACCACAGCTGAGGTTGCAGGAGATATGCCTACCACCAGCGTCACAGAAGACCTAGTTTACTCATTTAAGCTCAAGAATGCCTATTTTTAGTGTTGAAGCCCTCTTTGACGGGTCTTTCATTTAAGATATTGACAACTGTGCATGTACATAGCAGTAGATTTAGCTTATTTTTAGGCTCCTACAAATAATGTGATGAGTGGAGCACAATGTTTAAAAAGACTGTATAAAAAATATTGTCCCATATCTATTATATTTTTCTTTTTGCATGAAAGTGTATCTTATTGCCTGTCTTATTGTAATTCTGAAGGAAACGCCCTAACCTTAGACAAATAAGCTAAGCTTTGTTTTCAACTATGTGACAAAAGTTGTCATTATTGCAACAGCAGCTTTCACTTCCTTTGTGTGTTTTTTTTTTTTTTTGCTATGCATCATGTGGCAAACATGTAAATGTTAATGGGTCTTATGATTAGACAAACCTGTAATGCGTGCTCTCGTAACAAAAACACATGTTGGCCACAGCAGTATATATATATATATATTTTTATATTATATACTGTGTCAAAATGAGAACATTTCATGTAAATCTCTTTCACACCCCAGATCTGAGCTCTGTGTGGGTGTGCGTAGATGGCAATCACCACTTCCTCACCTACCTTTCCTGCTCCCCCTCAGAGGCCTCATTCCAGCTGGGTCCCACATCTTGTGGTGGGGCTGCTGTATGTGTGTGTGTGTGTGTGTGTGTGTGTGTGTGTGTGTGTGTGTGTGTGTGTGTGGGTGTCTTACAGATTTAAGCAGGTGCACATGATGTCTCTTTATAGTGCACAGTCCCATATTTAAAGTTAACCTTTAACATTTCCTGGGTTTTTGGAAAAGCAGCTCTATGAATTTGCATAGACAGTAATGTTCTCAGTTTGAGTCATGAAGTATTAAAGCCCTCTGGCAGTTACTGATGGGTTTCAGAATTAGTGTGCAGTTGATTTGTCAAGATACGGATCAATAAAGGCAACAAATTACATCATTAAAAGACAAGGTTACAATAGTCTAGTCCAGATGATGCATTCGGGCTGTGTGACAAATGAGCACAATAGGCATGCGTTTTCTTTGATGCAAGTATTTCATATAAAGTGTTCAACTTTAGAAAGATATAATCTGCAGAAACAGATATAAATCTGGGTATCATCTGCGTAAATGTACATTCTGTTTGAGAATCATGAGGATTATTGTAGCATTATTCACAAAACTACTACTCCAATAGGCCGGCATTATTGCTTGTTCATATCCCATCTTGAGATACCACATGCTACCACATGTTATCAGTATATGAACCTTTTTCAGACCTGATCTCTCAGTTCGGGGGTGTGATTTTTATAATCGCGATTTTCATTTGATACATGCTCTAGGACAGTTCAGGTTTGTGCCACTACATCTAGACAAAAAGTCGAGCTCTCTGGAATACTGCACAAGTACGAAAACAACCCCAACGTAAAGTGTTATCATAAGAATCAAACCATGTTCAGGCCAGCACCGGCAAACCGGCGGCTTCCCGACTATAAAGAGACCAAACTTTCATGAAGAAGAATTACACAGCATGCTTTACTCTGCTGCACCTATGTGATTTTTACTGATGTTAAGTCTCAACAAATTTGCCAGGCACGTTTAATAATATTTTCCTCATTGTTTGTTTATAAAAAGTGTCAGTCTAATTTCAGTCCAGTGTCTGTGTGATGGAAAGAGTAGAACATAAGTAGAAGTATTGTTACTTTAAAGAAAGAAATGTCACTTTTTGTAAAAGACATGGTAGGTGCAACAAGCGATATCAGGCTGCAGAAACTCAATATCTGACCGCTTTAACGACAGAATAAATAATCACCAAAGCAACAACACACAGCTGTATAAATTCCACAGCAACTACCGCCACAAACACACAAGCAAAAAGAGCGGCAAAGTTTTTATGCACACAAACACAATATGTTGCTAGGCAGCGCAGTGGTTGTTGGTCTGTATTTAGTTGTGATGTTACTCACCTGCCTGAGCGTCATTCTGTGAGCCCCGTGGACGGGAAAGTCCTCAACAATCTGCTCTTGGTTCAACGTCTTTACTACAACCAGTCCACCTCTCCTGTCCCACTGCACTCTGAAAAGTTTTCATAGCTTTGAGTTGAAAAGCTCTGCAGTCATACCTGTGACAGACACACACACACACACAAGTTCCTCAGCAATGTAGCAATCGGCAGCATCCAGCATGAGCATTTTTAGCGTTTCATTGGACCTGCCGAACCCAAATGCAGACACAGGACAGACAGATAAGGTGAAAACAAGTCTTTTATTAAAGAATACCAGCAGGAATGGAGAGATGTGGCTGGCTGAGGTGAAGCGGAAGGAATCCAGGTGGAGGCTTGGAGGGAATCCCATGGATAAGAGCTGGCTGACCGGCTGGCAAGACAGGCAGACAGGCAGATAATCCTGAGACGGGAACGGTGTAAGTCTCACAGTCAGAGAGGCGGGCAGGCAGGCGGGTGGACTAAACCGGTGCAGAAATAAATTAGCATCATAGTAGGAAGCATAACGCATAAACTAACCTTGAGTATTACTATGAGGTCCAGGATTGGCTGTTTGTGCAAAGCGCTTGTAGGAAGGGGTGATGACTTGATTGCAGACAGGTGTGCTGGTTGCAGATAATGGGCAGGTGTACAGAGAGGGAAGGGCCTGGAGCCAGAGAGAGGAAGAGAGACTACACCTGTTCACAAACACAGTCGCAGAGAGAGACGGGAAAACCTCAGGTTCTGCAAAATGAAGCCAATGTGGAAGTGCTAAAAACATAATTCCTCAAGCGGTTGATTGAGACAGGTTGCAGAAGTGAGTCAGTCTCCATAAGTCCCCATGTTCAAATGTCACAACTTCACAGCAGAAATAAACATGTTTACAGCCTGGTACAAAAAACAGTTTTGGTCTCTGTAGCTAATTTCCCCGTTCATGACAACTGTACTGAGGGTGAATTTATATACAACTCACCTGTTCAAATGATATTAAGGCTTAAAGTTGAGCATAATTAACAGCAAGGCTGCTTTGATTGACAGGTAAGTGTTGTTGCAGGTTGGCTTATTCAAGCACCCAGGCGTCATTTGACCCACCTCAGGTCCGCCGATGAGCCACATCTTTGCTGATATTTAGATTAGCCGGGAGACGTCAGAAGCAGTCACATGGTGGCGGCGGCGGCGCTTCAAAACAGCGCTTTGGAAACCTACGGGTGACCTCACTCAGGCTCTGTCCGGTCTTTATACTGTCATATGTTGTCATAGTGCTACTTCCAGCAGACGTCTGCCAGACCAGCAACTCATCAGTTAATGTTGGATTCATTATGAGCCACAGTCTGGTTCAAAAAACACACCGCCTCTCTCCTTCTTCTTCTTCCTGTTTTGTTAGTTCTTCATCTTCATGTTAAGCATGTTTAACATATAAAACTTACCGTGCTTTGCCCTTTAGTAAAAGTCAACTTTGTTGTTGATGCACACCCATAGGTGCGTGCTAGATTGCAACATTTTCACTTCCTCACCCTGGATAGTGTCGGTTTGTGGCTTCTCGTACTATCATCCACTACCAGCTCCTTTTTCTTACTGACATTCGGCTGCATACGGCTCTTTGAATTGCCTGCCAAAGCTCTCTTCTGGTCTTCTAGTCTGGTCTGCTACCCTTCATGACCCTCGAAGAGGAAATGTCAAACAATATTGCAGGTGCTGGCAGTGACAAGGAGCTGAATCCACTGAAGTGTTTACCTCAAAATCACCTTAAACATCTGGAAGATTTTAAACGCTTAAAGGTCCAGTGTGCAAAAATGTGAATTTAATATACATAAGTATGCATTCACTAATGTATAATCACATGAAATTAAGAATATTCATGTTATTGTTACCTTAGAATGAGCCTTTACAATGCCGCAGGTTTTCTACAGCCCAGAAGAGACAGATTAACCGCAGTTCTTCCTTTGTACTAGGAAGGAGAGGGTGATACGAGGGGTTGCAATCCACAACTAAATCCTACACACTGGACCTTTAAATGAAAACTAATCAAACACAGAAATCAGAGTCAGTTACAGACCCTGAAGTTTCACGGCTGCTGTAGTTTCGTCTGACAGTCGTCGGACAGGTGAAGGGTTTTCAGTTGGCTGCAATCTGAACCTTCGCCACTAGATGCCACTAAATTCGACACACTGCACCTTTAAGAAATGTCCACAAGGTACAGGAGATAACTAGAATCTTGTGAAGGTGCGAATGTGAGATTACAAGATGGATGTATGTTACGTTACACACCATTACTTCTACTGATGAAAGCTACTTTTGTCCAGTTAAATAAATAAAAATGAACAACAAAAGGTCGCTCACAGTAGTTTTTCTAAAACTGCGCACAAAATTGTGCTGTTGAAACAGAAGTGGCAGTTACTCATCCATCTGTCTTTTCGGCATCAAATCAGTATCACGATCTTTTTGTAGCCTTGAAGGTGTAAAAAGTTCACTTTCAGCCTCAACAGGACGTTCGAGGAACTGCAGTTTTTGGCTGTTCAGCAAGCAGGCAGGCTTCACTTCACAGCCACGGAGACAAACGTAACATGAAGAGTGATAGCAGTCTGCATGGTGGAGGGTGGTGTGTGGTGATGGACGGGTCAAATGCAGGATTTTCACACAGAAGACCGAACTATTCCAGCATTTTTAAACATCCAGTTACCATGTATCATCATCATCATCAGCCATCTTTTACATACTAGTTCAGCAGACTTGTGTTCTTGTGTGCGGACGTGTTCTTCACCTGAAGCATGAAAACTAACGACTAGTATTGGCAGGTGTATGCTACTCCCTGCTGAACAGCACCGCAACCTCTTCACTCTGTTTATGTGTTACAATAAAAAAAAAAACAATTTATTTAAAGACAAAAAGCTAAATATGACATTTAAAATCTTCCATATAAACATTTAATATGATGATTAAAGAGAAATCTGACATATGCTGAGCAGTATAACCTTAAAATCCTAATTCCTACCCTAACACACACAGACAAGACAAAAGGCTTTCAAAATAAGAATCCCTTCAAAATAAAACACTCTCTCAATAACAGACACAAGCATGCACACACACACGCTGACAGCTATTTAATGTATGGGGGCGACGGGGCCAGAGTCAGGCACACTCAACATTTCTTTAGGAATTTTCTAGTTAATATTATTCTAGCACTTTCAGTGCATTGGCAAACTGTATGTGAAGATTACATCTGTGAATATATCTTTCACGCAGAGGGGTTTTTCATTTGGTGACATTTTGGAAAAAGAGAAACAGCGTCATACATTAAGATAGCATCTCCAACTACTGAATCAACCCCGATATGATTCAAATCTGTTATTTAAATCCATCATTGACTACTGTTTGATGAGGCAAGAAAGTCGCAATCAAAGATAAACTCATGTTAAAGGACAAGGCTGTTAGACTAAAGCCAACAGTGCAGTGCAGTAGTCCATTTCTTCAGCACTGTAGGGGGGCAATCTTTAGAAATGTGTTGTGGCGCAGAGACAAAGTTGCATTTTTAGTTTTGCAGGTTCAGCTTCTATTTTTGTGGTTTGCCTTCGTTGTTGCGTGCATTTTCGTGGGAGACATCGATATAATTTACCCCCCCCCTACAGTAGAACTGACATGTAGTTGACGAGAATGAGAAGTGGGATCTTTTTGTGGTTTTTGGTTTGGTGTTGTTGTTCCCCGAAAGCCAAACTAACCAATGTTAGTTAGGTTAGATTAGATTTTGCCAGATATACAATGCTGCTGTAGACGCGCAGATATTCACAGATAAAGCCAGACTATACATATACACACACACACACAATACAATGTTCTTTCATTTCCTTGTGATTTTCAGTTTCATACAAGAAGCAGCTCAGATGTGCATGTGCATATTTAGTATGATTTTGCATTATTTGAATACATTTTCAGATGTATGTGAAATAAAATGCATGACACTTGTTTTAGTTGCATGTAGTTAAAGTAGCTATAGTAGTTATAGCCAACTTTTGTCTGCACTGTTTTGGATTTATTTGGGGGATGATTTGTCTCTAGCTCGAGCAGTAAATACATTGCTGCCATCATGTGACTTACTGAAGTCACAGCACGAGTCTAAACAGACAGATCTTTGACCTATTCTATACTCCTTGAACTAAGTGATCTGAACTTCAATATCTGCAGTACTGTTGCCAGAAGAGTGCACTGTTCGTCTGTCTTTTTGCCCTGCTGTGTTTTAAATTCACAAATTCTCAAAGATTGTTTCAGTTTATTGTTTTTTATTCGTCGTTCTGGATTTTGGTTATTGAGTCTTTAGTTTTGCGTGGATCTCCGGCCGTTTATTTTTTATTTGTGTTGCTTGGTTTTTCTACCCTGCTCCTGTGCTGTCTTGTGTTCATCCCTCACCGTTTTATTATTAAAGTCAGTTTCTGTGTGATTACACGTGCCTGCATTCGGGGCCACCCCCTCCTCCCCGTGACACAATCGCAACAGTTTTGAAGCAGTATAGAGCTGACATAGGTTAGGTAGCTGGTACTGAGTGAGCTTATTTAAAGGTGTGAAAAACACCCTCAGTGAGTCACGGCATGATTAATTCACGCTGTTATTTTGAGACTTTGTAATGAAGGAGGTGTAGAATCCACACAGTTAATGAAATCAAAGATTTAATCTAATTTATTTTAAATCAAATGAGTGCAGAGCTAACGAAACATGAAATGTGTCACTGTCCTATACATTCTGATCACGCTGTGTATTACACGAGTGACGCATCATTCGGACAAAAGTTATTTACTCTAATTTTATGGTTAATAAATGTATTAGCACCTCAGTAGACGTATGAAAGACATGATGAAACGTGTCAGGCTGAAACTTTTTGGGGGTGACAAACAACATCAGTGATTTTTTTTTTATTAAAGTTATTTCAGTTTAAATTAGAACAAGAGCAGTAAAAATATGATCTGTTTATCAGACTAAATAGTGTGAGACAAACATTTTCTCACAGCCACAGTAGTTTCCTGTACAACTTTTGCAATCTTATCTTAACCACACGCTGAGCAACAGCAAAGAGAATTTCACGAACTGTTGACATTTTATTCATCACCTACTGAAGTTAAACACTGCCACGTAGCACGCTTGGCACCAATGGTACAGCGTTAATACGCTAAGGACTTTCATGAAATATGCTATTTTAAAACTTGAAAATGTTACTGCATATAATCAGATTTATTTTTAATTTTCAGCAGATATGATGTATAATAATTTCAGTTATTAGCGTAACACTAAGAACCACACGTTCATCTGCACAGACCAGCAGCACTGCTGAGATGTTTTCACTCCAGCCAGCAACGGCACACAGTGATCAAACTGCAAATAGTACTAATAGTAGTAGTAATAGTATAAAGTACTAATAATGCATAAAAAAATAAGTGGGTTTATACTAAAACAGCACCGACAGATCGCTTCTGAACAGGTGACTGTTCATCCACCTCCTGGCAAGACACTTTAAGCAAATTTAAGATAACATTTGAAGACTCAAATCAGTCTGAAAAAAATCTTGAAATTATGTGTCTTTTAACAGACACAATTTGTGAGGATATCCTTTCGCAAGTTTCTCTTATAACTTCCTTTATTATTTACAGGATGTACTTAAAACTGATAAGTATCACATCCTATATGAAATCTGCAGAAGTCTACAGTTTTCTGTGACACCTTATTTTGTTGCACTTTGTCTGCAAATATTGAAAAGATAGAGTGACAGAGTGTATGTAACAGTTCTTCAACGCAGCCTAAATCAGTATTGGAGAGCGGCTGTTTAGTCTTAACTAATACGCTGTTGAAATGTTTAAAATGCTCTAGAAACTAAAGGCGGACTGTTCAAATAAGGTGTTATCCTGTTTTTATTTAATCATTATGACCATAATCATCTGTTTATATCAACACAATCCCAATAATGACAAGAACAGAGTCTAAGAGAATTTTTCTTTAGTATTCAGGCCCATTGTCTTCTATGAATAACCATGGCAGTCTACTATAACTTTGTCTGTCAGCGATGGGTGTGATCTGGTCGTCTGGTACCCAGTGAGTCAGATCCACAAGGCCAGGCCATGAGGAAGTTAAACTGCTTCCTCTGCCTCACCGCCGGACTTGTTTTGAACAAAGGAAGGTTGTGGTCAATAAAAAAGCACGATTCTGACTTTAATATGGCTCTTGTAGATATATATGTATTTGTATTTCCCAGGAATGAGTATATATATATTTAGACTGTGTATGAGTCAATATGGGCAGTCTAGTCAGAGTTTCCCTCACAAATCAGTGGTTCGTTTGTAAAACAAGGTTACAGGTAAATATTGATGCAGACCATCGTGCATGTGTCACCTTGTTCTGTATCTTGTAGCTGAAATGTGTCAAAGAGAGTATAACCTAGGGTGAGCGCTTCAAAGGTGTGAAAACCACAGTATAACTGTTTGTATATACACAAAACGTGTGTTCAGCAGCCTCCGGTTCAAGTATTTAGAGCCGTTAGGCTTATAAGGGGAATACATTTTAAACTTTTTTTGAAAGATTTTAAAAGAAAGACTTCCTAAAAACCATCGAAGTGAAAGTGTAACCGGTCACTGTTTGAGTCACATTTTCTTGTCTCTCCATGTTATATTTCCTGCCTGACCACATCTTACATTTCAAAGGTTCTCTGATCTCTCGTTCTAACCCATATGTGTTTTACAGGCACGCTGCTACCGCCACGACACGTTATAAATCATTGCCCGCTGAGGCTTTCTGACTCTGTGGCAGCATTAGTGCGTTCACCACAAATCATTCGTGATGACAGACAGAAAAAAAAAAAACCCTGTCCTGCAAATGAAAACTTTATGACACAAACAATCGATTGTTTTGTATAATTCAAGAGAAATGAGTCACACGTGGCTGTCCTTTGCTAAAAGTCATTCTGGGCTCAAAACATCAAAACAAAGGTACTTCTGATGCAAAGGGGGAAGTTCCTCATTTTGGCAGTCAATCAACTTGTGTAGTCTAAAAGGAAAATGAAAACTTCAAGTGTGACTTGAAGTTTTGAGTACTAGAATAGAGGAATCATTTTTCTGTTTGAATTATTAATGAAGAGCAGCTTTGACATTAGTAGTAGTGGTTAAAAACAACTGCTGATGGTCTCATCTGTCTACATCTGAAGCCACATCCTCCCAAGAGTACACACATGGCATATCACGTTGTATAAGACCTAGATTTTCCTCTTCCAAAATATGTCACAGACGGCTAAACCCCCCCCACACACACACACGCCAACTTTTTAAGCAATCACAAAAGGCCAACTGAAATATTACGCATGTCAGATTAGTGTAACATGACATTTGACACGATTGAGTTGCAATGGGTAGGTGTTTCAAAACTTGAAGCACCGGGAGATAGTTTGAGAGATTTAGCAAAAGAGAGAGAGTCAGAGAGACATAGACAGAGGCAAGGCATGAAAGAGAGAGAGAGAGAGAGAGAGAGAGCAACAGGATATTTTGTCACTATGGTTACAGGCAGCAGATACGGATCTTGATTTCTGTGTGTTACGTTGTTCTCATTCAGGGCACCGTGGCTGTAGTACCGTCAGGACCGGAGAGAAACTTTGCACATTAAGTGTCATGTCTTCTGGATCAATGAGACTGTAGTCAATATCAAGAAAAAACTTCCCTGAGGTAAGTTTCCTTTCCAGATTACACTTTTTTTTTTTAGGTTACGGTGGATTATTTCTGGTGACATGGATGTATTTGAATAATATACACACATGTATAACTGTTTCAGTGTGTAGTTTAACCTGTAATAGATTACTGTTGTGTCATATTCCAGAGTTGGATATCGGCCAACATCTGAAACTTACTCTTTCAAAACAAGCCTGGCATTTTCAAATTTTAAATGATCACACCTTTACATATATATATATATATATATATATATATATATATGGAGAGAATGTATCCATAAACTACAAAGAATGTTCTGAATGACGGATATGAGAAGATGAAATTACTCTAGGACTTCTAGGGGAATTCAGTGGTGAGGAGTGAAAGCAATCAATCCCACTTACACGTACAGTTTCACAGTACAAAGAATATCCTTGATATTAAAATGCAGATTTGTTTTCATGTACATTACTCGATTTTGATGAGATATAAAACCTGTGAAAGAAGAAGCCCTTGAAAAGTATTTGTTTGCCATAAACACCCATTGACTTCTGTTAATATGGCCGGGAAACCCAGCTTTCTTCACCACTGCACCATGTGCTAGAGCGGGTGATTATTTCAACTTTCCAACTGCCATTCTAAGGCAGAGAGCACCCTGGGGAAGCTGACTTCCTCATAAGCAAGGCCATCTCTCAACAAGTTTTTTTTTTTGTAGTGTAAATGTGAGAGTGCTGCAGCTGCATTCAGATTCACAGTAAAGCCTTGTTATTGTTCACAGACTTCCTTCGTGTCACTTTTAGCCACAAGTGGCATATCCTGTGAGTCAAAAACATACATCAGTGTTGGAATGAGGCTAACAGTTGTAGAGAATGCTCAAGGTAAATCCTTTACCGTGTAAACATGTAAAAAAAAAAAAGATGTCCAAACGAATGAGGTATGAGAACACACAACTTCAGTCAGACACTAGATCATATCAGACCCTCTAAACCTCTTTTATATCTTGACCTTCTGTCTTTGATATCTTGACCTTCTGTCTTTGATATCTTGACCTTCTGTCTTTTTGTTCTAAGACATGTGAAGGCTCGATTGTGCAAAGCCTTGGTTATGAAAACTGATGCAGGAGTTTCACCTCTGCTGGGCGTTAGCTTACAAAAAAACCACAAGATGGCACTACACACCACAAACACTTCCACGGCACTGACAGGACAGGTTGCCTGGCATTACTTGACTGTCAGCTGGGCTGATAATCAATCAGCTATGAGTTCCGCTGCTTGAAAAGCCTGACGGTAAAATAAGTACAACGCCCTTCTGTCTTCGTTTTTTAATTGTCCATGAGAGTTTTGAGTATGTGGTGAAATTTCTTTGACTTGTAATTTCTTACAAGTCAAAGAAAGCATCTCTTTTATTACAGGCAGACATCAAGTATTTTTTTTTTTTAGGAAACTGCGAGTATTTGCCAGCAGTTATGAGAAATACTGCTACTTCACTTACTTCCTTTTTGAAAGTAATGTCTTTGTGAACCTGTTTGTGCTCTTGTGCCAGGGTTGCTCTGGGCAGGAGAGTTTCATTTCAACACAGACAAAGACTCTTTCAAAATGACACGTCTGATTTTGTTTCCGTTTAATAAGCATTTCTTATGTTCTGTTTTTTGTTCAGAAGATAAAGAACCAAATCATTGACACATTTTATTTTCTTTTTTTTTTTGCAGTTACTGGTCCCTAAATTATTAAGATGGGTTCTACCACCGTGCCCGTGACCTTGACCCCCAGCAATGACTCCAATTCTACCTGTGACACCCTGTACGCCCATCGGGACTATGCCAGGATACTCATGCCCCTCTTCTATTGCATCGTGTTCGTCGTGGGACTGTTCGGTAACTGCCTCGCCCTCCACGTCATCCGCCCCAATCTAAAGAAGATGAACTCCACCACCTTGTACTCTCTCCACCTGGTCATTTCAGACATCCTCTTCACCCTCTCTCTGCCTGTGAGGATCGCCTACTACGCCCTGGGCTTCCACTGGCCTCTGGGTGAGGTGGTGTGCAAGATTTCAGGCCTGATTTTCTACATCAACACCTACGCAGGGGTCAATTTCATGACCTGCCTCAGCGTGGACCGTTTCATCGCCGTGGTCCTGCCTCTGCGCTTTGGCAGATTCAGAAAGGTCAGCAACGTGCGCTACATTTGTGTCGGTGTGTGGCTGGTGGTCCTTGCACAGACCCTCCCGTTGCTGGGTATGCCTATGACCAATAAGGAACCTGATGGCTACATCACCTGTATGGAATACCCCAACTTTGAGAAGGTCGACCACATTGCTACAACGCTGATTGGCGCTGTCATGCTCGGTTACGTCATCCCTGTGGTGACCATCCTTCTGTGTTACTCGGTCTTGTGCTACAAACTCCACTTCACAGCCAAGAAAAACCATCTGACAGAAAAGTCAGGCCGGAGCCGCAAGGTCATCGGTGTGATCTGCTGCGTATCCCTGGTGTTTGTCGTCTGCTACAGCCCTTATCACATTGACATCCTGCAGTACATGATCCGCAAGCTGGTGTCGAGCCCCGACTGCGCCGATCTCACGGCCTTTCAGATCTCGCTGCACATCACAGTGTGTTTGATGAACCTCAACTCCTGTTTAGACCCTTTCATCTACTTCTTTGCCTGCAAGGGCTACAAGAGGAAACTCATGAAGCTGCTGAAGCTACAGGTCAGCATGTCCTTCTCCAGTGTAGCGAGGACGTCGCCTGAAGGCTCCTCTAAGGATATTATCGATGGCAACAAGATCCAACTCAACAGTTCGATTATGGGTACAACCAGTGAGAGACTCACAGAAAGAAGACGTGACGTGTCGCGTCATGAATGAATGAGAGAACTGAGGCAAGTTACACAAGAGGAAGGACCTTTTTATGTGTGTGCCTGCTTTAACCAAGACCAGTCAAATAACATGACTCGCTCATGCCATCAGGGACTTTTAGAAGCTACACAGCAACTGGACATTTAGGCCTTTTGGATCAGATTTCTTTAGTTTTTTTGAAAGAACATCAACAGATTGACTCTTGAAACGAAAATTCAGCATTTCCTGTGTTTCTTTTTTAATAAGTGAATTACTCAGGAAAGCTGAGATTATTGCAGCTAAGGAAGGAAAGGAGGATACTTCTTCATAAAGCATGCATGAATAGAGCATGTTGGAAGTGGACAGATAAAGACTGAGAGCTGAAAGAGACGTCTGCAGGTTGACATAATGTGTGTTCATGTATACTCACCTGGAAAAAAAGTAGAGAGATGAGTAGAAATCAGTTTCACAATCTCAGGGTTTATTTTTTTATATCTCAAGTTTCAGTTAAGCACGCAGTTATCTGGAGAATTCGCTGGAAAAACACACACATTCGTCTGCTTTAACATGCATTTAGTCGTGATGAAAGTGGGTGTGGCCTTTGATGTCTTTTAATTTGAAGGGGACCTGTGGAGTTTTCTTGTTTGAATTCAGTGTTATTCACCATAATGCACTGTGTGTATCCTTAAGGTCCTAGAACATTTGCAAAGCCGATGTTTTAACTATTTACAATTCAGCACTGTTGGCATCCGTGTTTACTAGCTTGCAGTCTTCTTCCTTGTCTTTGCATATGATGGTGTGTTACAACCACTTGTAGATCAGCGGAATATTGTGAAACCACACGTAGGACTGTGAAATTGCATCACGTGTGCATGCATGCTGTTACAATGATGAAAAAAATGGGGAACATTAAAAAGACACAGTTACATAGCACATACCAGAGGTGTAAAACCTTAAATAGTGAGTAGTTTTTGGAGTGCTACCAAAATATTGTTTAAAGCATTTTATCTTCTGCTTTTAATGTTGTTGGGACAACTGTAACAGCATTCATGGAAATATGTGTCATTTCGTCCAAAAAAATAAATTGAGAAAAATATAGAAAAGTTCTTGAAAACAGAAATCCATCTCGGTTCTGGTTTATTTTCCTAAATGATGCTTTGTTTGTTTTAAGAGATGAATTGCAAACGAATGTTTCTCTGTAAGTGTTTTTTATGATGACTTTATATAATATTTATAGAACCGGTGGGGGTCGTATACTGTAATGCACCGATAATCCGTCCAGTAAAATTTTGAACAGGCACCAGTGTGACTGACAAATACCTTCAAGTCAGTTTGGTGTTTAGTCCAAAGAGTACATAACAGAAAACTGTGATCAGGCTGGGCGGTTTGTCTCAGTTACAAAATAACAATAGAGTCAGTTATTTATTCCCAGAGCTCTCGCCAGAAAGTGTACTTTTGTTACATCGTTGCAACATTCACCTCAACCGTCCTTCATCACACTTAAGACACCCGAGAAGCCTCAACAACAAGACAAGCAAGACAAACGTGAAGACACAGCCCGAGCGAGGCTGAAGCACTGGATGAAAGTTCAGCAGAGTTCAGCTCATCGTGTTGATGGCAAAGCTCATCATTGGGCACAACCGCAGCCAAGGCCTTAACAAAACCACAGAGCAAAACATGCTCGTACAGTAAAGGAAATATCGTTTATAAAAAATACATTTTGACGGGAAGAGAGGGGGGAAATTTTTACCTTTATCTTCAGGTGAAATGTGATCAGCATCTTTAACAGTTCACCATTAATGAATTCAAAAATAAATCAGCAGATTAGTCGATACTGAAAGTAATTGTTAGTTACAGGAAACCTTTGCAGTGATTCCCCTGGTCGGTACAGCAGATCTGAGATCACACCCCCTCCCCACACACACACACACACACACAAACACACACACTTAGCCTTTAATCTGTTTCCGTGGAAATTGGCACACTAAAAATCTGTAAGATAAGACTACGGGGTGTTATTATTTATTTGCATTACAACCTTTTCATATGCTTTATTTTACACTTTTTTCATATCATTGAACTAAAACGCGTCCCTTGCTAATTGTCTAGCTACTTGTTTTGCAATGAACACTGTATTTCACACATATAATTGCCATCTGCTTCATCGTTCCTTTTGTTTTCTATCGCCTGACTTCTTTGGGGATTAACGGAAAGTGTCTGTTTTAATTGGATGGGGCGGGAGCATCGGAGAAGTTAACATGATGTTTCTAACGTGGGAATCTGTGACGTTAAGATACAGTGTGAATATTTAAATAATCTGATAACATCAGTAATATGATGTATTTTCCAGAAAATGAGTTGTGCAGTTTTGATTTGAATAACTTTCTCTGAACTTTCTTTGACTTCCGCCTCCACTCAAAAGCTTTGATCTTCATCGTGCAGAATGATGACAGTGTGCGCTTGTTTTCATGTTTTTATCTTCATCTTCTGAAACTAGTGGAAAGTTTCTCTGTGTTTACCTTAAATCTGAGTTTAATGCGTGTACGAGTCAGCCGTGCTCCAAATATACAACAGACTTTTAAGCAGAAGTAGGAGACATCTTGTGTCAAGTCCTAAACTTGTGTCCAACTTTTGAAATGAACAATATTTCACAGTTGCTGGAGAGAAGGTGTCGTGGATGGGGCGTTCAGGTGGTGGACACGAAAAGAAACTTTAAGATCTTACCAAAGTCAACCAGGTACGCAAAGTCAAAGCAGCTGGCAGTCTACAAATGAGAATCCAATAAACAAAATCCAGAACTAATAAAGAAAAGGGGAACATAGGAGGGAACACAGGTAACAGACACCTTCAGACACGTTGTGAACATACAAAAACAAAGAAAACTAAAGAACCAGGAAGGACAACTCGACACAGGTGAAACTAATCAGGTGAAAACAAAGACAGGAAGTAGAAATACAAGACACAGACAGGCGAGAACTACAAAATAAAACAGGAAACACAAAACACAACTCACACACTCACAATCACACCTATGGCGGAGAAAGCCGGAGTACCCGGAGAGAACCCACGCAGACACGGGGAGAACATGCGACCCCAGCCGAGGTTCGAACCAGGAACCTTCTTGCTGTGAGGCCTAGTGGCAATTTAACTTTTTGTGGAAACATACATCACACACACACATTATTATTCAGGAGATGAGTGTTTTTATATCTCTTAAAAATGTCTGGAGGGAGCCTTTAACTTTTAATAATACAATACTAATAACTTTATTTATATAGCACCTTTTAAAAACAGAGTTGACAAAGTGACAAACAGACAGACACAAACAGGATCCTGTTAGCAGCAGAAGAACCAACAAAGCAGATAAATAAGATTCAAGAACACGGTAAAAGACAGCAGAATATAAAACAATTCAAAATCAAAGTAATATCTTGTTGTCTTGTTTAATGCATTAAATAAAATAACATTAAATAAGGCAACAATAAAATATAGAATGATAAAATAAGGGCAGCACGGTGGTGCAGTGGTGGCGCCTCACAGCAAGAAGGTTCCTGGTTTGAACCTCGGCTGGGGCCTTTCTGTGTGGAGTTTGCATGTTCTCTCCGGGTACTCCGGCTTCCTCCCACAGTCCAAAGACTTAACAGGTTAACTGGTGACTCTAAATTGCCCGTAGGTGTCTATGTGAGTGTGAATGGCTGTTTGTCTCTATGTGCCCTTGAATTTAAGCAGCAAAGTTCAGTTACCAACTCTAATCAGTGATGGAGAGAAGGAAAAAGAGAGACATAGCAACAGAACAATTCATAAAATAATAAGTTACAATGCTATGCTAAGGTCTGTTATTTAAGGTCTGCAATAACTGCCACAGATAAAAATGTCATGCATCATGTTAGGCCAGTCTTACTTAATAATGAGGCACTGACTTAAACCTCAGAGCACACTGTAGTGATGACACTCCTCCTCTAGAGGGCAGTATAAAACAGGGTAAAGAGTTGACGTTAAAGGAAGTTGAACGCTCTCTTCACAGTATATCAAATATTCACAGACGTAGCATCACTTCATCTTTTTTTTTTTTTTTTTAAATAAACTCTATCTCAGCATTTTTAATTTGAAACACAGACAGCAGAGCGCGAAAACAAAACAGTTTAAGAGAAGCACAAAGAGACCATGTGATGTCTGTCTGTGTCTGAATGTATATCTGTGAGTGTAAATGCACTCGTGCACTTTATGATAAAGGCTGGAACAATAAAGATCAGGGATTTATTTTGAAGTGGAAGACTGCTGAGGCAACCACATGACAAGTATCAAAGAGAGGAAAACATCACACAGACTGTTGTCATAACAACATATTGCAATGAACACAAAGTACCATCTGGTACGAGATTTTTAAGACACATCGAGAGGACAAGCGGATAGATAATTATTTCCCAGGAATAAAAATTAGATTGAATGAGCGGCTTCCTATAAACACTGTGATAAAAAAAATAGGGAACACAGACAGAAGTTCACAGACGGCATAAAAAAAAAAGAGGAAATGAATGTTAAGTCATGGGAAAGTGTGATTTATTTTCAGCTTTACACCACTGCATTATGGGAGTGGAAAGTACCAGTTAGGAGGGAAGGGGAAGAAGTTCAGCTTGCACGACGCTCTTTGAGCCAAATGTCCTAATTCAAAGTTGTTACCAGCTCACACACACACACACACACATTAATCACACACACTAATCTGTATTCAGTCCAGGTCCGGCCTGACCTTGAGCTTTTCACCTGAGGTATGCGCTTTGCATCCATTAAGTCGACGTGGTGTAAAACCATCTCACAGCATCAGCGTGAAGTGTCTATTACCACCGTCTTATTTCCTGTTTATATGGCAACTGCCTCAACATCCTGTTTTTAATTACTTCTCTCCAGCAGCAGATGCTTCTCACAGCAACCTGCTGTGGATTACTCCCCTGAGAACTAATGTGCTGTGACAGACCCCACTTTTCCAATCAATAACTCGCCCTAAATCTGCCATCTCTCTGCCTGCCAAACACACTCCCACTTCTAATGGCACATCATTTTCTTTAAGGGGGTGTAATTGCAGACTGTGGAAAGCTGTAGCCCTTTGTGTTCCAACTACGTAGATACAGTAAAGGAATCTAAAGTACCAGAAACTACTACAGCACACACAGGAAGTGATGGAGGGGGCTTTACATTGTGCTGTAGTCTCACCACCGTATCGTCACACATTACCCTTCTTTCAAGCATTCACTTCCCTGTTTTGGCTGAGTGCTCAGATAAATCGGCCGTGCCACTTCATAAACCTGTTGGCGCAGAGCTTGTCAAGATGTTTGTGTGATTTCTGTGGTAAGTGCAGTCTTTTTATTGTTCAGGCAAGGCTACCTGATCTGTTTGACCTTTAAACACGGAGCGAGAGAGAGAGGGAAGTCATTTTGGCAGATGTGTTTTATAGTCACTTGGTGTGTGTGTGAGCGCTTTAGGGACAAACTGATGTCAGTCACTCAGCTTACTTGTTTTATTCACTTGCTTTACATTAATCTGTTTCCTGATTTTAAGATATCGAACCACAATTGACGGCGTGTACAGACGAGACAGTGGGAAAAAAAAAAGAATAAACTCAAGTCACATGATTTACTATCAGTCACAGCATCTAATTTCACTTCTATGTTTCACCTGACCGCAGACTACAATAATCAAAGGATCCTCTCTAGTGTAATATATATATATATATATATATATATACTGTATATATATATATATATATATATATTGTATATATACTGTATATATATATATATATATATTTGCAATTTGTTTGCTTGTTTATGTCATTTTTAATGATGCTATCACACATCGAGACCGACACGTTCTGTTTGTCTTCCTCTTGCCTTCCTTTCACAGCACAGCTGCACAGCTTTTAAGAATAACTATTCAAATGATCAAGCAGAAGGTTGTACAAACTGTAAAAAAAAAAAAAAAAAGTGTGTATTTAGAAGCAGCTTCTCGCTTATTCAACCGCCATGTGTGTGTTTTTTTCTCTCTCGAACGCACAAGAACTTCTGAACGTGTTTATAATGTGCTTTTGTTTGCTTGTTTCTTAGATTTCAAACTCGTGGACTAATGAGGGATAACTTCTACATGATGTTCAAAGGTAAGCTGCGTTTCCTCGCCTTCCTTCGCTCACGTGTCTTGCTTAAAACTTGAAACTTTTGGTCAAAATGGCAATTAGAGAATACTATTTTTGTAGCTGATCTTAGATTTAATCGATGTCACGATGAGAAAAGAATGGAAATGCCAACATCTTGCTGTGTTTTATAAGTTTCAGTATGAAGTTGGATCTAAACATCTCCAACATGTCTCTGGAGTCTGATGCCGCGAGGCCGGAGCAGGGCCCGGTGGAGTACCGCATGGCAGGCCTGATCTTCTACTGCTTCGTGTTCGCCATAGGAGTCATAGTGAACTTCACGGCTTTATGGGTGTTTGCCCTCACCACCAAGAAGATGAACTCCGTCACCATCTACATGATAAACGTGGCGGTGGTGGACCTCACCTTCATCCTGCTGCTTCCCTTCAGAATGGTTTACCACCACCAGGACTACTGGCCCTTTGGAGATATCTTCTGCAGGATCAGCTCGGCTCTCACCATCTTCTACCCCTGCATGGCTCTGTGGCTGTTTGCTCTGATCAGCGCCGACCGCTACATGGCCATCGTCCAGCCAAAGCACGGCAAAGAGCTGAGGAACGTCCCGAAGGCCGTGGTGGCGAGTTTTGGGGTGTGGCTCATGACTCTGGGCTCCACCGTGCCCCTGCTCTTCTCTGAGGAAGACCCCGATCGCATCTCCAACTACACCACCTGCATCAAGATGCAAGACATCATCTACATGCGCCACGACAACCCCGTGAACTTTGTGCGACTCATCTTCTTCTTCCTGCTTCCCATATGCATCATGATTGGCTGCTATATCGTGATTGTGGACAATCTAATCCACGGCCGCACCTCTAAGCTCAAACCAAAAGTGAAGCAGAAGTCCATCCGGATCATCATCACGCTGATCATTCAGATGTTGGTGTGTTTTGTGCCTTTCCACGTGTGCCTGGTGATCCGTTTGCTGGGGAAAGGTGAAGATGGCGGGTTCAGCACGTGGGCGGTCTTCACCACGTTCCTGATGAACCTGAGCACAGTGTTGGATATCATTCTCTACTACATCGTCTCCAAGCAGTTCCAGGACAGGGTGATCAGCGTGATTCTGTACAGGAACTATCTGAGGAGCGTGAGACGGAAGAGCAGGCACACACACACGGGCAGCGTCCGATCAATGAGCAACGTGACCAGCGCCATGATATAAAAACCAAACCATCAACATTTTCACGTAGATGATGCAGCGCACTGTGCACGCTTCGGCACAATGTAACACTGAATGCATCACTGTGTACATGGTTCGTTATCAAAAGGATCAAAACTTGCAATTAATTTCCAAGGTGTAATTTACACTCACAGTATGGAGTGCTGCTGTTGTGGCAAAAACATCTGTGTTCAGAGCTGATTGACTCACCCATGAGACTTGAGATGTTTTCTGTGCATCTTTGCTCTGGCAGACAAAGCACGGGTATCTGCGGCTCAGGTGTGATACATGCAGGCATAAATAAAGCTTATAATCATTAAAAAAAAACAGAGCTTACAGTATCGCAGTGTTTGCTTTATTAGTATACGCACAAACACCGAAGCTCTTCTCGGCCTTGTCAACGCGTCAACCAACATCTATAAAGGTGACCTGGCTGCCTGCGTGTGGGGGAAACGTACAGGAAACGAGGGTGGGTTTCTAACAGTGGGTTGCAGCTTTTCGTTTGGTGGCTGCAGAATGTTTGCAAACTTCACCTCTGAAGCACCTCACGCCTTCGATGCAAGCGTCACTGCTGCGTGATGTCATGCGCATGGGCTCCTTTTTGTGGCTGTCAGTGTCGTATTTGTGGTGTCAAAGCCGAGCCACTCGATACAGGGCAATAATTAGAACATTCACACACGTTGCTGTAAACATACTGACCAGGTGATGGCAGCATGGCACAGCTAGATCCCATCTACCTGCCAAGAACAAGACAAAACAGTGCTGTCTGTACCTCTGAAGTGGATACTGCTACATATCTGATTCTCTGCTGATTTAAAGTTCTTTATTGTATCTTTTTTTACACATTTAAAGTGTGCACTTTTCACTCTGCGAAGTAACCATTCCGCCTCATCGCAGAGAAGTTGTTAACTACGGCCATAACTGCTTCCTCGACCACGAATCAGACTGAAGTGTGTTTATGGTGCAATGCGAATCGTATTGATTAGATGTTAAATGATTCAGTCACTTAAAGTGCATTTACAGTAACATCCTCAAGAGATGTCAAGCGAGGCTATTTACTAGATTTAAAGCAACCTTAACCTGAAAAGAGAAAACCTTTTTTTTTTTTCCTGCACAGGCCGCGGTGCAGAAATCCTGCAGTTTATCCTCAATTTATTCCTCAAGTGACAGACGAGTGATGAGTTAGAGGGCGCTGAATGTGTGACAGTTCGATCTCTATGAAGAGATTGTTTAATTTAAATGAAGGAAATCAAGTTTGAATGTGAAGCCTTTGGATAGGTGTCCTTCACAAACATCAACCCAGCCTAAGAATTGATTTGCTGTTTCCAATTGCTAAAATAATCAAGTTAGTGCGTCTGTCACGCCGACACAGTCTTAACCGGATTAGACAGTGAGTCAGGGTAGCTGAGTAACTACGTAGTGTCTCATGCAATTAGACAGTCAAGGCACCCTGTGGTGTAACCACATGCACCATAGCAGTTATCGTATGGATGATCAATCGCAAACACAATCCAATAAACGGCGTCGTAAAGAGGTGCTGGTTCTCACTCGGGTTGGCTAGTTAAAGGTTAAACGATGGTTCTTTGCTGGTTTGGGCGCGGTTCAGAGGTCAAGAAGTGGCCAGACTTCAGGGTTACGGGTTACGGCACGGACGGGGCCAGATTTACGCCGTTTAGACTACAAGATTTCCATCTCACATGGAATTCTGGGAACTGCAGTTCATCACACGATGATAGGTTTATTGGCCCGGTTTAGACTACAAGTGGATTTATAACCGAGAGGTCAAAGGTCAAATGAAACATCAGAGAGTCATCTATCTGTCCCACCTGTTAGGCATCAAAGAAAAACCAGCCACGCTGCTCACAGCAACTGGCATTTAAAACAATTAAGTTTCCTGTCAAGTCCCTGTGATGAATTATCCGGAAGCTTTACCCGCTGTAATTCTAAATCTTCCCAACAAGTGCCTTTGTTGTAGAGAAATTAATGAAAACAAGATTGTCTTTCATAGGAGCTGATCTAACAGCGCGACAGCCAGCTGCTCTTCTTTGGGAATAAAAACAGTCAGCATTAAACACAGCTCACACAAAATACTTTTTTTCTTTTTTCTACCACTCGTGTGGAAAACAAATCAGGCGGCGAGCGCAGTGGCCATCTGTTTTGTTATTTGATATGTGTGAATACATGTTGTAATGACTTTGTTTGTGAATCACTCTCCGCGGCAGAACACACGAGAGCTCTCGAAGTGCTGGAGTGTTCAAAGCTAATCATATAATTGGACACAATAGTCGATGACAAATGGAGACGCTTGGAGCCAGCCAGCTGGGGAAGTGAATATGTAATCATTGTAAAATCATATCATTTTTGCATATTTGAAGACAGCTTAATAGAGTTTGCATGTCAGCACACTATCAAATGATGATCAGAGACAGCGTCGCTGTATTTGTTTTTCTAAACAGCGCTTTGTTGGACTATTTATCTTTATCACGATTAAAAAAAAAAAAAGTGTTTCTCTGCAGTTTGTGTCTTATGCATGTTCATTTATGCGTCATGCTGTTTTTGAATGTTAAAAAAACTAAACATGCCGCAGCAGTAAACAGTCAGGAGGTGTGTGTAAAGATAGAGACAATATAGATTATGATTAAAATTCACACATATTGAGTCACCTAACACTGACGGCGCTCAAAAAACTAGTTAGCACGAATGAACGGAGTTTAAATGAATAGATAAACGGTTGAAATAGATATCTAGAAGTATCTTTTCATCTTTTTTATACCTAAAAATTAATAAAACTGATTCAAGTCAAAGCAGAACAGTCAGAACATTTAGATTAAAGTGTTGAAAAGGCTCTATGATCGGATTAACAAACCAAACCAACCTAAACAATGACCATTAAATGGTATATTCTAAAATTATTGCAACAACACACTTAATAAAACTACCCTCTAACTAATGAAGCCGATGCAGAAGTGCTAAAAACTTGCAGTTCCTCAAACGTCCACTGAGGCTGGCTCCAGAAGTGAGTCAGTCTCCATAAGTCCCCATGTTAAAAACTTCACAGCAGAAATAAATTTACAGCCTGGTACATTTCCCCGTTCATGACAACTGTAGCGCGTCAATGCTCTATAACGGCACCCACCTGTCAATCAAAGCGTTGGACGCTTTGATTGACAGGTGGGTGCCGTTATAGAGCATTCGGCCCGTCTCAGGTCCGCTGCTGATCCACGTCTTTAGGAGGTGCAAGAAGCAGCACGTCCACATCCGGTTTCAGCTTCAAAGCGGCGCTGGGTGACGTTGCTCATGCTCTTGTCATTGCCCCTAAACCCTAACCCAATTCAAATGATCATATCTGGAACATGGCGGGTGGCGTTAAAGGAGGGGAAGCGCCAAAACTCGACTGCTGAATAAATAACGCTTGAAGCCACCGTAACATTTTCACGTTATGCATTTATACTGTACATTTTGTCACCCCAGACGTGTTGTTGTGTTTGAAAACAGCAGAGCAGGATAATGTCGTATTTTGGTTTGGAGTACAGTTCCCTGCACTTTTACTATACCATTAGTCTTCATATTGTTCCCATTAGAGCGCACGAGGACATGAAAGAGAGCCTATAACGTTATATAGATACTGTACACATCCAGCCTCGCCTGGGCCTCTTCGTCTACTGTACGGCATTAGCAACGAGCAGCTGCCTGCATTTACATCATTTAGCGTTTCTCTCAGGGCACTTTAATACACCAACCTCTCCCCTGGTAAACTTTACAATAGGATGTTGAAGGATACTTCTGGACTGCCATAGGAAATGAGAGGCACATGTGCGTGGATGTAGCAGCGCAACAGTGGGTTCCCCCCCTGTGACGCCGAGCTTAAGGGCTGCACAATAAGACTAATGGATTCCTTTTGTGGACAAAACTAGGTTAAGCACATGAGCTATTGTTCTTATCTGTGGATGTACAGTGATATCTTTATGTACGGTAGGAACTGTGTGAGGTTTTTTCTTTTTCACACACATATTCAGTCAGGTATAGCTCTGCAGAGGTAATCTTTTCCTTTGGCGATTGCAATCTCCATTAAAAGGAGATAATCTACTGCAAGAGTTTCAAATGCTACTAAACTGACTCCAATTGACCCTGCAGTGAGCAGACAGCAGGAGAAGGAGAGGAAATGTATGGCCTTGATTACAGCTGTGTGTCTATTTTAGCAGATTGTTCTGTAGCTGCTTCACACACAGAAAGAGAGCCACCATTAGCACATATAAATAATGTAAGGCCCTCATCTTTCTCTATATGTGTGTGTGTGTGTGTGTTTTTTTTCCAACTCTCTACTCAGCTAAGTGCCTGCATGGAAACCTTGGCCTCCTCCTTGTCAGGTTCTCCATAGATTAGTATAAGAGATTTATTTTAAGTGTGTAAAGCAGCATGTTCTTGACAAGTGTTCCGCTCAATGCATGCGGGGAATGTTTTTAATTGTATCATGTGAAGTTGGAGAAGTAGGAGCTCCGGTGGGGACTGCGTCAGGTTTGTGTTAATATTTAATCCGGTCTCACTTCAAGGTTCCTCATGATCCGACGGTATCGAGGTAAGGAACATCACAACGTGACGACGACGACGTCGGCGGCGTCGCTGCTACTGTTACGACATTCCACTTGTGTCCCTCTTCTCTTCTCTTCTCTGCCGAGGCCTGGGCCATTGTGCAAGCCCGCCCTCTGAACAGTGAGTGATATTATGGCAGCTCATGCTAATGCACTCATTTCAGCTGATGTGCATCTAAAGAGAGCTGACTGACAAATTTAATGTAAAAGCAGGTAGAGAGGAAGAGTGAGGGAGGGAGGAGGAGGGAAGGAGGGAAGGAGGGGAGGAGGGGAGGAAAAAAAGGAGGACACAGCGTTAGCTTGTGTGTGTGGTGAGAGAGGGAGAGAAGGAGGGATGGAGAGAGAGAGAGAGGCCTTTCACTTCCTCTGTGTGCACATCACGTCTCCTCTCCCTGAGCTCAATTACAGGATTGATACTCAGAGAGGAAACTTCATCATGTCGTACAGATGTCTTCACTGGGAGGAAGAGGGAAGACGATGCATGTTGTCATTTAACGTGACACGGCCTGCGTTCATTCCAAACAAACAAAATGAGAAACAGTCGGACTTATAGATTTCATTATAAGCTAATAATAAATATGGAGCGCCGCTGAAGAGCAAAAGAACTCACGGGGTGACGGCGGAGCGAGGCGGAGGTGCCTGTTCGATAGAGAATTTAACAATTCTGCTGAGTGAATTAATCTAAAACAATAACTTGTAAACAATAATACTCTTTCAGCGAGCCATTCAGCTCCATCATAGTAAACATTTTTTACAACCCAGACAGCTCTATAAAGCGCTTTAGGCATCATTGGGCACAACCGTCATTAGTCAGTGCCTTGCGTGTAAATGTGAATAAAACCAGTGTGTCGGTGATGCAGCGCAGAGACACACAGAGCCCCCATATCTATTTTACACTGTTTCATTTCAGACGTGACACGAGCGGAGAACACACTCCACAACAATGGGCCCGTGTTTTGCTTTAATTTGATTAGGTTTTGTCTCAGCAAATGCCAAGTCCTGTTTTGCCTCAAGAACATATCTCTTAATCACGTTCCATCCAGGCTGTGTCTTTCATCTAAATCTCACAGCCGTGGCTCACGCCCAACTTTATTTCGCTGAAAGGTAGTAAAAAAAAGAGAAAAAGAGCACACACACACACGCACAGAAACACACACACACATATAGGCACACACACACAAGCGTGTGCACACACACACATCCAACAAGGGGGAATACAATGACAAAAGCCTAGCTCTCATCTCTGTCACATAAAGTGATGTTTTGTGTTTAGCTGTGTGCAACTGAGGTGTGCGTGTGTGTGCATGTGTGTGCATGTGTGTGTGTGTGTCTGTCTGCAGGGCTCAGATCCATGTTGTTTGGTTTGCTTCTCCATTAAGAGAGCTGTAAAGGAGAGGGAACAGATGGCTGCTGGCCCGCTCTGTCCTGCATCCTCTCACAACTGCCACACTTCCTGTGCGTCCATTAATCTTCTCTCACTACTCCTGCAGCACAACTTTATTAAAACAACTCAGGAGAGAGCGAACAACAAGCCCGCGCAGCTGTCAGGAGCAAAAGACAGAACCATTCGTCCACAGAAGAACGGCCTCGGATTTCTAGACGCATCTGTAAAACAGCTCGAGTAGAATCTGGTCGGCTTTGAAGCCGGGCTCCTTGCAAAGCGCTCGCTGCAGTAGAGAACACAATAAATGCTCATTAGAACGCAGCTGGAGCTGCTGTTGTTGCGGAGTTCATAGGCATAGTTTGTCAAACTTAAACATGTGAGGCCCAAGCTCCCATTGCCTGGGACAGACTACTGTTTCCTCCTGCCTCCTGAGAGCACGTGGGAAACGCTGCGTAATAGTAAAGTTTGGCCTGAGCGCCCTGTAAACAGTAAATCTACAATCAGGCTGTCTGATAAAAAAGGGAAGTGTGAGGATTATGACTGAACTTTAATGTGTTTGTTTGCAGAAATGAATAAAAATGGCTCCCCGGGCTAATTAGCGTGGCGCTATTAGAGAGAAATCAGACTAACTTTTCCACATAAAGCGAGAGATAAATACCTGAAGCTATAATCACACTGAAGGCCTAGACGTGTTGTCCGGCGCTGATTGTTTTCACAGGAGGAAATATATTACTATTTAGGAGGACTGTGCAAATTTACATGTAGCGCGCTGTCATGACAAATATGCCGGGAACGAAAGCTCTGTTTGGCCCTGCGCTCTGTGTCCGTAGCAGTCAGCGGGTAAATTGAAAAATCAATTCCAATTTAAATTATTGGAATAAAGAACTCCAGGAGACGGAGATAAAAAAAAAAAAGAAAAAGAAAAACCCTTCTTCTTCTAGATCCCCTTTAATTGGAAAGTCATTTCTTCAGGGTATTCTAATGGTTCTGAGGGAAGATTGCAAAATAAAGTTGATGAGCTGGAGGGGGGGGAGGTTAATAGTGCGCGCTTGGGTTTGTGTGTGTTCGACTGACCCTGTGTGTGTTTTCTTTGCTCCGCCACGCCAGTGTTCGGTCTTCCCCTCCCTTATGACAGAGGCGCCAAATGAAGAGTAATCCAGCGGGCTCACACACACTCAGACACACACTCCCTCACGCCTGTGGTCACTCGTCTCCATCCATCTGCTATCTGGGGGAGTGTCGGGCGGGAGTGTGTGTGTGTGTGTGTGTGTGTGTGTGTGTGTGTGTGGAGGGAGGGAGGGCTCTTGGGTCAAACTAAATTAACCATCCCTCGCTCACAATTGTAAAAATGTAATTGACTTAATATAACCAACCCTGGTGATTTGGAAACTCTGTGAGTAATTTTGTCAAAGCGTGCAGACGCCACTTCAGACCTGAAGCGTCTTCAAAGTCTAATATCGCTCTGATGTATCGTGACATATGGTGAGACGACTGTGAGAGCAACGTGAGTGATTGATATTGTAATATTTCTTTATTTTACTGATGTTTTCTCTGACAGCAGGCATAATTCAAAAGGTTAATTTTACACATTAAATGTTTTAAAATGGAGATGGTGGGAAATTTAATATAATATGAAGAACTGGGTGTTTCTGCAACTACAGACAAACTGTGAAATTTTGCATTCATGTTTTTGTCACATACATAAATATGAACACACACCAAAAAAAATGTAAATAATGTGATTAGCAAGAATTTTATGGGTTCAAACCAAACTTGTCCTACAACTGAGGTGCATAAAATGAATAGTTTCATATAAATGTGAACTCACACCATGTAAATGTGTAAATTTCAGCTGTGAAATCCACAATAATTTACTGTGTTTGTGCCCGGTAAATTACTGTAGTAAAACTGTGTATTCAGTCAAAAACTACAGTAATTATGGAGTTACTGTGAAGATTACAGTAAGTAAGAGAGAACTCATTTCTATGGTAACAGAAATATGTGTTACACAAAGATCAAGAAGAACACAAGGTCAAGATTGTCTTTTCTTTGTGTGTGTGTGTGTGTGTCCTTTGTGTGTATTTTGAGCTAAACTTTAAAAAAAATAAAATGAATATTACTGTTAAGACGTCGCAGTAGACACATTCAGTGTGAATTATCTATAAAAATAAAAGATTCAGTTCACAGAGGTTGATTTTTGGTTTGCAGAAACCATCCTATGTTTTCATTAGCGTATCATCACCTAAAAATAACAACAGTTATGTTTTTGCTTCCTTCAAACGAGGCTTTTATATCTACAGACGCCACATGGCCTCTTCTATGGAGTCCGTCATGTTTCTACAGTAGCCCTGAACGGACAAACTGAACGCTAAAAAAGCTTATCTAGAAACATTTTTCGCGTGATTCACAGCCACCGTAGCTTGCAAGGCGAGGGCGTTGCAATCAGCAACTACACCGCTGCACTCTGGACCTTTGTAGCATCTTAGCAGCTAAAGATCAGGATGTTTCCTGCAGCTGGTCATGACCAAAAACAGAGATAAAAGAGAGATAATATTGGACTCGAACACATCGATAAATGAGTCTGTGCACGTGTAAAATTCAACTGCTTACTATCAGCTCACTTCACAGCTTGTTTTCAATGACCCCTAGTGGCCAAAAAGTGTAACAATGCACACAATGTTTGTGACTATAAGTCATTATCCAGCATGGCAGAGCATACACTTGTCTTAAAAAAGACGGAGGTGATGTATTCGATTGTATTAGTGGCATCTAATGGCCAGGCTGCAAATGGCAACCAACTGAATACCGCTTGCCTCACCCTCCCCTTGAAAGCGCGCAGGAGAAAGTACGGTGAAACAGCAAAAGCTGGAGTTTGTCTGTTGTGGGCTGCTGTAGAAACATGATGGTGCAACATGTTGGACGCTGTGCAAGAAGACACGTTCTCCCTGTAGATAGCAAAGGTAACGAACACGCAACATTTCTATATATATTACATTTATGCCGGTGCCTTAGTGGCTGAAAATATGTGTTATGAACGAGCTCGTGTGCAGAATAACAATATTTTGGCTAAATGTTGAATGAACTCATTCCAGAGTTACATAATCTAACGCGCATCATCTCTGCATATGTTTGTGCAAAGGCTCTTATCACCTCCTGTTGAACCATTATCACTTCAGTGTAGCGTGAGGACAAGCTTTAAACTGGGATGGCACAATCCGCAGAGATCAACACCGCCACTATCTGCCTATGTAAAAAAAAAAAAATCAGTCTGGTATTATATCAACAAGGCATTATACTTCATACAATCTTGTGTAAATCAATCTACCTTTTCTCTCCATCTCATGCCAACCTGGCCCGAGACCTTTCTGCGCTGCCTTGTTGACATTAAAGAAGCACCGCGCTGAGACATTTCCATTCAAGAAACTTGTTGACTTAGTTATCAGGCATCAAAGAGCCTTGTGTCATTTTGAAAAGGCCTTATGAGAGTAATGGAGATGTTAAAGGGCGTGTTGGCCCCAAATATCACAAAAGGATGAGAGAATATGAACAAGCTTTGACTGAAAGACTGAAAGGAGAGAGAGCATGATAAAAAAGGAAAACAGTGAAATGCATTCTCTAGAGAGAGACAGAGAGAGGGGGGGAGAAGCGCTCGGCTCCATTTCCGCCTAAGAAGCGCAGAGTTAAAAGGTGGACCCTGTACAAATGAAACTCAATTTCACGCCACATTATCCCTCCCTGTTCTCTTTCCTGGCTTTCATTTTCATTAAGACCAGAGACAATCATAAATTAATAATTACTGCCGAATGTCTAAGCGCAGGCCACAGTCCTGGCCCTCCCCTCGCCTCTGTGGTCTTCCATGTTCACGCTTGCAAAATGTTAATTTAGGTAATGTGGCCTGGCCCTTGTCAGATAAAACTGTTTTGTAGTTTCGCTAATACATAATGGTCTATCTGATTAGGTGACATTAGTCCTATCTTTCAGACAATCAGCCTGCACCTTGCTAATGTCTCTCCACAGACTCAGGGCACCGCTGAGTTACCAAGAGACATGCGATACGACTGCTTTCACTAAATGGCCATCTCCTGGTCGTGATGAAGAGCGGGGAATTAGCTCGGTAGTTGGCGCTTTTGCTGAAGTTCTTCACGTCTGTCACAAAACTTTTTATCCCTTTAAGTTTAAATAAATCTGTCAGCGGCGTCGGGATGAACGCGTTCCTTCAGCCGGTCAAACAAGCGCAGAACAACAACAACAAATTGTGCAATGTGACGAACAAGTGAAATAAGAGGCGGGATGATGCGGAATAATCACGTCTGGATGATGTCTTCATGAGCACATCTAACCACGTCAAGCCAAGTAAATAAACTCACGCACGGCTTCGAACTCTTTGAATATGCAATCGGCGCTGTGCTTTTCCGCACTACAGCGAAAGTCAAAGCGAGCACAACACGAGCTATAATGCACATTTGGTATTTAAAGTCTCCGTGCCTCATGGTCATATTTGTACTGAATTGAATTTATTACAAAATGTGCAGTGATATGAAACATGTAGCTGCAGGGCCTCTCCTTCTCTCAAGATGCCAGTGCAGGAAAAAGGCATCAGATAGAGGAAAATAAACAGAATATCTGAGTAATAGCTGCGAACAGCTCACATCTCACGAGCTCATTGGAGGCGAGCGGAGTGAATCTTTCACTGCAGCAAGCAAAGGAAAAAAAAATAAATAAAAAGAAGGAAGGACTGAGTCATTAAATGGATAAAGTAGACGTGATGTCAGTTTCTTTCACTCCAGAGTGAGCTTAAGTTTGGAGAGAAGTCAACGAGAAGCATGGTTTCATGATTGATTGCCCATTGTGTGTCATATTGTTCTTTCAAGGTTGATTGAAACTTTAACCTCATTTTTAATAAAGTAAAAAAAAAAAAAAAAAAAAGAAAGAAAGAAAAAAAGCTTGAAATATTTCAGGCCTTGAATTTTTACAATGCAGCATTGAATTATGCAGCAATCAGTCAATTATTCATCTCTGTGACTGTGTTACGGCCATGCTTTAAAAAGCATGCAAAATGGGGAATGGGCCAAGCATGCTGTGTCAACACATTTCACTCAGAACTGCTTACAGGAGAAATCCGTCTCTCAATGTCGATTTCATTTTTTTTTCTTTTTATGGGTTTTAAGAGCTGTACCAGTTACAGTTGTTCTGAAATGATCCCGGTCAGTGAAAATTATCATTAAAAACACACAAACACACAAAGAAAAATGTATGAAAGCCCATAAAAAAAACCCAGCTTCATAATTTCTTAACAACTTCCTCAAAGTTGGAAGCAGATGTTATATATCATGCACGACCCTGCAAGCACGTACGACTGGTTAAACGAGTTGTTGTTTATTTTCTGGTGATATATGGTGAATTAGTGTCATACACTTGAAAGTACACATGAAATAATTTATTTACAGCGAGCTTGGTCACACCCTCATTTACACAACTGAGCTCGGATTATGGCCTACGCATTTTAAAAACGCGCTTCCGCGCTCATACACAGGATTCAATATGCTCATTTTGTTTTTTTTTTACAGCACAGCATACCTGTAAAGTTTATTTTAGGCCATTCATAACACATAGAAATGAGTTAAAAGACTGTGGGTTGATTGTAAATGTCTCAAAAAAACAAGAAATCAGAATCGCAAAGCTAAAAGGAGCTGCCCCCGACACTTTTCTTTGACAAAATATCAACCCATTTGCAGACGATCTACACGTTTACGTGTTTGTTTGTTTGTGGCCTTTCCCCCGTTCCCGGTTCGTGTGCGGCAGATCATGTGCATTTCGAGACATCGAGCAACATAGTTTAAACTCACATAGCTTATCATCAACATGTTAACTTTATTTGAATTTGAAGTACAATGAAGAGATGATTCGAGAAGCTATATAAGTTATCAGTGACAACAGACCTAGACACTCCATTGAGAACAAAAAGAACAAACACATTGTGAACATGGGACACTCCTCCTCCTCCTCCTTCTCCTCCTCCTCCACCTCCTCTCCTGATTGTAACACATAAGGTCTAAACTGTTTTGCAGTTAAAAGGACTGACATCAGCTTATGTCTAGAGAATATACACAGGTGTTTCAAGCACCGAAATCCAAAAAGTCTTTAGGGAAAGAAAACAGCAAAAATTATAACTTATTGTGTTTTTCTCTCTTTCATCATGAAACACTCGAAAAATAAAGAAATGTGTGTTTGTGTTGGTTCAACAGGGATTTGAGCAATGTGGTTAAAAGTTCATGTGTCATGACTGATTGAAGCTGACACGTGATCAATAATTAGTCTTTTTTTCTTTTTTTAGAAAAACAAACAAAAAAAGCATTGAGAGGTGCTGATTTTTGAGTGTGTCTCATGACAAAAAAATGTACAGTAAGATCCAAGAAATATTACCTCTGTTACAAAGATTACAGTACTATCGACAGCAAAAGTCTTCATTTTGAAAGTGAAATGTTTGATAATTATGTTTTCAAAATCGTCTGGGCTTAAGTGAGTCAACCCTAGTATTTGTTCAGCACAATATAGGATTTATTAAATATCATAATTCCAGGACAAACATTTACATGCCTGCATGCTTTCTCACCAAAAAAATGGCAGCTATAGGAAAGAATGATGGCTCAGAAATAGAACAAAACAAAACTGTAGGTTTATATAAATGGTGGTATTGTTTGCCTAATAGCTCTACTGCATACACAATACCTCTTAACGTTATATACACATACCTTATCAATCCACTCGGGTTCGATAGAGCGACTTCTTCTATCATTATCATCAGATCTTGTATATACAACAATGGTAAAAAGGAAACTTGATTGTATTGTCATCTAATTTAGAAAACATGAGAATCAAACATCAGTCTTCTCTTTTTGATGAACACATGGATCGATTCACATTTTTTTGTTTGTTTGTTTGTTTTTGTGTTTGTTTCTTCACAAGGTTCATCTCCACGTGTCGTTTTTTTTTTTAAGCGTCTCAAAATTCAATTTGAAATACAAAACAAAAAACTTCAGTCGGATTTTCTTTTTCGAAGCTTTCTCGCTGGCTGAGATACAGTATAAAAATCTTCAGTGCTGACAATTTTTATGAGTTATTACCAACAGTGTACCATGGGTACATTTTTACTGTGCTCAATATATGTGTTTATCCTTCACGCTGGCCCCGTCAAAACCTGCTTTGTCAAACTATTAAAATGTTGGCCTCTGTGAGAAAAAGATATTCTACATTCAGACACAACCTCCTCCAGCATTTTGGGTGAACACAGCATTTCCATTGAACTCCTACAAGCAGCTTGACTTCTCTCCTCTACTAAATCAGCCTGGATAAGGGCTCTTGAGAATCTTCATGGGTTTTCTTTCTTTCTTTCTTTTCTTTCTTTCATTGTTTTTTTTTCTTTTTTCGTGTGTGTCTCTTTTTTTTCTGAAATTTTTATTTCCTCCAGCTCCTCGCGGCCTTATCAGTACATCACTGTGGTTTTCAGGAACAGTCTTCCATCTGCAACAGAGGACACACAGGAGCCAAGAATTAGCCAACAGCTAACATCCTGCTGACGCAAATGCACTATTCAGGATGTGATTGTTGTTGAGACGTAACTTCAAAAATGTTGCCCTCTAGTCTTACTTACTATGGATTCATAAAACCGTTTCAAGGATAAGATTAAGTTAGCAACCATGACAAATGTGATTAAACATCCTGTACAGTCATTTACTTTATTACCCCCCAACACATATTTATGTCATTTAACGGAGCATCTTGTTGTAGAGAGTAACCAGAGTACTTTTACCTTTGTATTTAAGATCATATACAGCACATCAGTCAGGACATATAAATATAATCACACTGTTACATGCATATTTTATTACCAATGAAGCACACACTGTAAAAACACCTCTGTTAACCACACTCCAGGCATCAGAATTGTACGCCACATGTGTTTAAGACATCTCTACTGATACGCTTGTTTGAACATAATACTGCACTCATGATGTAGAGCGCTCTCTAAGTGACATTTCCTGCATGGAAATAGTGTTTATTGAAAACGGCAGACATTCCTCTGCCGCGTTATCTCCAGACACCTCCAACCTAACGAGCTTTGTCCATTTCCAGCGAAACACTCTTGTCTGAGTGTTCGCCTGAGCGAGCAGCGCTGCTTCCGACGCTGAGCTGGTAAAAGCATCTGTTAGGCACAGCTCAGGAGCATGTTTGACGTTTATTACCTTCACGATTTTTTTTTTTTTTTCCCTCCTCCGCCGGAGAATGCTACAGTAATGCCTTTAAAGAAAGCACACCTCTCTATGGCAGCGCGCCTAAATAATTCAACGTTAAAGAGAGACGCACACAAAGACATTTAGCGAGCGCGAGTTGTTGGACATGACACGAGCCTCGCAGGACATCAGAGACAACACTTGACTCCTATTGCACAGAGACGTGGAGAGCACTGTGTCTGCGAGTGCATTCAGCTCACACTTCAAGCATCAGGTTATTTTTCTATAATTAAAAACTTATTTTACAACTGAGGATTTAGCTCAGTTTAAAACCTGCGCTTGTTATATTATCAATATTCTATCAATTACCGCTCTCCCTTTTAGCCTGTGTTTTATATATTGTCGTGCATGGAGACTGGAGACAACAAAGGCTTGTTGTGTGTGTGTGTGTTTACAGTATGTGTGTGTGTTGGGAGGGGGGGGAGGAGGAAGAAGAAGAAGAAGAAGGGGAGGGCGTACAAACACACACAGGCTAATTACCCAGCACTGCCGTAGGTCTCAAAGGCATTGCACTCTGGCTGCCTCTATTCAAGCAACAACCACCGAGTTCTGTGTAAAAGTCATTACAGCATGAATGCAGCGCTATGGAGACGAGAACAGACAGCCGAGGAGGGGGCCGGAGAGTGTTAAAAGAGTGTTTGCGCCGGGATACACAACTTGATACGCACACACGTATGTATGTACGAGCGCCTTTCATAACAAGAGCAGATGAAACATCACACGTTCACCTCTCACACGTCTGTCTACCTGCCTCAGCTTCACAGTTGGGGCGGTTTACAGGGAGGGGGGTGTTAATGAAAACGAAGTCCATCCGATTACGGTGACGTTTCACGCGTCGCCGTGAGGAGGAGGAGGTTAGATATCGCGGCGTTTTACTTCTAATAGATCAGAACGGCGTGAGCGAATCTCAACCGATTCTTCAGCGCAAATGTTGAAACATCTGCTTCACACACGCGGGGAGAAAAGAGCGGTGACGTGTTGACACGTCGGTCCACGAGAGGCTGTCTCATTAAAATATGTTAAAACTTTAGTATTTTTATATTCAAATCAAGATGAAAAGTTCATTAAAGAGAATAAATATTTCATTAGATGCTAAATAAAACAAAGGGAATTTTTGGCTTCTCTCAGCATAAAATTCCTTTGAAAGATTAATTAATACATGTAAATTATGCAAATTATGCCCATGCAAATATTTTATGAAGACAATTAAGGGATCCATTAATTACAGTCTTTTTTGCTTCAGTGACATTCATTCATTTAATTTTAATTTCACTTTAACTGTTTTGATGTTTAATCTTGCAACAAAGAACTTTATCTCGGCGCACAGGGTCGTGTAAACTTGCCGAACACGTCGAGTGGGGAAGCGGCAGGGAACCAGAGACAGATACCGGGGGAAGATATTCGCATGTGCACCGTTGCCAGGCAGTACTGGCGAGGTGTGTACAGTCCCAGTAGCTTGCCTGACTGTGAAAAGAGCCACGGTTCCCTCTTGGACCCGATTCAAAACACTGTAAAAGCAATTAATAAACACAGACTGTGTTAATATCGCAGAATTAGAGAAGTGTGACAAAAGACAAATAGAAATAATTAGTTCTCTAAAATTATGCCCTCATTATTTTCCCCCTCTCTCTCTCTCTCTCTCTCTCCACATTCGCCTCCCTTAGTTTGGAGTTGTGAATATACCCACACATTTCTCTCGGCTTTCATGCGAGTGATAGGCTTGTTTTTTCCCCTTCTGCTTGTGTAATTTATCAACATCATTTTTTTTGCCATTTGAGGTTAATTATACAGCGAGGCTTGCAGAGTAGAGCAGAGGAGACATGGGTGGCAGACAAATGCTTCTCTAATTGAACAAAAAAACACAAAATGCAGCCTGTTATTCAGTTTTTTCCCCTCCTTCACTTCTTCGGCTCTTCAAGGCGACGAGCAGAGTGATTGAGAGACGGCGGAAAAAAACCCCATGGCTGCATCGTGCTCTCTCCAAAACAGAGATTACGTAAAGAAAACAGTTTTGGCTTCATATTTATGCTGCTGTCACTTTAAGCGCAAAGATTTAACACATTTAATTTGATACAATTAGACTACAAAAGGGGCCAGCTCTTCATGCGAGTGTAAAGAAATGAAAGTGGCTAAATATACTAATTTGGTATGAAATAGGGGGCTATAATTACGCTGTATCTGGAAGTTATCTTTGTATTTAAATGATGACATATGGATTTCCTTTTTTTGGACATCAAACTGTTTCAGATCCCCGCAGTGACTGAATGACATTTAATTAAGGAGGAGTCATCATTTCTTTTCTTTCTTTTTTTTTTTGCCCTTTCACAAAACATCAGTTCAAGTAGACTAATCAAACATTAAAGAGTTAAAGAGGACTCAACTTATTCTGCCGTACAAAGATGAATATTTTCCACTTTTCACAGCAAATTACACGGAGCGTTTTTTTTTTTCCTCCGGATAAACTGGGACCTCTCCCCGCTGATAAGGGCGGTTCTGAGCAAACGCGAAGCCGAGGCGTATTAAAGAAGAAGACGTTTGAGTAATAATGAGGATATTCAACCTCTGCAAGGTGTCTTGTATCTGGGTAAACACAGATAGCAGACAGTCTACAGAGGTTATCACTGGAGCGCCCTTCCCCAAACACATACTGCACCCCCAAGGCTAACAAACAAACAAACCATTAAAAATGTACAAGGCTTATTCATAAATTGGATTGATTTGCCCCGTTTATTACTATCAAAGGGGGGATTCCTCCTGCTTTTTTGTGGTTTTATGACTCATTAATGCTTCCTGAGCTGTAAACAAACCACTTCTTACATTCTGTCTGGCCGACCTTCTTAGCTTACTCGTTTTTCGCCGTTGTTTATCTGCGGCATTGTGTCGAGTTTGGCTCCGTCATAGATCTTGCTTTTTTCTGAAAGCGTCGCGAGCCGCTAAAAGTCAAGTCAAAGAACAATATTATTTCTGCAGAAAACCAATGATCTTGACCTAGTGCTGTGGCCCAGATGGTGAGCTGTATGCCTGAACAGCAGGCACAGAAACACTAATGTTCATAAACTGAAGCAGTGTGTGTGTGTGTGTGTGTGTGAGGGACAGCGAGAGAGAGAGAGAGAGAGAGAGAAGTGGGGTGTGTGTCTGTGGAGGGAGAGAGGGAGGGAGTGCAGAAAGAAAGAGAGCAAGAGAGTGAGAGCCAGAGAAAGAGAGAGAGATTTATTGTCTCATCTGAGCCCCTGTACCTTGTATTGTCCTTTCAGCATCTGTTCTTCCACTGCTGCGGTCACTCTCCATCTCAGGGGTCAGAGAGTCTGCGAGAAGAGAGGGATCACCGCCGTTAAACATCCCTGACATCCACCTATCACGACGCCACATTCACAGCATCGTTCATTCAAAACAAGAGGCTGAGCCTTCGAGCTGTAACCCCCTCTTCCTTCCTTCCTTCCTTCCTTCCTCCTCCCCAACAACCAACACACGTATGAGTGTGTGTGATTATTATTAAAAAATACACACACTCCAATCATTGATTTAAAACGTGAACCTGCATTCAAACATTTGCCTGTTGGCGCTAAAAATTTCTGAAAGTGTCAAAGGTAAATATTAACACTCATATTTGGTAAGTAGTCTAATAACTCCGTGCTGCACGCTGTCGTTTGCACACTGAACTGATGATGAAACGACGACTGCTGAAGCAGATTTGATTTGACAGACCAAAAAAAAAACACTGACACATTAAAATGACATTTCCTGACACACTGGCTGCTTTAAAGTCTGACAGTAAATCAGATTTTATGAGCTCCAACATGTTTTGCATGAAACGCACACACAACTAGCAGCTCCTGTTAATGAACAATAACTGCGTCTGGATATACAATATGTGGCCAGTTATGTTCACGTGATTTAACTCTGGATGAGACATTTCTGATGTGCGATTCAAATATTCGCTCTTTTTCTGTGTTCTGTTATTAATAACTGATCATTTTTTTGGCTGTTTACACTGACGTAAAGACACTTTGGTGTTTGATTTTTTCATATTCAGCTGCTGTGAATGTGAGGCTTGCATTAAGATACGACTAAAGATGAGAGTTACTTTATTAAAAACTCGTGTTTTATAGGATCGGTCAGCTCTCCTGCTCATCTGTCCCTCTGGAAACTCGAAATATGTAAAACTGTTGGACGTGTTCGCTGACCGTTGAGTGAGCGCATGCTGTCGGAGGGCGAGGGCTGCTTCAGAGTCTGCTCGACCTGCTCTCTCCTCTTGGACTCGTACTCCAGAGCTTCTTGGAGTTTCCTCTTGGCCTTCTTCTCCTTCTTCAGACGCTTCTGGATGATCGCTGAAGACAGAGGGAGGGAGGGGAAAGATCACAGCCGGGCAAATTAGCGGAGCCTTATTTTAGCCTGAAATCTGATGATTGAGATAATAACCTCGTTTTTAAAAATCGTGCACACTGAAATAGGAAAAAAAAATCAATTAAAGCTAAATATTTTATGATATATTAGGATCTTCCTCAATAAAAGAAAACAGTGACTGTGACTTAACAAACTGCTGCAGGGAATCAAAGCAAATTGAAACATTTATTGGGATATTTTTTCACGAATTTCTCTCATTAAACATAAACGACACATTTAGCATATGAAGCTGATGCATTTAACATGAGGCTGAGAGTGAATTTCTCTAAGTTAATGTGTACTACCAATTATGTTAACTGACAAAGAGCAGGGAAGCCGGTGCCTAAGCAGATCACTGCACAAAGGAACACACAGCGGCTCATGTCAGCGATTCAATAAGAAACATTAAACATACATGCAGAAGTGTGTATGTACATTCAGGACCTATCACGTCTGCTGCTGCATGAGCACAGGCCTGCGAAGTCTGGAGTACACACATTAAGCATGCCCACACACACACACACACACAGCTGACAGTGCCAGGTAGTCGTCAGGCGGTACCTCTGTTCTTCTGCTCCATGGCGAGCTGTTTCTCCAGAGTCTCCCTGAGCTCCCTCTCTCTGAACAGCTCCATCTTCAGCTCCGTCTTCTCCAGCTGCACCTGCTTCTCCTGAGCCCGCGCGTTGTCAATCGCCACTTTGAGCAGGCCCTGCACACACACACACACACACACACACAGAGGAATGAGTATATACACACACACATAGATATACAGAAAGAATGGAGAGCGGCGAGCGGGGAAAGAGAGAGTGATGTGGGCTATTTAAGAGCTTCAAGATGAAGTGACAGCAAACCACACTGAAAGTGTGTCACAGCAGTTCTTTGTGCTGCCCACAGTAGCGAAGCTGAACACAGGGCCAGAAGCTGACGGCTGCTACAGGATTCCTTTCAGCCGTATTACCACCTTTCTGTCCGCGAACGTGTCGCTATCTTTCAGCAGGAAGATCCAGAAACACGAGCGTACATCCGGCTGAGTTTCTGTCACAGTTTTTTTTTTTTTTTGGAATGACGATGTGAGAGCGACGAGAGGCATGCCTGACCCCTTTTGGTCAAAGTTGTGAAATACAAGATAGGCGTCACCTGGACTGAACCGGAGAGAAGTCCAGCACCGTGACAACGTAACCTTTAGTTAAGACGGAGCTCGTCTTGTGGTCAAAGACGGCCTGCCTGCACTCCTCCTTCATCTTCACATTAAAGTACACAGCTGACGAGTGTCACCGGATTGGTATAAATATACAGTATCAGTCTCTGTGCAGCTCCTCACACACAGCGGGAATGAATAATACGAATGACAAGTCTCATCATGTATCAATTACACGACTGCCATTGGAAACACGCTCCTGACAGTCGCGAATTGAAAGACGCCGTGCAGCCTCACAATTATTCCCCATCCACACGCAATTATACCAAATGCACTGGGCTATATCTTACTAATTGTTGATTCTTCTGACCCCAATTTATTCTAAGTTGCTTTATCTTAATTTTCTGCTTGGTTTCATTTTGTTGATTTGTATATAAATATTCGAGGCGAAGATCATTATCAAAGATGACTTAGTGGAGTGTTGGGGAGCTCGCGACGGGTTTTTTTTTTTTTACTCGTGACTTTTCTAATTACCGCGCGAAGCCAAAGGAGCGCCAGGACTCTGATGCCAGCGGTACAAGTGCAATGAGAAGGGCAGCAGTGTGCACACATCATTACACTCCGACAGAAGGCAAATACATTCGTCTTTGTGACTGAGGGTGTTTGAGCAGAAGACTAACTGGCACTCGGAGTAGATGGGTGTTGTTAAGGTATGCAGATTTACAGATGTAGCCCCTCGTGTTGACCCTCGGATGACGTCCACTTTTTTTTTTTTTGACTAACAAGCTGTTGAGGAGAGTCCGCGTCACGACAACGACTTTTACCGACATCGTTTAATCGTCGTTTAAAGTCGTTCTCTTTTCTCGCTGCACTGAAGCTAGCATGTTTTGGCTCGCGATGGCGCCTCGTCTGTCCATTTTTCACCGGACTGCCTGTTTTTGTTGTCAACCGTTCGATGCTTGCTTTCCTCGCTGATCTTTGCCGAGAAGCGAGTCCAGTCGTAGCAGCTCCACGCAGGTCAGGAGGAGGGTGGAGGTGAAGTAACAGCCATGGGACACTAGTGAACATTTACTGACTCCCGGAGTAAATCAATTTATTCAATAAATCAATAATTTATCTGTCTGTCTCTCTGTCTGTCTGTCTGTCTGGTTAAAGAACAGCAGGGTTGTCTGCTCAAGACACGAGTGAAATAGTCCGTGGTCCCGATTCTACAACATGAACTCAACACTAAACATGTTTTTCCCGAAACGATCTTCATGATCTTGATCTGGAGTATTGTAACACCCTCGCCTCACCCTCCCCTTCCTCATGTAAAGGAGAAAATATCGTGGCTGCAGAACGCGTGAACAATCGGTTTGTTGCATCCGTTCTGGGCCCTCGGGATCTGTAGATATCAAAGGCTCATTTCTAAAAAACAAAAACAAAAACAGCTATTACGAATGAAAACATATAAATAGAGCCCCTTTAAATCTTTAAAGCAGCTACGTGCAGGATGTTTCACTTTGGCGCCCCCGGGTGGCTGAAAAACAAAGACAGCGCAGCAGACACAAAGGCTGCACTGGGATGCGAGGATGACACCTAGCATCAGCTCATTTGTAGTGCAGAGATGGTTCACTGTACAAACTGGAAGAAGCTGAAGTTGCAGCTCCAAACGACACGTGTCAACTTCTGTTAACTGCCTTGTTAGGAGGGCACAACTCTGTCAGCGGACAATACCTGTATGTTGGTGAGGAGAGTCTCTATTGACGACAAGCCATCTGGGAAGAGGAATGGTGAGGGGAAGCCAGGAGGCAGAGCCTGGCCGGCCAATGACAACCTCTCGTAGCTATCTCTCGCTGTCGGGGTGCACATTGAGTTGTCCTCTGCAAAGACAAATAATAACACAGAAAACTGATTAATCATTCATGGAATATTATTTGTTGCAAAACAGGCTAAGTGGGAGAACGTGTGAGTAGTTTTTGGTGATGCTGCTGACAGATTATCGATCCCGAGCAATGACCGGGTCTGTATTGATCTCAAGTAGCCAATCCCAGCTCTCAGAAATTTAGTGGAGATTCCTTTGTGTTGCTTCTTCTCAAGGCCTGTGTGTGTGTGTGTGTGTGTGTGTGTATCAACCAGCACATAAATCCAGCTTTAAAGAAGTCATGTGGACTCCAAAAATCAGGAGCAGGCCCAGCATTTCGACCCCTAGAGGTTCGCGCTTCCTTTTGTGTATGCCTGTCAAACCTAAGATGACATCATCCTCCATTCATCAGCGGCGGCGGCGGCGGCGGCAGCGGAGGGGTAGGGCCCTGCCATCTGCTGTCCAGCCTCTCCACCAGGCCTCAGAGGAGGAAAGAGGAGCAAGGAGGAGGGGAGGGGAAGAGAAAGCAGGAGGCGAAACCGGGGCAGACACAGACGCAGCCTGGTCAAACTAAAACAGTATGTCAGACGCTGCCGTTTGTTGCCCCATCAGATCTGACACATGTTTTTGTCCGGCGAGCTTTTTACGAAGCCAACAATTTGTAAGTGCTACCATCTTGCAGCGAGAGAGTTCATTAAACACATCCAGTCTAAAAAAGGTCTCGGCAGGACGTCTGCACAATCAGCTGTTAATTGTTAATTTAATGAAAAGGGGGAAAAAGTTTTATTTGTAATGTGGAACCCTGGCTGTGTTGTGCACAGCACCTCTCTGCTCTCATCCAGTATTCATATCTGTTTATGTGGCAGGCTGAATCTTGTACAAACAGCAGAGTGGAGCTGAACAGCCCTGCCTCTCTCTCTCTCTCTCTCTCGCCCTCCCTCCCATCAATATTCACCAACGCCAGCCAAGTGCTGGGAACAGCTGGTCTTACATTAATTAGTTTAAAGTATTTATTTCACCCATCCTCAGAGCAGATTGAGCAAAAACATTGGAGATTATTTCAAGCATCTGCAAATGCCCTGGAAACATCTCCGCGCCAAAAGTCGAGTGTTAGGATTCACAGTTTAGGTTTGTAATTTGAAGAACCATTTTTTTTTTTTCTTCTCTTCTCTCTTTCAGAGAGGAGAGAAGATGGTGAAATATGCATCGCTGGTCCGTGGAGAGAGTAAACAACCTTTCTCCTTTTTCAGATGGAGTTCACTCCTGTTGATTAATTAGAATGGATGGTTGCCTAATGGATTAAAATTTGTTTATAATTTGACTTCATAAAAATAATGAATTGCCTTCTTTTAAGAAGCCACTCCTGTGGTAATTTGTTTTATTTGGTGCAGTCCTGTCTGTGCGTTTTCGAGGTGGGCGTCTGGGTGGAGATGTAAAAGAGAAAAAAACGCACCATCCTTACACGGCGGTGGCACAACATGAAAGTCCCATTTTATCTCAATAAAATAACTAATCAAAGATCAAAAGCATTACAGCTGGCTCCAGCTCAGGTTGATATAGATGTATTGCATGCATTATATGCTTGCATCACCCACCTCCAATAAAAATCACCATAACAACTAGAGACGTTAGTAGACCTCGGGGAAAGGTCTGCTGCTGTAGCTTTGTAATTGATTTGTACTGTAGGCACTTTGTCCCTTATTTAGTGTTGGCATTAATCATAAATCATTGCTTTAACAAACTCCGGCTTCCCACTCAGCAGGCCTCCCCTCCAACACAATGTTGGATCACACAGAATATTTGATGGCTTTGTTGCAGGGGAAACAACCTGTCATGCTCTGGGAAAAGCAAACAGCGTGTTTTGTTCGACAGACTCCGACTACCGTACAGCAACCCCTTGTCAGATAACATTTCCACCAGGAGCGATGCATAAATGCGGGCACTTTCAAAAGAAAGAAACAAGGAGCTAATAAGTGACTAATTTAATCAATATAATCAAAAAGCGGCTTAATGAAACTCAAATGTAAATTCCAGCCGAACACGATCGCGGATCCGCGCTCTCTCTCGCTCTCTCGACTCTCACACCCTCCTCCCCTCTTTTTCACTGTTCCTGGCTGCAAACGCTGGCATGTGTTTGCATGTTTATTTCTCACCATCGCTCCAGAATCATTGACTTCAACTTAATTACAGCGACAGGCGTTAGAGTGATGGGGGCCGGTGGAAATGGAGTACTCTGTTTCCAGGTGATATTTCTCCACTAAGCAAGGCTGCCAACAGCAGCTGTGACAGCCTCTTGTGCTTACCGTACGGTAAAGGTACAGTTAAGGCCCCCCCTCTCCACCACCACCACCACCACCACCACCCCAACCCACTATGAAATACTGTGTGGAAAAACACTCGCAGGTCACCCCTGTCACAAATAACATTTCATGCACAACTGTTTCGGCGGATAATAGGAGCCACAAATAAAAATGGGACGCTGTAAATACAATGCATTCTGAATGAAATGCCATAATTTAAAACAACGCCGCCCCCCCCCTCCTCCGCCCTCTCCCTCTCTCTCTCTCTCCGTCCTCCTCCTCCACCCTGCTCTCAATAGCTGCAGAGGGAGTCCTTGACAGTGTGCTAGCAATGATGAATCACCTATCCAGTTAATTTTCTCACTCCTCATGTGTTGTGCTGCTAAAACAGGGGCCCAGGAATTGACTTGACAAACTATGAATGTAAAAAATATCACTTGGAGGGATCTGGGCTTATCTCCAATTTACATGTTATTAGATTTGTGTTGCAAGCGGCACTTGGACCTAGCAAAGCCGAGGTAAAAAAAAAAAAAAAAAAAAGATGGGGCACATGATAACCAGAGATAAAACATGTCTAAAACCCACTTGAAAGCCTTTGAAATATTTGATGGAAAGTCACAGGGAGCGGAGAGAAGCAGAGGAAACTGGCCTGATTTAAAATGTGACAGACACACATTGCAATCTGTGGTAAATCTAGAAGAAACCTTGGGAAATTTAGCTGCAATCTCTGGATAAATAGCTGTAATTGACCTTGGGAGTTGAAAATGTGCCATATGTTTCTGGTTCCTGTGTTTGAAACTGGGTCCCTCAGGACATTTCAGCTGAGTCCTCACACGAAGGCAGTGCGAGCTGAGCAGGAGGAGGAGAGGAAGATACAGAAAGACACACAAAGAGAGAGAGAGAGAGAGAGAGAGGAAGAGAAGGATGCCAGGAACGAGAGATAGATGGTGGAAGACAGAAGATGGATGGATGGATAGATAGGTGAGGCAGAGTCTGAGGAAGAGGAGGCTGGAATAGAATGGGTGTGCAGAGAATGAAAGACTGACAGAGAGGAAGAGGGATAGGCGAGAGAGAGGGAGAGAGGGAGGGAGAGCAGAGGTACATTTGGCTGGCCAGTCAGTGTGATATATTGACAGGTGAAGCCTTTGTCCTTGCAAACCTGTGTTCCTCCCAGCAGGAGAAGTGAATGCTAAACCTGGAGGTTGTCAGCACAGCCAACACAAAGCAAGGCGCTGCTTTTTCACTGCACAATTACATTTGATTTGACCTGCCAGGGCTCGCGGAGAAGGCAGCCTCCTTCAAATGGAGTAGTTATGACCTCTCGGACAGCCATTAGCAGCTAACACAGCATTATTCCACCTGCACTTAAAGCGCCGGATTCGGAAAAATCTTGTCAAGGGAAATATCTGTCTTACTGGTACACACATGCAGTGATGCAGAGCAAAAAAAAAAAAAAGAGTGGTCGCATGCAATTTGAGCACTTTAAAAAAAACATGAGGCTGAGCTTATCTTGCAAATGATGTCTGCACTCTGGAGGGTCTTTTAGGCCAAATAAATCCAGCTTTAACTGCGTGATGCAGCGCAGCATTAGCTCAAATGTAGCATCAGTAGATATTATTTCATGTCTTAGAATTTTTGCACAATTTCCAGCTAATCTGGAGGGTTACACGCACTTTTCTTAAAGGTCCAGTGTGTAGAATTTAGTTGCATCTAGTGGTCTAATCGCTGCATTGCAGTCTCCTCACATCACCCTCACCTTTACACTGGAGTCAGTATGTAGTTTGTCTGTTCTGGGCCTCCATGAAAGAAGACCCGCTCCCGCCGTAGATATTAAAGGATGATTTTTAAGTAACAAAAACAAACATATTCTTATTTCCAGGTGATTATACATGCATGGAAACATAGTTATGAATATTATAGTCCATGTCTGCCTGACATCTTACACACTGCACCTTTAAAGTAAGCAAGAGAGGCTGCAGGACATGCAGCGTGTGATGATCCATACAAGACTAAAATTCCTTTAGGATGACTATCACATGCATATGTTGTGCACATGTGTGCGTAAAGCACTGTATACACCGGGAAGAAAGAGAAAACACACACGCACATGCACGCACACAAACAAAAAAAACCCTCAAACATACACACACACTCATTAGGCACAAGCACGGCACACACACTAATGTGCCCTCATCACATTTAAGCTAATTTCCTTTTCATCACGGAGAGAGGAAAATGAGTGTTTGCCCCATCCCTGCTGGGGGACAAAGTCAAGAGCCCCGGTCGGTTTGGGCTAGATTAACAGGTAACATTTGGCTCCCACTCTCTTATCACAGCATGAAAATCAAACCGCGTGTTTTCCCTCTATCGCTCTCTCTTTCTCCCCTCCCTAATGTTCCCTTCACTTAGAGATGAAATCGCTTGCTGCACAAACCCATTTGGAGAGAGGAGAGAAGGTGAGCGGGATAATCAGGCTGGCCACTGGGCCGTGTTTCCTAAATGCTCTCCAAAACATTACTGTGCACAGGCATAAAATTAGCGTCGGGACCTTAAAATGTTGACATTTAGCATGACTTTTTGGAGAGTGACACCCTCATATTTTCTTGTAGGATATCATTAAATTTCAACTGCCCTATGGCTGTGCCTTTCCATTAATAACCAATTCAGTGTGTCACTTCTCCCTCTCTCTCTCACTCCCTCTCTTGCCACCTTTTTAAAGTAATGAGTCCATTGCTTTGCCTTAATAAATTGAATCGTATTCTCAAGGCCATATGAAGATAGAGCCACAGATGGACAGGCTGCATGGAGGAAATAACCATAAATCCTTTACTGTCAGAGAGGCGGTCTGAGGTGACAAAAGAAGACAATCGCGATGCTCAATTGGGATCACAGCGAGATTACAAAAGACAAGAGTGAAAGGTTGATTCTCTCTGTTAAAACTCTCCTTTCCTGGAGTGGATAAAGAATATTTTTTTATCGCTTTCACTGCTGTGAAAACACCCACTTACGATTACATTAAAGAATCTAATCATGCACGAAGATTAGAAGACTTGACTGTCCATAATATGCCGCGATGTACATCATGTATAACACCACGGCGGAGGATATTATGAAGTACAAATGGAGCTTTTGGAGCATAGATTACAATATTATGGCACAAACAATTATTAAAACTTATTTAACTGTTAGCTGGAAGAAAGAGGGGAGAGAAAAAAAACAGCAAGAGAGAGAGAGAGAGAGATGGAAACAGAGAGAGCAAGAGGCAAGGGAGCAGAATATGTGTTGACTTCCATTCAGGAGGAAGATATCTTGTCTTTTTATGCGGCCCATGTCATATTTATTGCATAAAGGTCAGAGTGTTCATTTGTTCAAAGTCAGCGTTTTCCCTCTCTCCTCTCCTCCATGTAATAAATGCAGGGGCTATGTCATTATCGGACCTCTGAGGATTACAGGCTTGGCTGACTGTGATGACTGCATAAAAGCATACAGGACTTTTGTTTCTGCCAGCGCACACCTTCAAATGAGCTCTTAAAGTGAGCAGCGGCGAGAGAGACAAAATGGCATTTTGTAGAAGAGGCCTGCGGTCGCAGTCGGAACGTGGGAGGTGCAGCAAGGTGATTAAAGGTCAGAGATCACGGCGCTAAAAAACGACACGACCTTCGCTTTTGGAGACGAAGCGGGAGGGCGAGAAGAGGAGCGACAAAATAAACTTGTGGCTCGAGGAAAAAAGAAAAGAAAATGACAGCCAGGCAGAGCTGCATAGATTTCTGTAATTCACCTATTGACTGTGAGACCAAACTGTCAGGAAAGATAATACAGGGAGAAGGACATCATAGTGAGGCCCTTTGAAGGTGTTTGGATTGTCTTTGCATATTGACCTCCGTTGACCGGGTCCGGCTATTGACAGAAGAATCCCTGAGATTAAACTGGCCTAAACTATTGATCGGGTATTTTACCTGAATCATTGCCATTTCAGGAGGGGATCATTTGTACTGTATACCTCACTAATCTCTCTGACCCACTAATCATCAAGCCATTTATTTCTCACTCTTTGTTTAGTTCTCCTTTTGTTTAGCCTTTATTAATTCATCAGAGCAACTTCTCATGCAGCTTAACTTAGACGGTGACTGGGGAGTCCTGTTTCTGCCCGATAGCAACGTGCATTCCAGTAAAATACGCCACCCGAATGTGCAACCCCAACATCACAATACACATGCCAATTACATATTGATAATTAAGCATTCAAACAAACAAACAGAGAGGAAATCCCCCCGTAATCACCAGGTTTTAATGGAACAAGTATTAGGCTTGGCGTGGTTGGCCAGATAGCCCGCTACTAGATCAGAGCTTTGCTAGGTTTGGGAGGAGGAAGGGAGGAAGGAGGGAGGGAGGGAGGGAGGGAGGCCGGGAGACACATTGGTGTCATTGCCTGGCATTGCAATCCTACAGGGAGAGGCGATGCTGTTCTGTTGCTGCTGGAAAACGAGCGTCGACGACGGCTTTGGCGCTAATCCAGACTGGATATACTGAGCTGCTTTTTAAAAAATGAAGATGAAAAGAACAAAAGAGGAAATGGGAAATGTAAAACTTTAAAAAAAAAAAAAAAAAGGGGGCCGGGCTTAGAGGAGCACTCTCTGTTCGGCTTGTCTCGGTGTAAACGCTCAAAAAAAAAAAAAAAAATGGATGCAAATCCATTAGTGGTCCCGGTTTCACAGTTCTGAAAATGCTTAAGAGGTTTTAATAGGAGCGACGTGGTAAACGTGTGGAAATCTGTTTTGATAACATTATTCATAACACTGGCCTTGCGCTGTGTGAATTAATAACACTTCATTTACAGACGGAAGAAAGCTGGCATGGTATTTCCAGTTAAAGAGATTAATTTTTAAACACCTAATTGACAGGCTAGGGTTAGGCAGGATAAGCAACAGACTATAAGGCTGTAGCTGCAAAGTCAAGGTGACTGGAATACTCAGAGAAAGGCTTTCAAAAAGCAGAATAGAGAGCAGAGAGAGAGAGCGAGAGAGGGAGGGAGTGAAGAGAATTAGTCCTCAAGCACTTTTCCCTCCGCCCACTATTCTTCCTCTCTTTATTAGGAATGATTTACTTTCTCAGTGAAAGGATATAAAAGCTCAAGTATAGCGGCGTAATTATCGCAGAGTGAAAATTTAAAGGTTTGACTCACAATGTCCTCAAGTCAGCGAGTAGACTGCCAGACGATAAGAGTGACTGTGTTCAACACTCGCCGTCCAATTGGTTGTGTTTTATGGGCTTTGCCAAGGAAGAGCACACAAACAGCACTCGGCTCTCTGCAAGTCTGTAAACATGATGGACTGTGGCAAACTACTAGGGCTGGTGTTTACCTTGGCAGAGCCTGGGCCTTGGCATGTCGCTAGCATCACTTAATTACTGTTTACATGTAAATATTAAATTATACAAACAAGCCGCACAGAATGTCTCAAAAAAAGTACAGAAATACATATTCAGGGTCAACCTTATCTGTCTGCAACAGTTGCCACGGCGAAGATATGAATTGTTTTGAATCGCAAATTTTCGGCATTGTACATAATCTTCATAATTGTTTAACGCCGTTTGTCCAAGGGCATTCGTGTAAATGCGTCTCCCGTAATCTGCATAATAGCAGATGCTCAGATATGTAAAACGCACCTTGTGTTCTCAAAGAGGAAACACACACACACACACACACACTTAAAAAAAAAAAGGTTATTGTTCAAAACAGCTTTTTTTTTTAATATCAGGATTACGGGCTGTGATCACTGATGTCTCCAGTCAAGACGGAGAGATGATTGCTTTGATTGCAGACCTGTTTTCCTGACAGTCCAGAGCAGCAGCCTATATAGCAGAAGCACCGGTGCCTACTGTGCATCTCTGGTATGGCTGAGTAAAGCACTTGTTCATTTGCAGTGAAGGGTAACATGAAACAGGCCTCAGCCTTCTGATGGACAGGGAGATTTCACCTTCGCCAGTGAATGATAATGCATTATTAAATTTGCCTCTCTGCTCACTAGATACACTTAGCTGACCACAGCATATTTATCTCCCCATCCGAGGCTCACGTCTTGGCAGGAGAAAGCATTCTGTCACTTTTGAGGCATTTCAAAGATTAAAAAGAACCTCTCTCTTTTCAACGTCCCTAAAAGCATCCCCCCTTTTCAGTGAAATGTGATTAGCAGGAGATGGTGTCACGCAATGGAACATTCATGAGGGGAGAGAACAAATATCCAAATGAACTCCCATGTCCTCGAGGAATAGCCCCTCTCTGCACCATCAGCAATCTCTCTCACATGGGCTGGGGGAAATTTGATTGATCCTCTATTGAATTATTTTTTTGCACTCTTTCATTTCAACAGGACGCACTGACAAGTTGTTTGATCATAAAGCATTATTGTCTGCCAAGTCACATTTCAGGGTTGTGATGGCTAATGATCTTGCCTCCTGACTTAGGGAAAAGTCAGGTAGTCAGCATGTGTTTGAAGCTTGCAACACCAAGGACATCGGGAGGACTGAACAAAACACTATGCATTAAAGTCAGAAAGATGAAGAGAAGGAGCTTACACTGAACATATCCAACTTTTAATGATACTGTACCAAGATACCATCAATGTCAGTGAAATATTTACGCCGCGGAAAAAGCTCAAAACCGATGCCCAAACTTTTGCCTGACCCAAAGTCCCCCGAACTTCCTTTTTATGGTTGCGAATGCTTATGCAAAGAAGGCGCAGAAAAAAACAAAAGACATCAAAGGCCAGAAACCACTTTTTCATCTCCATTCTCCGCATGAGCCCATCGGCGTCCACAGGTCCTTGCCCAAGAGCAGCTGTACATAATAGACTGTGACACCGGTATCCGCTCCACTTCATCATTCAGACGGTAAACTGAGGACTGCTGAGCGAGATGTCAACTGGACATCCAGGCAGCGTCTTGACAAAGACAAAGGCGTGGCGAATAAAGCCTCGCGTCCATTGCGGTCGCACGGATGCATCAACGATTTGCCCAGTTGAGAGCAGGTATGAACGGATGCACCTCTAGGTGACATAATACACCGCAAGCATCCATTTGTGCTCGGGAGGACATTATGAGTGCATCTCCTGTTGGGTCAACAAGGATATATAACGTTTACCGGGGAAGTGCCAATATCGTGTTACCGGTGAATCACCCACTTTTAAAATATGGTTTACAGAATCAGTTTACATACTGTAGTAGCCGCCACCGACTCTCCTGTCAGGCATTTTAGCTCCGTGTAAAAGAGAAGTGGCATGTTTAACTGCAGTGGGAGGGCTGAGGTAAAGTGGTGGAAATTTGTTGTTGGCAAAAATGCTTAAGCTGCCACATGGTATTTACAGAAAACTCTTATACTTGGATGTACATACATATGGCTTGCGTTTCAAACACCTTTTCCCACGAGGAACTAAAATGATGTCAAGTGTTTGATGTCCAAAGTGAGTTTACAGCCAAAGGCTTCCGTACCTTTCAAATCCAACCCCCCCACCACCACCACCACCACCACCACCCTTGTTTGTCAGCTACCTGCTGTTTCACGAGACAGAGGCTTGTCGGAAGCTATCGCCGCAGACTGTTCTGTTTGAAGCAATTCAATTAGTCACATGTGAGATAACACTTAGCTTTCTACTAGCCCCCTTTCTTTTCCCCCCTTCCCCATCACACATCATCTAATCTCGCCTTTTTTTTTTTTTTTTCATCGGGCGAAATTTGGACAAAACATAATCAAGTTCAAACAAACAAAAAACAGAGTAACCATCTGGTGACACAACTTTGCAAAACTGCCCTTTTTTCTTTAGACAACAACAAACAGCCTTTGTCCTTCATCAGCAGAGATGACATGAAAAAGATGAGCCGCGTTCATAGGATATGAGTGATGTGACATTATAGTGTCTGTCTCTGAGGTGTCTGGGCTGTTTAAATAGCCTTCCATATGAGCCGGGGCACTGCATCCTTCCTCTGCGCCCACTGTGCTCTCTTCTGAAGAGAGAGTGCATTGCGAGAGATTAATTTAATGCTCTGCCAGGATCATAAAGATCAAACAAGTGGAGAGATATCATTAAACCATTGGAATGTTATCTCATTTATCTAAACAAACTGATGCGATGAACAAGCCTAATTAAAAAAGCTCACCATAAACAAAGCTTCGGATGGCGAGGCCTCACCCCTCTTTAACAATGGAACACATTTATTTTATTAATCTAATGCATCATGTATCATATCATTACAGTTCAATATATCTATCATTAATTTTATTCCCTTCACTTAAAGCTTTTATTGGAATTACTTTGGTTATTAGTTGGTTCTAATGTATTGGTTACCTCTGAATCTGGCTGCTACAATCTCTCTTATCTCGCTGCATAAACCTGTGCATGTTATTCAAATTGCCTCATTTATTATGATAGCTTCCTCATGTAAATTGTGCTGACTGCTCGCCCTTGCACAGTCCTCATTAGACTAATGAAAACCTTCAAACGAAAAAACTAAACAACCTGCCAAATAAAGGTCTGGGGTTATTATGAAAATTACAACTGTGGGAGCCGGGAGAAGCTCTCTTCATTAATTCATGCTCAGCAAATTGGTAACTAATTTAGTTGCACTCCTCTGCATTAATGGGTTATTTTATAAAAATGTTTTCCACAGCCCGAGACCTCTGGTGCACACACTGGAGAGCTCAGAATCCTAATCAAGTCCAGTGACATATTAGGAATTGACAATCTCGGAGATAATACGGCGTGTGTTTGCGGGTAGATGTATGTGTGGGTCAACTAGCTTAGAATTGGTGTGGATTGCTGGGTCATTTGCTTTCTATCTCTAATACTGCAAAGAAATTACAGTCCATTTGTGTTGATTATCCGAGTATGGAGGAGGCACTTCAGTTAAGAAGTCAGATTTCTGCTGCTGAGGAAACATTCGGTGGATTTAGTGTGTGTGGATACTTCTTCTTCTTCTTCTTCTTCTGTTTGTGTTGCTCTGTTTGCCTGACACACACATGCACACACACACACACACACACATGCACAGACAGTTAGACAGTTTGTGACCCATAAATTCAGCTCATGATCCTGCTAATTATTACTATTCACTGCTTCACACCCTGTGAGTGAAGGTCTAACACTGATCTTCACGTCAGCCTAGCCAACAGGGAACATACAGTCCAATGATTTCCATAGTGGTTTTAATATCATTATCAGCCTCACCCCACCCTGTATCACCCAGCACAGCACAGCACAGCACAGCACAGCACAGCACGGCTCTGCACAAAACCAACAGAGAATACTAAAATCTATTATTTGCTTCATTTTGTATTTAATCTGCCTCGCGTTGTAGATTTCTATCTTTTCTCTTTTTTTTAATGCAAAATTCTAATGAAATAACGCCAGCAATTAACAATGACATTTACTCAGGGCGACTTGACGGAGCTGATTTGAATGTGTTCAGTTTGAATGGACAATGAATGGAGCTATTCTAAAGGGTTCTATGTGTAACATATTTATGCACAAATATCAGGATTCATTTGGTGAGTAAATAATTGTTATTTTGTCGCACTGTTTTGCTTTTAACCATTTTTCTTTCTGACATAACTAACTGTCCCATCACAGCAGAAGACGTGGGTGTGCAGGGAATGTAAAGTCTGAGAAGACTGTGCAGTTTATGTGCAGATTTTTACTGTGGGGTTACATAGCGTAAATGTAAAGCGTCTAAACACTGTAGCACTGTGTTTCTGTGTATCTCCATACAAGCAGAACATGTGCGATCCACACACACACACACGTTTACACTATAGGTTACCTCATCTTAAGAGCATGTTCGATGTTTTTGTCTCTAAAAGTGTAAGGCCTATTGTTATAGTGACACAATCTACAAATGGGATAACTTGAAGGTTGACTGCAAATCCTGTCAAAGGCTTAACATTTATGAAATTCTATTATCAATATTCAAGGCCTTTTAGAAAATCTGAAGTGTTTCTTTTAGCGATGTAAAATATTTTCCCGGAGGGTCAACAAATAAAACTCCACTTCAAGTCTCATATCGAAGTTGATGACACTCGAAGGCAACGTGACCAACAATAACCTCAGAACTCTGTTCTGCCTCCGGTAACAGATTTCTTTCAAAACACATGAAACATGTTGGACAATAGTTGCTGAAAACACGTGAAAAGACTTTGAATGATATATTTCTGAAATGTGGAGTCAGAGGTTCAAACTGTTTTTCACCAGTTTTCAGTCTCAGGATTTTTGTGGGCGGTCCTTAAAGGGTGGCTCGATGACACGCTGAGGCCGCCCTGAGCATGTTCAGAGCATTCAGAGGACACGCCCCCACAGTCCTGGAGCTGAGAATTCATTTTCACCTGATTTTGACACCTGATTTCATAAACTTGTCGATATTTTTAATCATTTAAATTTGGCTGGGTGGTTAATAACACGTTCTTCTTCGGTCTGACACACTCAGAACATATTTATTCTGACTTTACATGAACTTTAACTTGGTTCAGATTCTTCTACAGGCTTAATTCCCAGAATTACAACTTACTGTAAATTATGTATATTTAGAGTTTAAGTCATTTTTTAGTGGGCATACTGAACATGTTTGTCAGCACACAGTGGATCTGCACGGTTGTTCTAACCTGAAACAAATATTCCTAACCCTGCTGCCTATATGTTAGCCGGCCAGCTGTGGTACATAACATGAAGCAATACTACGCAGTGTGATGCAAATGTGACAATCTGTTATTAGTTATATCATTCATCATTTCCACAACTTCAAAAGTCACACACCAAAGTTTAAAAGGATTATATGATGATTTAAAGGTGCATAGGATTTAGCAGCATCTAGTGGTAGAGTTGCGGTTGCAGCCAACTGAATACCCCATGCCTCAACGTGCCTTCCAAGTGGTGCAAAAGAAAGTGGCAACAAATAAACCCACAAAAATGGACCTCCTGCTCTCTCTGCAGATATAAAGGACTCATTCTAACTCCTATTTCCAGGTGATTCTACACAAATAAAATCACATTTATAAATAGTCAAACATATTTGTATTTATGCAGCAACAACAGCAAAAATCCAGCTGTGTCTTCCTGCAGAGAAAGAGCTCAGCTGTTGCTCAGCCACATCTCTGGACTGCACCACTCTGTCAAGCTTACTGTATCTTAAATGAAAGCTCACCTTTGTCAGCGTGCATCCTCTTGTGTGCAGCTGCTTCATGGCTCATGTCGTGGGCCAGGTCTCCCTCTTTAGGCCCAGGGGGGATGTTGGGGGACAGGCCTAGCAGGGCGTGGTTCATGGACAGGCCATTGTGGTGTGCCGCTGGAGAGAGAGAGGATGACAAAACAGGACATTAGGAACATGAGTAGGAAGATGTATTTACACAAAACAACAGCACCATTTATCTGTGTTGTGAGGTTATAAAGAGACGTACGTATCCTGTCTGAGGAGCTTTCTGTGTGGGCTGGGGAGCTGGACACACTGCTGCTGCGGTGAGACGATGGGTGACTGCCTGGCCTCCTGTGGTCTTCTAAGGAGGGCGCAGGGGAGGGACTGTCCGGCACACGTTCCTGTAAGCCCAGCAGCAACAGAAACAAACGCAAACCCCAAAATAAATATCCAGTATAGAGCGAAACGCTACGACGCAGGAACGAGGACGTTAAACCTTTGAGCACTGTGTGACGTTTCAGTTTTAAAAATTACCTTTATAACAGAGGTGACCATTCTGGAGGGCAGACTCTGGCCCTGTGCTGCGGCCGCCATGTTTGCGATGGTGCTGAGGTGGTTCATCTGGCTCATTGCCATGGTGACAGAGGCTGGGGGCAGGCTGACTGGGATCAGGGGGTGTGGCATCATCATGAAGGGGAGCTCCAGGCCTGAGACACATGAAGAGGTCGTTGGTTACTCAATGATGCATATTATGAGTGAGATATTCGCAGGGGAAAACTTCTGACGGTCTGGAGTGGAAACTCAAAACCTGCTGCTGTTAATCCAGCAATCAGTTAATTCCCACCACTGAGATCGCCTTTAAAATCAGTGTCCAATAACACTAAAGCTTTACGCCGCCGTCCATTAGGAGAAAAATGGAATAATTCAAATGAAATCGCTTCTCTGGTATCTTTCACGTTAACATAATACACATAAATGTTTTACAACACACGTTAATAATAGATACTACTGCAATAATAATAAAGAAAACGGCGGGATGATAACTATATACACAGTCATTCAAAGACCAAAGTTTACACAGCAGTAAAGATGCATCAATTATTCTATGATGAATAAAAAAGGGCACATTATGGAAATTATCTCAATATTTACATATAAAAAATATCTCTGTAAAAACAAAGGCAATCTTGAAAGCCATTACCCAAATGACTAGTTAAATGTGCTAATGACAAACAAGTACCGTCAGACCACAGTATGGCAATGACTTTAGGCTAATTATAGCAGCCTATATTCCAGACCAGAGAGAGAGAGAGAAGAGACGAGAAGAGGGAGTAAAGTCACTTTCAGCTGGCACAATAATGGGATTTTTCATTTCTTTTCTTCTCTTTTTAAATTATTCCATTACAACATCAGAGATATCTTACAAATGTTTTCAATTATTCAATCTGCTGTCGAGCAACAGACGCCTAATTGGGCGAAATTAAACCATTAGCGGTCCGAAAATGTAAAGAATGTCTAATAAAGATAGCGTAGTTAGTCAAACTGTGGCCTTACGCCGCGCTTCTGAATGGCTTAATGAAAACAAGCCAACTTTCAAAGGACACGAGTGCAGACAGAAGGTCAAAGCTAGGTGTCTGCACTCCCCCTTACCACAGCACCACCCGTCCCCCCCTCTCTCTCTGCTCTATGGGGACTTTGAACTGGCAGGATCAAAAGTGACTGGGAACAGTTTGGTCTCATTCCTCTACCACTCAGATGCTTTTCCTCAAATGCTTTAAAGAAAAAAAAAAAAAAACCCTCATAGACACTATTGGATCTGATTGAGCCTCTCTGTTGATTTTTTTTTTTTTTTCTTGGCAGCTCGGTTCAAGGTAAAAAAAAAAAAAAGCTGCGTGAAAGAAAAAAGAGGAAAGAAGAAAAAAAAAAAAAGCACTACAGAAAGCTGATCCACAAAACAACTCTTCCTTTCTGACAAAACATCAGTAGCCAAAGGGCAAGGAGATCTGCATGGCGAAGCCTCTAAAGAGAAGGACACTGGTTGAAAAATGAAAGGACATGAGAAGTACTCCTCTCTGTCATTCACCTCCTTCTAAAAGAAGCATTGATTTCCATAAGAAAGATGGCATGCAGTTTCTTAGTGGCGAGTATTCCCAAACAATATAAAGCAGGGGAGGAGATTAAAGAAAGGCGGAAGCCAAGCAGCACCTTGTATCAGCGCCTCTGCTGTAGCTCAGACTGAATCAATTACCACTCAGCAGGCTAAGCTCAATTAAAAAACACCACAGAGGGCCTGATTGCAGGGGTACTTTACTGTAGGACAACGTGGAGAGGTTTAGGCTACCTATCAGCATTTCAAGGCCACTCAAGGGCCAGAGTGAAGAGACTTATTCTGCCTTTGTGGTGGATATATTACACCCATCCAATCAAACACGGCTACATGCATAAAGACGCACCAGAGCCAAATTCACACCAGATCAATAAACTACGAAGAAAGAGTGGAAGATCCAGTCTACTTGTATCTTTGTTGTATTTTGTTCTCGACGCTGTACGTACTTTAGCGACGTGTCCACCTGACAGACAGCCCGGTGGGGGGAAACACTGGACCTCTGTTCACTCTTAAGGGGTATTAGTCTCGCTTTCGGTGCCTGTCCAGCCCCTTTCATGTCACCCCATCCCTAAAGCGCTGTTTCTCCCATAAAAGCCCATTCAAGCCACTGTAGGGGAATGTGCCACAGACCCAACAAGGGTCCAACAAATCCCTTTATTTGTGGCTGAAAGGAGCCAGGTGAGGAGGATATTGGTTTATTCAAGGAATCTGGCTTTTTTTTTTTTTAAGTGTTTTTCTCGCCCTCATTCAAATGCAACTTCGTCCCGTTTGCTGGATTTGTTCTCGTTAAATAAAAACGTTCGTAACAATCGTAAATACTTTTTAACGTGCAGGGATTTTTCCACCCCCCGAAAAAACAGAATCAACACGCATTAATCAGACTCATTACTCACGCAGATATCGTGTAGATATTCCAGTGGGCAAAGCGTCGGAAACATATTTGTCAGTTTGTGTTTATCTCTGATACAGAAGTTCAGACTTGATGATGAGGTGAAATCCCACAAGCTACCCACCCTCCTCCCCCCTCCTGAAGGGCATAAACAATGCATTTGGAGTAATTTACCTGAAGTAAGCCTGAGGGACCTGCAAAGGTGAACTCCTATTTACCATCATTAAAACTACAAATCACTTAATACCAATATAAACAGCTCAGCTATTATGTCGCGCAGTGCTCGCGGAGTTCACGCATGGATAAGCAAAGATCCGAATCGCGGAGGATGAATTGAATGAATTAAAACAGCCCTCGGTAACAACGTGATTAAAAAGCTGTTACATCAGAACCAAACGGCGCGTCTGACGGTCCGATACTTAAAAGCATCACACCGGGGAAAAAAAAAAAAAGATTGAATGTTGAATGTTTTAAAATGATTAAAAAGAGAGCAGTAATTTATTTTGATGACAGAAATGATAACCTGCAGTGATTTGTGCGGCAGTTAATCTTCATCTAAACAGGACTTCAGCCTTTTTCTGGACGTCTAACCCTACAGAGGAAAATAAGAAAAAAGGAACTAAGCCATTGTCATTGAAAATGGTATTGAGGTAGCAGCCAGCCCCTTACCCTTAACTCTGTTGTGGACAGATTTCCCCTGACAAAAATTAAACTAGCTCCTACTTGGCACTTTATTATCTCTTCAACTGAATGATTTATTGTTTGTGGAGCGAAAGAACCAAAGAGAGGGGGAAGATTACATTTCCAGCCAAAGCTCAGGCCTGATCTCGTTTTTTACTCCCTCTGTCCAGGAAAAAAAAAGCTCCCGACAAACAATAATGTCAGCTGTAATTGATCGGAGGTCGCCGGCTGGGCCTGCAGTAAAAGCGCACTATTTAAGCGACAATCGGCCCTGCGCTCTTCAGACGCTGGCTAATGAAGCTGTCTGTCTGGGCTATTTACCTTCTCTTAAATGGAAGGCGAGAGATGTACTGTAAGAGACAGGGGCTGGAGAGGATCTGCCTCTCGCTCCCGTGAAATAGGACCTGCACATGCCTCAGGAATGTATAATTGGTTGGCGCAGCTAAAGCTGGGGATCCGGTGCTAATTAAATGACTTGTTTAAAGCCTATCTGTCTTTGTTTGGGAGGCTCTGGGCTTCAGAACAATGCATTGTAAATGCTGTTGTCAAACAAACATTCCTGGTTATCCTTTGATTTGAATTGAACAAGACAAAGGGCTGATTTGCTCAGGCGCTAAGCCTTTGGTTTTCATGGCGTTGGGATATTTTTTTTTTCACTCTTCTGATCTGTCAAACTGAACAGTCGAGCGGCTAAATGAACTGACTCCGCTTGCACAATGCATATGCAGCCCGCCGCTGCAAAAACAATCTCCTAATTGCGCTTGTAAAAATGCCCCCATGTCGTGTACGTCTTTCTCCAACAACGGTGAGACGGGCGGTGCACGCACATGGAGAGTCTTTGTTGTGGTCGTATCAAGGGGTCTGCACGCCGGTTTCCCCCGAAAAAGGAAATGAATGGCTCATGACAAAGTGTCTGTCAATGCTGCGAGACATTTAGAGGTCTCTCCGTGGCACTAATCAGCTATTCATCTTTACCATAACTGTTAATCTCCACCACCCCAAAAAAAAAGAGCCATGTCTGCCATGTGAGACGGGGGAGAGGCTTACAGCCATTAGATCAAACATACGACACAGCCCTCCATAAATATGTTGCCTGGCATCGCGGTGCCACTTTACACAACACAAGCACATGCTTACATATGCACAGAAACACAACTGCTCCCACATCCACACACACACACGCAAACAAGAAGAAAAAAAACAGACACACACACACACACAGATGGCAGGTTCAGTCAAGGCTGGTGAGTCCTGTTTCTCATTAAAACGGGTGGGGGGAGAGAGAGGAAGGTATCGAGCTTTGATGTAGCCACCCACAGCCCCTCGGTGTCATTGAATGAAACTTTGAAGCCTTTTGTGTTTACGCACTTAATGTTGATAATAAAGCAAACATCTTGGCTTTGTTAAATACCTGCTGTACACTCACATGTGCGCACGCACGGACACATAAAAAAGAATACGTCTCGACGCAAAAAGGAGAGGTAAACATGAAAACATAGGCGCTCAGGCAGCAACGCCGCATAGATAATTGCGTATAGGTGCGCGGAACACATGCAAACAATAAGAGCTGCAACGACTGGACGCGTTTCAGGATGAAGAGACACACTTTCCGATGATTCAGGTGGGCAAAGATTTCGTGCCAAGATGCCTAATGTAATGTAATGTAATGTAATGTAATGTAAGAGAAGCCATGATAAGAAAACATTTCTGGTTTGATGAGGTAACATAATTGCTTTCCTACCCCAAAACCCACTGGAGTGTAACATGTGGTAGAAATTATCCGAGGAGACAGACAGAGGTGTTTGTCCTTTAAGTGTACGAAATCTAAGGCAGGCAACTTTTTATAGGATAATTTAAAATCCTCGGCTCTAATGGCACGCATTCCTTATGAAAATTGAAAGATCAATCATGTCTGTGGCAGATCTGTAAAAAAAAAACAAACTTCTTGCTATCTTTGAAGAGAAAATGCTAAACACGTTTCTCGCCGTGGCCCCCCCACCCGCCTCCACCCGCCAACCAACCAACCAACCCGGCATCGGCCCCTGTTTTAGCTGTCTATTTGTCTCTTTGCTGAAAATGTTAACGAACAGGGCAATAATCAAGCCATATGCTTGCATGTGGCAAATCTCATTACAGTAAATGACCTTTACCAGCCAATGCCAACATCCTTGTGCTTGATAACACACAGCGTATAGAGAAGGCTGGAAGTGGGTGGGGGGAGACAATGGTGGGTATAGTTAACGCAATCATGCACATGGATGGGGTGGGTGGAGGGTGGAGAGAGGAGAGAGGAGGGTGGTGGCCAGGACAAGCCAGGCCTTCAGGACACATTAGCAAATACCCGTGTTCTCTTCCTCTAATTTGGGTCGGAACCGAGCTCACTTTACATTTGTCACACATCACTCTTGATGAATATGCAACATCGGCACGAGATGGAGAGAGAGAGAGAGAGAGAGAGAGCACCAACATCTGATCGCTGACAATAAGCCGCGGCACGGAAAGTGCTGCGAGCAGAGAGAGGAGAGAGCAGAAGGAGAGGAGAGATATTGCTAGCAGCTGTTACTACTGCGGGTGCAATATATTCAAGCCCAATCAATAAAGCTCCTACAGACAGTGACACCCAAGCAGACAGAGGAATCATTTTCATCTGATACTTAGCAAAGGCTCCCTTTTAAAAGATTGCTTTCAGTCAATGACAACCAGTTGTCATTTGACTAAGGCTCCTGAAATGAAATATATTGACGAGCGTTATCAATCACGGCCCACTCTGCCGTCATATCACTTCAGATGAAGGGAGGGCGGGTAGAGAGGAGGGGGGGATCGGTTTGCATGTGGTCATCAGATCATCCGTTTTAATTACAAAATTAGCATCACTACCTCCTGTGCTCTTCACTTCCACCGGTACAGTCACCTCGTGAGAGAAAATCAGTAATGCAGTGTATACTTTACAGTTTACGTCGGTGCTAATGAGTTCAAGGTGAACCGACTGTAACATGTGAGTTTTGATTTCATCGCCACGGTCCAAAAAAATAGAAGATTTACATTAAAGCAGGCGGATAAAACACAAAAATAACATCATGTTGAGGTTATTTCAGTTATTTTGTCACACCATCTATAAAGAAATACCTTTCCCTCCTGTTTGCTGAAGGACACGCCGAGATTGTGAAATTCCTTAGCGTTGTTTGAACTTGCTCACCCTCTCCTCTCTTTATCTTGGTCCCAGAGGAGAGGCTGTGTGATGGTGAAGATGTCTGAGGCTCAGCGTGGCTGATAGCTCTATTTGGATGAGGGTTCGCATATCATAATTGAGAAGAAACACCTTTCGGTTCAGGCCGAAAACGACACAGAGAGTGCTTTCGTGGAACAGAACCAACTATTTCGATCACGCGGACGCTCCTCTCTGATTCTTCGCCTGATTGCGATTGTGCAGTCGTGTGGTGGAACATTTTCACGGGGTAATCACAGTAACAGAGATTGTCGTTTTGTATTGTCATTACTGTTACTGTGTACACGGCAATATTATTACTCCATGCTAATGTTTCCTCTTAGACGTAATCATGGTGAAATGAGAGCCTCTAACGCTGCACCATCTTCGGCCGTGCATGTGCAAACTGCTCTGTGCAATCGCACGGCGCGCATATTTCACATTGCTCCAACCTGCGAAAGCTCATCATCACTGAAAGGTTGAATGTCATTTATTACATGTATCACATTTACAACAAGTGACATTGTCTTTTCAAATTGTGTTGATCTCTTCACTTTCAAAGGTCAGCCCCTTCCTGGCTAAATTCAACCTGACAGAGAATAGTGAGGAGGGGACAGCCTCAACGCATGCATCACCCTCCGCATCAAAGCGCTCCAAATTAATCTATCCAATTAATGAAGAATGAGGCCTAATGTTGATGAGGGATGACAACTCGACTGGTCAGTTGTTTTTTATAGCTCTGCTCCTGCTATTGTGAACTAACCACATGAGACAATCAGACAAATATTTCCACGACTCGCGAGCTTCGTCCTTTCCTTTCTCCGTAAGGCGGCGACTCGGCCCGCCACTCAAAGATGATAGGACTTGATATGGATCATTACGGAAATAATGTTTAATCAATTCCCCTGTTATTGTAATCTATTTCTGCAGTTTGTCTGTGTGTTTTGTAGCTACATCAGTGTGCGCCTCACTATTTCCCAATCATGCATATTCAAGTGTTACGCCGATGCTTAACAGCCGACGCAACTGGAATTAGAACGAGGACATTAGACTTCATTAAAAAGAGAAATGATTATCAGGTTTATCTTTTGAAATGTCTATTAAAATGTGTGTGTCGTTCTTCACTTATCTGTCACCTGGCTCCCATGAGCCTGGCAGACTAATAGAGAGATGGTGAGGGCCAAAGCCCAAGAGAGAGAGGCAGAGACCCATCAAGCTCTTTACTCAGACTGGAAAGCTGTCTGTCTGCTTCTGCCACTCTCTCGTCTAGAGCTCGGCGTGTCTGCCACTTCTCTCTCCTCTCTCCTCTCTCCCAACGCTCACAGCTCAGACTGACTCTGTTTTGTCCGGGCCTCCTCGGCATCAGAATAAAAGCGAATCAAAAACAAAAACCTCGTCGTAATTGCATAAATCAGAGAAGACGATATTCCGTCGCAGCCAAAGAGGTGTTATGATATGTTCGTGGAATGAATTCTATTCAGCCTATGGCTACAATCTAGTCTCTCTCAAGAGCTTCCGCTGACAAAGGCTCCCACAAGAGAGCTAGAGAGGAAGATGGATGAAGTTGCCCCTAGACACTCATATCAGGTCAGTATGTGCTTTATCCCCTAATGGTTAAGGTTAGGATTGAGTAGGGGGTGATACTAGATCTAAGCCTGAGGGCCATCGTTCTGTCTAGAGGAGCAGGAAGTAGCCACCATCCTCCATCATGGCCCACATTTTTTTTTTTTTTTGTAGCATGAGCTGAAGCCCACCAGCACTATAAAGTGTGCAGCAAGCTAGCAGGTTGGTTGGGAGAGAAGCGCAGCAGCTAGCTGCTAGTTGGATGTGTCCTTCCTACCCAGAGAGCTTTATTATTAGAAAGGACATAAACAGACTAATTAAATCGCAGCAGTGGAGCTGGGCTGACAGCTGGCGCAGAGAGTGTGACCAAACAGATCCCTATCAAAGTGCAGGAGCACTGTCTCTATATGTGTCCTGCTTTTTGTGTGTCTGTCTGCTGACACGCATGCCTGTGTGTTCTCTGACTATACATACATGTGTGCCTGTTAATTTGACCCAGTTTAGACTTGTGTTTATTTTATAATTGATGACTATCGTTTTTTTTTTTTCTTCTCCCACTGTAATTGCATTCATACACACTGTCACCTTAATGTCTTATTTATCTGTCGAGCGCGGAGCACATTGACTCACTGATATGATCCAAAATGGTACAAATGCTATCCAGCAGAGCAGTAAACACTCCAGTAATTAGTGCGTGGTCTCCGGGCTGACTCCACTCACGCTCCGCAGCATGGCCAAGCGCGGACCCCATATAGAGAGGAGCCTAGTTATGCATTGATCTTAGAAAATTAAGGCTAACCGCCCCAGATTGCGGCGTCTTGATGTACCTTCTGGACGAGCAATGTACTGTACTCGCGTTGTTTGTAGAGTAAACAGGATGATTTGGACTCGCTGTGCTTTAAAATGAATACGTCTTGAATAATTAACGAGCCCCCCCTCCCTTTAAAGCGTTGTTATCTGTGCGACCGCAAACGTAAAACCACTGATGATGAGAAAATATGGTTTTAACAAGTCAATAATGGTGAGTGCAACAAGAACGGCCTAATCAATGAGGCTGCAACGTTTGCAAACAAGGACTTGAATTATAACGCCGATAATTGATCCCTTCCATTTTCCTCTCTCCTTCGCGTGATGTCATTGTTCATCGATCGCTTCCTGCCGGTGAGGGATGACGGGAAGTTTCAGAGTTTGTTTTTGCTATGACTTCTCCCCCTTCTTCCCTCCACCTTTCCCTCCATTACCCCACCCACCCTCCCTGTCTCCATTTGAAATTTGCAAGCTGTAGCACCAGCTTAACCAAAAAGGATTAAGTCCCATACCCAACTGAGAACACAGATAATGCTCAGTAATTGGTAAAAAATGAAGATGAATGGGACAGCTAGATAAGGACCAATTAGCTGCTGGGAGTGTACAGCTGTGGTCTCCTCACAGAGCGCTCTCAGGGGCCAAGGCCCCCTCTCTTTCTCTCTCACGCGAGCATGTGCACACGCTAACACACACACACACATATACAGGCAAACATACAAGCACGAGGGTGGGGCTTGCAGAAATTAGCCCGATGACCCCGGGAAGAGAGAATGATGCCTCCTCATCATCTCACCCAGAACCCTCTCCTCTCAACTCTCAAGTCAGGCAACACTCCAGGTACCTGTCACCATCCGTCCAGCCTCGGTCTAGCATGTGGCTCTCCACTCCCTGTTGGGCACAGACAGCCTGGACCGAAGCCACAGATGTGAGACAAAGGGCTTTCAGGTTTTTTGAAGTAGCGTGTGTGTGTGTGTACAATGTAACTGCTTATAGAGCATAGTTGCGGCGTTTTACAGTCAAAACGTACAGTCGCCTCCTTTTCGCCGCGTCTGTCTGTCCGCAAATTATTTGGTCGGCATTGTCGTGGCATCATCTGGCTGATGACAGTGGAATTCCCATATCTAATTACAAACAGGATTTCGGCTCCATTAGACTTGTGCGGTGAGGTGTCAGATGAGTGGCAGGGCAGCACCCAGTGGCCAAAGACGGAGACGGAGGTCGAAAGACGGAGACGTAAGCGAGACAGTAAAAAACACAGAAAAGAGGACAAGGGTGAACAGCGCCTTATCTTCTCTTCCCACTCCTTTTTCTTGCTGGTCTAAAGAAACACTTTATTTTCCTTCCGCGGCTGAAAAAAAAAAAAAAAAGCAATTCCTTCTCTTGAAATTGGCAGGTGTTTGTTAGTGGGCAGCTGACAATATTTTCTCTCCCAGTAATGAAGGTTGTGGCTGGGGTCAATGCACTGGGAGGGGAATGGCGGGCTGTTTATCCCCCTCAAGGCCCAGCGCCACACGTGTTTTGCTTGGTCTGTGATCTGTAATTGTGGCATTTCCTGAGAGGCGCAGGAACAATCCACATTGTGCTTCGAGAGAGAGAGAGAGAGAGAGAGCTCTGCCTCGGCTAAAGAGTGTGAGGGAAAATTAAAAAACACACACAGGAACACACACACTTAGTCCATCTCTTTTTACATTTTTATGTTGTGTCTCTCTCTCCCGTTTCTCTCCCTTCGTACACTCAAACGTATCCATTTCTTCCTCTCCTCTCACTCACTCAGGATGTTTGGTAATTTTGTCTGAGAGTTGAACTGGCTGTTTTTTTTCTCCCCCTCCTCCTTCCTTATAATTAATAACATTGATGCGAACAGGAAGGTCTAATTGTGATGAATATTTAATGCGAGGGAGAAATATTAGCCTGTTCAATTTACATCAACACAAAGACAGCGACAGGCAATCCAACTCTACAAACAGAACAGAGTGTCCTTCACTGGCTGGCTCCGCTTCGATTTAAGTGCTTCACAAAGATCTGCTTCAGACAAACACTGAGATGAGGCACCTGTATTTTAGCCCTGAGGAGGTTTATGTAGTAGCTCTTTCTAAATTAAATGGATCTGTGTCCTTAGTGGTATTATCAGAAGCACGCTCATTATCATATCAATTCCTATCGTGGTCGGTAACATCATTTGTGTAAGTAAACACATCTGTTTGTTGAGTCTTAGTTTAAAGCTGCGTGATTATAAAACTCCGGTCCATTTCCTCGGAGCAGCTGTGGCCTGAGTCTCTTAAAAACACCATGAAGTCATCGCCTAGTCAGCGCCGGGGAACAACAGTCAGTCAGTCCAGTCCCAACAAAAGCTTCAGCCAAATACAGTTCCCCCACCTTCTGCCCACTCCACGCTATGTCAGTCGAGTGATTTATACGCTTAGATTGCTGTTTGAGAGTTCGACATTCACACCCTGAAATAGTTTGTGAACGCAGTCCGGAGTGAGACGTTTTCAGGATGTTTAATAATTCTGTCAGTTCATTGTTTATTTCTTTTTTTTTTCCCCTCGTGAAATTACAAAACACTTTCATTAAAACTAAACATGCGAGTTGAAGCCCGGGTGCTAGATGAAGAAGACAGCATGCTTCTTCTTCTTTTTTTTTTTGCTAGCTGTGTTTCATGGCCCCTCGCGGTCGGTGCCGAGCAAAGCAGGGGCCATATTTCTCCGGCGTATTATCAGGATGACTCCTGCTGGCCACCCTGTCACAGGAGAGTGCTTGATATAAACAAGAGATTGCTGCGACACCCAGTAATCAATATTAGGATGGTTTCAGTACCAAACATCATTTGTCTCTGCGACCATTCCTTTGACCAAACGAAGCATTAATTCAAATCATAAATCTGAGCTGATTTAAATCCGAGGAGAGTGAGAGGGAGAGAGAGAGAGAGAGAGAGCCCTGTCTGACTGCCTGCCCCTAATGATTTATTTTCTACATTTCTGCGAGCGAGAGATTTGTCCATACTCACTGACAGGTCACCTTCAAACGCCAGTGGCAGACTGTTCATCACCATGCAGACGAGCATCTCATCGCTGCGAGTAAATATTAAAGGAAAAGAATCCAATTGATTGTGGATGGGGCCGAGAGGCGTCACTGCCATATATTTCACTCAGGGAGCTAATGCTGTGGCCCCGTGCACCCACACCTAGAGCTGCTCCCCCTTTTGCCAGAATTATGATTCTACTGGGAGCCTGTATGGCTGGCTGTGGGCTCAAGGTTACAATTTAAATTGTAAAAAGATAAAACAGTTTCTTATTAGCTCCATTGCCATAGCCTTGCTGTTGGTACTCACATTTATCTTTATTTCCGTGACCTCGTAGGCTCGTTTTTTTCTTCTTTTAACACACTCCATTCTCTCTCGGAGTGATGACCTCACACTTTACGCATTTTGCATTGTTAAATCTGCTTAGAAACACATCCTGTTTTTATCTCGCGCACACACACACACACACACACACACAAGCTCCACGCTTGGTGTCAAGTATTACTGATGAAATGTATTCAGGACTAAAGCCATTTATTATTACAGTAAGTGAATCAAAACCTTCCCATTTAGCAACCAAAGCTACAGGGATTACGTTTTGGTTTATAATTTGGAACGGGGCCTCGTGAATCGAGGCGCTAACATACATTATCATTCTCTTTAATGCACTAAGTGGTTCTCTGTGATATTAAGAAAATCCGTCTGCATTTTAGGGCTAATAATTAATTGAAATGGCACATAGTGAAAAAGCCAATGCTCTCACAGCAATTCAATTAGACCTTGTTAAAAAGCTGATCGCTTTGGGAAACTGTGTTCACAGTTTCACTTAGCTATTAAAGAGTATTGTGTTTTTTTACTTCTTCTTTCGACATGAGAAGTGTAACACTTCAAGAGAAAACAAGACTTACCTCACCGTGGTGGATATTTACAGCGCACACACACACACACACACACGCACGCTGAACAAAAGCAGTATTTCATCATTTTTTCGTAGAAGAAAACAGAAGTGTCATGGAGACATAGTCATGTAAGTCAAGCTGTAGCTTACCTCTGGAAAATGTGTTTTCTTTCTTTTTTGGAGGGCCTTGATATTTAATAAGCAGGATATCAAAACTACTTAACAGGTTTCAATGAAATGTGCTGAAAAGTCAGGGACTGGGTTCAAGGAACTCAAGGGGTTGAACCACGAAACGATTTGCAACAATTGTTGCAGCTGCTCCTACAAGACGTTTCATCAACTCTCCATCAAAGTTGGTACGAAAATAAATGATCGGTTTTGTGATACGCCTTACCCATTTTCAAATAATTGGTTGCCAAATTTTGCCTTTGCGAGTGGCCTAATTAACAAAAACTGATTTAACCCCTTCGACACAACAATTCAGTTTGGCAGGCACACACACACACACACACACACACGTTTCCCTCCCGGCGACGCTGCAGAATTTGACGGTGCTCGGAAATCATCGCCTCTCATCAGTCAATCTGCATTATTTTGAATCAATATGTGTTTTTTATGATGACACAGACAGTAGAGAGAGACCAGATGACACGCAACATCTACTGGGACGCCCCCAGTAAGTAGATTTGGATCCAGATGCAGATTTCTGGGTATCTAAATATTTTTTATCAACTATTTAAATAGCTAATTTTGTGAAAGAGATGTGAGAAAAAGGTGATAATCTAAATCTTAATGTGTCTTTACAGGCACATAAAATAGTTTGCAACATGCATTTGTCTTCTGTTTATGTGTTTGTGTTTGTGACAGTGCGTGTGTGTGTGTGTCCTCACCGACGCTGGAGCCGAGGTCTCCATTCTCTCCGTCGGCCCCGTGGTGGTTGGCGTTGCTGTGGTAGCCGCTCATCGCCTCCAGCTTGATCTTCTTGACCTTCATGGCCTCCGCGATGGCTGCGTTGGCAGCTGCTGCCGCCGCCGCTGTCAGGCCTGGAGAAGAGAGAGGGGCGAGAGAGGAGACAAGAGCTCTTACAGACCGCTACATGTCTCTGCTGGGGCTGAGCCACTGCACCTGCAGAACCTTTTTCAGAAACCTGCCCAGCTGAATAATAATAAATAAAAAAAAAACACACAAAGCAAAAGGACGTTTGAAATAATAAAACAATGAATAATTTTATACACTATGGGGAATAAGCGCCTGTGAGATCACAGCTTGGTTTTTCATCTTCTGACAAGGGATACCTTCACAGCAGGTCGTCATGCTGATGGGATGTATCCCCGCGTGTGTGGCAGCATATGATTTTTATGAATGTTTCACCGACTCGCCGCTATATTGATGTATTTGTACCTTGATGGGAACAGATGCAGTCACCATAATAGTGCATGATGTAAGCATTTTGTGTATAACACTTAAAATACACAAAGTAGGTGTATGTATAATAGAGGCATAGTGATGCGGCGTGACACCAGAGGGTTCATGGAGAGGAAAATGCGAGGCCGCGTCTTAAAAAAATCTTCTCATGGAGTGTGTTTCAATGATACCTTCTAATGTACTCAACAGATACTGGTATTCAAGTCCTTCACAGCTATCGCAGGGCTCTTCTGAGAGTCAAGGCAAGTCATCAAGCAAAGAATGGAAAACTATAAACAATGGGCCGAGGATTAAACTCCTTTTTGTTCTTTAATACTTGTGAGTAAATGGCTTTGAGTGCACTTGGAGGAGAGCCACAAGTGAAACTTAAATAAAGCTCGGTGAAAAAAAATGTGCAGGAATCACTGAACTTTCAATATCATGTCTCGGAAAGAAAGAAAGAAACAAAACATATCAGGATCTGTGAGGCGGGAAATTATTGAGGCGCTCTGTTGGGTGGATGCTGACTGTTGGATAGTGGTTGTGTTGAAGGTGGTTGTGTTGGAGGTCCACATGGGTGGAGGTTTATTTATAGTGCTTCCAAAAAAATTAAACAAATAAAAATATTTATTTATCAACTTCTACCAAAATCAAAGGAAGAGCACTAGTCCTGGATAAACTATATACTTTATATACTTTATACTTTATATACTAAACTATACTCACCTGTCTGTATGCTGCATCCTCACTACAGGGTGGAACAACACGTCATTACTTAAGAGAAACGCACATTTCCCAGGGTGCATGAAGGCATCATCAAAAATGAAATAATCAACACGTTACCGCCTTTGATGTGGTGTCTGCTCGACATAATCGGTAACGTCATTGTACGCATAATAAGCGTCGCAACAGACACCACGGACAAACTAAGTCTTCGTAACTCCACGGCGTGCTAAAGCTAACGAAGTGCGTCACGTTAAAGACGCTAAAAGTAACTGAAAAAAATACTAATAATGAATTTACTTGTTGTTATTGTGTTAACTTCAACTTAACAATGTTAGAAATGTAAATATATATATATATATATATATATATATATATATATATATATATATAGCTGAACACAAACAAAGGATAGTTATGTGCATGTACGCCATCAGATGGAGTGAATTCAAACAAAGAAAGAAGGTGTACAAACAAAATAACAAGAAACATACAATATACATATAAATATATACAGATATATAAGTTACAGATGGTAGAGGTGAGTCACAGCAACCAAAAAACTCAATGAAAAACTGAGATTAGATCACAACATAATGTGTTTGTGTTGTTTTTAAGACATTAATATTTGATGTTACTGCCAATAAAACAGTTCATAATTTACAGAGAAACACTACAGATGTATGAAAAGTTACGTTTTGTACCCTGACATAATGTTTCTTACGACACAGCAATCTTAAATTCTTTAGTATGCATGATCACTTCAAAAATTCTGACAACATGCCAAATATCTTTGAGGACATGGATTCTGTTCAGGCCCGAGGCTGCTGTTTTCACGAGCACGCTAAATGACTATTGACATTGCATTTGAAATGATCATTCACGTTTCCACCGCTATCTCTCAACTCTATACCGGAATAGCAATATTTGACACGGTGATCAAAACGGACTTGGTGTGATTGATATAGTCTGAGATTATAGACACACATATGCCGAGCGCGCTGCAGAGATCGTAAAGCATTGGTTTGTCATTGTGGTATTTCCAGGGTTCTGCTGTGTCGAACGTGACTGAAATCTTTATTCATGAGGCCGGTCTCGAACAGCAGGGACAGATAGTGCTAAAGCTCCTCTAGGCCTGCTGCTGTGTCTCAGGAGAGTCCCACGACTCCTCTCGCCAAGCCCCCAGCAACAGAATCAAAGACGCAAGTGGAGAAATAGATATGTACCTATTAGTGGAATCACTCATATTCCCCGCTATACGCTGTATCACCTGCCCTCTCATGGAAGCTGCTCGCACTGGATATGCAGGTTTTGCCTTACGTTTGACGCAGAACAAGGCAACGTCTGCGTTTATCATCGCTAAGCTGTCACGTCTCCGTGATGGGACTCAAGAGCAGCTATTAGCCATGCATCTAAAAGGGGAGGGAGACACGAGTACAAGGAGAGAAGGTAGAACTCGAACATGTGGCTCTAACAGATACATACGAGCATGCACGCACACACACTGTACAAACCTGTACACAAGAACATACCGGCCCGGGCACCCTCTCCTCTCATCCCCCAGCTGATAGGCAGATGGCGAGAGTCACTCTGAGCCACTGACATGGAGGTGCATATAATTTAAAGCCTTGTTTGCATCTTAAAATACATCAGGACCATATTGACGTACAGTATACATCATGTCAGCGAGAGCCCTCTCGTTTGCAATGGGCCCTGGCTGCTGTTCAATATGCATAGGCAGAGCAAGGAGGGGTGGTGGTGGTGTGTGTGGAGGTGGAGGGGGGGGGGGACATTGCCTCATAAGAAGGTGATACTTCTCCACATAATGAATGTGGCCTCTGCCCAGTCTGAAGGTCAGCCTTCATTTGTGTATAATGGGCAAGAGTCAACTGTTTTCCAAATGAGACGTATGCAGAACAGACTGCCGAGTAAATATTGAAATCACCTCTGGGCTGTTTGTGTGATAAATTCCCCACCACAAATCAGGTGCCGCTCAAAGGAGTGCCGCAGTGGTTGCTTTTTTTTTTTTCTGATGCTCTCTCTCTAACTTTGCCTGCTGGTTTATTGCACTGCAGCCTGCGTCTAAAACACATATCCATAAAACAAAATAAAAAAAAAAAAGGGAAATGAATCCATGAACGAGGTGAGTACATAAAGGCTGAGAAATTGATTTGTACTATTGTGAAACAGATTAAATGATCACTTTTTCCATTCATCACGCCGCTCCACGCCTCCACCCCCGCCTTTGACTAAGTGACGCTCCGCATGAATCGAAAATCTTTGTTCTGATAATTGTTTCATTTTCGGGGCAGATCAATTGTCATATCCTGCATAACACACACCTCGATAGAGTGGATGTAATAAGGAAGGCCAGGGGGAGATGTTGGGCGCCCAGCAACAAGTCTATTAAGCCACTAGAAGTCTAAACGTCAACAAGACCAATCCCACTCAGTGCTAATCTGCATTCATTACTATGCAAACAAAACAATCCTGCCTCATATATTCTTTCAAAGTCACCTTTAGATTCAGACACTTTTCCCCCTCATATAGACAGTCTCGAATCCTCCTGAGTACCGAACAAACAGCGCATCGCGGCCGCATGTAGAGAGCCACGCCGGTCAGAGAATAGAAAAAAAGGGGGGAACATTTCAACAAATAAGAGAATAGCATGGCACTGTCACACGGGGAGCACAAAACAGCAAATAACAGAGACAAGGTCTGATGGTAGCCCTTGGAGCAGCTGTCATATTAAATAATAATGAAGGATCTATTAATATGCAAAGGAAGCAGCAGCCGACTGGCTTAACGCTGTCATGCCTCTGCATATTGTCAGGATCTTCATCATTAATTAACATGCTAGCTGCCCCATACCTGCGCCAATGTCAGAACATTCTTACAACAAACACCCCAATGCCTGTGCCCTCCGCAACTAACTCGTATAATTAAATTAAAATCAGATTAACTTCACATCAGTACACAAAAGACCGACTTTTACGACTTTCTCTAGCAGCGATATAAAAAAATAGAAAAAATAACCAGAGCTTATCTGTTGTGTTTCTGTTCTGTCTCTGTTAGGGACTGCACCATGGGCAACAATGAAAACACACTTTATTTATCGTGGGCGAGCAGGATAAGCAGGGGGGAGAGGAGAAGAAACACTCCATGTCAATGAGCATGGCCGCCTAATTTTATGCATGGACCGGTGGCGGCGCGCAGCAGCAATGACAAACTGGGGTTGGGAACGACGCGACTCTTAGGTACACTGTGCCACTTGAACTCGTGCTATCCACATCATGACAAATTTAGTATCAATTACACAGCGCTCTAACCTTATGACAAGCAGCGGTCTGAACGAGGGGGGGAGGAGGCACAAAGAAGTGACACTAAATTACCTGGTGCATACCAGGATCTATTTTAAAGCAGCCTGAAGTGGCGCTGGATTAGATGATCCACTCTAGGAGCTGACGTGCTAATTGTACATCAAAAGGACATAAATACTAATATTAATAAATATTACAATACGTCTCCACCGTGAAGAACGAGCTCTCCACACACACACACACACACATGCTCGTACAGTAAAGGCAGAGCCAGTCAGCATTAGGAAATATTGTTTTTTATCAGTAAAGTACAGGATGCACCCCGGTGGGATGCAGGTGACATTCATTTCTCTAATGGTAAATGCAGTACTCTTGCGTTATTCAAAAGGTTGAAGCCATATCCAGGACATAAATGAATTATATTGAAGCTGCTGCTTAAGTAGTGGCCAGAGTGTGAGTGTGAGTGAGAGTGAGAGTGGAGGCTCCCCCCCCTCTCCACTTTAAAGGAGATGTCATCTCAGTGTGGTGTCAGTCCACAGCAAATAATCCGATTTGGGGGGGCCAATCTGCCTGTAATGCATCAGCAACTGGAAAGGCTCCAGCGCACACACACACACACACATCAGCCCCCTTCTTCCTCCCGCGGGGCATGAACACACACATTCAAACGCTCACATGTGCTTTCACACACACACACATATATATATGAGGGTATTTCCTTAAATGGAAACCTAAGCATATTAAGATGTCCTTTTTCTAAATGGAACCGGTGTCAAGGGCAAAGATACATATGTTAACAATGTGTTTCACAGAGGCCTCTCTGGTCCTGTTAGAGTGTGAAGGAGCCGTGCTGAATCGTGGTCATTTGATTTAAACCTAACACGACTCGAGCCTCCGTCTAAAAATCTTTGCTGATTACAGTTTGGCAAAAAACAAAGCACACCGAGCGAAGAACCATACTTTTGTTCTGTCGCGTCACACGCTGCCCTCGAAGGAAACGAGATCAGATAATTCATTTTTTAAATTTTTTTTTTTTTAACCAAAATTTCAGCCTCTCTCCTGACTGTTGAAGAGTTTGGATGGAGGATGGGTGACTTACACGTGTGCACAGTCAGGACACATCTCTGCAGACGCAACCTGTTACTGACGCTACAGAACTCAAACAAACAGGCTGTGTCACTGCGATCGACAGCTAAAACCGGACACACAGTGGAAATAACATTACTCTGCATATCTGTCATTTTACCCAGTAAACCTGTGCAATACCTGCACACGATAACTATATATTTATTAATCCTCACTGTTTACATTTAGTCTGTTGCACATAGATACATACATATACATCTACCTCATGTACAACCGAGATTTATTCCATCATTTGCATCACCACCAGTCCTTTATCCAAATGTCTACAGATAGATACATCTATATTTATGCATATCTTTTAAATGTGTATAGTTATTTCTTATGTTGCGTGTTTTTATGTCTGCACCTACCTGTCATGTCTCTTTTAAACTGTACTTACGTCCACACCTGTATGGTGTGTGTGTACACACACCTGGACGATAAAGTGATTCTGACTCAGATTCTGATTCTGACGAGGCACCGGCGTTTTTCGTGGAGTCTTGCAGGACGGCTGAAGTCGCTAACTCATCTGCAAAGCGAACTAATCCGACATGACATGATAGTGTGACTATTCAAGACGTTTTCTCTCTTTTTTTTTTGTCATCAATCAGAATATCTGGACATGACGGGAAGGGGGAGGGGGATCAATTAGCCGCCTGCTTAGATGCTAACTTATGTGTGGTCAATTATACTTCATTATTAATCTGTCAAAATCTGTAAATTCCTCTGACACTTTAGCGCTTAATGCTATCGTGGAAACAATAAATGGGAACTGATGGGAAAAGTTCGGTCTCGGCACAGTTATGAAGCTCACGGCGGGTTATGAGAAGAACCGAAAAAAAAAAAGAAAACCTCAATTACTTTATCTCTGCCCCCGAATACCCCGACTAAATGTCAAGATCATAGAGTCCCTCTGGGCTTAAAGGGGGGATGATATCAAAAGGCTTTTCTGTTGCTTTATGTTCCACTAAATAACACGGGTCTTTCTCATCATTGTCCTCCTCTGTGTTCACTACGGCCTTTAAGTTCGCCTTCTGTACAGGCGGCGCGAAGATAGCCAGTGACCTCGCCCTGTTCCCAGAGTTCAAAGCACCAGCCTGTGAGGCCTCCAGTGTAGTGAATTACAAGGATGGCCTAATCTCACAGATGATACTCGAGGGGAGGAAGAAAAAAAAACTGTTTTTACAGACATGTGATGGAGGGAAATCCAAATTGTTACACAGCCCTCTGCGTTTCATCTCTTTGTACTACGGCTGACAGTTGGTCAAACACGACGCGTACTCTACTGTACACTGAGTGAGCGTTCAAACAGCTCTGTTCAACAGTATCATTAAAGACATATCGAGAAGGAGAAGCAGAATATGCAAATGAGAGCACTTACAGCCACCAACATCAAAGCAGTCACAATGAAGCCAGCCACAAATAGAACAAAAGCATTAGTCGCAATAAGACTTGGCCCGGGGGCTAAGTTAGGGCACAAACGCTTGTTGTTGATTCTTGTGGCGATAAGCTTGCTTTAGCATCACCACTGCCTATGTACATATACCAGTGGAGTGGATTTAATCGCACTAATTAGACGGCACTCAAGGCAAAATGCAACATCTACTGGAATAATCTGAGAGAAAAGATCTCCACTCCAATTTATTCTACCCCCTCTCTTGGGTTTCCGGAGGGTTGAGCGAGCAGAGGATCTGTTTTTGGTAAACGAGTGAGCGGCTGGTGTCTGGTGGTTGGGTGCATGTGTCACTTTGGACTGGCTGCCATTTCGAGGACAAGCTGCAGGGAGGCCGCTGGTGGTGGTGGTGGTGGAGGGTGGTGGTGGTGGGGGTTGTAGTGTATGTGTGTGTGTGTGTGTGTAGAAAGAAAGAAAGAAAAAAGCAGCCAGACAGAGTGAATCAGAGCCTTAGCAACAATGACAGAGCGCTACAGCAGACTGAGGCCAAACCGTACCTGTGGGTGGCATCATGCCGGGGGACATGAGGCCGGGGACCGAGTGGGGCATGATGTGGGGGTTCTCCGGCGATGTCACACTCTGGGTCCTCTTCGGAGGCCGGCCGGGTCTGGAGCTAAAACGCCGGGCACACAGAAGGAGGGAGAGAGAATGTGGGTGAGAGACGAGGAGGAGGAGGAGGTGGAGGAGGAGGAGGGTTGTGTGGGTGGTGGTGGTGGTGGTGGCGGCAGCGGGGGGAGGGTGTTAACATTTGGAGCACTCCAGAATGCAATTCCATCCCAAACAGCTAACATGTACTGTAAATAAATTTCTTTTCAAGGACAGTTGCTTTCTGCAGCTCAACATAATAGACTTCCATAACTAATTAGATTACACGGTGAATTCATTTCCTTTATTGAAGATCAACCACTTTTTGATGCATAATTCATAACCCGTACCTCGTTACCTGTTCCTCCGTATTAATATCCCCACACTATTTGAATTGCCTCGTTTGCATATGCTAAAATCCAGCGCGCGGCCCTCGGCCTGGAAATTACATGTTAACTTGTTATAATTATTGCAGTCAGGCCACTATTGATTTATGAGACTTTTAAAAACCAAATATGTGTAGTTCTGGTAATGAATGATATTTTAAGGTTCTTCAGGAAATTAAAAGGCAATGGCTGCCTTAGGAAATGTTCTGCTTGCTTGATTTAATGCGCGCCTTAGCTGGAAGGTGGTGTGACAGAGTGATTCAGACCTGTTGGACGGTTCTGATGGGGGAGTTTTATTACACCAAACGAGGGGCACAGATCCAGCCGTGATAAATGACTGTGCCACCTTACCGCGGAGGAGAAAAGGCCTTCAAAAGCAGATACACCCCTGACTTTCCACACATCTTACTCATTCACTTATTAATACAGCTTCGAGTTGCAATCAATACCTACTTTGCTGGCTTATAGTTACAAAGAAAAGCCTACAGGGTGAAAAAAAAAAATGCAATGAGCATATAATGAAGGGGCCGAGATCCTATAGAGGTATAGTCTTTATGAACAAGGAGCTGGATGTCTCAGCTGAAGATGAATTATGGTGACTTGACACAGGTGACATATTGGCTTCATACATTATTTCACATACATTTTTTAAGCTTTACACCAGGATACTAAGTTCTCTCTAATATGAACTGAGTTTAATCCATCTTTAAAACACCAAAGGGTTTCCGTAGCGGGTCCAAACTACGGGGTGGAAATCTGTAAAAAAAAAAAATAAAAAAAATAATAGGGGCCGGAAATCTAAACCTGCGACGTGACAGCTAAGAAGACTGCAATCTGTAATGCTGTTAATAAGGTCTGAAGGGTTGTGCCGGTGCAGGTACCAGATCGGCTCAAGGTCCTTCATCTGCTGACGACGTCAACGAACAGGAGCACAACTAGATAAACGGAGAGTTGACGGAGTTTTTTCGCGGTGTTTCGGTGATCGGCAGCAGCTATGGAGCAACGATAAACTGTGTGTGTGGACTCCTGTTTATGTCGGGCATCTATCATGAAAATCGTGAAAATGGGGCGAAATCTAGTTTGTCGGAGCGGCGTTGCCGTAGATACTGTACTGTGTGACGTAATCAGAAGAACCCCGTGCCGATCTTGGTACCTGCACCGACATGTATGTTTGTTTGCAAGGCGTCATTTCTTTTGCCTAATCTCTCCACGAATATATCTTAAAGGTCCAGTGTGTTGCATCTAGTGGACTAATCGCTGCATTGCAATCTCCTCACATCACCCTCACCTTCCTAGAGGAAAGGAGAAACAGTTAGTTTGTCTGTTCTGGGTTCCCACTGTAGATAGAGGATAATTTTGGAGTAACAAAAACAAAAATATTCTTATTTTAAGTTGATCATACATGCATGAAAACATATTTATAAATATTATATTCCATGTTTTCCTAATTCTGAAAATAAAGTCCCCAAATTTTGCACACTGCACCTTTATTCTTTTGGAGGCATGACGCATCACCGTGGTCACAAAAATCATAAAACGGCGCTTTGGTTACATCATTTGTTGATGCCGTTGTCATGATTTTAATCTTTAAATTACAGACTTAAAAATCTTTACGAGCAACAAAAGTTTAAAATTAATTTAATGTAACCGACTGATGAGCTGCTCTGGGTGTGTGTTTTTAACAATGATGGCTCATTCTGGACTTTATCAACCAGCGCAGTATATGAGACTGTTTGTGTTACAGTACATTTCACTACATTTCCCAAAGGCAGTATCTACAAAGTGATGCAGTGTTTTTAGTGGAGATACCACACAGCCTTAGCAGTTGAATTTATTCAGCCGTGTCTTGTGAGGTTTATTTACCTCAGTCCTGCTAATAGAGTGCACTCGCTCTATCTGTCTGAATGTGCTGACTCTCTCATATACGCCGGCTCTGGAGGTTTTTTTTAGGACTAAAGGCAGACCTTCACCCAACTGTGTCCCTTTGGAGGGAAAATACGAAAAGTGATAGAAAGAAGTGGCGAGTGGGAGAGCGAATGACAAGAAGGGAGGGAGAGAGAGAGAGAAATGAGTGCCAGCTCAACCTAGGAACGTCTGGAAACGTAATTCCTATTTCTATAGAAGCACCTCTTTGATCTTATGAGAGGGAGAGATCGCACACAGTTTTGCTGTCATCACTTTCACTTGTACTCTGGCTGAATTATTTATGAAAGACCTCAATAGAGGGTATGTGATGGGTAAAAGGCTTTTTTTTTTTTTAACCAACAATACTAAAAGCAAAAGGCCCTCAAATGGACAAAAAAATGTCACATCAACCTTAGATCATGTCAAAGGATGTGAACTCAGGTACAAAGACCCAGTTAAGTAAAGGTAATGTTTAGATAGGCTGCAAAGGAATCTGTCTGTGTGTTTAAAGGGATAGCATTTCAGCTACTACTGGCTAGCCATGAAAGCAATACACCGACTGAACAGGAGCTTTGAACTGAGGAACCTCCGCGCAACAGGAAAGCCTCACAGAAATGAAGGTTATTGTCTCCTTTGCCTGTGTGGCCGCGTATGCGTTCCTACTGCGTTATGACAGAGGGCGTGTGCCATGGCCACTTTCCTCCGCAACGTCTCGTAACAACGTCTAATTTTGTTCCTTACAACGCCGGCTGCAAGATCTGCTAATACAGTATGACCGGAGCCATAGCCGAGGTCCAGAGAGGAACTCAACCTGGCCTCAAACAAAAGAGCCAGGCTATTTATCAAGCAGCAGATGCTGATTCCCTAAATAGCCTGGCACAGAAACTGCTCCAAACTAGGCCATTTATTGCAACAAAAAAGATAGCACAACTGGATTTATGATTGGAATTTCACTACTTCTCATGCCTTCATCCGCTGTTGTCTTTTCTAATCACCGTTCGCCTTCTTTTCATTTTCCCTTCTCGACTTTTAATATGTCTGAGAAAATAAGAACCTCCGGGTTTTAAATTGGACTTATTTGGACAATATTATTTCTGTATTGGAGGTCAATCAGGAAAGAATTTTATTCCCTGCTTTATTTATATTTATACTAAAGATACCCTCATATCTCTGGCTTCAATTAAGGAAACAAAATAGGACCCACCAGCTTTGGGCTGGGGCCACAAATATGTTACACATCTATTCTCTCTCTCTCTCTCTCTCTTTTTTTTTTTTTTTTTTTTGCTACCATGGTGAAAAGAAAATAAGCGGTGAACTTTCCCTGAACCAGACTTCCTTTAATGGCCCGGCCGTGTGTTGACCCAGCAGAGTCGGCTGGAACCTGATACTATCCAACACACTACACTGCGCAAGGCAATCAGATTACACGGGGCCCAACAATACACTCCACACGAGTCCAATTTCAGCGCTACAATGCAATAAAAGCACAATAATTAAATTCGCGTTCTCACCCCCGTTTACAGGAAGCCGACACGAGGTGATACGTATAATAATAAGAGGTATAATATCGCACGAGATATCAGGACGCTTTTTTTGATCTCGTGGCGAAATTCTGACATCTCACTATCAGACTTTTTTTTTTTTCTGTCGACGGAAGCAGTGACTGAGATCTTATTACCCAGAACGCCGTTAATGCAGTGATTATGATCTGTTATAAATCAATTGAAACCACAAATGTAATGTTTAGTCCAAAGTGGGCGCACTCCCTTTAGTGGATTTAGTTACACACAAAAATCGTCTGCTCCTCCCAGCGTTCGGATATCTTTAGGAATTCAACCTGATTATGTCAATAGTGAGTCCGGTTTGCAGAGAAAGAGCATAATATTATTTCCTGGTGGTTATGATTGAGCCATTAACCTTTTATCTTGGTCTTTTGTTTGACGTTTCTAAAAGGTAAGGATGAAGATATTTATTCCATTTCCGCCCAGTCGGCCAAAACAAGCGAGTGAATCATTCCGTCTGGGGCTTGTGTAAACAAAAGGCCTCTCCAGGTCTCTGCCAATCAGGCCTTATAAAATATTAACCCAATGTCATTGCCCTTTTAAAATCTCTCACCTAGAATTCCCTAATTGTTCCTTTTCTTTATCTCTTCAGTGCAGAGAGTAAATAAATTAACAAAATAGCTTTTATCGCCCTGAGTAACCTTTTAACTGAAGGATTATCTGGGGTTTATTTTTCATTTCTCTCACAGCGATAGCAGAGCATGCCCCATTGATTGGTTTGCTGGGGTGGTGACCAGCCATGAAAACAAGGTCTTATTGATAAAAACAAAACAGCTCCTTACCTTTTAAGTGCCAGGTCAGGCAGAAATTCAGAGGCCTCAGACCATCAGGGGCCTGAATATGCTGAGTTTAGAGTTTTTTTATTTTTATTTGGCTCAATCAAACAGTTTAACAATATGCGCACAACTCCCCCCCCCGGAGAGGTTAACTATGTTTGTTGAAAGTCAGGGATAACATGGCCGCGTTGTGTTACTACCAATTTAAAATCCCCGCAGATAAGACGGCGGGGCGAGGAGGCGAAAAGATGAAGTGTTTAACTTTAATTCTGGAAAAATACTTCTTTTCTTTCCTTTTCTTTTCTCTCGCTTCCTTTTGGCAAACAGAAACGGACGTCTGACATGCAAGTATTAGTATGAAAATGAAGCGTGGATTTTTGGTCATGATAACATACATGTCTCCAATAACTATCAGCTGATTTGAATGATGATCTCTGGGTTCCACCTCGATGAACTTCCTCTAACAGATGAGGAACCAGAGAAGTGTTTCATTAATAAGAATACTTCCTTTTTAAGAGAATAAGGAAACATTATTTTAAAAACTAATTTGTGATAAATGAACCGTGCGAGCCGTCATAAATGTTTGGTTTGTTTCTCTATTTTGATGTATGAATGTGACAACTTTTAAAACGGATAAATGGACAGGTATTATTAACCTGACCGAACTATTAACGAACGTTTTAAAAAGTAATCAGATGAATCGATCGCGATGATGTTGATTAAATAATGACAATTTGCGTAACAGCGATGTAAAATCAGTGAGTGACAAACTCAGTGCAGATGACAGGAACATACAGTTTATGTTGCCTTCAACAAAAAGCGGGAAAAAAAAGATGATTTATACTTCCTGCTGACCTTCGCAGTCTATTGGTTGTGATGATCATAATCTCAGAGTCACAGCGTGATACATGGGAATGTATTCACTCATCCATCTTTTTCATGCATCCATCTATCCTCACCCCCATCTTGTATCTGTATTTGCATTGAACCTATTCTTGGATTATCTCAATCAGCTTCCCCCTTGCACCTGTCAAACACCGCCTCGCACAGGTAGCCACATCGCGCTTATCTGATCTAGATAGCTGGATTACAGCGAGTTTGTGAGTGCGAGGAGAGAGAGACGAAGAAGAAGAAGAAGAGGGGGAAAGAAAAAAAACACACACTTTTATTTATTAGGGGTAGGAACAGCTGCATCCGCCTGCAAACTGTGAACCTTTGTTACGGAACAATATATCACAGATCAAATGGTGTGAAATCAAAGGCGGGAGGAGAGTTAGCATCAATCCCACTAAAATCCCTTTTAAAGTGCTGTCTGTGCTCTGATCCCTGTGTGGACTAATGTGCAGGGTTGAGATCAGTAGTAGTTGAGAGAGTAGGTGCCTTCCTGGTTGCCTTTTGTCTGGGCTCGGGCCTGATTAGAACCACGCTGGGGCGAGTTGCATGATGGTACAAGGAGGAGGAGGAACCCGGAGCAAATTCGCGCTCCTTTCCGCCGTCTTCGAGCAGAAAAAAAAGCGGCGTTACAGTAGCTACAAAGGCCTTAGTCGTGTAATCACGTTCTATTAGAGGCGTTTGAAGCCTCTCAGCTGTGAAACAGAATCTAAAAAAAGATCCAAAAACACGATAAATTGCTGATTATTCCCATGCATCATTAATGTTAAAAGCTGATTTCATAATTGTACGTCCCGTAACTACAGAGTCCAAGATTGTTTAGTATCACATCAACAGACTGCGATAATGAGTAAGCAGACTTCCTACATCGCGGGAACTGATGAGGAAAGCCTAATTGGTTGACTTTTTCCATGCCTAATGGATGATTCTCTTAATTAAAAAGATACTGTACCAAATGTTCGAAATCAGATAGCGCTTAAAGTAAATGCAGTTAATCAAATGTATGAGAATGAGCAGTTCCAGGAAAGCCTAAATGAGATTGGTAGATATGATTTTGCTCCAATATTTATTAATTGCGAGTGCCTTTGGTTAGCAAAACAGAACAGGTCTTATCTTCAAACTGTGAGGAAATTTCATCTAAGCGCTCTCACTGATCTCTCTTTTTCATGAACTGCGATGCATATGAAACAAGTCTTCAAAACAAGGCTTTAAAAACTTACCCAGTCAGGGTGCCTTTGAGGATATTTAATTAAAATCTAATCCTGCATTCATTAAGGCTCACATAAATTAAGCTGTCATTCATAAGATTTATGGATTCTCATTTGCATATTGCATACAATTCATCAATTACTCAAGTATGAAAGGAGCGCATTTCCCTTGGAGCTGCCTGCTAGCCTGCCAACATTTGAAATGAGAGAAAGAGCACGACTGTCAGGCATTCACTGCAAACTTTTCCCCACAATGTCTGTGCACTGATTAATCTCATTTTCTAGGCATCCCTTACAAGATTGTACACAGTCCAGCTGCACTTTTCAATTATTTCTCCTGTCCTCTCAACTAACTTTGAAAGCAGGACGGGCTAAATGTGGACTGGGGGCTTCTTTAGTCTTTATGTATATAACATGTCTTTTTTGCCAGGGTAATCATAAATTAGAGAGAGGGGTTTTAGAGATCCTAATGGAAAGGAAATGTAGTAATTTTATTGCAAATCCCATCAGGCAAATATTCTGCATGCTATAATAGCATATTTCCTGTCACATTTAGAGAGGAATACATCCAGCAGGCATTCTGACAGAGGGAGAAAGAGCGAGAGAGAGAAAAGAGAGAGATAGAAGGGGGGGGGGAGGGTGGACGGATGAGAGAGAGAGAGAGAGAGAAAACAAAAGAGAGGGGGAGAATCTCAGTGCTAAACACATAAAAACTCCCTTCTTGGACGTGAGGCTATGGGAAACACAGTATGGAGTAAGTGCTTAAAGCGAGCCAAGCGTGAACGCATCTAAGATAAAAAGGTCAGGCAAAAAACAAACAGAGCACTTGCGAGGACGAATGGAATTAATTGACTCATTAATATGCATGGCTAATAAAGCTCAAAATCTCTAAAAAAAAAACTAAAATCATTGTCAACCATTCCCCCTTTTAATGGCTCTTATTTTCAGCTTGAGAAGAGCTAGTCTACAGGGTGTATCAATCTTTTAGGAAGGGGTGGAGTTCCTCCTACCAAACAGGCTTTGGGGGTAACCTCGGTGTTGTATGCTCATGTCCTCCCCAGCAGACAAAGGCAGAGTTGTTCTGGTGGAGGGATTAATTGAGAATTAATCCCAGTTTCTGGCAGTGGAACAGACCGGCAGTTAGAAAGTGAAAGTCATCCTGAAGGGTAGTTAATTGGTTCCCCATAGCAAAAAGCTTTGGAGAACAGAAATCAAGCTGCATTTTCATTAATCCTCCCCATTGTTTTGTGAAATTGTTGTGGAGAGTGACTTCAGATAGAGTCAATAGTTAAGGCTTTTAATTTGCTTTTAATTCTGCCAGTGGGGTGACAATTAACAAACCCCAAAGAACAATAGCTGTGAAAATTATGCGTTCGATTGACTCTAAATGACTCTGAAATCAAAAACCGATAAGCAATTAATATACTGTACTCTACAAATGGTAAGTACCTCCAACATGCTTGATGCGCTCCATCCTGCTCTGCCTCTCCCTCCAGCCCTCTCTCCCTCACTTCATCACTCTCTCTCTCTCACCACTAAAGCTTTTGAACTTTGGGAATAGCACCACCAGATTGTCGGATGTGATTAATTTCAGGTCTAAATGGACACAACAGACAAGAAAGGGTGATGTAATCATAACACGAGGAGACACGGTGACTAACAGCAGAGATGGTGGAGGGAGGGAGGGGAGAGAAAAAGCAAAGAGGGTGGTGGTGGTGGTGGTGGTGGAGGGAGAAAAGATGTAGACAGAGACACAGCAACGACTCACAAACACACTCCGAGTTCAAGCTAAACAGGAAGACGGCGGTGATTAGCATTAATTGCACTGAGGATTGGAATCCTGTGTGAAACATTAAACAAAAATTATCTACTGTTTATTCACTTTTTACGGATTTTCTTCTTTTTTCTGTCAATAATTAATGAAAAGTAAATACTTGGAGGAGTCCAAAAAAAAATGATGTAGGGGAGGAAACAAAATGTTTACATAATCAGGGAAAATGTTCCTGTCTTCTCTCTCTCTCTGTATACATGGAAAGGTTAGGGCTCGAGTCTGTTTCTCACTGTCCCCCATCATCAGAAGTAACAGTGTCTGTTCCCCCGAGTGTCGACTGCTGAGAGAGTGTTTGCATATTTAGATACAAGCAGCCCCTGTTTATGCAGCCCCACTTCTCTCTGCTCAAGTTCACTCCAACGCAAGCCCTGATCAATTTGGCCAGCTGTGCTTTAAATGCTGTTTACAACAATAACATCGCGGCTAACAGAGCAGAGCCTAGCGTGCAAACACACACACACACACACACACACACAGAACTTCAGAGGAAGCCCCCAGCCTGCACATTCCCAGACGAGCATTTGTACCGAGTTAAAGACGAATCAAAGTCTGACTCCTCTTGCAAAGACACGGAAGAATTGGATTCCGTCTGTGTACGTCTCTGTGATCCGTCCAGAAGAATCTCATGACTGCTTAGCAAAGACAGGAAATAACAGGAACTCAAAGTGGAGTTCCCACCCCTGAAGTTGGGCCAAATTGAAGGTGGCACGTAGCTTTATTCCTGATGAGTGACTGGCATTGAGCGCAAACCATAATGTCAGGCTCACGTACTAACAATTGCTTTTTTTTTTTTTTCCGACAAGCTGCTGCTGCGTGTTTTCACAAATAACTCGAGAGATAACGTTCTCCGAGACTTCAGATCTCTCTTAAAAGCTCCATTTGAGGCCGGCAGAGGAGCGAATAGGCCTGCTCAGCAGATAGAAGCTGCTGGTGTCCTCTTGCTTGATGATATAATTCTTAATGTACAGCCTGACTAGACATAAATCTTACCCAAGCATCACCTCACCTGAATTCTTTCTCTCTCCCCTCTCCCTCTTCTCTCCCTCTCTCTCCCATGATGAATTGTTTGCTACATCTCGGAGACTAAAACCCTTCAACCTCTTCAAACCCGGGTTTCTAATAACGCGTAGGTGTTGGGGAGAGGTGACAGCATGATGAATATCACAACAGACAGCTCCAATATGGGACAATTTTACCAGATCGATATCTCACTGCAATATCAGAGAAAAGGAGCTGATATTAGTCTACACAGTGTATTACAGATAGGGTACATTTCTTCTCCCTGCACTCCCAGTGAACCTAAGCTATATTTCATCCATGTCGGCGATGGTTTACACACTCACAAACGCTCTGGAAACTAATCATAGCATGGTAGCCCACGCCAGATGCATCTGCTTAAAATTATCCATGTGTGTGTGTGTGTGTGTGTGACGTGGCCGTAAGCCCCCTCGTTTCAACACGGCGACGGACTTGCAAATAAACTGTGAATCACATTAGAGGATGTTACAGACCATTATTTCTGGTGAGAACAAATGTTTTGTCACGTTCTAATAGAGAGATCGCGGGTCTTATGCGGGGAGAAAAATGGTTTCTCACGTTTGAAAACAAGATATAAAATATGAGGACTCGAGTCAGGCCACGAAGTTTAAAAAAAAAAAAAAAAACGGCTGAAATAAAGGTGAAAATGCTAAATATTATTCCTGTGTGAAATTTCACCTCGGCCCTTTTAAGTTTAATTTTGCAGAGCGAGGTTGGAGTTACAAGAAAATCTTTTAAAAAATGTGTTTTTTGGTGCAATTACAACTTTCAATTCCATCAGAAATCTTCCAAAATCAACTGTTTTTTTTTTTTTTTTGGTGCGCGCTATGCATGCATATCCGTGTGTCCACGTATCATTAGAGGCCTGAGTTTAATTTGCGGCGGACTCATCGCAGTACAAACATTTGTCGAGCCCTAGATGAATAAATCAATCACAAACACTCTCTGACAAATTAACTGACAACGGTTCTCTTTGTCAAGCTCGGCGCGAAAACACAAACCGTGGTCAAGTAAACGAGCGCCGGAAGAAATAGAATAAGACACCTTTTAGTTCCAAGGGAGACAGATGCATATAGGGGGGAGAGAGAGAGAGAGAGAGAGAGAGGGGGAATGACAGAGAGACTGAAGGAGAGAGTGCAGACGTTGCTAATATCTTCCCTCTCCAGGGGGCCGGAGCTGAGGGCCCCTCTGCTGTCAGCTGCAATAGGACCAGTCTTTTTGTGTGAGTGCCCAAGGTTCCTTAAGGGCTATTAATGGAACACAGTATCCCTTGTGCGGAGAACTTGTCAGTGTTTCATTAGAGACTGATAAACATATAATACATAAGTGTCAAACGGTGTGTGTGTGTGCAGTGCGATGACGCGGTGGGAGGAGGGCGAGGGGGGGGGAGACAGGATTTTGGGATTGCAGCACGACGCTCATTCCCATGCTTCCCATGCTCGACACTGACAATATTAATGATTTCACAAAGGGGGAGGAGTGGGGAGACAGGGGAGGAGGGGGACACATCAAGACCTGTGGAGCAGGCTGCAGAGAGGAAGTCTATAACTAGCTTGGCAAACATTGAATTGTATTAGCGTGTTGAACAGTGATCTAAGTAAAGAAAAGTATTCTTGGGGTCGATATCTAGCCGAGATAAGACGCCGCCGCTGCTGCCGCTGGTACGTCTCTGTTGTTCTCGGGTCCAAAAGTAGAAGAAAAAGAAATACATCATATTCAATTAAAGTTCTTTTTTTTCCACCGCGACTGAACAAATCGGCCCACAGCTGGGACTCTGGGTCTAGTTCACAAAGTCCTTTTGATCATTTTGTGGCAGTAAGAGAGTTTGGAGTCCCATGGAGTACGGGACCAAGCTGATCTTATTATGATAATTGGGATGCATCAACTTCAGATAGCGCTAATGGAGTGAGATTTCAGTGATCAAGAGCGCACATTCGACTGTAGCAAGTTCACTTTTTTTTTTTTTTTCAGAAGGAGTTATTATGCAATCCTCTGGTTGTGTTCCCAGTAGGCAGCTACAGAGAACGCCAGCACAACCGAGGGAGAGAGAGAGAGTATGCTTTTAGCTTTAGCTACTCTGTCAGCTTGAGGAGAAGTGTCGCTGCTGCTGCTGCTGCTGCTGCTGCGGTGAAGTTACATCTATTTCCCCATGAGTGAGTAATCAGTTACCATGACCGTTAATCAGTTAATCTCCTCTTTTTACCCTCTCTCTCTCTCTCTTCGACAGAGAAATATCAGAGGTTCAATAATTAAAAACGTGTCAGGTGAAAGTCCAGCGTGCTTCCTCACACTGTATGTTCTCACATTCCCTGCTTTGTTCATCTTATTAACCTCCTCTCCACTTGCCGTGCCTTTAAATGAAATCTTTAGCCCCTTACATGTGAAATTAAAACTGCCCTCCCTTGAGCGCTTTTAATTATTCTTCTTCAGGAGAAACTTCCACTTCCACTTTTGTCAGAGCGGCCTTCTTTCTTTCTTTCTTTCTTCCCCCCCCCGCTCACTCCCACACTCACTACTGCCCAGGTCTGTCATGCTTCACTCCTCCCTCCTCCTGCCCGGGTTGCTGCCCTTTTTTTTTTTTCCTCTTTCTTTTTCTCTTCTTCTGTGGGTCTGTTTAATTCTCACCTTGCTCTGCCCTTGTCATCAAGCCGTTGAAGCACAAAGCCAGGAGCAAGGGAGTGTTTACTCATTTCCCCACTACATTACCCCTCCTATTAATCACCGCATGGAAACTTCTGGACACTGAAACATCTCTGCAGCCGCTGCCCCCAGCTGCCCCCCTCCACTATGCTAACAGGGCTAACTTTAAATGAAAATTATCTTGTATTATTTTAAAGTTACTAAAACACCGTGAAGTCCTGGGCAACCTGTTTATCAAGGTAAACTCCCTCAAGCCGACACTGAAGGGTTCAACGTGTCAAATATTTTGAAAATCCATTTCTAAATGCCTCGAATGACGCCTATGTGACTCCTGATGAACACAAAGTTGAAGTAAACATGAGTTGGTTGACATTGAAATGCATGATACATTATGTGCACACAGGGCGGGCAGAGGTTAGTGTCTCTAATTAATCAAATTTAATTGCATGTAAATTGTATTTTAAATGCAGATGAGGGGAAAAAAAAAGATGTTTTTTTGTTTTTTTCCACCCTCTTGTTACTCTTCACTTGTTCTATTTGCTGAGATCAGAGAGTAGAAAAATTAACAGTTTGTTATAAACGAGCTGCTGAGGAAAAAAAATGGACGGGAGACTTTGATTCACGTCCACGCTGCCCCGACGAACGGGGCAGAACCGCTGCGAAGGATTCTTATGAAATTCAATTAACACACCGACAGCTTTCCTTTTCTCTCCTCCTGCCCTAATTCCCACATTCCCGTTGAAGTGACTGCATTCCCAGCGATTATGCTAACCGCTTGGAGTGCACCATAAATTCACAGGTCTGGGAAAGGCTGTAACGAGAGCTCCTTAAATATGGGAAGGAGACGTTTGAGAAGATGGATCGCCGTGGGCTAGCGGTCGACCGGCAGTGGGCAGTCGGGGAGTGGGGGGGTACTTGTTTGTGAAACACATGCTACTGGCTGCTGTACTGCCTCTAATGAGGCTATGGACATAAGCAACATTATCATTAATGATTGAACCCCTCCTTTTCCGGCTTTCTCTTCCATTTTTTCCACCACAGCCCCCGCCCCTCTTCTGTCCTTTTGCAATTACTGTTTTTACTGGGTAGCCCCGAGGCGTCGGGCTGCATGTGTGTCGGCTTCTATATGAGAGAGAGAAAAGAAGCCCAAAATATTTGAAATTCAAATAAATGAGTAATGTAAATAGTTTTGAGAGAGTTTACCCAGTGAACAATGGCCCCTTATGAGACACAAGTGCGACAGAGAGGGAGAGAGAGAACAGGACTGCTGGTGTTGGTGGATGGAGGCGGTGGTGGGGGTTGGTGGGATGATCCAACACAATGTGGCCCTTCTCCTAAAGCAACTTGTTATCAGGCGCTACGCAGAGCCCCCCTATTCAATCTGCATTTAAATACATTTCAGTCTCACTCACTCATTTGCATTCATTTCTCCTATTATATTTTGAAAATGGCCAAATGTCTAGCCAGCACAATGTGGGAGCCTATCACCGGGCCAGGGGAAGCCCACACCTGATGCCAATTTAGCCCGCTTGGATCTATTCATTGCCATGGCCTGATCTGACAACTCCAGCTCTTCCCCATCCAGGAGACTTTTCAATTGGATCTGCTTGTGGTGACAAAATTGTTTTGCTCATTGAGTTTTTCTTTCTTCTTCTGTCCCCTCTCTCCTCCCTCCTCCTCCTCCTCTCCTCTCCCCTGCATCCACCCCCTTCCGTCTCGCTCTCTCCCTCTCTCGTCGTCACTCCCTCCGTCTGTGTGAGTCTGGGTGTCTATTTGGGAGCCATGGGAAAAGGAGAGGCAAATGATTCTCAGTGGCTTCTGATTTCCACTATTTGTTCAGCATTAGGCCCACTTATCTCTGAAAGAAAAAGCAACATGTGGAGAGAAAGTGACAGGCAGAAACTCAGCCTCACTAACAGGCCTATTGTGTGCTGAAGATCTGCATTCAAACATGAGGGGCCCTCTAACTCTTTCTCTCTCTCTGTCCCGCTCTCTTTCTCGCCGTATAAAACGCACACATACTTGTGCACAGACCTCTGTCGCAGTCAATTACTGCTGCTAATCTGTACCGCAATGGAGAGTAAATATTTCATTACTTTTTCAAATAAACAGTTGGTCTGAGCCCGTGAAGTGCAATCTATCCCGTGAAAAGGAGCGGTGACGTTCACATTCAATTAAAAAAAAAAAAAAAAGAAGCTTTGTGAAGTGGAGTTTTTCTGTGCCGAGAGCGCGCTACTTAAATCATTAGACTTTGGTAGCAACATCTTGAGATGAAAAAGCCGAGTGGAGAGCCGGGCATTTACACTACAGCACCTTTTCTTCCACCCAAAAACACTGTGCCCCCTCCTCCACTTCGAAGAAGTTCATCAGAGTTTGCGTGGCGACGGAGACGCGCAACGCCGACATGCTAACTAAGTAGTGTTGTGCGAGATTAGCAGATGAAATAATGCAAGGAGCGGCGGGGAGGGCAGGAGGGGAGTCGGGGTGGGGGTGGAGGGGAGGAATGGCGGGGGGTTGACAGAGAGATCCCAGAGTCTACTGCTCATTAATCACTGCAGCGTCTTTGACCTTTCATTTGCCAAGGGCGCAAAAAGAGGAGGAGGAGGAGGAGGGTGGCCGCCGCCGCCGCCGCCGCCGCCGCTAATGCTGCTGCTGCTGCTGCCCAGGAAAGAAGGCAGCCGAGCTAAAGCGAAGGAGAAGACGCAAAAAAAAAAAAAGAGATGACCAAAAGAGTGTGTGGTTTGAGACATTCTGAAGTCCAGAGAAGACATCACAACACATTCTTAATGAAGAGTGAAATTAATCAGCTTCACGGGCTGTTAGATGAATCAGGCATTTCCCAGCCCCTAGGTGGTATCAGCTGCTCTGCTTCGCTCGCCAGGCCTGATAAAGACCGATAGGCCCCTTGCCCATTTACACATGTTATTAAAAGAATTACAAAGATGTCTGCTTGGCCCTCCCTCCCTCTCTCTCTCTCCTCCCTTCACACCAGCCTGGGCTTTGGGAACCGGGTGCTGGAAATGGCAGGCGGGTGTGACATTAGCGTCAGGCGTATTTTTAGCGTCTGGATGCTCAGCTTCTTAGTTACCAGGTGGGATGAGATCACCGACGGCAGCCGTGAGGTCGAGGAAAAGCGTGACATGCTACGGCGACGGAAGAGACGCGAGTGTGTGTGTGTTTGTGTGTGTGACAGAGAAAGTTGCACAGCTGTAAAAAGCTGGATTGTGACCCCGCTTTCAACACTTGTGTTGATTGATATGTAGAACGATGCCTGTTGTACATCATTACATCTCTATTGTCTACTGGAACTTGGAAACACACTCCTGTAATTAGATAATGAAGTCTCAACGTTTTCACGACGAGCCGTACTCTGGGCTAAATAATTAAGCTACAAATAAGCAAGAGAGAAAATAACTGATAACGCGCGCTAATCAAGTTAAAATAATGACACTTGTGAAATCAATACAGCGGATGTGAGTGATACGAGTGCGGTGGAGTTGAGCGTGGAATGTGGTGGGCAGTTATTAAAATACATTTAAGCTTATTTTTAACCCTAATTGATGTTCAAGGTTAATCTAATCAGACCAATTGTACCTCTGAAGAGCCTGCTCCAATTTAATTGGCTATTTTTATTGCCTCAGCGAGATTTTAATTGAAACCAAAGGGGATCTAACAACAACTGTGACATGTTGATGTCTGGGGGATAGTTATAAATATGTGACAAAATATGTGCATTATTAATGTGATTTCTTAATGCATTATTGTAATGTGTCCCCAGAAACACAGATATTACTTCACGCAACAAGACGACGGCGACGGTGGTGATGGTGGTTGTTGGGGGTGGGCAGAAAAAATCCTGAATATGTCAACACAATAATGATAATAATAATAATAATACAGAGTTCTCTGACTTCAGGCAAATCTAGAGATTCAAATTTGGATTTGTCATGATGCCCCGGTGCACGAGAGGCACAGATCTACTCTTTGATGCACCGAGGACGCCGGACTTCATCGAGTTTGTGCGACCGGCGCGTTGATTAAGGTTGTCTAACGGGAGCAGCGTTGAAAATCTACGTTTGGAGGAGTGTCAGTGATTCAAAAAGAAGAGATTACATTGTGTCTGACACAGGAGCGAACATTAGCACGAGACTCCCAGATCAAATTCTGCACGGCAGCAGTGGCCATTGATGATATCGATCAGAATCATGCTTACTACGACGATACAGTGCACAGGCCATCTGTTGGCACTATGGAAATGTGCTCACTCTCTCTCTCTCTCCTCACAGAAGTTTTCTTTTATATTCATGTTTTTTTTTCCCCACTTGGCAGAACTGTGATATTAGAGGTAAAAGGCTTATTAATTGCATGCCTGCTTCCTGCTGACAGATCCACTGAGAATTTAGAGGCACGCAGGATTCAGCGCTCGGTGGAGTGTTGTTATTTGTCCTCTAACAGATGACAGTTACTCTTTACCAGTGCTTTAAATATCAGACCTATTTCCAGACCTGCAGTGACAGAGGTTAAGATAAGGGAAGATAAAGGGAGAGGCGAATACGGAGTGAGAAAGTGGTCAAATCTCTCTCTCTCTCTCCTTTGTGGATGAAAAGAGTACAACGGGGGCCCACAGAAAGAGTGGAAAACACCACCTACTCAAGCCTGACATCTGTATAAAAACAAAAATAATCTGCTGTCAGCAGAATGTTCAATGACTCCTATCACCCGGGTGCTGATAAAGACTCTGGCCGCTGTAAGGATTGGGCTGTTATGCGAGGGGGCTCAGTGGATCGGAATGCATGCTAATTGCCATCAGAAATATGTGGTGAGCCTTACAATTTCTGGCATTGGCTCCGCACCTTGGCGAAGGACATGCCAGAAGGGGGCTCGAGCAAAAACAAAGATTAATGAACAGTGTTGAATCGCTGTAATGCCATGTCAACAGTACCATACATTTCATTACAGAGGTCACCGGCGCCTCTGTGTTAATGCCATGCGAGGATTTTTTTTTTTTTCCGGAGCGCAAGTCTTAGAGTCTCCAACAAGCTGAAAACAGGAGATAAACATTTTACTTGTTGGACGATATTATACCGTTGATGCGATTACACGGAGTCGTTTTTTAACAGCGGGCCAAATGCGCATTTACTCAGCTGAAGACGGAAAAGTTCACAGCATTACTACAGTGACCGCAGCAAATATATTCAACGTGTCAGTGTAATCCAGTGTGTCAGTAAAACCTGATACTCTAAACAGGAGCAAACCTCCCCTTTTAAATAATTGATATTTTCTGATTAAATGTGGCAGTTTGAAGATAATGAATTCTTTATAGCGTGCCTTGAGCAACTCAACAGCTTTGCCCCCCGCGTGACAGCTTTTATGGGGCGTTCTTTTTTTTTTTTTTTTTTGCCCAAATTTTTTGAAAGTTTAACCTATGTAGATCAATGTGCTTCCTTAAAAGAGTTTAATAAATTAAAGTGCAGGGGGCTTTTTCTTTTTTTTTTTTTTTTCCTCAGCGAGCAGAAAAAGCTGATGAGACAGGTTTAGTTTAATCTCAGGCAATAGAAGTCATTAACCATTCTCCCAGGAATTAAAATATAGCTTGCCCTTTTCTTCTCTCACTTATCATTAGCATCACTTTAATCTCCCCGCGTTTCACACTGCTATTTTAATCATTACTTACTGCCTTTTGACAACTGAAGAACATGGCTTCTCCCCCGCTCAGGCAATATCCTGATTTTAGCTGACAAAATGTAGGACATCATTTAAAAATATCTAAATTTCCTCTCCCTTTTTTTATTCTTCTATAACTTCCACTCCTCAGACCCCTGAACGTCTGTCTATTTATATCAAAGAAAGCACAAAAGACGAGAGGAGATTGAGTGGACGACATTCAAAATGTAATTTTGAGTTAGCTGCGATGATAACTGAACGTATAACACGCTTTATTTGTGTCCATCATATTACTTTAATGGACGTTATGGTGCACATATTGCACTATGTGGGTCATGTAGGGTGTTTGGGGGGTATATTTGTCTGCCCTTGAATCGATGAACATTTACAACAGAAAGCACATATCTCCAGAGCGGAATATAAATAAAGTATTATGGCCAGTCTCACAATGACAATGACAGATGTAGGGCAAGCCATTTCTTCAACTTTTTTGTTTCTTTATTGCTACTGCTAACAGTAAAACAGAACAATAGGAGTGGATCTGGAGCATGATTAATTTGGAAATGGTGAAGAAAAAAGACGATACAAAGGCCTACAGATGATTGTATCGTTTATTTATTGTGAAATTTGTATTTCGAGGATCCGAATTCAGCAAACTTGAAGTGTTACGTGTCACGAAATTCATATTTTTGGCTCATTTTTAAGACGATAAAAACACAACTATTCCAAGCGACAACCTCTTTATGGCTGGGAAATAAAGCCAATGCAGAAGTGCTAAAAACTGCAGTTCCTCAAATGTCCACTTGAGGCTGGCTGCAGAAGTGAGTCAGTCTCCATAAGTCCCCATGTTCAAATGTCACAACTTCACAGCAGAAATAAACATGTTTACAGCCTGGTACGAAAAACAGTTTTGGTCTCTGTAGCTAATTTCCCCGTTCATGACAACTGTACTGAGGGTGAATTTATATACAACTCACCTGTTCAGATTATATTAAGGCTTAAAGTTATGCAGGATTAAGAGCGTGGACGCTTTGATTGACAGGTAAGTGCCATTACAGGTGGCTTTTTTGAGCACCCAGGTGTCATTCGGCCCACTTCAAGCAAACTTGGAAGTGTTTACGTGTCACAAAATTCATATTTTTGGTGTCAATTTGCACAGAGAAAGTCGACACAGCTTCATGTTTGCACAACATTTTTTTGCGTCGTTACATTTCAATGCACCGATTCAACAGTAATCCATCTAAGCTAGTGTAGTTCTCCCTCTAAAATACATGAAATTGAACTAATCTGCTTTTCCCTCGGTGACTTGGTACTTCACTGAACTGCCTTTTTTTTTTTTTTTTTTACTCAAACTGTGCCAAGATTAAAGGCATTACCAAAGAACAGAAACCTCAAGTCCTTTAGATTAGTGTTCAATTACTTAATCCTTTAATAGAATTTGAGTTTTGTCCAAAACAACAGAAGTACCTCAAACGCTGCATTATTACCGCTGTCAAAAAGCAACAAGCAGATAACTGTTGGAGGAACTGCTCATATTCCGGGCATGTGCACGCCTCTTTTACAAGTGGGGAACCTAATATAACGATCATTTAGTGAAACATATGGATGGCATATTGTCCTAATGAGGCAAACAAGCCAACGTCGGAGACTTCTGGAGTAACTTGTATCGAAGAAGTCTCGTCTACGGAGCAGGAGGAGGAGGTGGTGGAGGAATAAAAGCCGCTGTTTGCCTTCCCTTGTCATCGCGTGCACGTGAACATGAAACCAGCACCCTTTCCTCTCCTCCTTTCCTTTCCTTCCCTTCCCTCCCTCCCTGCTCCCTTGCCTCTGTTTAAAAATCAACACTGAACTTGTTCCTCTAAACGGTTGGAAGCGGTTTACGAACATCTCAACAATAAAATCCCCTCCTCTTACATCAAAAAGGAGCTCCATTCATTTTCTGATCTCCATCCAAGTTCAAAGGCTACGTTAAAGTGATACTTCAAAGAAGCGTGTAATCAAAGACACGCAGCTGTTAAAACAATCTTTTGTTAGTTCATTGTCTTCAAACCAAACTCTTCACGAAATCCCCCCTCTCCGAACGCAGGGAAGCAGAATCAAATAAGTTACATTCAATCACTCCGAGTCGGGGAGAGGCTTTGGTGTCATGCTAGAATAAATGCAACACTAAAGATTTACTACTATTTACAGCAGCTGAAGCGGTACAATAAGGCTGGTATCCTGCCGCAGGAAAAACTACCATGGTCCTCTTAAATATGCCAAGGGCTCGAGGCACTGTAAAATATGCCCTAGACAAAAGTGAGGCATTTTGACAAATTAAGCACCCAGTTATGAAGGCTACATTGTTATATTTGATGTTGTATCCTTGCCTCTCTCTCTCCTGCAAGGCTCTGTGTGAGCAGTATAATGTCCTATCAGTCTTTTTCCTCTGTGGCCTGCTGCACTGTGTCATTTGATTTCTTCCACAAGGGCAAGTTGCGACTGTATTAACAAGTCCCTATCAGTACTTGATGCCATTGAAATTTTTAATGTAAGACCGTCCAAAAAAAAAAAAAAAAAGGAGGAAAAACGGAGGAGGAGTGGTGGAGGTGAGGGGGGGGGCTTTGCCAGTCCACTGGCTTGGCTTAATTTTTTAATATGCGTTAGCACCTTGCCTTAATCCGACTCTAATGTACATCGTCAGGGGTTACTGTTGAGATAGAGAAAGGGGCTGTCAATCAAAGCTTGGTCAAATTATACCCAGACTCCATTAGATTTAAAATAGAGCGATGAGGTCTAGCGTGAGTCAATCAAATCATTTAAGGATGGCTGTTACGGTTATTACGTTCCACTTGTTATGGAACCTGCTCTTACCTTTATTACCGTTGCACGGCAAGTGAAAGTGAACGCTCGCTGGATTTGCACCTGTTGTTTTCATGTTAAATGGTTATTGTGCATTTTTCCTGGAACTCCGCTTTAGATTGTCTCCAAATGCAGAGAAACACAAACCCGTGCACTTGCGTGCCATCTGTCTCATTCGCAAGGAACATAATATAAGTTAATGCGTAACAAAATGAGAGTGTTTTTTTCATTACGGCACTTATGAAAAAGAAAGTGTGGAAAGAGTAGTTTGTTTAAAGAGTGAGGGACACATAGTATATGATCAAACATACACCGACGAATAAGAATTACTTAAAGGTCCAGTGTGTAGGATTTAGTAGCAGTGAAGTTGCAGATTGCAACCAAATGTCTCACCCTCTTCTTCCAAGCATGTAGGATGAACTCTGGCTGTGAAATTCACATGAAAAAGCAAAAAGTGTTTAATTTGTCTGTTCTGAGCTACCGTAGAAAAATGGCGGCCCAACATGGCAGACTCCGTGGAAGAGGACCCGCTCTCACTGGACATATGAAAGGCTCATTTTAAAGACAATAAAAACACAACTACTCCATGCGGCAACCTCCATGGCTGGGAAATAAAGCCACTGACGCTTTGATTGACAGGTAAGTGCCATTACAGGTGGCTTTTTTGAGCACCCAGGCATCATTCGGCCCACCAATGATCTTCTTCTCTACATCCAAGATGGCGGCAGCCAGTGCCACATATTTTTGGCTTCAAAACGGCGCTTCAGAAACCTACAGGTGACGTCACTCATGCTCCGTCCATTCTTTATACGGTCATTGATTGAAAACTCTGGCTGCCAAATAAACATTAAAAGCAAAAGGCCGTATCTAGATGAACACAATGATTCTTATTTTCAGGTGATTATGCACTAAAGAAAACATACTGATACTCCTAAATCTTACACACTGGACCTTTGAAATTATGAAGTAATAATACATCACAGGATTAAGTGTACAAAGGTTATACTTTATATTTTGGTAGTATAAAGACTACTAACCTGTATATCAGATCCAAACAGGAACACAGCAGGACAGCACATGGAAAACAAAAAAAGAGAAACAATCAGTATGACCATGAAAGAAGATATTTTTTGAAGAGTGTAACTTAAGCGTATAACCATCTCAAAAATAAAGACTTTCACATTGGGTTTGGGTTTTTTTGGGCACAACTGAATAAGACAAAAACACGTGCATCTGTTCTGCGAGGCGTCCACACACAACAAAAATCTGTAAGCGAGTAACAGACCGTCTGAGAATATTCGTAAAATGAGAAACATTTCCATTTTTTTGGACTGTTTGTAAACACGACATGCGCTGTTATAACTGCCAGGCAGCTTTTAACGGCCACATTTCCAACTAACAGAAAAAGTCGAGGGGAAGACAAATTGCCAAAAATGACATTATCATTTCCGTATATGTCACAAGCCAAGTAGATCTATGTCAACCATTGAAAAAGAAAGTGTGTGAACCTGCCTGTGAGTGTGTGTGTTTGTGCCTGTGTGTGTGTATAAGTGAGTCAGTCTGTGTGTGTGTGTGTGTGTGTGTGTGTGACCTGCTCCATCTGGAGGATTCGAGCACTCTGGGGCTGTCACACAATAGGGAGACGAAAGCCTGCTGAAGGATAACAAATGACTTCATGGCAAAACAGCCATTGAAATTCTTTCAGTATGTGGCATTAAAAACAACTGAACAAATAGAGATAAGAAGGTGGGTAGGATTTGAAATGAGATTTTTTTCCTCCTCGCTCTCCCCTCTCCCTTCCTCTCTCCCTCAGCTTAAAAGCTAAACAAAACAAATGGGGCTTATTACTGCAGATTACCTTACACTGGACAGATTCACCGCATGAGGCCTAGTGTAAACAATGTCTTTCTCTCCGTGTACTAACTATGTGCCATTTATAACAGTGAGCAATCATATCCACAGTGCCCATAGATAAAGCAAAATATATCCTGGCCAGCAGTTTAAAAATATAATTGTTTAAGGGGCTGTTTCCATGTGGGTTACCATAGCAAACACTGATAAACCAATTAAAGTCTGTTATATTACTGCTTATATTACCTCTGCATAAACAGCGGCTGCCACAGCAGACTGACTGGGTATCTATGAGCCAAGGGAAAAGCTGAGCCGTCCATCCATCTCTCGGTGTCACTCAGGAGGTGTCGGGAACCGTTGTTAACACAGTCAAGAGCCAAACAGTCTTTTCTATTTCCATTTACTAATTGTATATAAAAGGTTAATAACGATCGATGTACCGCATTGTCCTTTTTCTGACTAGCTCACCGTAGCCTTTCTTGTTTCCACAGCCAAGTTTCTATCCAAACTGAGCGGAAACTTTAAATAAAAGCAACAATAGTTACACAAAGAACAAAAAAACAGCTGGTGGCGCTAATTCTCCAGTTGGCTGGCATTAAACCACTGACGATGGAGACGATGTAATTAAAACCAAACCTCAAACAAACAAAAACAATGCGGAAAACACGTTAGAAATATTTTGGCTACAGCAATTTTTCACGTTTCGTGTATGCGATGAATAATTCATAACGGACGTTTCTGTCGCATTTATTGACACACTTTTATCGATACAACTTTGCTACCTCAGAAAATATTCAATATTTCAACTTTTTAAAATCAAATTTCCAATATTTACGCTCTACTTTTTGATCGTTTGCGGAAAATACGTTTTTGTCTACCGCAATTTTTCGTCTCTTTTGGAGTCACGTTTCGTGTACGTGATGAATAATTCACAACTTTCCTACCTCTGAAAACATTCAATATTTATACTATATTTATATTTTTATATACATTTTCCAATATTTACACTATTTGTTTGTTTTTAATCCAAAAATTCAAATTGCACATAAAATCTGGGGGGGGGTCATTCATGCAAACTGAACAAAAACTTTAAATAAAATGTTACGAAGCAGCATGCGAGCAACAAATACACAGCTGGTCGCGTACGTCTGGTACGCGATGGATAATTCTCAACGGATGTTTCTGTCACATTTATCGACTATAAACTACCGAAGAAGAAGAAGAAGGCATGACGATGTAATTAAAATGTCACAACTCAAAACTCAAACAAATGAAAAAACAATGCGGAAAATACGCCAGAAATATTTTTGTCTACCGCAATTTTTCGTCTCTTTAGTGAATTTTGGTGCCACGTGTTTCGTGTACAACGGACGTTTTTGCCGCATTTATCAATGCAGTTTTTACACTATGCAACTTTTCTACATCAGAAAACATTCAATATTTCAACTTTTCCAATGTTGTTTGTTTTTAATGTGAAAATTCAAAAATTGCACATGAAAACTGGTGGATGTAAACACACACTTATGACTGATGTAAAGCATCACATCATCTTTTCCAGAGATGTCCAGATCATTTAAAAGCTGTTTTCTACACTGGGTGGAGTTGAACGGCGGTATGATTCACGTCATGTACGTACACACAACCATAGCACAGAAACAACCTGCTCAAAATTTATCATGCAACCTAGTCGGCCTAACAATCAGGCGTTAAAGAGAACAAAAGCCCATTCCAAATAAATTCCCACTGTATTTGTGCTGGGATTTGATTTACTGGCCTGTGGGGAGGCACCATTTGGTAGCACAAGAAGAGGCGGGGAGAGGTAGGTGGTGTCTGAGAAGAGAGTGTATGTATGTGTGTGTGTGTGTTTGTGTGTGTGTGTATGCGTGTGTGAGGGGGCTGGGCACAAGGGGATGGTGGGTAGGGGGGTGCTCATGTGCCAGAAGTGTTTATTGTGTCATGGTGATTTATTGAGTGAGCTTCATTTCACTGAATGTTCTCAGATATTTATTTCCCTAAAGGCCCCACAAAGATATGAACAGGCCTGCATCCACATATGTCATCATTGCCCATTTTACAGCGTCAGGAGATTTCTCTCAAACTAAGAGGGGGAAGAGAAAGAGAGAGGGAGAGAAACAGCTAGTGGCGATCAGGGCACCTCTCCATCAAAGCCCTGTAAACAATGGTACCTCAGCAACACGGAAATGGCATTTTTGGAATATGGCTGATGACTTTTCAGCATTCATCCCCTCCGCCCTCTCGCCACTCTTTCCTGCCAAACGCATACTTACAGAGCATACATAATTTAAATCAAGGTCCACTCAGCGAGACTTGTTCAACGTTAAAAAGAATTCCTTTTAAGCTTTAAGTTTTTCATTTGCGCTACACTTTCTGGCTCCTTCAGCAGAACTTCTGGTTTCACTAAAGGAGAATCGGACGACTTCAATATCTGCAAAGAATCAAGGACAAAAGCCGTAATCGAAAACAGGAAAGTGTCTGCAGTCCAGTGATCATCGGGGCGTCAGAGATTGAGACGTCGGAGGTTCAGTCCCAGAAATTCTGCACATTCGACAAGCGTCGGCCGATTTAAAGTGTAACTACACGTGAATTTTGCTAGCTGGCACCTGTGTTGTAGCAGCTACACTAGGAGCTGAGAGAAGCTGACTGTCCGTGTGTGTGGGTGTGTGTGTGTTGCCTTCAGAGGGATTTAAAACATGAAAAGATGAAATGATGATTTTTATAAATTTGGTACGAATGGTGATATTAAAACCAGCTAATTTAGCTTCAGGCTTAAAAAATTTAAGTAAATGAGCAGAAAATACAAATTTATTTATGTGTTATTCTTTGTTCTAAAACATTATGGGCAATCTTAAACATTGTTATTCCAGAACTTCTCTATGCATAATTCAAATACATGCTGCAGATCTGAGGTATTAACATGTGCTTTCAATGCAGATGTGATTTCTAAGCACACGACAAAGATGGAATTAGTAAATATTAGGTTTGGCAGTAGAATGAGCATCGGCATGTTCATTTTAAAGTCTGACTTTAACACATGATGGCTTGATGAACGAGGGCGAATTTCAAAAGTCTCTTTTCTTTTACCGTGTTCATGAATGTCGAATGCAGTTTTACCTGACTTTTTTTTCTCCCCCCCTTCCAAAAGGCCAAGGAGTGTTATGGCAAAGTACTATCTGCTTGATTCTTATTCTGTGGGGGTAGAGAGTGGGTGAGGCAGCCAGATGGTAGGAGTCTTTGATTCTCCAGATGGCTGTTCTGTGTGGTGCTCAGTGACACTGGGCAGGCTCATTGACATGCTGCCTCTCCCTCCCCTCCATCTCTTCGCCTCCTCTTCCTTCACCTCCTCCCCAAGCATAGTCACTGTTACGAAGATGGATACCAGCCCCCTGGCCTCTAGCTGCAGATCTTGAGAGGATGGGATGGGACTTTCCACTTAGCCCACCAAAGAAAATGTCAATGTTTGGGATCATATTGATGACACCCATTTGCCACTGTCAAATCTACCTAAATTGTCTATGGGAGGTGACTGCTATTGAAGCTGGGATGATTTGAGGGATGAGCAAGCGCTGATCTTAGGTCAGCCGCAGCGTGTCTACAGGGTAAGTTTTGTATTAGGGAATAAAGCGCAGCTCTCTGTTCTGGAAATCTTCAATCTCACGTTAGCAGCATGTCAGAGAACACATGTTCAGCCTCCCTGTTTATTAAAAATGGGAGAAATCTGTTTGGTGTTAATATGATTAATAATTCTATGTTTGGCAATGTAACATAGCATAACAAACCTTCCTAGTTTTATCAGTATAAAGAGCTTAAAGTCCATTTAAAGTCAGACCAAAGAAGAAAGTGTTATTAACCACCCAGCCAAATTTGAATGATTAAAAACATCAACAAGTTTATGAAATGAGGTGTCAAAATCAGGTGAAAACGACTGACTTTGAATCTGGTTTGAACCTCTAACTCCACATTTCAGTGATATATATTGTTTAAAGTCTTTTCACGTGTGTTCAGCAACTATTTTGCAACATGTTTAATGTGTTTTGAAAGAATTGCCTTTACACGGACCGTAAGTGCCGTTTTGAAGCCGAAAACATGCGGCACTAGCCGCTGCCATGTTGGATGTACTGCTTCTTCCACCTCAATCTAAATATCTGCAAAGACATGGATCATCAGGGGACCTGAGGTGGGTCAAATGACGCATGGGTGCTCTAATAAACCATCTGTAACGGCACCCACCTGTCAATCAAAGCGTCCACGCTCCTAATCCTGCATAACTTTAAGCCTTAATATAATCTGAACAGGTGAGTTGTATATAAATTCACCCTCAGTACAGTTGTCATGAACGGGGAAATTAGCTACAGAGACCAAAACCAAAGGCTGTAAAAGTTGCAGCTAGCCTCAAGTGGCCGCTCGAGGAATTACAGTTTTTAGCCCTTCTGTTAAAAGTCGCATTATTAAGTCATTTTGTCGGCGTGTATAAATTATCATATCAGGCTGACATAGAGGAAATTGTCATTGACCCTCATCATTATTTTTATGGCAGTGGAAAACACACCCGAGCTATAGTCAGTGCTGGAAATGAATCTACATTCATGCACATCTAAATCAGCCAGTTAAGAAAATCTGGGCCTAATTTGAATTGGAACCTGTTAAGACCGTGTTTCTGCAGATCAGCCCGAGCTCTGGCATTAAACGCTCCCTGCTTTTATTCCCTGACCCCTCGGTGCACCTCTCCTTTTGGGGGTCATATCATCATTACCATAGTGCAAGCTCAGAGACTGTGTTTTTTCAGTGTGCCTTAATTAATGTGTGTTTATAGGGGGCCACAGGAGTGAGTGCACTTAATGAAACATTGCTACGGTAGCCTCCGGGGGTCCAGAAGAGACAGCTTCTCTATTGTGCTGCTGATTCTTACAGGCTGTAAACACTTAATTGATCTGAGGAGCATATTTCACTGCACATTCTTGGGAAATCCTTTTCGAATTGGGACCATTCATGATTACTTTTTAACGTCTCTTTAAGGGGGTTGAGGGAAAAGAAGAAGAAGAAGAAGAAAAAAAAAAAAACATCACTGTCTGGTGTTTATTTGTGCAAAGCAAGGGTTAATTAACGATGATTCTGTACACGAAATGAGAGTAAATAAAGACGCGGGGAAGAAATGAGGAGACAGAACGTGGGTACGCGCGTGTGTGTGTGTGTGTGTGTGTGTGTGGTTATGATGATACCGCTGAAAATGATCTCCGGTTGTTGTGATGTCACGTCTGGGAGTCTAGAGAGAGAGAGAGGTGAGGTGAGGAGGGAGGATGGAAGTATTGGTGCTATAAAAAGGCCTGGAGGTCCCTCTCTCCTGTGGTGGATTGCTTTCCTCTTTGCAAAGAGTGATCCCGCGCATGTGTGTGTGTGTGTGTGTGTGTGTGTGTGTGTGTCTGTGTGTGTGTGCACTGGGGCCGATGACAGGGGCCATGGCCTCCACACCCGGGGGACCGCCAATGAGAAAGAAGCATTTCCTCTAACATTCCACGGGTCACAAAAACAATTTGCCCAGAGAAAAGTGGCTAAACAGCCGCAATGCTACTCAGTGGAGCCGAGGAGGGAAAGAAAGTACGACTAACTGCCGTGTTTTTCTTTTACTCTTCAACTTTAATGGGGAGAAACCATGTGCAATACCTTACAATTAAGCAGACAAAACATGACAGCGTTTAAAAATATTATTCTGCTAGCTCAACAGCACTGTATAATTAATAAGTTTGCTCTGTGTGTGTGTGTGTGTGTGTGTGTGTGTTCTGAAGCTGTTCTGCATTGGAAGAAACAAATTCATTTTTCACGCTTCAATTGCCTTGTGATTACTGTTAATCGAGAACACAGAATGATTCCCTACTTCATTACCCTGTACACATAGCATGTCTGCCGCTGCAAAAATCTAACTACGTGACTCTCCACCACTCTGAAGTGTCGTCCTATCCCGTCCCAGCCCATTCCTACTCTAAATATGTCCACTTCAGTCGGCCATATCGTCTAAATATAAACACAGCAGCACACACACACACACACACACACGATTATCTGCTGTCCTTTAATCAACGCAGAGTCTGGACCCCTCCGGAGAATGCTCGTGATGACATAACATCGGGTCAAGTGAAAACCCCCGAGTAGATATGGGCAGGTTAAGCCCACCACAAATAAGCCATAGCTGATAGAGACACGCAGCAGCAGCTCGAATGCTCGCACCAGACCACTTCCTCTTTCTTTCTTTCTTTCTTTCTGTCTCCCACACAACCCACATGGGCTGACTTCTGGGACAGGTACAGGAGGAACAGAGCGGACATTCCTCAAAATACTCCCGATCTAGGACAAGTGAAAAACAGACAATGACAAGTGGCTGCTGCAGTGTTGCTAAGACAGTAATCTGAGGACGGGAAAAAAATAAAATAAATAACCTTTGTCAAATGACCGTGAGGCATCGGCCCATGATAAAGTGCCGTGTTGTGGGATGCCGTGTGTGTGTGTGTGTGTGTTTAGGGGGAAAACTCGGCTTATCCTTTTTCACTCATCCAGATAAAAGTTGGCCGGTTGCTCTCGCCGGCTAAGTATGAAAATGTGTTTAGCAGCAGCCTTAAGAGGAGTTGATTGGGTGGGGGTGGGATCTCCCTGAACGCAGTGCTTTTCCCTGGGAGAGTGAGGCCAGGTAGTTAATAGGGGTCAGAGGCAGGTCTGAAGTGTAAATTGGCAGGGGTGCATCAATTAGACGGTGGCAGAGGCTAGGATAAGGAGAGCAGAGAAGAGCTAGATGGAGCAGGAGACAAGCATATAATCTTTATCGCCGCTGTGAGATGCTGCAGGAGGTCTGTCCAGAGGAATAATCAAGGAAAAAAAAAAAAAAATTGCACAAATTAATGAGACAAAGCAAGCGGCTTTACATTCGTGTCCGGAATGAGATTTGAGTAATCACCGCCACGGCAAAGAGTAAGCATGGTCAGGCTGGATGTCTCCTGCTTCATGTGGCTGTATCATGTATTATCTGAATGCTTTCTCTGCTTCTCGAGTGCCTGATTTTCTATTTGCATGAAAGGGGATTGAAGCAACCGCCGTGCCCACCTGGGCACGAGAAGAAGCACTTCAACATATGTAGAATTACACAGACACCCAGGAGAAAATAACTCAAGTGGGCTCTTTTTCTCTCATACAAAGCAACTGAGTGGCTCTGTTTGTGTGCGTATATATATATATATGTGTGTGTGTGTGTGCCCTCTTGTCAGGCTAACATGCGTGTCCTTGTGTGCACGTGCTGGAGTTATTCAAAAGGAGAGATATTTGATTATATTGTGTTCACCTATCCAAGTGATCCAAATGATTTGAACATTGAGCATTGGAGCAGACGGGCACTACGGAGCTTACATTTGCAATCTTATACCGTTTAAGTGTATATTGGAAAAAAGACAATCTCGCTTATTGAACACATTCACCCTGGAGGGCAAACTGCTACGGTAATGAACACCACACTCTCAGAGAATTACAGTGTCCTTTATCCTGCTGTAGTGGAGGATGAAAAAGGATCTGGCCCGACACGTAGACACACACACACACACACACAGACACAGAATGAGAGGATAGAGAGAGAGAGAGAGAGAGAAGGAAGGGGAAAAAAGAAGAAGAAGAAGAGAGCAAACACGCATTTCAAGACCCCATAAACCTGTAAACAAAATCTGTGGAGCAGATAAATTATAAACGCCACAATGCAATTAAAGCCAAATTCAATTTGAGCACACACTGTCCATCTGTCACGCTGAAACAAAAGCCGAGAACCTCCATTATTACCAAATCCCTGCTCCCGTTAATTTGCTTTGCTGGGAGATTTTTTAGTTTCTATGAGGAGCGGAGGCCCCCGTACTTAAATGCCAGGGTTGCTCACTCTGGGCTATGTCCTCTGAAAAACAGCCTCCAGATGCTCCCAATCAGCCTCCGTCAAACTGCCACCTCCACCAATAAGAATATTTTATTTCTCCGTCTTCTTTCTGATCTTAATGAGGTTTTTTGTTCGACAACAATACAGCAAAACAAGGATACCTCTGGAGAGCGGCGCCATAATCTGCGCTCTCCGGCGTTTTGCTAATGGCGCGACAGAAACTGGCGTCAGGGAGGAAATGGAAAAAGAGTTTTGATCACATCAGCGTGTCTTTACAGAGGGATGTCTACAGGTGAGGAAGTAACAGCTGATACAGTCGCAAGACCTTTAGTCAAGCTCTGGTGAATCGTCGTGCACGCTTCCTTGCGTCCTGGTGAAACAGAAGCACTCCTCCTCTTTCCTAATCCTGTTTGGCCACTTTAGAATGGCTAGATAGAGATCTGCGCCCCCAGAATCTGAGAGCGGGGTTCAAGGGAGCGACGAGCTTTCGCTGCTTTAAGCCAGCGGGAGTGTTCAAAAAAAAGAGAGAGAGAGAGAGAACGATCATCTTCAAAGGTGGAAGAGTGTGTCTATTTAAAATCAGAAATGTATCTGGCATCTTTATGCTTCTTAAACTACAATACATCACGGCTGATTAAAGCACATCAAAGACGGCTCATTCATTCCTCAGAGCAACGAGGGGAGATTTTAATTGCAAAATGTTAAACCTCACAATTAAAAGGCTTTGTGCTACTCAGAACTAACCCAAACACAACCATTAAGGACAGCATACAAATTAGCCTTGACGCGAATTAGACTCAGGGACAGAGCAGGATAAGAAGTGCTAAGAAGTGTGCGGCGCAAATGATAATCTTCCCATCAGAACCATCTCGAGGCGCCGTCCGCGCTATTAGAGACCCGGAGATACAGCTGCAGCGCTTCATCTTTTCCTTCGAATAACAGACTGGACATAAACACACACCTAAACATTCAAATGATTTGCAGACAGAGATGTATGCGTGCAAAACACACACACACACACACACACCATTGAGGTGTCAGTGTGTCAGAAAGGGTTGTGCCTGCCACGATAAGAGGCTGACAATGATACTGTGCAGCTATTAGGCTGGAAATAGCCTGCCAGTACAAACAGTTGTTGGGCCAGCCCATTGTCACACTCTGGATTTACAGTGAAGCCCAAAAGAATTTAGTCCAACTGCACTTTTGTAGGTAGTTTCCTGAAGCCGTTAACGACATTGTTTGGCTTCAAAATACTGGAGCATTAATAAGGAAAAACAAACACGCTGGAAAAAGTGTGACAGTAGGTGAATAGATAAAGCCACCTTTATCTATTACCTTACACACACACACACACACACACACACGCCTCCTTGTAACAAGCGCACAACCCCTCCTCCCGCCTCTTTTTACAACCCCTCAGAGTAACAACCGTGTCTAATTAAAATTCACATTTCAACCAAAAAGGGAAACAAGCCATCTTTGAACAATCCCGTCCGTCCTCGCCCTGGTCATGAATTTCAGATAAACAGTGTGATGCACAGAGAAGTAGTGCCACATTAATTAAAAGCCTTGATAGACGCGGCTTCCATCTAACAGACCTATCAGGAATTAAATTTGTATCAGCGGCAGAAAAGAGCAGTTTGAGGGGGTCCCTCAGGGGGATTAATGAAACAGACTTTTCATAGAGGAGTCATCAGAGCCCCGGACTGAGGGGAGGAGGAGGCGGGAGGAGGAGGCAGGGAAAAGAAAAGGGCCAGCAGCAGGATGTCATGTGTGGGACCGTCGCGTCACTGACCTCTCATTTCATACTTTAATAAAGTCGCACCCAGGTGTCCTTGATGCCTTCCAGTCGCCCGGGGCTCTGGGAAAAGCTAAACAGGAGGCAGCCATAACATAATTCTGAGCGCTCACACCCCCCCCCTCTCCCCTCTTTCTCTGTGTTCCTGTGGTGTTATGTTATACATCCATGGGCATGCACACGCATGCACTCCTGTACATACGATGCAGGCACTCGATATACTTTGTGTCGCACAGATTGCGTTTTGTTTTGGTTGAGAAAGCGGGGACGGTTTCCTCATCGAAGTATCGAACTTGTGCAATATAAAGTAAGAGTGTTACATCAATTCTGCAGAACAGGCCTCTGCGTTCTCGCGGAGCTGGTGTCACTTCGGCTTCATGATTTACTATCGCGTGCAGTTGGTTACAGGAAATTGGAACGGCGCTGACTTGCTTTTGAATTGTGGTCGAGACAGTTTTCTGTTGAAAAACAGAAGCAGATTATCTCGATGAGGAGGCAAGCAGATTTAGAGATGTACAGTATGCAATATGTTATCACAACAACAGTCAGCCCAGACAGCTGCTATCTGTCATAAACTCTGGCTATTGTTGGCCGCACTACACACACACACACACACACACACACAGCAACATGTGACCTAATCTAGATGAGCAGCCGCTGAGCAAATACAGAGTGGAATGGTGTCATTTTTAATAAAGCTGTTTTATGGACTCTAGTCAACAGAGCCAGAGGAACAGGCTGAAACTTCCTTGTGCAAATGATATAGCAGTAGGAGTTTCATAACTTCCTCTGCTCAGACAAGCCTGTGGCAAGAGAGCAGAGAGAAAGAGAGAAAGAGAAGGGGGGAAAAAAAAAAAAACCTCACCCTTATCAAGATTTTACAGAGACATTTCTTTAATTAGTTTTAATATTTCTTGTTTAGATAATGTCAGCCAATTGACAATTGGGTCCCAAACGGAACAGGAGGGGGAAACTTCTGCACTTCTCTGATACAGAGAAAATAGCTGATTAAAAAGATTGCTTACTTTCATTTGATTTAAATGCATATGCATATTTTGGACAGGAATCAAATACCTTTGCGTGCGCAGAACTCGATCTTATCGCCTTAACGTCTGAGCGGTATCGCTCCGTAATATTTGTTAAATTCACGGGGAAAAAGAAAGCTATCTCCCCTCTCAACCCCCCACCCCCCCGCGCCCAAAATCATTAATTGTGCAAACACAACAGCTCTATTGCTCCTTTTTCCTGGTGTTACGTGCTCTGTTTGCTGCCTGGGAGGCGATGTGGACGTGAAAGAGTTCTCACTGGTGACGGAGCGGTGATGGAAAAATAATTAGCGTTGCTGAGGAAAAGTTTCTCTCTCTCTCTCTCTCTCTCTCTTGTGGAGATCTCCAGACAAACAACGCCGGGCCTCAACCCCAAAAACAATGTTGATCAAAGCACGTAAACATCTGGAGCAATGAGACTACTTGCCTTCGGAACAAAGATATCTATTTATATTTTTCTGAGATTGTCACTGAAGATAAGCAGGCTGGTGAGGGAGCACTTAGAGCACCAAAGCTTTAAGAGTGTGATACTGTAGCCTACCTGCATATCCCCCCACCTGCCTCTCCTCTAATCTTTGTATTTTCACAATCCTCACTCCCACATTAACACATTCTCAGGCTTTTGTACTCATGTCGCCTCTCCCTAACCACCTATCTCTGTCTCCCCCCCTCTCTCTCTCTCTCTCCTGCACACACCTTTTCTCTTCACCGGGCAGCAGGTGTTGAGTGGTTGTGTTTACTCCCCCCTCTCCCGCCTTCGTCCTACCCTTCCCTCTCACTAAAGGTTCTCTTTCCCTTTCTCTCTCTGTCTCTTCTATGTGTGTCTCTCTCTCTTTGGCAGCTGGTAGGAGGAGGGAGGATGCTATAACAGCTGCACATGAGGGCGGGTGGAAAAAAAAAAAAAACTGAAAGCACACACAAGGCAAACAGCTCCAATCCCCTCAGGGTTGTCAACTCCAATCCCCCCAACCTCTGGCGTTTTTTAACCAGGCAAACAGAGGGAAAACTGTTGCAGTCGGAAGACATCAGGGTCCCCATCCACCACCCACCACCCACCCCTGTTCCATTAGCCCTTACCTGGTGATCTCAGCCACGGCGAGCAGAGCTTACGCTCCCAGAGGGTGTCTAGTAGAAGTATCCACTTAAATCCACTTACTACCATTTAATAATTTTGAGTTTAAAAAACATGTCACTTCCAAATGGAAATTTCACTGGAGGTACTTGGAGGTAAAAACACAAAACAACGGACACCATCAGGGTTGCTTTTTCCTCTCAGAGTCTGAGCTGTGTGTGTGTGTGTGTGTGTGTGTGTGTGTGTGTCGTTTTCACAAACAGCATCAAAATACATGAGATCAGCTCTCGGGCTTTTGTTTGGGCCCTGGCAAGGTTAGGCCAGCCTCATTCCAAATTTCCTGAGGGGGAAACAGAGAGAGAAAAACGATTCCATGCAGATAAATCACTCGCACAGATCAAAAGACAAATCAGTGGCAAAGACAAAAGATGCTGACTCGCCGAGAACAATGGGAGACAGGGAGACGTTAAGGTATCAGAGGAGAGCCGGCCCCTAAGATCCCCGGCTCCGCTCAATCAAAACCCTGCTAACCAGGGTTTGCATACTAGGTCAAACAAACTCCTGTTTCTGCAAGAGAGAGGGAAGTGTATTTAAAGTGAGATCTGAATGTTTCGGTTCGTGTAGTAGAGTAAGTTTCTGGCTTTGCAAACTCATCTTCTAGGTTTGATTTAATAGCTACACTGAGAGTGGGATATGCCCTGGTTTGAGAAGAAAAATGGGCAGAGTAAAGAAAGAGAGGGGGTAAACTATTTGATATAGAGCATCTGTGTGTGTGTGTGTGTGTGTGTGTGTGTTTGATGTATGTGTTCAGCCTGGCTTTCTATAGTTTCTGCATCTAAGACAAGAAGTCCTGTCCCCGTGCGAGCCCTTCACGCACCACAGCCCCGCGCAGTCTTCTATTAACTTCTTCCAAATACGAGCAATAAATAAATATATGGAATCCACAACTCTTTATCATCCACTCATCGCTTTAGAGAATCGAGGTGTCACGGAGAGAAAAGAGCCCTTTGGGAAGGAAACGTGTAAGGAGACGAGGCGGCGTCCCCCCTCGCCAATATTACCTTTGGATCAAACCGCTTCACAGATATCAGAGCAGAGAGCGACACGTCACTTTTTAAAAAAAAACAACTATCCTCACAAAGGAGAGGGTCGCATGAAAATCACCTTGTGGTTCAGACTTTAAAGCATATTTTATAACGCGGAGGACCAAATTATGTTGGAAAAAACACACAGTTCACCATGCACCGCTGACAGTCATTATTTGATCCCCCCTCCTCTGAGATCCATGTATGATAACACATCAATTTAGATTAAGGTGATATGAAAGAGAAATGTAAAATAGGTTTCAAAGGGGGGGGAGAGGAGGAGCCGATGCATTTGAGATGAATAAAATGATATTAAAATTAACATGTTGAGCTGCGGCGCGGTCACAATTGACCTGTGAAATGTGCTTAACAAGAAAATATTTTAAATTGAAGCGCCGGGGTCCAGATCGGCTGTAATAGCGCCGCCCCATAAAATCTGCTGAACTCAGTCAGAAAATGTCACACGTGTCTCGACGTCGGGCTTTATTCAAAGAGGGGGGGGGGGTCAAGAGATTTTAGCTAATAGCTCTGGATTTAAGCGTTTCGGGGCTTCGTTCAGGTGTCACAGAGGAGGAGCCGTTTGAATAACGTTCCACGCTCTCCAGTCGCTATCTCCAGTCCAAACACAAGTGAGATTTGATACCGCTGTTCTGGCCAGAACGGAGGGAAAAAACAAGCCCACTGCCACAACAAAGACAGGAAATTCAGCATAGATTCCTACTTCTCTCTTTTCTCCTGCCTCTCTATACCTAACAATGCTGGTAATGGAGAGAGAACAGTGCCCGGGGCTGGCAGAGACACCTGCGACATATTTTCTCCCCCCCTCTTTACACACACACACACACACACACACACACACACCACCTCCACCTCCACCACCTCCCCTTCTCCCCCAACCGCCAACACACCCCTCGTCCACCCTCCCGCTCCTCGCCCCCTCGACATTAAAGTCCTTCACAGAAATCAGAATTTAATAAATCACCCCAGAGCCTGACAGAGTTTATCTCCGGGGGTCGCCTCTACTGTGCAGAGACTCACAGACAGACAAAGCCCGGCCCGATAAGATGTGAAATTAAATACAGTTAGCAGTTTGAGACAAAGGAGGGAGAGTGTCACACCGAGCTTTGTACGGTGTAAATGGCTGGCTGCTAGTCGGGGCACATACGCGTGCACGCGGGAGACAGCGGGGTGATTCATTTCAGGTTTCCTCTCACATTTAGCCTCATTTGCATCATCCACTGTCAACATATCGCCTCTCCCAGATATGTTCAAGAGCTTTCATTAGACGTCCAGGGGATGACATCCTTTTTACCCCAGATGCACCGTTATTAATCACTGGCTCCGCTCCTATGTGGACTCATCTCCATCACGGATCAAACGCTATCTGCCTGTGTTTCCTTTCATTCAACAGACATCCCTGACACCAGCCATCACTACAGCTAAAGGAGACTTATGGGAGTGTGTTGGGGCTCAGACGACCTTATGAATGCGGTACATAAGCGTTTAGCACTGAGAGGATATAAATGTGAGGATTTGTTCGACACTGGTAGGATCTGTCAGAGCAAACCTCCACCAGCTCAGCGCACACACACACACACACACACTGCTGCTGCTGCTGCTGCTGCACAGAATACCAACTTCAGGGCTCCGTAAAACAATTAGCACTACGTTAAAATATGAAACTGCTGCCCGGTGTTATAAAGAAGCATGATTGCAATGCTTTCGTGTAAGCGTACAGTTATATTATTTTTCAATTAGCTGTGGTCTCCAATTCGCATCAGGATATGGCCGACCTCAGCTGTTCAAAGCTGATTTTTTCCCCCTGCTCGGTAGTTAAGAGAAAGCACAGTCAGGTTTCCAGGAAGGAGCGGTGCGGCTTGTTTAATAGGCTTAGCCTGGTCGTTGGACCTGACCTTTCCCTTTAACAATACTGGGGCCGACAGGCTCGGGCCCTGCTCTGGGAACACAATGACCCGCGGGGTGAAGCCTAATCTTCTCCAACTCCATTCTCTGCGCTGACCAGACGGCCTTCATCCACAGCTTCTCTCTGTTGCTCCAACTTATGTCTTCCTGCTGAGACAACAGTGCCAAGGAACTGTCAACAGGCATGGCCCCCGGTCGGGCCCTGACCGGGCCTCTTAAAACAGAACCTTTCGGGCTCAAGAGCGCGAGTGGCACTCGGTAGAATGTGGAGAATGACAGGAATGCTGGGTGCCATCATGGATCCTGATAACGTTCTACATCTAAGAGCATGATTAGCGCTCTTTGTAGTCGGCCCGTCTGTGGGCATGATTGGGGAAAAAAGGGCTGATGGGTATTGTAGGCTTGTCATTACATGCAGCAGGTTGTCATTTGGAACAACCTGAACGTTCCACGTCACACCCATAACCGTCGACTATAAATCATATTGCAGGAGCCAAATTAATGCAGAACGATTATTATATGTGTAAATTGAGGTTTTAAGACTTCAGAGTGCAGCTCAGAAACTTAAGATTAACTGAGTGCTATTAATAGAAGACATCTTGCAGCCACAGATCCATTTCTTTAGGGTGTGAAAGGCTTTCTGGTGGAAATATTAGCCCAGCGTTCAACCCCAGGAAGGAGTTTTCTATGTTATATCAATGATATAGAACACTGGTCAACATATCATTGAGTTTCATTAAGTTTTGATTACTTTTTCTGACAGTGTTTCTATGCCACTACTCAGCGCAAATGGGCATCCTACCTGTCTCTGATTGGACGGTACTTGTTGCCTTCTTCGGTTCGAGTTGGTTGGGTTTAGGCATGAGGAGGACTGAGATTGGTCAAGACTGAGGAGGGCAAGAATGTCAGCCAATCACGGGCAGGGCCCAATTGTAAGTCAACGTGCGATGGCGTATGCTAAACGGCGGAAGGTTGACACCGGAAACCGGCCAAGTCAGCCAATAACTTATTATTATTATAATTATTAGTAGTATTATTAGTATTAGTATTATCATGAAAGTACTTTTTATTAAAAAAGTTGAAAGTCAAATTGACTTTGCTCTGACTTTTATTATTTATTATTTATTACTGTATGTAGCTCTCCAGAGTCCAGAGTTGCACTGAAAATAAATATTGTTGCCATGACGTTGAATTATAGCTTTCTTTGTTTGATTTGAGTCGCTGACTTCACACAGTGCAGATGTTGATACAATGACAATGCTGCTTCAGTATATATAAAATAATTGTAACGTGTAACTAAATCATAATGCAACTTAAACATGATGACGCTGCAGAACCTGAACGTGAGCATTTTTTTTTCTATCCGGACCTCCTGAAATCAGAGCTGACTCCCTCTGATATATAAAGTAAAGAGAGGCTGTATATGCATGTGTACTGTACACACAGACGCCGACACGTTGAAAATCCGAATCCCAGATGAGTCATACAAAGCCCAGTGCTGATATCAGATCAAGAAACTCCTCAGAACTCGAACGTGTCCGTCGCTGAATTACTTTAAGTGTTTGATCTGCGCGGGGAGCTGACAAGGCGGTTCATTCTTTCCCCCAAATATTTTTGGGGTTTTATTTTTCCCTACGTTGCGACATGACGGGACCGTGAAAGGTTGCTCTTTCTTTCTTTCTTTCTTCTCCGTGCAAGTAAACTATACAAAGAGGGTGTTTGATGTCTGAAATCCAATCTGGATTTCTAGCATTGTCTCCAGTTCCTACTGTGGCATCTTAAAGGTCAGGAGTGAAAGGCCATTTGATAACTACAGAAAGACCTTTTGGCTTTATTACACTGCCTTTCATCTCCTTTCCTGCAGAGGTTAAAACAAAGCATTGCATCCTTTGAAAAAGAAAGGATAAAATGGATCGCCGAGCCTCAAGCCCTTCTTTTTTTTTTTTTTTGTCAACGGGGGAAGTCTGGCATCCAGTGCACAAGGAAAACTCAAGCGGGATGTGTTTCTGAGAGAGAGACCAGTCAGGCACAATTAGCATATGTCCTCTCAACCTTCTACAGAACCTCTCAATGAGACCCTGAAATCCTATTGAGATATTATTACCACTCAAACAGGGCATTACACAAAACATCTAAAGCATCTGCGCACACGCTCATTCATACAGGTGCGCACGTGCAATAACACACACACACACACACACAGCTCAATGACACCTACTTCCCACTTGAATATTCCTTTCTTTTTAATGGTAACCTTGGGAGACGGGCTGCACCAGCTGCAACACTTAACAGTCACTAGTCTGAGAAAAATGTTTTTGATATGCTTGTGTCATTTAATCATCCACATTCTGCCGAGGCTGCGCGGGACAATTTTGCAGGATATTAACTCCCAACTAAACCCTGGCTTGTATCATTTGTGGGGCCAGTCAAGCAGGAGTCCCAGGAGGTGCGGAGACTTCCTCCTGCACAGTCGTAGTAATCTAAGCTTGACTGGGCGCACACACACACACACACACAGAAAACACACAGCTAATAGACAGGTAGGATGAACCATAAAAGAATAAAAGGAATCAGGAAATGTAAGGCACTTTAACTGACAGTCACGACGGTGAGGGGATGAGTGTATTTGTGATTTGGGTGATCAGGTAACAACAATAACAGAAAACGAGCTGAGTGTGTGTGATAACGATACATATATACATATATATATATATTCTCAGACAGCAGAATTACTTCCTCTTTCTTTTTATTCCCACACCAAAGTTGGAGATTGAAGAGCATTCGTAAAAACGTCACTTTAACGTGATCCATTTTGGACGGCTCACATTGCTTAATGGGGTAGGAAATTCATTTTTTCTGCTGTGGACCAGACACAGTGGATGATGTGATTCTATGCAAAATATATGAAGCCATTACTAGAAGAAGAAGAAGAAGAAAAAAAAAATGCGAGTTTCAAATAGTTAGAGGAGAAGGAGGGGAGAGAAAAAAGTATTTCATTGCACAGAGGCTATCCTCTATTCTTTACCAAGGAGCGTCACACACACACACACACATAATCACACGCACAATGCAAAAGACAGCAAAGGCAACTGATGAAAACCATTCTTGTTCCGTCACAAAGAACTAGGTCACCCTCTCATAATTGTCAATCATGCAATAAATCTCTCTGTGGCACAAATGAATACGGCATTGGAAATGAGACAAAGCTTATTGGCATGCTATGTCAGCTTGACTCAATTCATCCTCCTTTTCACACAAGACCATTCATATGTGAAGTAGTGCGAGGGTGTCTCTCTCTCTAACACACACACACACACACACAGGCACGCACACATACTCTCTCGCTCACTGAGCATCTCACACACACACTCACACACTCCCCTCCATGTAAAAGTTGCAGAGGGTTAATGGATGTGGACATTTCAAGCCAAGGGCTGCTTTATTATCATAACCGTGTTTATTTCCATAGAGAATGTGTCTCACTGTATTTTCTACACTTCTGTGAAACAGCTAGGAACATACACAAGTCACTGTATCAACACATCAGCACCGAGTTGATGCACACAAACTTTATTTTACCGACGAACAGTCTGGATTTATTTATCCGTGAGTCTGAAACCGAGCTGCACTTGACTCGTCTGCTAACCTTCCTAGCATACCAGGTGTTACAGTGGTCTGTTCGGCGCTATCTGATTGGCCGGAGCGTTGGCTTGACACAGCACTACAGCTCCATCCGCTGAGGTTTGTGTCATGTCTCCCGAGGACGCCCCCGACTGTCACTCTTTAAGAGGAGGGTAATAATAGCCGGGGCGCCACAGCAAGTGGTGGCACAGGCGATTTTAAAGAAACATCAGGGAGACGGTGACATTTGAGTCTACGAGGAGAGAAACCCAAGCGCTGCAACCAATAAAGACTCCCACCAATATTCTCACTAGGCTTAGAGAGGGAGAGAGAGAGAGGGTGGAAGGCAAAGAGAGATGTCAGTATTAGATGAAAATGTGTTGACCTGGTGATATTGATACCCCCCGCTCATAACCTCTACAGGTGTGCGACGCCGTCAGGAAGCAGCTCTGGGTGTGGCTATCTCTGTGGATAACATCCAAAATTGCAGAGCTTATTGTTTTACAGTGCAGTCGCTCAGCTTTGAACTGCTGACAGCTGAGATCATTCTGTATTGAAAATAGAGCCGCTGGGGGGGGCGAATAAGACACAGAATATCTTCAGTCTTTAACATTTGTGTTAATATTTTTACATTTTTAACAAGATAATTAACAGATGAGTGGAAAAGCTAATACATTAAAAAAAAAAAATCTTTTTTTTATTAGACAAAGGGGGAGATCGTAACATTTCTTTTTTCATTTCCTCATTTGAGAAATATCCAGCTGACATTGACCTCAAGATTAATGACTGAATTTTGATTGAGCAGATTGAGCAAGGTTTTTTTATTTTTTTTTTTTTTACATCATTTGAAAGACAGATCTGGAACAATCTGCTGATCAGTGTCCAACGCGTGTTACGGGAACCGATCGTCTAGATACGACCTATAAATGTAAAGGGAACAATTTAAAAGGTGCAGTGTGTCAGATTTAGGGACTTTACATGGAATATAATATTCATAACTATGTTTTCATGCATGTATAATCGCCTGAAAATAAGAATATTTTTGGAGCGGGTCCTCTTTCATGCAGGCCTCCATGTTTCTACAGTAGCCCAGAACAGACAAACTAAACAGGGTCGGTGAGGGTGATGTGAGGAGATTGCAATGCAGTGATTAAACCACTAAATTCAGCTACACACTGGACCTTTAATATCTGTGGCACACTCTGGCGTCTGAGTGGAATTAAATATGAATCACTTATTGCGTCTTGTCATAATCGTTTGCTTATGCTGATTTGGTTTCACTTCATTTTGAATCATTTATTTTGCCTTAAAATTATTTTTTTTTTTACTCGCGCTGTAAAAGCTGAATTGAGTCTCTGAAGCCCCCCAAACCAGGCACAGGAGAGCAGTTTAGTGTCTATCCTGCTTGCTCAACAGGAACTCATTTTATGCACGTTGTTAGTTATAATTCAATGCAACAAATTGACTGCATAAAGTGTTTCTGGTGTTTAAGTGAATTCAGACTTCACATAAATAGCTGTGGGGCCGTTTTTTCTTCGTTTTTCATCAGAAGGTATTGACTGAGCAGATGCTTTTGAAACGCCATAGAATGGTGCTGCTAGTCTCGAGTGTCATTAGCTTCAGGGCTTTTCCAGCTAGCGCCAGGTAAAGATTAGATAACAATCAGGCCCTTTAATAGATACTGTTGGAGGCACTGGAGCCGTTCCTGTGCTCGCCGCCGTTCATCTGAAGCTAACAACAGAAGAAGAGAGAGTGGAAACCGATGTCATTTCCTCCCCCTGATTTCTTCTCTGTGATGTACCGCTGAGCCCAGCAAGGAACACGGCTGTTGTTAAATTACATGTAACTGTTGGTTCAAACTAGTGTCAGTGTACAGTGTGTCTGTCTGTCTGTCTGTCTGTCTGTCAGTGTGTGTCTGGGCAGGTCCAGCTACAATTTGAAGCGACACAGTGATATATTGTAAATCGATTGGATATGTTTGATTCTTTTAGGGTTGAGAAAATTGAGTCTTAGCATGCATCCTGCCAGAAACACACACTAGATGAGATGTCATGTCAACTGGATGATGATATTCTCTTTATATAAAAGCATCTGTGCAGAGTGCTTCCAGTAAAATAAGAAGAAAAGAAGAGTTGCTATCATTGTGATATGATGCCGAAATTCCCAAAGTACAAAGAGCTTTTTGTTGGATGACATTCCTTTCTTAATAAACTTCAATTATTAGGGAGGACTCATTTGTGTTGAGTAGAGAGCTCCAAAAACATCGACGCTGGAGGAATACCATCTGCATGTTTACTCAGGAGAAGATTCGTCCCCGATAGCCTCCACGAAAATGAAGAGCGGGGAGAGGGAGAGGGAGAGGGAGAGGAGAGGCGGGGGAAAAAAACAAGTGGAGGAAATTTGTGGAATCCCATCTGAGATCTCTTCCCTGATGGATTCCTTTTCCTGTCAGCTCAGACGAGAAATGAAGCCGGGGAAAATTAACTCCTGATACAGTTACGCTGAATTAGACAGAGAGAGAGAGGGAGAAAAAAAAAAAACCTACACACTTTTTAAGGATTCCAGCCTTGTCATTTTCAATTTTCTGCTCTTTGGACATGCTTGTATTCAGATTCCCCAACATCTATTCGCCATATCAATCCTAATTAGACAATCTGGGCCCACGAAGGATGGGAGCGGAGTTATTTGCATAATTTAATCATAAATACTCAGTGATACATATTTCCAAATGCATTTGTACAATTATCTTTTCATCCTTGGGGCAAAAGTATTAATATGATTAGGCAATAATTCTTTAAAAAAGGGGGGAAAAAATAGGAAACCAGCAAGTGTGCACTCTCTTTTTTAAACTCCAGCTTTGGGCTATATGAAAAATTAATTAATTTCTGAGGAAAATCAATTTCTCTATGTGACCATATTAGACAGAGCCAGGCGAGGGCCCTTGCATTCCTTCTCCAATCAGGAAATCTCATCTGCTCCCTCCTAACTTCTGTCAGTAGCATTTAACATCCTGGGTACAAGCAGTCAGTGACTTCCGCCATGCTTCCACCTAAACGTGCTGTAATGTTGAAGGAGCCCGTGAGTAAGAGGAGAGAGAGGAGAGAGGAGAGAGGAGAGAGAGAGGGGAAATCAGAGTGACCCAAAATCTATTGCTGGGCCTGTCAGGCAATCAGTCTCAAGTGTAAAATCATCAGGTAAAATCACTGTTAACAAATCTGGTTTAATATGCTTGATAAGTCGTATTGACAGATAGATTTTAAACAGCTTAAGTCTATTGTCTATAAAAATCAAAGCTAATACCCCTTCATGCCTGCTGCACATGGTAAAAAATAGGTCATTTAAATGCACTGATCAACGTGCGAAGACCTGATGGCGACGTGCGATTCGAAAACATTTCATCTGCACGGGGAGAGGGGAGGGGAATTAATTGGTAATTCAATTGCTGTTGCGGATCCAGTAAAGGCATGCAAATAAGATGGAGAGCTTGGACAACTAATGCATCCAACAGGACAAATTAACAATGCAGGCCCTCTTTGCCATGCAAATAGCCTCTAAATCCACAAAATGACATTAGACAGTGTCAAACAAAGCCTCTCTAACAAGTGAAATCTGCGCTTTCCACCACAGTCTTGGCTCAGATTCATTCTACTGTAAGCTGCAAGGGGGAGAAAAAAGTGCTCTTACTTAGAAAATTTAGGAAAATGATGGTTACTTTTGTTGGTTATGCTCAAAAAAAAAAAAATGTTTTAATTTGCACTTGTTCCAGCTGAACGGATGTCAAGTCAATAAAGCAATTCTGATTTTCAAGGAGACTATTTGTTTGCACAAAAAAATATAAATAAATAATAAAAAAAAAACACCTTGCCGCCATCTGCCAACTGCACAGTTGACTTGAGCACATGTACTGTACCTAATCAAATTTAGCAGAGCCCCACTGAAGGATTAAAAATGTTTTTTTTTTAAAAATGGGAGAACTTAAATGTTTTTTTTTTCTCCCTCTTCAATAAAGAAACAACACACACACACACAATATGAGAGCCAATTTGACTTTCAAGAAAGTACTTGAATAGATTTTAAACAGCTTTGTATAGCATTCTCTCTCTCTCCCTCTCTTTCTCTCTCTAATCAGGCATCTGTCACTCTGTTTTTGAAGTTATTATCGCCCAAGCTCCCTCTTGGATGTGGTTGCTGGGTGACGGGGTATCTTAGCACCCACTCTGACTGGGAATGATTTGAATGGAATCCAGAAATCTCCCCTGAGTACCTGTAAACACATCCGTGCCTTGTAGAAAACAAATATATTATAAGAGAGCTCAGCAGAGGAGAGGAGGGAGAGAGACAAGCTGGCACCCTCGGTGGCAGCTCACACTGAGCGCTAAACAAAACAATTACCGTCATTTGCAAATATGTGTGTTTAGGCATAAACACTCTTGAAATGGGAACAAAAGAGGTGAGAGCTCTCGTAGCACTCTCTGTCATATCAGTATCAATTAAATATATCTGTTGAAGGAAAATTTGCTTCGCTCTGACCTGTCACTCGTAACATTTCGGGGGTAAGATCTGTCTGACTGCAACGAGCCGGGGAAAATCTATTTAAGAAGGGCATGTAAGTGAAAAAACGCCGTCCCATTCCCAGTGGTGGGACATTGTCTGGGGCGTGTGGTTAACCTTCAAGGGGTAGACAATGATTGTCAATTAACTGCTGCATTTCTGCGCCCCAGCATCGGATAGCCTCGCCTTCCACAAAAGCAGACCAATGAGAGATATGCGATATCTCTACACCGCCCCCCCTGTGTTATAATAACCTTTCAGAGAGTTCAAGTGTCACAAAGCAATAAGAACCTTTTCCATCCCACCACGGGGAAAATGAAAAGGAAAACAAGTAGCTGGAGCAAAGGGAGAGGAGAGGAGGGGAGCTCTCTCCTGGAGGGTCTCCTGGAGGGGCCCAGAGTCATAATGTAAGGGAGATTACTGAACCTGGATCAGTCTGGGAAGCGAGTGTGAACACTGCTAATCTGGCACGAGAGTCCTTAAGAAAACGAAGGGTTCAAGAATGACTGGCGGTGTCTTTAAAGACGAGCAATAATTAATAAAAATAACTGTGCTGTTGCTTGTTAGGCAGAGAGCATGCACAGATCAACCACTCGCTGTGGAAGTATGCGGAAGGAATTTTCCATTAGAAAATATTTCTAAACGACCAAAAAAAAAAAAAAAAAAAGTAAAGCGTTGTCGACGGGAACAATTTGGTTCAGAGCTTTTGTTTGTGTCCACATCCAAACTAAAACAGCGGGACGTAGCGGTGCTCTGTGATGCTATTCACATTCACACTGTGTGTAAAATGAGAGTAGTGTTGTTTTAACACAATAGACTGTGGGAGGGGAAAAAAACAGCATGTGAAATAGTAAGACCCATTGTACAGGAGTATTATTCACTTCATTGTTAGCGCTCTTGCCACTGTATAAAAAAAAGAGTAGTGACATTGTGGTAATGGGGCTGAGATGAAAAGCTAAACTATCTCAGGCAGCAGGCTGTTGTTGTGTAACCCGAGCGAGTTAACCGGTGAACTCAAGACACTTTTTCACCGTGACAGTGAGTCGGCGCAAAAGAAACGAGAGAGAGAGAGAGAGGACTCTGTTTTTTTCGCCTACAGGGCAACCTGTGTCCTGTTTACTCAGACTGATCATTTTGTCAGCAGCAATTCAATGACAGACGGTGTAAAGCACACATCCCTGCAAATAAAATCAACTCTTTTCTAAGTAACAGAAGCCTTTTATCCAGCGGATGCCTCACTGTTCCATGATGTAATTCTCCAAATGGGGCAGGCAGGCGGGCAGGGCCGGGGTCTGAGTGATTGATTTCAGCCCAGCACCGGGAGTACCTGGCTGCTTTCAGAGACAATTACAGTCCTGTCCGTGTGCCCGTAATAGCCCAGCACTTTAGCGTCATTAAAGCGACGCGAGGCACTGCATTATCCTTTAACCCCATCGCTGGCCATCCCCCCATTGACAACCCAGAGAGTTCAACCACATACTTTGTCACCTGAAGCCCCACGCCAGGTTTGAGAGGAGGATCACCGCACGGTTCGCCTTTCTCTATAGAGAGAGAGAGAGAGTGAGAGAGAAGAGGAGGAGGGGGTGTTCTGCTCTCTTGATGCTTTATGTAAATGATGCTTAAGCACCAAAGTGCACAGGTGAGTTGTTGAGACGATAGCTACCGCGATGAGGCATATTTATAAGGCAGCAAATATTGGAAGTAGACATGTGAGGCTGCTGACTGAGAAGAGGAACTGTGTTTATGGACAGAGCAAAAAAAAAATAATGGACGCTACTAATAATTTATAATAAATTAACTACACGACCAAAAGCTTCAGGAATAATATAATATAAATATTAGCATTTTCTGATCTTCACTCTGCAGATGAAACAACGCTCAGAGGGTCAAAATGTGTTCAATCTCATCACACATGAGGATCTTAATGGTGCATAAAAATTGACTGTTTGCACAGCGACATCTGTATTTATCTGCAAGCTCTTCGTGTGTGTGTGTGTGTGTGTGTGTGTGTGTGTGTGTCTTTAATGCTGCGTGCATCTAAAAAGTCAGAATCAAGTCGAATCTCACGCTGTGATTTTTAAAAACCGAGATAACCGAAACTAACTCAAAGTGTTTATTGCTATTCCTCACTCGTGTGTGTGTGTGTGTGTGTGTGTCTTTCCTTTCCATCATATTTGCATTTGGAGCTCATTTCATTGGGGGGGGGTAAGGAGATCAATATGGAATCAATCATAGTGACAGGTAAGATGGTAAATTTGACCAGGCTGAACCGTGCTGTGAGACTGAGCGATACATCAAAGCGAGGAGCAACAGGACGGCAAAAAAAATAAAATAAATTAAAATAATAAAAAAAAAGGCTTTTAATCAAACATTGACTTAACAACTTAAATCACTCCATATTTAAACATATGAAGCTCAAAATATTTGATTTGGTAACGTGGGGTTAATTTGCATGTGTGGCTGTTTACCTCGCTCACTTTATAGATTAATTTCCTTGTTTGATTAAGGCACATCCTCGTGTGTGTGTGTGTGTGAGACAATTATCTCGAGCATTTACAGTGCAAAAGAATAAATGCACACACACTCTCTGCTGTATCGAGCGTGCTGTAACCTCCTTAAGAAATGTCAAAACTAGAGAAAACAATTCGTACAAAAAAAAATATTACGTGTCATCTAATTATGATAATCTTCAGCTCGTCTTGTTTGTGTTCTGGAAATCAGAGTTATCGTAATTGGAAATTGTATCCTCCCTGTAGCAAGGGCACATAATAACAAGGCATAACCTACTTCTGCTCAGGAGTCATTTAAAAATAAAGTTGAGCTCAAAGTTTCTTGATTTTTTTGTGGAATTACAGCAAAACGAGGCTCGTCACAGAAGAGTGTTCTCTTGTTTCTGACACTGTTTTTGCTCTGGCACCTCCACACCTCAAGTTTACTCAAACTCAGCCGAGGTGTAGCCTACATTATCGATTCATTTGTCCTGCAGCAGACAGCCCATCCATCATGGCACACAGCTTTTTGCCCTGCTGCACGTGTTAAAAAACAAACTTTCACTCAACTTTTGTTCACACTGATGTTGGGCGCGCTGGCCTCTCCTTCCTCCCCTCACACACTTACACATGCAGTAACAAAGCGGTTATGAAGTTGGACCCGATGAGTGCATCACGTCGCTGTTTTTATAAAAAGGGAAAAATGTCTCCCCCTTCCTTGCTCCCGCGCCTTTACGCACGGCTCTCCGTAAAGACATTTAACAAACCCCAAAAGAAATGCCGCACACACAGCTGCTCCACACTAACCTCGCATTGGTGCAGTCGTTGTACAGAGTCTCGAAGTCTTTTCTGGAGATGAGTTTACAGCGGTTCACCCCGGGTTGGATGGCGCCGAGCCCTCTGAGGATGCGGACCTGCTCCACATTGCACACCACCGGCGTGATCTCCAGCCGCTTCAGCTTGGTGTAGACCGTGTGCAGTCCGCCGACCAGGTGCTTCAGGAACAGGTCGAAAGCCTGAGGAAGGCAGATGAGCTCGCAGCCTTCCACGGTGAAAGAAGCCACTTTGGCACCGCGCAACTCGACCATCTTGCACTCGTTGTTTTGCGGTATGTTCTCAACGGGCGACGGGGTCGAGTACACGGGTTTGCCGGGGGGGAGAGCCGCGTTCGGGATGCCCGGGCTGCCGGTGGCGAGGAGCTCTGATCTGAACAGGTTCTGTCCGGGTCCGGATGGAGGAGCCAGGGATGGAGACGGTGATGAAGTTGTCGACGGCGGGGACGTCGTCGTGCTGGGAGTCGAGATCGGAGGCGGTGGGACGAGAGGAGTTGGTGGGATCAGAGCAGCCGGTACGGCCATGGTCACCTACAGGAGGGGAAGAGAGTAGCCGAAGTTCAAAGTATAAAAACCCAGCCTGCCGAGACACCCCTAAATGAAAGAATCCACGAGAGTTTAGCTCCTCGGATAAGTTGGTGAAGTAAAAAGAGCTGCCGGAAAAAAGGCGTGCTGAGTGAGGCTTTTTTTTTTTTTTTTAGGGAAGGGGGGCCGAGCGGCGGGACAATGATCAAAGATAGGAGGAGGAATGACAGGAGGAAAATGAGCTGAAAAGTGCAGCTCCGCTCTGTGGATGAGTTGTTGTTGTCACACGGTACAGAGAGGGAGGAGCTAGGGGACAGTGGGAGCCTTTGAAGAACACAGATAACTGGGTGTTTAAGGCTACCACTCAAATGTTGCAGGTCTGCTCAACATTTTTTTTTTTTTTTGCATGGACACGCTGGAGAGATCCGGTTATGTCCGATCATAATCATGCACAAATTTGCATGTTTTCTGTTATGCACTCAGAAATTCAGTTACTGCTTATGTTCCTGCACAGGTTACACCTGTTATCCAACTACCACTAGCACCAAAATGCTGATAAAAAAAAAAACTGCTGCGAACATGTTATTTACTCTCTCTCTCTCTATCTTCAAAAACTCTAATGTCTTTATTTGTCATACTTTCTGACTGAGCGTGCCAGCATGAGTCAGTGTTCAAGGTACAGCCTATCTGTGAGAGAGGAAAATATGTCTCATTTAATTAGTCCTCTCTGATTATTGTTGTATTCACACAGCCAAAGTGGCGTTAGCTTTTACACAAGGAAAATGGTTGTTTCATATGCAAACCGAAGCACTATACATGCATATATTTATATTAAAATTAAAGTTTGAAGTTGTTTTCTACTGTCTATTATGTAAGAATTGCAGGTGAATATGTCAAACAATGGCAACGGTGTTAAATGTCAAATGTTCTGCGCAGGAAAAAGGCACCACACTCTGCTACATTTAAGATTTCGAGGTGGCAAACACAAAGTTAAAAAGACCTTAACTTTTCACACATCTTGCACGGTGATGCAACTTTAGCCACCGTGCACGCTGCACGACCTGCGCACAGACCTGCCAGCTTGTTGAATGTTAAGACGCTGCCTGCTGAACCAGGATTTATGCAGCCAGAACGTGAACTCTCAAACTTTCTCTCAGACAGGACAGGAAAGAAGGATTAAGAGAGGGAGAGGGAGGAAATGTACAGCACTGTATCATGGAGTACAGTGAGCGTTCATATAGAGTTTATATGTATTTAACCGTCATGAATTACAGTACTTTACTTAGTGTAACTGTGTAAACATGCAGCTGGGTTATCCTAATTTGGATAATTCATTAATAACCTGTACCCTAAACAAACTATGATATTATATGAGTCAAATACTTAGATTTTATGTATTATTTGAGTAAATAAGAAAACCATACGTGGACTTGATTTGCAGGAAGCTTGGTTGGAGTTTTGTGGGAATTAAAGTGACGTTTTGAAACTGTTTTGAGCACATCTGTAAAGGTTTGTGGTTTCTTTTAGTTTCTGACGAGCTTGTCTGCCCAGAGACGTATCTGTATTACGTCACTGTAAATTCAAACAAGTTAAGTTTACTTAAAAATATATATTAAACCGATTACTTTGGGAAAATTAAGAAATGGAACTTAATTGTGTAAAGTTTATTATGTTTTTAACGTGCTTTTTTAAGTAGGCTGTACTTTTTTTGTTGTTTGTGAGCACTTCATTCGTTTGAGTAAAGCCAACTCCCATCTAGCTGCACATACGAGTGTGGTGCACATCAAGAAGAGTGTTGCTGATCACAGTTCTCCTTAATATTCGGCGTGTTCCTGTTGTCGTGTTGTGTCACATCAGCTTAAAGATAAGCAGTATGCCATTTCAAAATTATCATTCAGGGGAAAGAGGTAGCTTGTAGTGTAAAATCAATAGCTGCTTAAAATTCATTGCCAGGCAATCCATTTGCCCTTTATGTTGCTAACCTTTCACTTAAATATGCACCATATTAAGATTTCATTATATACAATGAATGTCACAACAGTTTTCCCACTATTTCTCTTGTTTGCATGGGTTAACTGCAAATCATTGTGCTTGTAATGTCTGAAAAATGACTTTCATTAACATTATGCATGAAAAAAAAGGAAAATATATGAGCCTGAGTAGCCTAATAGGTATTAAAAGGCACCACAGGATATGTATGATGTTTGAGATACAAAGCCCTTTCAACAGGCTGGGTGGGCTTGCATGTGTCTGACCCCAGTTATGAAAACACACGGCAAAAAATAAAGTCTGTGCACCGCCGCTGCTGTAGACTACACCACAATACTTTGTTGCTATAATTCAACACATCATTACCGCGCGTAAGAAAAATCATGTCTGGGAACGTCTCTTGAAAGGAAACAGCTCACTAACAAAACAAGTAGTGTCACTTTCAAGTCGTCCTTGCAAACATAGTTTTGAATTAGCAGCGCAAATGAAGTTTTGCAGGGCGACTGAACACTTGATCGACTAAAAGTAACACAAACAGTTAACAGAGCTGTGCTAAAAAAAAGTACACAGAAGTACAGTACATGTGGATGAGATTGTGGTAAACAAATGACTACGTCAAAACGTAATCACCCGGCATGATGTATGGCATCAGGAAAGTGTTTGAAAATGTATGGATGTGGGACAAGACTTGTGTATGATCAATGACACAGTATATTGTTTGATGTAATAATTTATTCACCCCATAAAGCTTTGATAAAACAATGTTGAAAAGCAATTTAAATTGAATTCATTTAAATGTCAATTCTCATGGTTAGGATTTTTCTATAATTGGCTATTTAATTAAAATAATTTTCATAGTCATTAATACAGCCGGCAACTTGTAGCGCACTGACGTGTTTTAATTACATGGTATTAACAAAATTGATATGCTTTAGAAAGCATGGTGAATAAGAAATAATTAGACCAATCATACATCATCCTCTTATGGACATTAAGTGTATCACAATATAATTGATGAACTTAAAAAACAAGAGAGATAAATAACTTTAATTGAACAGAGTTGGGTGTACAGAGCTTGGAACAAAGAATCATACTCACGATGTATTATATTTCAGAGGCAATTCATTATCTGTAACATCACTTAGCTCTCTGTGCCCAGCACTCTCCCCCTAACCTATGATTACATGACATTTGAAAGCAGTGATACTATGTAGTCTTTTTTAAAAATGTCCTTTTACCTCATCTGCATAAATCTTCAAACTACTTTTCCGCATGGGGGTAGAAAGAGAGAGAGAGAGAGAGAGAGAGAGAGAGAGGCGTCTTCAGACATAAGAATCATTTAGATGCCCGGAATAAAGCGCTTATTGATCATGAATATTTGTTTCTCCAAGGTTACACTGCCTTGACCCCCATCTATTCTTAGACACCGGCCAACACAAACACACCACTTGGGGTGAAGGGGAGATGTCAGAGAGCACACTGATGGTGGAGAGAGAGAGCGTGACAATATTCTATCAATTTCTTTCTGGTTATAAGAACAATATAAGATTTCTCTCCTAATGTTAACGTGTTGAGTGTTTAATGAACGTTTCTGTGTTTTTATGATAAATATCACACAGTAATCAACAGAAAGCTGATCTATTTTAATAATCAACTAACAATTAAAGGTCGAGTGTGTGAGATTTAGGGCGTTATATTTACAGAATATGGCCCAAATGGAATATAATGTGCATAACTGTGTTTTTATTGGTGTATAATCACCTGAAAAGATGTGTCCTTTTTCCCCAGAGTACAACCGCCTTCTACAGTTTCTACAGTAGCCCACAGCGGACAAACTAAACACCACATAATAAGGCCTTTCATGTTTTTTCTCGTGCAATCGCCAGTTTCAATCCGCAACTACAACACGAGATGCCACAACTCAGCCATAAGTCTTAAGTTTTATACAAAAACTTCAAACGTTTATTGATTCCAGCTTCTCTTCTGCTTTCAGAGAATTTTTTCTGCTTTATATCTTTAAAAATTGACTTTGAGTTTTGAACTGTTGGTTGGAACACCACAAGACATCTGTGAACACCACCCCCGGCAACTTTTGATGTATATTTTTGACAATTTCCTGACATTATATCAACCAAATCAGTCACTGACAAGATAATCAGCAGATTAATCAATCATACAAATCATTAGTTGCAGCCCTTGCTGCTCCACAGTTGTTGCTCGTACATAATTTGCCAACTACTGACTTAAAACTTGACCACTGTCAGTGGCCTCGGTTACATATCCACAAACCTCTCTCTGTTTCTTGCACCACAGTTATACTGGAAGCTGCGTGGCATCAAATGAAGTGTTGTAAGATGCGGTCAAGTTAAAGTGAGGTCACCTTATGTGTAAGATATTTTAAAAACAACACGTGTTGACCAAAGAGAAGCATACAGAAAAAGTTTGAGACATCAGAAAGGAAGACGGACGCCACATTTAACAAGAAAGGAAATCACGTCAGCTCCATCTCGACTTATGTACACAAACAGAAGAGGGCTGGCATTACAGAATTATTTAGCACCAACAGCTATTTGCACACACACAGTAGGGTTAACCTAGACAGACGTGCGCTGTAAATCTGGGTGATATACGATCTTTCACCCCCCCCGATTCAACTGTTACAGGCAGGACTTGGATTGAACTGAGCTAATAGAACTGCTCCTCCACACAAAGCATGTAACAGCTTTCTGGTAATGTAACTGCTCAAAAGAGGAGCAAATGGAGCTCGCTTCATTTTCAAAAGAGCCAGCCTCGCCGATAGTCCCACAATTAGAGCAGTCACGGCCCACATCCTACAGCACTTCATTTGATGCCACGCAGCTTCCAATATAACTGGGGTGCAAGAAACAGAGAGATTTGTGGATATCTAAATTGCTAAAGCAGAAACCTGTATAAACAGCGGTAATTACCGGGCCATTGACAGTCTCTCAGTGTTGTGCTCATTCTGCCACAGCCGCAGTGATTAAAATGAATCCTCATCGACTTCTCCATTAAAGCGCTGGCAGGAGCGATCCCGTGACCTTTCCCCATTGATTGAACATAACAATCACAATTCAATTGTAATGCAAAGAGAACATTTGTTATAATGTACACGAGATGCATGAGCCATTTCCTGGGAGCAGGGAAGGGTAATCAATGGAGTGACTCTTGGCGTGATGCAAGGAGAATGAGGCTGTGTTTGCAGGCCCTAATTCATACAGCCTGCAGTGTATGATGGAAGGCAATGATATGCATGTAAACACTCTGATTTCTCCCTGCTCATCATTCAATAGGATAACAACAAATCCTGATTTCTACATCCATACAGACTAACAGCCCAGCACTGCTGCTGTGATTGGCAACGATGGGCATGCGCACGCAGCCTGACACACTAAGATCAAAGTTTGATCCATATATCATGTCATGTGGCGATTCTTAATGATCTTTCAGAGGACGAGAACCGCCATCTTTCAAGAGGAGAGACTTATAACTTCAGAGGCTCCGAGTAGCCACATAAGCATATACAGTATTGGATAAATCTACAATGCAGCTATGTGCTGTATGTTCTGGTGATAGTCAAGCAAGGACAAGCTTGTAAAAGCGTAATTACTAATGATTAGCTAAACTCGAGCGAGCGAGACCGCAACTCGCACAATCCGCGTGGCACGGAGAAGAAAAAGCGTGATTAAGCGTAACAGCCAATCCCTCTTTAAAAGCTACACTCGATCGTGTCTTTCAAAAACTGTCTTATGAAGAGTGTATGCGAATGATGTCCTTAAGGGATTTCTTTTTAGAATCAAGAGATTATAGTTTACACGGACATTAAACAGATTAAACCAGCCAGCTCTCTAAAGGCAGTTTATCTAATGGAGAAAATGTGGTATGCTAATTGAGAAATTCCGATGGTAAAATTATATTTAAACCCCGCTCTCTCTCTCTCTGTCTCTCTCTCTCTCTCTGCTGGAGGATTTCAGTTTGGCTTGATGAAATCAAATGGCTAATCACAGCCATAAGCTGCGAGACGTTGGGCTGAGTGAAACAGTGTTTGCCATGCTAAAAGGTAATTGTCTCAGAAAACTTCATCGATGACAGATTCAATTCCATTTAGTAAATGTTTAATAAATGCTGTACAAACAGGCAGGCCTATCTCGCTGTGCTTAGAAAACAAAGGGAAACTTTAATTGCTTTAATCATCCGTAGCTTTGACGTTGTTATTGGCCTTAAAAATAGCAGTTAACAGAAACTGTCCTGCACAGGAAATTGAACCACATTTGGAGTATGATCCGTAATTAAGATAGGGGGCATCCCGAGCAGCTCGGTCCAGGGAAACTGTTGTGACTAGGAAAAACATTCCAAGTCATACAAAGCTATTCAATTAACAGAAGGACCCAAGGAAAACAACCTCCCTATTATGTATCACTTACTTTAATCAGATTGAAAGGGATTGTATCCCTTTTTGAAAATCCCTTAACACAAACACGTTAATTAACAGATAGGAGGGTGGAAAGATGTATTTTTCATTAGTGGGTGAAATAATGTTCCCCTTTAACATCAAGGAAAATCAACTGCTTACTGCAGTTAAACCAGTCAGCGGTGTAAATTCCCTGCCAGCATTTTTATTTAAAACCTCATTAATGTGTTTCAACCCAGCATAGCTGTACCTTTAATCTGCACTAAAAGGAAATAATGCGTTTCCTGCTTTATTTACCAGCCTTACTTAACAAGTGTTCCTGTACAATTAGAATTGTTAATAGATCTGGAAACAAAAGGACTTTGAAGGTGGGAAAGTGCTGACATTATTTCACAGGGGAAAAACACTCTTGAGAAAAAAGATCTGCTGTAAATGTAGTTTCCTGGAACACAGGCGCACTGCAATGTTGGTCTCTCTCATTAGAAATGCCATGCACAGGACATAAATCAAGGCCCGTAAAACATTTCATTGCCACACCACACTAAATTACACACTTGCTGGTTTGCCACACTGATTGTGTTTAAACATTGTAATTTTACTTTATTCCCATTAAATCTATGCAGAGTTTTACAATCCATAAACAGAGTATCTGTAATAAAAGTTAATAAATGTCAGAATTTGCATTTGGAAGGGGGAAAAAAAAAAAAAAAACACCCTGCTACATTTTTGCAAATATCAATCTATGAACCTTTCAACATTTCGTCAAACAAAATGCTAATTGTACCTTTAGGAATTTAGGAGACAAGTGACAAGAAATGAGATGCAATGTCCTTTAGAATCTGGAAATCAGCTCAGCTGGAATACATTAAGTGAGAGGCCAAAGGAAAGTGGAGGAGGACTGTTTTTGTAGAGAACAAAAGACAATGACAGGATATATATTCATGTAATAAGTTGTAATCCTACACAGTTTTCTCTGCTCGGCTCTAATTTCATTGCACTTAAGTAGTATGCACGCCAGTTTAGCCATTTGACCCTCGGCTGTCTGCCTGTAGACGACAGTTTCTTAATATTCAATGATATCGATGTAAGATAAGATAAAAAAATAACAATAAAACAATCACATTACAGTGATTCCAACTGGAAATAACATATTAATAGTGTCAGGTTGACCTTTGGTTGACTGTATTTTCATAACAATCATCTATTATCTTAATTATCAGTGATAAACTGCTAAATGACTGAATATCATGATGAATTAGTGTAACCAACCTTGTGCTACGTTATGAAATAAGGAAGTTCAAGGGTTGATTTCAGTGAAGGTATTCACACCGATACCAGCACCAGTGTTTGGTTTCCATTTTCACGTAAATCAGAATCAGAATCACTTTAATTGGCCACGTATGTGCACACACACAAGGAATTTGACTCCAGTTACATATATTTACATGTATATATACATAAATATGGGACGTGATGGTCATAAACTGAGGAAAAACTCTGGTTTCAACATTAAACGCTAAAGTTGTATAAGATCACATGATGATTTTGTGTGTGTTTGTTTGAATGGAGGAAGTAAACTGAGAACATCTCTCATGCTCACGTTGCATTTATAATCGTTTCAACTCTTCTTTTCCTGCTTTGCTACCGTTGGTTTACGTCGCACTGAAAGTCCAACTCTTAACTCAGCGCTACTTCATTGATGGTAAGAGACAGAAACACTGGGTGTAGCTGAGCCTTTACAGTTAGAAAACGGAGGTTAATAGTGGAAATCGGTCGATCTAACTGTGAGGAACTAATTAATTGATTACTTCTTTGCATGTGAGGCAACATGAGGCTGTAGCTACAATCTTAATAACATTGTTCTTGTTCAAACGACGCTGGTATTAAATGTGGATCATGTCTAGCCAGTTAAGTCCAGTATCAGCACTGATACCAAACCAGTACGTTATGCGAGATAAGGCGAAGCATCAACAGGCTTCAACAGTGATGTGTAAACATTATCAGCGTGTCACATTGGTCGTGTTTAGTTATCATGATCACCATATGATACAGATATTATGGTGCATGATATGATACTAAAGTTTTATATTACGAGTTCATACGAGGAGTCATTCCTCATTTTAGTATCCGAGCTGTAATACATCAAAAAGTCTAGGCAGGGCAGCGCCATGTGCTATAATACCTCGCAGTTTGCAGTAGGTCACTATGCTCTGCTGACTTAATAAACTATGCATCCAACAACAATGATTATTCATGTCATTCTTCAAAGGTCCTTGAGAGGATCTCAATGCAGCAGCAATTCAACCTTTCGTATTAATTCAAGCTTGGCTAAGATTGTACCATCTGGGCCCTTGTACTTCATGATTAATGCCGAACACTTGATTCATATGTGCAATTGGAGTTTAATAAACACGGATTTCAGAGTTAAATGGCACATACAAATGCTCGGGATGAAGTCATTCATACTATCTAATTTGTGTTCTCGGTAATAAAGCCAACTCATAATCATCTCCCAGATACACAAACACGGGGATTTTGTGATTAACATGATGTGTTTCTTCCAGAGAGGAAATAATCCTACAACTCTAAGACGCCTTCAGACATATGTACATGAGATTCTTTATTTGGCCCACATCAACTTAATGCTGCTACAGCATGATTAACACTGACACAAGAAATAATTACTGTTCATTATTGGACAGATTAAACGTCAACAAACCTCCCTCTGTAAAAACATTATTGTTTGTAGCAGACATTATGACTTTGCAAACAAAATGAACTTTTAATTTATTTCTTCCTCACATTCTCTGTTTCAATGTCACAGTACTTGCTGCAGACTTTATAAAGGAAAGCACTGGGGCTGCTGATAGTATCCCATAGTATCTGGCACAAAGACACCACGCAACAGTGACCTCTACAGGAACCCGGCACACATCAACTTGCCAACCTAGTTCATGCTTAGTGCAAAAACTGGTACATGCCTGTGCATGTACATCGCGGATGCTTTCATGTCACGGACCCCCAAACTGGATGCATTAAGCCTTTAATTTGGCAGAGTTCGTTCTACAAAATAAAGCTCTTTGTTTCTGAGTCAGTGCAAAAATCATTCTCAGAGATGCTCTGACTGTATGTAGTGTATGATATGATTATGAAAGATTCCTCATTCACCATGGGACGCCTTTGGATCCGGCTCAACGAGGACCAACTTTTAAATTTTACTGATGGTTACACAATTCGGAGAAAGTTTGCATGTAAACATTTCACTGTAAAATACTGCATTGTTGTGCTAGTTTTACTAGAAGAAGATGCCACTTCAAACAGGTGAGGCTGTTGCATATCAACAAGTAATGCCCCCTCACACATGCACACACACACACACACACACACACCCCCAACCCCTCTTGCTTTTAGTTGGAGACAAAGAACAGTGCAGAGCAGTGTCTTTTTAGTGGGGTAGAGGAGGAATGGGAGGTTGCCAAGCCAGGCAGACCACAGCCAAGTGCAGGATCACGGAGGAGGAATGAATGATGCTTAGATAAGGGACAAAGTAAAGAGGGCAGACCAAACAGGAAAACTAAGAAAGGAGAATGTGCGGGGCGTTGCCTGCCTGAGCAGGAAAATGTGCTGATACGAATATGTTCTTTTTTTTTTTTGCTTTATGTGTGTGTGTTGAGTAATGTCACGCTGTATGTTTTTTTATTGAAGAAGTAATCACAGAAAACACCCCCAGTTCAGTTTATGCATACGAAGAGTTCATCTGCAAAAACAGATTAAATTAAAAAAAACATACACAAGTTTGATTGATATTCCCTGGAGTGCACACACACACACACACACACACACGATATAGGTAAATAAATAATCTGTTTTTGCAAATGAGCCCTTTCATACACAATTAAGGGCATAAGTAGAACTATCCATGGACAATACGAACCTTTTTTTCAAGGCTATCATTGAAACGTTTGATGGTTTTCTAACCCTTGAAAGGTTTGAGATCAGGTCTGTTGGTTTTAGAGCTAACATTAAACTTGTATCAGGAAATCCTAGATCCAGAACACTACCAGAATCTAATCCACTTCTTGGCACCTGTCCACCAAATGTTGCCCAAATCTGTTGAGGTTTTTTTTTGGAGATATCCAGCAGAAACCAGGCGGAAACATGTAAATTCTTTAGTGGAAGCAATAAATCTGTGCAACACTTTCACTGTAATGTATTGTATCTGTAACAGACCTGTAAAGTGGTAATGGATACTTTCATTAAAAATAAATTACTACCACTGAAGAGCAACACATTTGACACTTGAAAGTGCGATGCCTGGAAGTAAAGTATGCGATTCTTGAGCTTAATGTACTCGTGGCACAATTGCAGACCTTAAAATGCAAAAATTAGTAATTGAGAATAGGGCCACAGTTAGAAGGGAAAAAAGAAAAAGCGCAGGGTAATCTGCCTCTTTTCCCACACAAGGGACCAGGAGAACACAGGCTATGTTGTACCCCCCTTTCCTTTTTACCCGAGTTCTCCTTTATGTATTCAAATTCACTTCAGCAGCATAAAATTCTCCCAAGAGACAACATTGTCCTCTTGCTTGTCCCTTGGGCTTCCCATCTCTCAGTAACATCTCTTCACTCCACACGATTTAGCCCTACACCTAGAAGACAGACTTTTTTTTCTTCTTCTCCACAGTACCCTCTTTTTAAATAGTTCAATGCAATTTAATGAAAATTAATTAAAAGGCTTTTAAAAGCCGCAGCTGAATGCACAGAAACGTTTAAAGCCTTTGTGCAAATTACTCCAGTTTTTCAGTTTTTTAGTAGGACAGTCTGAAACAAACGCACTGAATAGCCTTTCACTGGTTCTCCTCCCGTGAATAATAATCTCTGTTGTGTTATTATGTGTGAAAATAAAAGGGTACACACATTTTTACCTCTCACTGTCTCCAGCTGCATTCAGGCAACTTCGAATAGCAAATTTTACACTGATGGCTGAGTCGCAATCGCAGTTACAAATGTACGAGCACTATACTTTCATAATAACGCGGTCCAAATGCTTCAAAAGGCGCGTAGGTCTGCTCTAGTGAACTTGAATATGTGGTCTTTGGTGCATAAAGTAAGCATAAGGCCAACACTATAGCAATGAGGCTTTACTGAATGAAATGGAAAAGCCTAAGGCGTCAGAGTTAATACATTAACACAGTGAAGGACTAACAGACAAAAACACTAAGAAGTGGAACAGAACAAATGACACAGAACAGGACTGAAATAATAATTATGCCGGCTTATATTTTGAAGTGTTTCACGTCGGAGTGGCGATCAGAAGTTCTAGTCTGAAGGTGTGGATCTGTAGTGTATAAGGTAGAAATAAATGAATATAAAACGGCGGCGCGGACTTGTCTCTCACCACATAAAAATCATCACATAAACCACTTTTGTGGGAGTGATTCCAAAGTATCACAATATTATCATATCTATTCACTGCTAGCATGATGCAAATAGGCTCAATGGCGTGCTTGCCTCTACAAAACTCTCCCACCGGGTTCTAATAAAACACTACAATTTCCCTCTCTCTCGCTCTCTCTCTCTCTCTTTCTCCCTCAGAAACGTAGCAGTCTGCAGCCCTGTGATCTGCGACAGACAAAATGAGACGCAGCAGCTACAACAGAACAGAGACACAGTCGGTATTCCCTGCGCTCCTTGAATAGATAATGCTTTTCCTTCACATTCCTTTATTCTTTCAAAAAGAATGCATCAGAGGCCAAATATTAATTCTTCTCGTCATATGGAGGAGCTACGCAAGTGGCATACTAGGATGGCTTTTTGAATGATTAAGGGAACACATAAAGGGTTTCTCGTGGCGCTTTGAACTTTCTGCAGAGTTCTGAGAACTCTCCACTTATTCCCCACTCTGCAGGAGACTTGATGTTAAAAGACAACATTAATGAAAGCTCTGTAACAGGTAGAGACAGAAGGATTAATGCAATCTAAACACAGCAAGCCGCTCACGACTGGCTCTGGCTAGCAGGTGAATGGGGAACCGCTTTCCCTCACGTTTCCTCTGTCCTCCCACCATGAATCTCCTTTAAAGAAATGCCAATAGATCTGATTGCCTAATTCTCTATTCCCTCCCTCCGCTCCCTCCCCGTGCCCATGAAGATGCACGTGTGGGGGGAATCACTTCAAGGAATGACATTGACTGGGGATGTGCTGACTTGCACCACTGTTTGTCTTTTGATGTGAGAGATCAAATCAATGTACACGGCGTTCTCCGAGCAATGTGCAGGCAGATTAGCATTAGCCCGAAGGTGCCTGCTTGCCCTCAATCATTAGCGTTTACGTCTGACTCTCCAAATAATCAGGATTTACTCAGTGCTGTTGCGCTCTGCATTGATATGTGCACACACACACACAAAAACACAGCCTAACATTTAAGATGGAGGGTAATGTAAGGCTGTCATAATGAGACTAACACCTACATAAGCCATAGACACAGCCTGACACTGACATTTGTTATTGGTGTGAGCTGCGTTATTTGTCACTGGTCCGGTGTGCGATGGTGCCTTCACATGGAAAATACCACGATGAGATCTCCTGAGTGCTTAAGTCAGATGGATTGAATGCTCTTGAACACTGATAAAGGTTGATTTCAGGTTGTGCCAACATTATTGTGGGCTAAACTAATGCAGAGTAATTGTCATATTTTGTCCTGTCAAAACCCGGAACGACGGCATCTTTAATGCTTTCTAAGGTTTACCTTTGCATCACACGCAAGAAATTATTTGCGTATATGGATTTATGTATTTGTGTATCTTCTGACAGACTGTCCTGTTGGTGTTGAACCAGAGCTACTTAAACAATTATTGTGTAAAGAAATTATTAAGGGGTACAACTTTGAGATTAAGGAGGTAGAAGGATCTTGTCGGTGCCACATTTGAATTCATACTGTTTGCCCGTAACTTCATGCTAATGATCAAAGTTGCGTGTGTGTTTGGAGGGGGGGGATTCGCCTGAGTGCAAGTTATGAAGATGAGATGAGGAGAGAGAGAGAGAGAGAGCGAAACTGCTTTGCTGCCCTGCTTTGAACACTTTTACACTTTCCAACAAGCTTTGTTTTTTAATTGGCTGAAATTAATCTTAGGGATGTAGATGCCTGATTTGCATTCATTAAAACCCAACCAAAAGAAGTCATGCTTAATTCCAATCAAATTTGCTTAATTATGCATGGCGAGATATTCCCAAATGAGCTGTGGATTTTTGTTAGACCCTTTTTTTTTGTTTCCTATAGCAAATAAAATGTAATGAAGCTGTCTTTTTGTGTTTTACTGAATGTTGAGGAGCATATGAGGAGCACCTTGAGCCTGGGCTGAAAACAATATTACTGCTAAAGTAATTATAAGAATCTGCATTTTTCATTGTTAATTGTGGATGTCAGCATCATTAATTTTAATTTACGGCAGGCAATAAAATTAAGAATACTTTGTGCTGATGTTTTAAATCATGCCTGTGAAGGGGACACATAATGCAACTTAAATCTCAAGTAGATATTGATTGGGGTGGATGGTCTTTTCTATGAATCTTAAATAGGCAGACGCTGGGAATCTGCTTGAGACTTCACTTTTTACGAGTTAACTCCGAGCACCAGATATCACGAGTGCAATACAATTAAAGAAGTGTCAGTTTATGCGCACGCGGGCGTGCGTGCATACACGCGCACTTAATCAGCAAACTGCATAACAACAGGACGACGTCGAAGGCAGATAAGTCATAAAGGAGCCGATACAACATAATCTAACCATGACTAACTTCTTCATGAAGAGTTTCCAATGCACGTCCAGATTAAATAAATCTGCATCGTGCTACGTTTGCAACAGTCGTTGCTTTTTTTTTGATAGTTTGACAGTCATATTAATTAGACTGTCTGACATTGTAGGGCTGTTTGGACAGACAGAATGAAGGCAGAATGGAGGAGTTTGAGGTGCAGTGCTGTACAGTACATGGTCTATGGGGGATGACATTATGTGTTTCTGCTCCAACACTTGATTTATAGCTTCATTTGGACCACGTTTGTACGAAACACATCCTGCTGCTGCAGAGGCTTTAGTGCATTGTAGTCTGAAAACAAAGGAAGAATAAAATTGATCTTTCTGGACACACACAAAATCAATGAATGGCTATTTCCTGTTCCATGGCATGTTAGTCCGACTGACTTGCTCAATCCTTGAACTTTCCTTGTGTGTTCCTCGCCGCTTGAGAGGAAAGGTCTTCAGAGTTCAGTGGAAACTTAAGATGATGTCATTTCGGATCCTTTGGATGAGAGAATTTTTGTTTTCAGTCTCTGCCTTGACCCTTAAAAGGAAGATATTTAAAGGGCATCGGGTAGATATATCACTGCTGGTGACAAGCTTATTCCATGTTTTAAATTTATATTCTGTTGTTCTGTACTTTTGCGGCGCTTTATTTATTTTTTAAATAAATGACGGGAAGCAAAAAGGGGAACAAAACAAAAACGCACTCAGAAATGTATGTCTTGAAATGTGCGGACTGATTTGTTGAAATTCCACACGCTCGGCTATTATTCCAGAGGATGTGTTTGTACCTGTTGTACAATGCATTCTGTTCTCTAACAAGGTGATTGTGTTTCCAACACAAAAAGACTACAGTGATGTTCAATTGTTCTCTTTCAGGCTGGCTGTTAGCCAGCGAGCTCCTTCATGACACATGGAGCTGGTACACTATCAGCTCCCCCCTCTCCTCTTCCTGTCTGCTTTTCCTGGCGGTGACTGAAGCAAGTCACTCTAATGCAACAATGATGGTGATTTCACTCTGCTTATCGAAGCGAGTAAGTACTTAAGCAGCTGCTTGTACTTTGATCCAATTTACTTCCTGAATGTGTGCTTCCTCATGCACAGTAAACAGGCCTGCCTAAGTTGTCATTAGTTCAAAGCTGAGGCAAATAGTTCATGTACATGATTATTGTTTGCTCTCTTTTTTTGTGAGTGTGTGTCCTGCTTTGTACGATACTTCTGTTAACGGGAGTGAGTTAACTTTAGTGACAGGCCCTCTCAAATGTGCGGCGTATTTCAGGTATCAATTTGTACATTATGGCAATGGCTGTAATTCAATAGTGCCAGTGCGGCGAGCTCTGGAGGTTGAATGGAAAAGCCATAAGTTGAATACCGCAACCTTTAACATCATTGTGCGCTTGACTCATCCCCAAGGACAGGACAGATAAAAGATGATCAGTAAGAAAATTGATAGCACTGATTTAATAAACATCCTCAAAATGATCTCCGTGACCTGCAGGTAGCGCGGCAGTCACTCGCACTTCGCCTGGGTTAAAGAATCAAGTGAGATGATTCATTTGAGTGACTGAGGTAGTTGAGTTTGATGGATCATTCCTAAAAGCATCATTGCTAATCTTCAGCTCCTCTTTTTTAGGTTATTCACAGATCAGTGAGTTTTCCGGCTAATCCTGGACCTGACGCTGCTCTTGTCTGTGTACATGGTATTCATCATGCGCTGACAGGGAGAGTCCTTCAGACGACAAATAACCTTCAGAGAGGGGAGGCAGGCGAGCAGTAGGTGTGCAGTTATTTTGGATACATTTCACAGTGGAGTAGGAAAGCTGCATGGGGAGATGTATGGTGTCCTTGTTGGGTGCGGAGAGATGGACCCCTCTCCGTTTCCTAGCATAATCATTCTGAGCCTCAGCCATGCCTTCGACAACTCAATCAGACAGCCCTCTACCTGTAAAGTGGCTGGGTTGATTTGATTGCCATTTTTATTGGATCCCGGTCACATAAATCAAACCAATGGGGACGGCTGTACAGACGTGACCACTCGTCATTCGCTAGTAGCCTTGGAAACATTGTTTCGGGGGGCCGCGTGGCTGTCATCGGAGGTAAATCAGGGGTCTGAAGTTTCTTTCCTCCAACACAGGAGCATGGAGTTAAATCATCTTGAAAATTGATGTCACTGTGCCCAAGTGTTTTCACCTATCCCTTGGATAGAGTCCCATCAACTGGTGACAATGTCAGCACTTTTACCCTTCTCTCAAAAAAAAAAAGGATGCTTCCTTTCCTTTGAGGCCTAGAGGCCTGTTGTGACTGATAAGAACTTCAAGTTTTGACCTTTTTTATTGCTGATTTTTGTCGGCGTTGTTTTAAAACGTTTCGCTGCAAACCCAAACAGGAACTTTAAGGTTTAAGGTTGTCAATTTCTGATTCATATCTCGCCTCAGCTGCAATCAGAACAACTAAAACAGTTTTGTCGTTTGTGTTGTGATGGTAATCTATCCTGTAAAATGAAGTAGGGCCTCCATTCTTGGTGGTAAACTCAGAGACCCAGCTCTTTGAAACTTAATACATTGTTCATCGCTAAGCGCTGTCTGGTGAGCTTTTTGATTCACTGTGAACTGATTAAGTCTATCATGTCCACCAGCGCTTACAGTGGGAACATATTAGATTAAATACAGGTAGCTAATTTCCTCCTCTGCATGGGTGAGTGGGAGTATGAATGAAAGTGATGTAAAATTAATTTAGACCTCTAAAATTTTGATCACGCCGAGGCTATTTTGGTTCTCATGATGACAAGTAATAGGAGGTTGTTGCTTTCTAACCTCACAATATTACCCACGTTTGCCTATAGGGCTTTCAGGATCAATTTCATTCAGCATAAATATCACTTGATCTGTAAAACAAATTAGAAATAATAAAAGCAATAAAAATGCACCCAAGCTCTATTGAGATGTCCCTCCTAGCCATGTGTCAAGACTGAAGACATTAATGATACACGGAGGAGAGAAAATTACCATCTAGGATACGTCCGAACCAGTAAACTGGTAAACAAGCTGGCCGTTAGGAGTGGGGATGATTTGAATCAACAAGGGTGAACAGATATGGATACTCCGCGCATTAGTGTTAATAGGAATAGATTATGGAGGGATTTCGTGGAGTGACCTTCAGTGCACTAATTGAAATAGTATTCCGAGTCAGCAGTGGAGTAATCAACTTAAACACAGAATCATAAATCATCATGAATAGCGCTGTCACAACCAAGCCATTAGCCTCGTGTTTTTTCCCCAGCAACCTCATGAAAATATCTGCCACACCGATCCGTAGGTTAATAGGAACAGAAATGGCATTTAGAGTCTATTTGGATCAAATGTACTGTGAGCTTGAAAGTAGAACTTTGCTAATTTGCAGGTAATGTGAATTGATGTAGTAAGGGTTGAAGATAGTTCAGGCAACGAGTCGACACAATAACTTGCAAAAAAGAAAACGCAAGAGCTTTGGCAGAGCCTCAATCGCGGCGACAAGTCGTCTCTCTTCTGCTGTACGAGGCCCTGTAGTGGTTAGATATGTTATCAGGCAGAGGTTAGGTAATCGTGTTGGCTTTGGTGTGACCTTTGTCTTTTTGTTATTAATTATGGCTGACAATAAATTACGAGATCTTGGAGCAGCACTTGCTCTCTCTCCAAGAATGTGCAGGGTGCACACTTGTGTGATCGTTGCACAATTCACAACAACGTTGTGTTTGATGTGTGTGATACTGCAGGTTGCTTTATTAGGTCTAATCCACATAACGCAAGTTTATTTACTTATTATCACTTAATGCCACATTTATTTCAAGTATAAATACAGAGTGCTTTGTCAAAGTTTACAACATCTATATTAATATCAACAAGTGCTCTCGCAGTAAATAGCTTTTTAATTGCAACTAAAGTGAACGAATTAGATTCTAAACAGTCGGTTAGTGTCAGTAAAACGTCTTTCACACAACAATACCCAGCAAACTTGTCAGAAATGCTGATAAGAGGGCCGATCCTGAGCGCTTACACGGCATTAATCAAATAGCAGGTCTAATTAAAAGCGCTTTAAACAAAGCTTTTTTTCTAAATGTTGCTCAGGTATGGCAATAATTTTTGATCAGCCAAGCCTGGAAGACAAATAATTAGAACTGCCACAGCGGCCTGATGAGTGATGTCAGCATCTCCGAGTGACCTTCCCCTGCTAATTAATTTTCATTCCAGGGAAAAAAGACCCCGTTGTTGCACATTATTAATTGAGTTCATGAAAAGATGCACCTGATTAATTTTTGTTGATAATACTTGTCATTCTGGCCGCCGTTCGTAATCATTTTATGGGTTTTCATCTTAGTGTTTTTCAAAGTTGATCTAAGTCATCTTTACTGGAGATTAATTTGTCCAAAGTAGAGCTGCCCTGTCCCGGCAGACAGCGGGGCTTCAGTCTATCTCACTTAGATGCCTGGCGAACACACAGTTTCTCTTTATCAGCGTTTATTTACCCTAACACATTTATAGTGAGCACATTGTGAGAGTAAGTGAGAATAATTAACCTTACCAATTAATAATTAACTTTTATTACCAAGACCATGTTATGAATGTATTCAAATACCACTGCAACACTAAAAAATAAAGTTATGGCATCGAAAAACCTTCAATCCACAAGACACTAGTCTTATTTCCGAATGTTTCACACATGTCATGTATTAAAGTAGATGGATATATGCAAGAATAAAGATAAAGATTAAATTAAAAGGCTGTTTCTGTGTTTTTATTAATGAATAAAGATGTGTTTGATGCAGTTCCTCCAGACTTATGGAAAGGTTGGAAATAAAGAGATGTTCTTTATTGGTTAATCTGTCTCTCAAGGCACTTATTTACTTATTCTTAGAAGATTATAATGAAGACATGCTTAAAATTGCTGGAAAATCTAACACCAACATTCACAAATAACACAAGACCCAGGATTTCTGTTACGGAGCATAGTTTTACATATAAACCATTCACGAACACAAGGTGTAATTGTTCCTGGAATTTTGTGAAATGTAATCTGGTTTCAGGTTACCTGCACATCCAGGCTGTAAACAGCAATGTTTTAAAAAAAATAATAATGCAAGCGGAAGGGAAATACGATCCAGGAAGCCCGATTTGAGTAATAGATCGATGAGTTTGAAGCCCTGTCAGATGCCCAAACACTGCACGGTGCTTTATTATACAGCGAGACTGCATTTTACAACTCAATCGCGAGGTAAACTTTAAGAATTACCCCGTTCGAGTTACACTGCCAGATGATGTTGCATTGCGTTGTGGCAAGAGCTGGGCCGCGTTCAACTTTACCGGTAAGACGACCTCGCGTTGTCTCCGCCGTGCCAACACAGTAGCCTCATTCTGGCTGGTAATATGATGGAGTTCAGGAGGAAGCCAGCGCCGTGTGAAACTGATGTGCCGGCGCTGGTCCGCAGAGCTTTTTCTCAAAAAAGCTGGCAGCAGTCCCTGAATCTACTGTCATGAGCTGAACCATTTGTAATAAAAGGGAAGCAAAGATTCTTCTTAAGGAAACATTAACCGTGTACGACAGCTGGGCTGAGGTTTGATAATTCTACTGAACACAGCATCTAATCTGCTATACAGGCGTTGTTGCGTTGTCAAGTTAATAACTATGAGCTTATTTTATCCGTTAATGAGTGTTACCTTGACTTGAGGTCGACTTGTCACATCATTTTGGGGGATCTGAGCAGCTTGCCAATATTCTCGAGCCAGGAGGAATGGATGTACTGACAAGGTGCTGCAGTCTCTTTACTGAGATTATCCAAAATCCTGCAAATGTAAAGCAAGTTGTCTCATTAGGCTGTTAGCATTACTCATATCACACTTAGTATTAGGTGTATTTTCATTCTTTTTGCTGAAGTAACGCTTCATATTTTCCAGTCGACAAAATAATAAACAGTACTAAAACTCAGTCCCATAACACTTCAACACAAACATGGATCATTAGTGAAGAGTTAGAAATGAGGGGAAAACATCTATCCTCATATGAATGAATTCAGTACACTGCCTTCCCATGAGCATGTCAATATTTAGTTTCTGACCAATCTAACTAATAGTTATGAAGCTGGAACTCAGTACACTTCCCTACCTTTATATGACAAGCAAAAATATGTCATCTTTCCCAGTTTGGCAATGTGTGAAACATGTTATAGGTTACACTTATTTTTCTCCTCGGATCTATATGAATATATGATATATCAAATAAATCACTTCACCGCCTCAAACTAATGCAGAACTCTGCAGTCGGGATAATAACATGCTCTAGGTCCACAAGCCATATAACACCCTCGCTGATGCCACTGAGTCCACTATAAAAATCCTGCTTCTGGCATACGAGGCCCTACACATCCATGCTCCCACTTACCTCTCTGACCTTTCCTGAGATCTACACCCCCTAACCGCTCACTGCAATCCTCCTCAGCTGGCCTGCTCAGAATACCTAAAATGAACCTCAGTCTTTTGTATCATTATTATTATTATTTTTTATATGTGACTGCTATTATTTTACTTTTCTTATCTTATTTGTTTAATTTGTGAAGAGATCTTGGGTGTCCTGAAAGGCGCTTGAAATAAAATGTATTATTATTATTATTATATTGATCTCATAAACAACCTCTGTGAACTGTAAATGACAGAAATCCGTCGTAGCGACAGAGAACTTTAATCCATGTAAAAGCAACTTTCCACATGATTTTAATCCAACAGGGCGGCAAACCTACAGAAAAACAAATTCTCCTTCAGTCTCATTGACAAAATTTACGACACACTCACGACCACGTGGAGGAGGAAAGTGTCATTTGTGAAATGGATTTATTTGGTTCTAGTCGAAAATAACCATGCTACTGTATTTCAACTGTTAAATTATAGCCCTCCTATGAACAGGTTGCCAAACACGTATGTATGACTGGCAGTGTAACTTTCATGCTTACAAACTTTCTCTGGTTCCTTTCCCCAAAGCAAAGGAGTACATGTGGTGTTGTGAAGGAGTTGATGGTGCGGTTGTATTACCTCATGCAGTGAAAATATAATCACCCAATAAAGTATCATGAGCCATAACGGTGAATCAACACCTCTCTGACACAGTCTCAACAAAAATGTTAGACTTTAAGTATTTTAAGTTAAGGATTTATGAGCTGGCTCTTGTGCTGGGTGGCATTATATTGCAATGGAGGTATATTTTCTGGTCACCGACTGTAAAATATTCAGACTGCAAAATGTACGTATTCGAATTTGGACAATGCTTTATCACACCGTCATTCCATCTTATCATGCTGACCAAACTTTCAGCAAAATGAGTAGATTATGTGATCTGTGATGAACAGGGGATAAACTGAAACAGTAAAAATCACGTATACTGTATATCATCTAACAGTACATACCAGAATATTTGTGCAATGGCAGGTCCTCCTTAAACATTTTGCAGTGTGCTTTGTGCTCTGGGTGTTGCAGTCATCAGGGTCCATTTATTTCTATCAAACCATGACTGGGAAAGTCAGACTTTGTGGAAGTCAAATAGGACATAGGCCACCACCTGAAAAACAACAATGTCATTTTAGGTTTACAATACTCAACGCGTTGCATTACTCAAGTTTGACAAGTTAATGAAGTGTGTGTTGGCACCCTTGCTTAATAAAGTATTAATGTTACATCAAGTTTTAGCCCCTTTGCAACAGATTAGGTTATCTTTATCCATTTATATCTGCAACATAGTTACTTATAATAGTGTAACTTTAGCCTTTAGCTAGCCGCAACATAATAAGTTACCTTTTATTGCTAAGTTAGCAGGCGGCTAACTTTAGCTTTTAGCTAGCTACAAAGAAATAAGTTACCTTTTATTGCTAAGTTAGCTGGTGGCTAACTTTAGCCTTTAGCAAGCTGCAACATAATAAGTTACTTTTTATCTAAGTTAGCAGGCGGCTAACGTTAGCCTTTAGCTAGCTGCACCATAGTAAGTTACTTTTTATCTAAGTTAGCTGGTGGCTAACTTTAGCCTTTAGCCAGCTAACGTTATACATTATAAACAAACATTGCTAGCTGCAACATAGTTACTTTTTATCTCTAAGTTAGCTGGCGGCTAACTTTAGCTTTTAGCTAACTGCAATATAGCTACTTTTTATCTCCAAGTTAGCTGGCGGCTAACTTTAGCTTTTAGCTAACTGCAATATAGCTACTTTTTATCTCTAAGTTAGCTGGTGGCTAACTTTAGCCTTTAGCTAGCAGCAACATTATAAGTTACTTTTTATCTCTAAGTTAGCAGGCGGCTAACTTTAGCCTTTAGCCAGCTGACGTTATACATTATAAACAAACGTTTTTTCGCCGCATTAGCTTAACTTTAATATATGGTGTGTTTTGTATGGTGATGCTATACGAGCTAACATTGCTAAAAACAGTCCAGCCATATCTTGGTGTTAGCTTTAGTGCCCAGTTTTCTAAGTAAATAATGTTCAAGCTAACACCAGATGCTAACGGTAGCCGTTAGCAGCTACCGTTAGCATCTTTACTTACCGCACGCGCGAACGCGCATGCTCTTGCGCGTTACGTGCCTGTTGCCATGGCGGCTGGAGCTGCACAGAGTGATGGTAACGGGGCTGCCCGCGAGCTCCCCTTTTAAATGGTCCGGTGGGTAACAGCACCGTTGGTACTGAAACTTGTGGGCCACTGTTAGAACTTATAAAGTTAGATACAGAAATGTTTGCATAGTTATGTAACATATAGTAGACTATATTGAACGTGCCACGTATTTGAAGGACTGTGGGATGCAATGTATAAAAATAATGGACGCCGTATCTGTGACGTCATCCATAGGATAGCCGTTTTGAAGCTCAAAATCTGTGGCTCTGGTCGCCGCCATGTTTGTAGTTCTTGCCTAGCTGATCTAAAATCATCGGATCATCGCTGCCTGGGTGCTCAAACAAGCCATCTGTCAGAGGAAGCTGCATCTAAATTGAGATGTCATTGTATTATCCCAGGTGGGAAACTTGTGACTTGTAGTCACCTCTACCTCTGTTTCCTCTGAGAATCTACAAAATGGCAGTTCTTCCGTGGAAGAGGACCCGTGGCGTCTGTAGGTATACGAGGCTTATTCTAAGGTAACAAATAATTTTATTTTCAGGTGATCATACACTAATAAAACATAGTTATGCATATTAAATTCCATTAAATCTTACACACTGGAGTTTAATGTCATTGTATTATTTAAGCACAAACCACCATACTATGACCAAAGCAGTAAAACTGCACTGCATATTGATGCGTGTAGTGCTGCTGTGATAACTGTGACACCATGGCGGTGTTTGTGGCTTGGCTGTTAACATATAACACCGTGACCAGTACGCTGGCCTGTTCCATGGTCTATTAACTTACAGTACACCATGGCCAACACCATGATGCATTACTTATCCTGTGACATAGCTTTACCACAGTAAAAGAAAAATGCCACAGTGCCATTACACTTGACTACACAGAAATAATACGAATTTGTTGCAACTTGGTGAAAGGTTGAGCTCGATATTGACAATAAAAGTAATGAGGGATTTGTACAAATTTGTATTGTCGGACCTTTTAGCTGATGGAGTGCAGGCAAAAATATGAAACTTTGGAATCAGTTGACTGAGTTAGTTTAATCAGTGTCTACATAAATAACATTTATTAAATAAGTATTTTGCAAAGATGAACAACCACATTTTCCCAGAGCTATAAACCTTCACAGAGTTTAGAAAGTTGTTGTAAGGGATGCAGTACACACGGTACCTTTGTAGGTTTAATCACCAGTCAATAATTTGATGTTTACTTCGTGTTCATTCATCATCTTTTATAATTAATGAAGCCATAACAATCTGATGTTCATGTTTTTGTATCTCAAGTCTCAGGATTTTTCATTTGTCATTTTACTACATCATTGTATTTTTTCTTTATTTTATTTTATTTTTACCTTTACATCCCGTAACAGAAACCTCAACAATACATTTTTCTTTTTTTGTGTGTTTTTTCATCTTCTTGTTCTTAATGGAAAATACCTTCACAGCCACAAAAGCCTGCTATTGTATGATAAGCTACAAATGTAGAGAGGTGTCTGAAAATCCATTTAGAATTAATAATACCAAAACCATTCTGCTTAATGAAAAAGTGTAATTTATCTGAAGAGGCTCCGGAGTTGTCTTTGAAATGCGAGATGTCACCGAGCTGGTATAAATGCAGCCTTTAATGGATACATTGACAGTGGGTGCAGTATTGTTCTTGACTATAGAAAATGATGTGAATAGCTGTGCTTGTCATTGTTGTGAAACTATTAATAGATCTGTAATTATGGTGGGCAAATTGTTGATTTTTTTTTTTTTCCCCTCTGGTATTTGATATGCTCAGCACAATGAGGAGATGAATTAGGACTAATAGACAGGTCTCATGATTCTGTCTCTAATTGGAGGATCATTATATCTCTTCCAGAGAGATGCCCATAGCTAAAGCCTTTAACAGCACTATTTCAAACAGGACACAAAGGCCTTAATGAATACTCCTGTGACTTTACACCAGCATCTCTCAGAAAGGGAAGAACATATTCTGTTTTTATCTTACACATAGTTTCCTGTAATTGTTGGATTGAGGTGCAAGATCAACCCCGCTTCCTTTGGAAATCACAATAATTAGACCGAGGTTGGATTTAGGTTAAAGAGCTAAAAGATCGTTTGAAGATGTGTTAGCAACTTAAAATATCGTTGGCATCGTACTGTATTAACTGTAGAGTAAACCTGCTGTGTGTGTGTGTGTGTGTGTGTTTCTGATATTGCTGTGGTGTAGCTCCGCGTGTTTTACAATATCCTTACATGCATTACCATTACAAAACAATAACGAAAATAAGGCGAGCGAATGTAATGCATGCTCAGGGAATGTGTTGAAATCTCTGGGTGCCATTTGCTCCCATCAGTGTAGCTGATAGAGTCATTAGAGAGCTGCCGCGGCTCGGCTCTGGGGGTCTCTCTCTCTCCTGTAAATGGCCCTGTTGGATGGGTGAACAACCTTCACATGGCATCCGTGGCCTCAGAGCACTTCACTAAAGCTAATAGGTCATAGCTGCAGAGATGGGTGACAAAAAGCACGAGTGTTAACAATGGATAATGTGAGAACGGATTGCAGTTATCTAGTGCTTTCTCCGCCTCGTGATTCAAAGTGTTTGACATTGCGTCTAGTGAATTTTTCGAGTGTAAGTCACGCTGTGTTTTTCTTTTTTCTTTCTCCGACTGCAATGGCAGCAAGGTTTGAGAATTTTTTTTTTTTACATCACACACATGACCTCCATCCTAATGGGGGGAGCCTCTTCTTTATCTATTAGTGACTAACGTGATCACCCTTGGACGGCTGCAAAACCAAAAGTGCTGAAATGGTCTAAATGATGAGCTGAAGGATCTGCGAGGGGTTCTTTGCATATCACACCTCCGCCATGGCTTTAAGAAAAAAGGTTGAAAGAGGTCAGCTCAATATGCATATAATTTGGGGTTACATTCGAAGTTTGGGTTTTAAGCTTCTTGATGAAAGACAGCTATGAATAAATGTAATCTTTTCTCTCACATATGGTCATTTGCTGAGGGCGAGGAAAAAAAGTCTTTGTATGCGCTTTCACTGTTAATATTCCTCATTACTGTTCCGTGAGGTTCATTGTCCTTCTCGAAACACCCCAAATGATCGAGAAACGTCGCAGATTTCAGATATTTATTGCCAGAAGAGAAGTTAGCACCGAGCAATATTGTTGCCGTCATGTTTTAATGCCCTCAGTTCGTCACGGATGATTGTACAGGGGGGGGAAAAAGTTTAGGCCACACTGGAAAGGAACTTATTTGTCGAGCAAGGGAAAATACAACGAGACGAGGGCAGACTGTCAAAGGACCGAACGCCATTCATCTGCTAACCTGTTCAAGGTGTGCCTGGTTGATGTCCTCCTCCTTTGGTGGGGAACATATGTCCACAGCAGCTGTGCCACCGTGAATAGGCAGTGATTGTGTGCTAGCTAACTGCATTCCTGGGAGCCAGGCCAAGTCTGAGTGGAGTGAGCTGTCCCATTTTTGATACGAGCTTCTCCTACATTCCACCTGATTTACATGTCTCTCTCTCTCTCTCTCTTTTTTTTTTTTTTGCACAGGACTAGTAGCCATTCTCTTCACTTGGTCAAAATAGCAGCTGACTTGGAAGATCTCGTTTTGGTGTTTGTTTTTTCAGACGAAAGATGCTGAAGAGGTGATCCTGAGACACATTTCAGATTAAGTGCTATAAGGTGCGCGACTTGGAACAGGTGTGTTACCGTATCTTTTTTGCGGTGACACAGTTTTTCAAGAGCTACGCTACGGGTTCTAGCGGCTTGACTCTTGTTGTAATGATGTATGATAGAAGTTTGATAACACGCGTAGATTGTCCAGTCAGGCGAAGCTATTTCTGTTTGGCACGAGTGCTGCATCAGTATTTTTATTCATTTTTTTTTTAAGAACTGTTTGTGCACGTGAAAGCTCTGTGCAGGTTGTCACTAGATAAAGTAGTTCTCTTGCTTAATGACCTCAAATAATTGCATGCAAACAATCAGAGCTAGGCAGTGCTGTGTACTTCATCCCCTCCTCCCCCCCCTCCCTGGGTGCTATCATCTCAAATATGGCGTTCATCCTCTGGACACGAAACTCAAACACCTGTAATTGTTATCAGACACTCGCACAGGAAAGCGAGGCCTGTAAAGGCAATCTGCATGTAAACATTAAAAGGCAGCCGCGAAATGGAAATCTCATTTCGTGTCCGATGATCACAAACAAACAATAGACATCTGCGATATTTCTCCGTCCTATCGCAGACTTCCATCCCGTGAGGAACAAGGTCAACAGAAGAGCCCTGAACGGGGACGGTGATCCCAAAATAACAATCGCGAGCACTAACAACCCCCCCCTTCTCTCTTAAACAACACAATCACACAATCAAAGCCCCACTGCCTTTCCCTCATTGTTTAATTTCTGCTGGCTATCTTAGATATCTCTGCGGCTGTTCTTATCTTTGACCTTCAGCTTGTTGCTTTGTCGTCGCGCCCCCACCACCACCACCACCACCACCTCCTCCTCTCCTCCTCCACCTACCTGCTCCCACCACCACCACCCCCACGCCAGTGTGCTGCGACCTTCAGAGGGGTGTCATTACTCCCTGACCCATTTGACGATCCCCTCATGTGGAATGTGCATATGCCGAATCGCTGCGGATCTGCACAGTATGGGGTGAGGTGAAGTACTTACAGAAATATGACTTGACACGCTTTATCAAATGGGGAAAGATGAAGACGAAACAGCTGCTGGTGCTGTCGTAAGCAATCTGGCCGTGATTGAATAAAAGTGTCAGGAAAAGGGCCGCTTGATGGTCTTTTGTTCTCCCCCATCCAGCTTGATGTTAGTTTGAGCTGTCAGGAGGGAATCACAGCTGGGTGATTTATCAATACTTGGAGTGACCTTGCAGCCACACTGCTGTGTGTGTGTGTGTGTGTGTGTGTGTGTGTGTGTGTGTGTGCACACAAGCTCGTATCTGTGTGCGGCTCTCGTGGATTAAAAAGACACAAAGTGGAATATTTTCAAAATAGTTGGCACACACAGACAAAGACTTGGCTTGACTTGGAACAAAACTCTTCTCTTAGACACAGTAAGTGGATTGTTCTGCCAACACGATAAGGGTATTTTTCTCAACATCAGAGCGCTCAAAGTACCACCAGCAAATGTTTGGGAGAAGTGTGTCTCTTTTAACTAACGCTGCGTTTGAACAGGGTTTTTTTTTTTACCGCCTAATTCTCTTTAGTATTTTCATACTTCTTTCTAACCCGTCCACACCATCTCTTCACCTCAGTACTTTCTTTGAGATGTACTTGGACAGCCTGTTTTTTTTTTTTTTTGTTTCACAGCCAGCCATTGACTGTCTCTGTTGTGATTAAGCAGATGTTTTATTGCAGACTGGAACAGTCATTACTGCCATAAACCCATCTGTGGAATTGCTTTTTATGCAAATTTACAAAGCATCTGCATAAATAAAGTTCTAATTAATACCTTTCTGCAAACCTCTGCGCTCTTTGATTCCTAAGTGTTCTTAATTGTGTACAAGCAGGTAGAAAGTACAAATCAATGCGCGCGACATGAGAGGGGTTTTGTTCTCCTCTCACGCCGCTTTGTGCATGTTTTCATAACTCTTTTAGCAGAAGTGTGAAGAAATAATTGTTGTTTGGCAATATTTTACACGTTTATAGATTTTTTCCCAAGCTGTTATTTAAAGATATACAGTATGGTTACACATAATTAAGATTTTGACAACCCAACATGGTTAATTATTGACAAATCTTTGATTAGGAATGAGCTTAAAGCGATTCCAATCAAGGATAACATTTATGTAAAGATGCAGTGAGTTGCATTTTTAGCTCCCGTTGTAGGTTACAAGGGAAATAAAAACAAAATCTGCTGCTACCGGTTGATTGGGAACTACTGAAGAGTAAAGTTTCCCCGAGAACATTAAGGCTCGCTTTATAGATCCCTTTGTTGTGAGGGTGCCAATGGAAGCTCATTAATTTCCCCAGGTTTTTAATGGGGAGTGTTGAACATGTGGCAAGAGTTGTCTTGGTGGGACCCTTATGAGTTGCACCTCTGCTGTTGACGCTTTTTTTTTTTTTTTTTAATTGTGAAGGTGTCCCTTCGCTAAGTAATCAGGTGCATTTTTGTTGTTTTCAAAATGTACGTAAGCACGGCTGATGGATGATTTATTTTCTTTAGCTCTAATTTAGTTACTTTTAATATGCCATATTGCGTCAGTCCGTTTGCAGCGTCTGTTTTGTAACAGTAAAATAATGGTATGAATAATTCATTTTCTGCTCACTCTCCTCCCCAGTGCTTATGATCTCTGCAAAGTGTGTCATTATAATGAACCCAACTCTGGTATGGATGCTCTTGTATACCGAGGTAAAGTAAATAAAAAAAAAAAAGCTAAAATGCATTTTAGAGTGAACTTGAACTCGCGTTACCTCCCAAAATCAGACGAAGAAAAAGAAATTCTGCGAATAAAGAAAGACTTTGTTTGAAAGATTAAAGGAGGCATCTGAGCCATGAGTGAGGAGGAGGGGCTGCAGTCAGTAAGGTCAGGGGGAAGAGAAGAAGAATGCCTTCAGAGAAGAAAAAAATGAAGGCAAAGGGTTTTCTGCACTTAACTTTTATTTTGTAGGAATCACGAAGCGACAGCTAGATCTCAGAGCTTCTTGTGCTTCAGCAGATCATCTTAATTTGATTCACTAGGTGGCAGTGTCACTTTTTTTTAAACACATTAGCACTTAAGTAGCACTGTGTTACACTATATGGGGTCAAGCATTTGAAATTAGACCTAAATATGACGTTAAACGTGTGTTTACGGGCGCTTTACTGCGTGTGAAGTTGGTACCACTCACTTCTGTAACTTGATGACAGCTCTCTGGTAAAAAAAAAAAAAAAAAAGTGCAAACACTCTGATCGAGGACAGTCTGCTTTCATCAAGATTGCGGCAGGGCCAGGATATCTTATACAGCACAAAATACAAACACAGGTTATGCTACTCTCCCTCTCTCTCTCTCTCTCATCAGCTCGTGAGATCTAGCAACTTTTAGCATAATGAATTTAGCAGGGATGCCTTCTCTACACAGTCCATCAGGCCTGCCATCTACCAGATTAAATTATGTCTGTAAGCATTAAAGCTTTGATGCTGTATTTGGGCGGCACGCGTGCATCCATTTGCAAAATTCTATATAACAAAATTAAAAACATGGACACCTATGGAAAATGGCTTGGCGCTAGCACTTAAACCCAACCACTCCAAACAGTTTGCTGACTAATGCATTTCTAATCATTTCTGTGATCAATGTTAGCTACTGTGCAATAAGATTAATCAGCCATATGCAAAGCTAGGATCACCTTGAACAAGGCAAGAAGGAAGAAAAGGAAGATAAAGGGACTGAAAGAAAAGCGTCTTGGCTATTATGTATGATAAGCACACTGTACAGATATAAAGCACACCTGCATTATTCACGTTTTTTCATGCAGTGTGTGTGTGTGTGTGTGTGTGTGTGTGAGCGGCATTACACCGGCGTCGTGCTCCCCCTCAGCTGTGCTTTGGCATCTGTGCGTGGCCATCTCACCGCTGAATAGCTGCCTGATTATTCCAAATCTAAGGGAATATTCAAACAAGGCCGATAATGCATTCTTCCATATGATTCTCCAGAGCTGGGACAGCTGTTCAGCAGCTTTCAATGCCATGTTTCCAGAAAGGGACAGATTTCTCTGCTCAATTAATGGGCATAAAAAAAAAATAATAAAAAGCAAGGGAGAAGTTGGAGCAGAGTCATAAAGACGGCTTCAAAAAAACATAGAAAAACAGCTACACTTTCACTGAAATCATGTGGAAATTAATGTTTAACTTCATAATCAGTGGTACACACAGGATTTCAATGGCCGTGTAGGCAAACTGGGCTGATGTACTGAGATGTAAGCACACAAGCGAGGAGTGTCGCCGCTTACATTCCCGGACAATAACTGTCAGTAACAGATTACAACCTGGGAAAACCTGTGCAACAACAACAACAACAACAAAAAAAGATAAAACTTTAATGGCAAGACATCATCAGACAGGAGGAATTACCTGGAGATCAGTGTTGTCTTTGTTCACTTCACTTTGACCACACAGTGATTTGAGAATGCAGAGCGCTGCTGCTGTGCCGGTGCCTTGTAAAGTTTCAACTGGCAGATGAATTCTTCCAGTCTGGCTTTCCTCCCGTCTCTCCCTCTCTCTGCTCTCTCTCTCTCTCTCTCTCTCTCTTTCTTTTGAGAACAACGAGGAGGTTGTCTGTCCAAGGGCACACCTGTAAGGTGCAGACCCTCGACAGGCTTACCTCAGTGGCCTCTCTTGCTGTACTCAAAAGGCAATTATTCCTCCGAGAAGATAGAGCACTGTCAACTTCAAACAGAGGACATTCTTTAGGCAGATTAGACTAAAATTATGTTTTATTATTTCGGCCCTGAAGAATGAATTGGACTCTATTTGGTCGTCTTTTGTGGTGAAATCCAAGACAGTTTAAATGGCAGAGGTATGTTTGGAGTCTGGGTAATACTCCGGTGTCTTTATGAAAGGGCAACAGAGAGGATCAGATTAGAAGGCGAACAGCGAGAGTCTTTCAGCAGCGGCTGTGCTATCATCTCTGTCTTCTTGTCCGTGCCTGTAGAGAGGTTAAATTAAATGGCTGTAATAAATGTTTTGGTCTTGCTGATGTGGTATGGCTGGCTATCAAACGAAAACACTGTGGAGAAACGGCATGCTGGAAGATCAGAGAGAGGGAACAAATGGAGGGTGGGAGAACTATGTCAGCACATTACCAACATTAGAAACGGACTTGTTTTCACTTAAACCTCAATTATAATGGTGGCTCCAGAAACAATTATATTGATGAATGCTTTCTAAGTTACTGTAATTAAATTATTCCATTTAATTAACGAATTATATTGAATTTCTCCCCAGAGGACGGCATTAGCCTCATCTGCTGTTTTACAAACAGGAGTACTCTAATGTTGTGTGCTATGGAAATGATTACTAATGCCTAATGAAACTGTGTCAGATCAGATAAATGCTGTACAGAGTCAACAAGCCAAGCTTGTAACGCAGCCAAACTTGAGACGAAATAATAAAGCCAAAGAAGAAACTATTGATTCTATTTTTCTTTTTTTTTTTTTTTTTCAAGGGCAGGCTTTGAAAAGCTGACGTCAAATAAATTATAATTCTGAGTGGCTGTGCTGGAGGTTTTTAAAGAGAGTGGAGAAAGTCAAAGAGAAATGTGTGCGACATGTTTAAGATGCTCGTATTGAAACGTGCGCCGGGGGGTTGAGTTTGAAATGAAAATAATCTTTGTTTTAAAGGTAACTTACGTGTCATAAAAAACACTTTAAGACAAATCTAAATAAAAGTGTCAACTGACTTCATAAAAACAGGCATCACTTTGCTTGTTTCCCATTCACCGGCTGTATAGAAAGTAATGAAACACGCGGTATAAAAGTGGGACGCATTAACAGTTTGATGGTTCAGCAGTACGTTAAAAAACACACACGAGTTCCACTGCAGCTGACCATTGCCCTCTGGTGGGAGTGCCAAGCACCTGCTCCAAGACAGACTATATATAGAGCATAAGATTTGTTTGTATTTCTTGTGTTACACCCAATGTCATAACATTTAATATTATTAATAGGCAAACAGAGATAGGATAGCCACACACACACACTCTGTATACACACACGTAATAGTCATATCCGTTTCATAAACACAAAGCACAAGAAATAACTCAATCTGCTTACTGAAAGTTATTTTAGCCTTTCAAAATAAAAACACACACACACACACACACGCTGTGTGCTCCATGTGTTTATTGTCCTATCCCCTCTTGGCCCTGGCCATATTAGTCCATGCGAGAGAGTGGAGAGGAGAGAGGAGTTGTGATGCTGTAAGCACATACCGTGCATTCTCTCTCCTCCGCTGTGCAGTTGTTGGGCATATTGTGAGGGTTTTTTAATACGTTGGGGGGTGGGAGATATGGAAGGAGGGCTCGGCTCACATTCGCCGTACAGGAAGAGCCACGGCCAAGAATGACAGTTGCTCCTCTTGGAGCTGAGACATCCATGGATTTAGATTGCACTTTGAAAGGTCAGCACATGACGGGCCAATCAGTCAGCTCCTAATTGGATGATCAGCAGTCGTTTGAATATGTTTCAGATATATTTATTTTTTATTTATTTATTTTCATGAAATCATGAAAAAATATATAAATATTTTCTTGGTGAGCTCGTTCTGATGATGTTTGTGTCGCGTAATCAAAATGAAGTGAGTAGAAGCAAAACAACATCCAATCATAGCAATAACCAAAATATGTTTGATTTATTTTTATAGTTTTGTTTTTAAAAAAGTTCAGCAGAACACGTGTAACACACCGACAAAAGGTGGGGAAATATGTAAGTCAGATATAACAAATTACGGTGAGTTCAAAGGATTTTAAAAAACTTGTTTTGATGATGAATTTATAAGAAGAAACTGACTTTCACAGCTGAGTCCTGCGCTGCAAAGATCTGTCACTTACAAACTCAAATAAAAAGCAACAGAAAAAATGTGTTTTTCCATATACTGTATGATTAATTTAAGCTTTATCCACATATGACCTGATCTAACCTCGCATTCAAAGCGTGTTCAGTCAAGCCTACAGTGGGTGCAGTTACAACATTTTAATAAGAGGACAGAAACTGCCTGAAGTCAAACATGGATGGGAGTGGCACTAAATGACACCGTGATTCTTCTTTTTATTTTTATTATAATGTAATGCTGCATAAGTCTTTGTCCACATCGGTGCCAAAGTTGTGGCATACCTGTGTTTCCAGTTCCAGCATGTTGCACTGACATGGGGTAATACTCTGTACACCTGTGTGGGAAAAAAAACAACACCTTGTCAAGTGAGTTCTGTCTCTGTTAAGCTGAGGTATAAAGCTGCTGTCACTGTGATCTCAAAAGACGCAGGCTTTGAGGTTGGAGGTTGGATTATGTGATTCTTTTGGAAGAAATCTAAGGATGTAAAGAAACATGTCAGAGTTCCTGCAGGGTCACCAGAAGAAGACACGTAAAAAAGGGTGCAACATAAGCGCAGCAGCGTTCGCTTTGGTTTATTCCAGAGAGCAAAGTTTGGACAACTGCAGATCATCGCTGCTGAATGTAAGTGTGACCCCCACACCGTGTATTTGAGCGAAATGCTGAGCTATTTTGATGGAAACATCCACTGGCAGTAGTATATGTGTGTGTGTGTGTGTGTGTGCTGCTGGCTCAGGAATGTTGGCATCAAGTATGCAGTCCTGACAGACAGCTGCACTGCAGTGGCGTTTTTAACATGCCAGACCAGGAGACCACGAGCAGTCAGTCAGTGCCGGAGGGGCTCAGAATAAAGACAAACTTTACATTAGATGATAGAAGAAGAAAAATTGAAGCTGATTGGCTGAGGTGGCAGGTGAGACACTGACACGTCACCAGAAGTTCAGACAGAATGAAAAGGTGTTGGGCTTTTCAAACCCAGGAGAGTTAAAGCAGGCACATCAAACGTGACCCAGAGGGAAGGCTTGCGCTGATTATAAGTCTGCTCAATTACTTGACACGCTTCAATTGCCTCCTTTTTTTTTTTTTTTACCCTCCCACGTGTCATTTCTTCTTCTAACCTTCGACCATTTCACCTCATCACACCACACAAACCACAGTATTCATTACGTTAGGCGTCTCCCTCCTGATCTACGCTGCTTGTCCTGTTTATTTTGTACATGTTCGGCCCCGCCCTGCGGAGAGGAGACGCGCCGATTCCACGCAGTTGCGTAATTTGACAAGCCAGCGCAAAAAAAAAAAAAAAAAAAAAAAGAGAATGAACGTTTGACAGCTGGCTCTCTCTCTCTCTCTCTCTGTCTCTCACAGAAAACAAAAGAAATACCTATGCTTCATTTATCTGTGAAAGATTTCGGATAGTTTTTGTGTCTCTCTCTGTGCTTTTATGGCCGCTGCCGTGAGGAATAATGTTTGGGTTGCTCCGGGGCAGGACGCGCAGTTTCTCCGTAAAACCAACACCGCCGCACCGCCACTGACAGCCGACGGTCTGAGAGGTGAAGATCATGGACAAGTGCTCTGTAACATGCCGGGAACTTCCTCTTTTCATGATTATAATTTGGTAGGAGGGATTGCATTTATTTATTTTTATTTATTTCTTTATTCTTTTTGCATCAGAGCATCACACACTGCTTACTGATAGCTGCTGCTGCTGCTTTGGACGTAGAGATGTTGCTGATGAGAGCAAAAAAACAAAAAAACAGGCTGTTTTCATTGTCAGATCTAAGCCTAAATAATGGAGGTAGGCCCGTGTGTGTGTGTGTGTGTGTTTGCTCTAATATTCACAGCTATTATCCCAAACACGTGACTGAAATCCGTCCTGCACTGATGCTGACATTCACTGTTTGAATCACAAGCAGGGCTGGAAAAAGGCAAAAAAAAAAAGGAATGGAGGGATGTGATGTGAAACGTTTGCAGCTCCCAGCAGCACAAACTTGCTCTGAACAGATGAATAGCGCTGCAGCAGCAGCAGCAGCAGCAGCAGCAGCAGAGCAACTGGATGTTCTAATTTCAGCCCGGCTGGAGCGTTTCAGAACGGCGTCTGCTGCTTGTAAAAAAAAAGAAGGGTGGAGGTGGTGGTGGTGTTTGATGTGGCAGTGCAGGCCCTAAATGTATGCACAACAGTTTTTGTCCTGTGATGCTTCATTAGGACTACAAGTGGAGAACTGTGGGTAAAGAAAACTAGTGAGGGTCCCACATGGGTGTGCATCTATCCAACACCCCGAATCTCTCATCTCTGATTTACTGATCACCCCCCCTCTCTTCTGTCTTGCAGGGTAAATCCGAGATGGACAGCTACCTGTCTCCGCACCAGCAGGATGTAGTAAATCCCAAAATGTTGTGCAGGGACGGCGGCTCTCTGATGCTGGAGCCGCCTTTCTCAGAGGACTTCGCCTCCCCTTACAGCGTCAACATGAGCCTGCTCCTCCCTGACGTCACATACCTGCGCCCCGGCCTCTGCAGGACCGTGAGACAGATCAAAACGGAGCCGTCGCACCCCCTGATGCACGCCGCCTGTCAGGGCAACGGGGCGGCGGTGCCACCGGCGCTCCCAGAGTACCCGGGTGTTTACGGCGCAGCCGACGCAGCTAGTGGTAACTTTTTCATCAAGCAGGAAGTGCCAGATTTCCAGGATGTTCCCCTGTTTCAGCTTTTGAACTCTGACCTGGAGCAGCTCGTTCACGGGTCTCAGCTGAACTCCATCCCCATGGCCCCGTTAAGTCATCCCATCGGGCACGTCCACGCTCATAATTCTGCTAAACCTGCAAGCAGCCCTCAGAATGAATGTTTCCGACAACACGCGGGCCATCAGCAGAGACCGACCTATCTGCCCCCTTCTCCGCCGAACTCTGAGCCCTCGAGTCCAGACAGGGGGAAGGAGCTCCTTCTGTCCCCACCTCCCTCCTACGAAGCCAGCATCGCCTCTAAGTTAACTTTTCAGACCCGTAACAATCCCGTCGATCCGGGGCAAACTTCTAGCGCAGCGCCAATCCAAAGCCAAGACCAGAGTTCCAGCGGTGGATTAGTCCAAAGCCCGGGTCCTGTGCACGTCCAGCGTCCAACCCTGACACCAGTTCAGACGTCGCCGGGTGTCGGCCCGCTTTCCCCGGTGTTGGCCCAGTCGGCTCTGTTTAAGAACAACAGGAGGAATAATCCTGATCTGGAGAGACGACGGATTCACCACTGTGACGTCCCAGGTGAGCGTTGCTTCTGTTTTTTTAGGCGCATCCAACTGAGAGAATATTCTAATCTTAATGAGCTTCTTCTTCTTCTTTTTAGGCTGTAAGAAAGTATACACCAAGTCTTCTCATTTAAAAGCTCATCTACGGACCCACACAGGTAAAAAAAAATGTTTGGAGTTGCATTTCTTATTTTTGGGGGGAGAAAGTTGGAAGACGTTGCCATGCAGAAAAAATGTACTTGGCATGCAGATACATTCTGTCTGCTGACAGACCTGGCCCACATCTCACTGCTGTCAAATCACATAAAAACCCTGCAGCTCTCATAAAGGGGGCAGAGAAAAAGACAGGACACGCTGTGATTTATGGCTCACGGTTGAGGCGCTAGTATGAAAAAGTATCAGATTTTTTCCATCATCAAAACTCATTCATCAGTTTGAGATACATAGAAATGATCCATACTTTTTAGGTCATGTTATTTATTGAGGGGAATGTGTGTTGTGTGTCTGCTGTAGCCTCATTTGCCTTCTATCTTTTTTCATATGTGTGTGTTTGAAGGAGAGAAGCCGTACCAGTGCTCCTGGGAGGGATGTGAGTGGCGCTTCGCCCGTTCTGACGAGCTGACTCGCCATTTCAGGAAACACACCGGGGCGAAGCCTTTTCAGTGCGGCGTGTGCACCCGCTGCTTCTCCCGCTCTGATCATCTGGCCCTGCACATGAAGAGACACCAGAGCTAGAAAAAGAAAAAAAAACCTCTCCTGCAAATCAAGTTTTTAGTTTTCAGTCAACGTGGACTTCTCACGTATCAGCAAACAAACAGATTAAACTGTGGATTATTCCACTCGCTCCCCAGTGGAGACATTGTTAGCAGTGCTGGCCCACAAGTAATTGTTTCTTTTATTGTAAAAAAAAGATCAAATATATACTGTTGCCTTATTTTATTTCCACATGTATGCCCGGAGAGGTGTCAGTCAAAAGTAATTTGCCAAATCTAATAATCTAATGAAATTTACGGAACGGGATAAGGGACACATCATCTCAGATGAAGAGTTTGAAAGTCAGATTTCTGATTTTAAAGTCAGAATTTTGAGTTTTAAAGTCAGAATTCTAAGTTTTAAAGTAAAAACTCTGAGTTTGAAAGTCAGATTTCTGATTTTAAAGTCAGATTTCTGATTTTGAAAGTCAGATTTCTGATTTTAAAGTCAGATTTTTGATTTTAAAGTCAGATTTTTGATTTCAAAGTCAGATTTTTGATTTCAAAAGTCAGATTTTTGATTTTAAAGTCAGAATTTTGAGGTTAAAGGTCAAAATTCTTGGGGCGGTGTTTAGCTCGGATGATCGAGCAGCCGCCCCATGTACAAAGGCCCAGTCCTTGCTGCGGAAGCTCAGGGTTCGAATCCGACCTGTGGCTCTTTCCCGCATGTCATTCCCCATCGCTCTCTCTCTCCCCGCATTTCCTGTCACTCTTCAGCTGTCTCTATCAAAATAAAGCTTGAAAAGGCCAAAAATAATCTAAATTCTGAGTTAGAAAAATGAATTCTGAGAATAAAGTCAGAACTAAAATAAAGTGTTCACACGTGGCCCTAATCCTCTTCCGTAGAAATTTTTTTTTTGGTTTCAAAGTGCATAAACTGTACAGATCATGTCAACACTGACATGTCATTTATGGGCATTTATCCAATTAACTTAAGTAACAAACTGCCATACTGTAAGCGCAGATATGAACTGGAAGGTTAAAGAGTGTTGTTGTTTTAGCCAGCAAGTCTTTTTAAGGACTAACTAAGTGTGTGTGTGTACGTGTAATATAGAAGGTAACAGCGGTTAGTTAGTTAAAGTTGTACATAAACAAGTCGTGGATTTATTAAAGGACGCCGTCGTGGGAAGAAATATACGAAATATGAACGCAGCGCTGTTTGCGAGCCACGTGGTGAATGCAGTGCTTACAGCATGAGTCTAACACTGCCAGATTTATAGGTTACTTTACTCACACGGAAATCTAAATTTACACCGTGAACGCTGAAATAACGGGTGTGAGATATTAATCAACGTCATTTGGACAGCATTATGAATGTTTCACATGTACGCCCCTATACTGTAAGAAAAGATGTGCTCATTACAGAGAGTGTTCGATGTCTTATTTAATTATCGAAAAAAAGGTTTAACTTATTTTGGCGGGCTTGTTTTTGCGCGTTAACGTCAGCCGCGCAGCAGTATCTCAGTCGATTCGACGCCATCGGAGGAGAGCTCAAAGAAAAAAAAACCAGCTCAGAGTCGATGGCGTTTCTCGACAGACAGATCGAGACCCACTCGATTTTTTTTTTTTTTTGCTTCGGTAGCTAATTACGTATCCGAACATTAGGCATCATATTTCTGATGATTTGTCTTCATAAGTGGTTTCAAAGTAATGTCTGCCTTTTCTTTTTAGATTCAGACCGAGCACCTGCCGGTCTGAGCGTCTGCGTAAAGCTTTTGGTTTCTTTGACTACGATCCACAAACACCTTTTGAAAAGTGCCTTTAACTGCTTTTTTTTTTTGGATGAAGGGACAAAGTTCTTTTTTCAGGTACTCTTCTAAAATCTATATTTATGACCAAGTTTCTTTATAATTTGAGTCAGGTTGAACAAAATTGATTTGTTGAGATGTATATATTTTGTATCTGCTGTTTGAGGATACAATCCATTGAATGTTTCTGGGTGTGTAAAGATTTTAAACTTTTTTTTATTTTATTTTATTTTTTTTGAATTTTATTTTTGGCTAAGAAGGATCAAATTATAGAATATCGTCACAGTCTCGACACTGTCATCACTTTCTCCAGCCAGCCAAGATAGCAGCTCAGTGGAGTACGTGCCAGTGAAACGTTGCAATACTTTTAAAATACACACACACACACACACACACAAATATTTTGACGAGAAAGGCGTTACGATATTTTGTGTCATAGCTTCATAACATGACGACGTAGTCCAAATGGATCAAATGTGCTATGACGCGCACAGTGCAAATAAAAGTTTTGTGTTGAATATTTCTTTTTGGAATGCGTGATTTTATTTATATACCCACCTAATCATAACAGAAGTTATCTCTTTATATACACTTTTCATGCATACATTTATTTATTACGATAATATACGACAGACACAGCAGCTCGTGTACGCAAGGCTGATAATAAATGACTCATAAATGATAAATCTATAGAAGTCTGACATCTGTGGGAATGAAGGAGCTGTGGTAGCGCTATTTTACTGAACTACATTAAGCTTTAGATGCTTCACGACTACAGTCATTTTCAGGATTTTCTGTCTATTTCCAGCCTGTTGTGCAGGATTTAGTGGCATCTGGCAGTTCAGTTGTTGATTGCAACCCTGTCTCCTCACCCTCTACCTAGCTTGACGGAGAAGCTAAAAGTCCCCTATCTAGAGCCAGTGTTTAGTTTGTCCATTCTGGGCTGCTGTACAAATATTAAAGTTAATGTAAAGTCATGACTAACTTTGAAACACTCTGAGCTGAGATGAATTCATCTCTATCTCTCGGCTCAGGGTGGCCTCAGCGTGTCATCGAGCCACCCTTTAAGGACCGCCCACAAAAATCCTGAAAACTGGTGAAAAACTGTTTGAACCTCTGACTCCACATTTCAGTAATATATCGTTCAAAGTCTTTTCACGTGTTTCAGCAACTATTTTCCATCATATTTAATGTGTTTTGAAAGAAATCTCAGAACTGCCTTTACACGGACTTTAACGGTTCAACAGCCAGCGTCTGTAGATATAAAAGTCTCATTCAAAGGCTGATTTTCAGGTGATTATACACCAATGTAAACATTCTTATGCAGATTATGTTACATCTCTGCCATATTCTGTAAATAGAGTCCGCTAAATGTTACACACTGGACCTTTAAAGGTTACTGACATGGATACAAATTATCAGTCAGGATGGATGTGGGAAACTGATTTTAACCAGAAGGGTGTAACAGTTGTTGAGTTGCAATATTAATAAGCTGTCTGATTAAAATTGAGTGATTGATTACATTGTATTGTTTACAAAGATGTAAAGTTACAATTAAAGATTGAAATCGTTCCAAATAGATGTTCTGATTATAAATTAAGGAGATTTAAAGACAGTTATGTGGAATAATCTCAAACCACAAACATTCTTCCTTCACATCTCTGGTTCTTCGTGGAAGAGCAGCACACGTACACGCGATAATAATTATTCCGGATCACGCCCTGAATGCACTTGTTCCAACTAAAAGTTCTATGTCATGAAAACAAAACAGCAAGAGCGCTTCTTTTGTTTTGTTCTTCCATTTCTTGGAAAATGTCCTCGACATGAGTCATCGCAGAGGTGAGCTGAGAAGCCAGGAGAAGCTGTTTGAGCTTGTCCCGAGCACCGAGGCACTTCACTCTGAAGATCCTTATAATATCGCTCTCATTTGCTTTGAGCTTCTCCTCACTGTACTGTACTTTGCTTGTACAGTAAAGCCTCACAGAGCAAAAGGCTCTTGTGAGTGATAAATCACGCATGTGATGTGTACTGCACAGCGAGATGCTTCGTGGAGTGGGAATTGAACATGTTGTTATTGTAATCATCTGAATCCTTTGCTGGCTGACAGAAACATTCATCCAGATCCAGTCATAATAGAGCGCCGCACAGGATGTACTGGGCGTTTTCTTTTAAGTGCAACCTGTTCTCTGAAACTGTATTCACTACAAGCTGTGTTATAACATGCCAGTTCTTAAAATACCACTCTCTATTGGTATGAGATAATAACAAAGCAACATGATATCACACAGACGTACATGATGTTTTATTTGGATCCTTGTGGATTTCCAGGTATTGATATATTTTTTGAAGATTTTCTCCTCTCCTTGTAGTGATCAGATGTCCTCCGCGTACAAGCTACTGTATTGTACACCGCCTATAATTTAAAATGCCTCCCCTAATACCACGATTAGGTTTCTGAATGCCAGAGAATGCGAGTACAGTGCTCAGATGTCCCGGCGACATCGAAACCCGCATGCCGACCCGTCTCAGTCGTGGATATAGCAACTAAGCTCCATACCAGCGTGTTACATACAAAATGCAACTTTATTAACCTTCATGCCTCCATTCATATTGATATACATGTATATGTTTGAACTTATTTTTTTTTTTAATTTCACAGCTCCATCCATATGAAAAATACAGAGAAAAAGGCAAAAAACACTGACTGGATACTTAAACAACTCTTGGAGAAAAGAAAAGTGTAACAGAGGAAAATAAAATAAAAATAAAATAAAATTTAAAAAAAAAAAAAAAAAAAAGGACACCTGTTCTTGAAGTTTTTCCAAAAATATCAGGATTCAAAATTTCTTTTACAGATGTGGAATTCCATGAGCAGAATCTCCCTTTTTGAAAGCGATGCTGAGCAATATCACAATTTTTTTTTAAACTTATTTTTTTAAAACTTTGTACGGTAAGAATGAAAAGATCTGAATATGTTTACACTACACTCACTTTACATAAATACAGGAACAACGATTACTGTACGTAATATCAGCAAACTTGAAAACAACAAAAAAAAAAAGGCATTGGCTTCACTACTTAAATCTCAAACTCAAAAGCAGATGTTACACAGAAAGTAAAAAATAGATATTGAACTGATAGAGAAGTGTAAGATCAGTATTCATTAACAAAGGCGTCACTCTACAGCCAGAATCCCACAGGATTTATTCTTTTCTCTTTTTAACCCCTGTGAGGAGTGAGAGTCCTCGCCATCTTCCACGGAGTCACCATGATGATGAAGCTGAAACATCGAGAGGCCTTCCTTTACTAACTCCTAGTTTTGTTCCCCCCTTCAGAGGAGAAGTGACTTATTGCAAGCAGAGTGATAACGCGAAGCTATAAACAGCCCGTGAAAGTGTTGTTATGGGAGGATGCTGCAGTTTGACACGATGGCATAAGGCTCAGTGCGAGAAAAAAGTGAAACATTAGAGGTCCGCCTTGCATAAAATGTCGTCTGTGCTTTTATTTCTTTTCTCCAAAAATTTTTGAAATTGATTAATTGTTGAAATCTAAACTCTGCACAGAGCAGATGATATTACAAGTTTGCAATATGAGGCACTATTCATTATTATTATTATTATTATTATTGCATAACTTTGACCCTGGTTACCGTTACAAAATTATGCTTTAAAATGAGGAAAGAGATGCTGAAGGGAAATATATAATAATAACACCCTGTCCTTGTGTGTGGAGACACCGTATTCAAGTCTAATTGAATTGAGCAAAAAACAAAACAGGTGTATTAAGGCATGCAACGTCATACTGCTGAATACTAGAGTACACGTGGTGTTTGATATGTGCTCGACTGATATAATTTCTTGTCCGGGTATAGCAAAATAGCACACGCAGGGAATCGAGTACCTTAATACGGCCGTTGTATATATAAATAATTTGTTAATTATAGCAAACACTGGTTCAGCCTTGGGAATAAAAAATGATTTGATCATGAACTTATTTAAACCACAAACCAAAGAAAGCAACCTGTTATATATAACATCACATATGATAATTTACATGATGAACACACCATTAGCCCCATTTCACTGTATATCAAATTAGATAAATTACAGTCTCTGAAAAAAGACTTTACATGTATAAATGTATTTCCTGCATCTACTAATCAAAAGCCCTATTTATTCCAATGTATATACAGGCTGTAGAACTTTGTAATAAGTTTTTTTATCTTCACTATCACATATATTACAACATTTCAAAAGATCCTTTTTACAGAAGAAAAAGAGTTATATGCAAATGACGAAGTGCCCCATCAATAATAATAAAATGTTCTCATACATTATATGGATGATAAAATATGATGACGATTATTTGTTTATAAATTGACATCTGAAATAAAATAATTTGAAAATCATACTAATAAACAAACAAGGTGCTGATATGCTTTTTTTTTTTTTTTTTTTTTTTTGCCAAAATGATAATACAACCGGGCAATAACGATGACGTGTGCACAAACAATATACATAAATAAATGATTCTCCGTTACGTGTGTGTGTCCAGGATTTGGCTACTTTTACTGAGAGTGATGCATGTGTGCAGATATGTGTGTGTGTGTGTGTGAGAGAGAGAGAGTGTGTGTGCTTTTCAAGGCGCTATTATGAAAAAAAGGTTACTGTTTCTTCTTTACTGGCGTCGCTCCAACAGATGCATTTAGCAGCAGCACTATCAGATAATACGAGTTGGCCTGATACTCCTTTTATGTCTGCGGGTCTTACACAGCAAGAGGAGTATTGGAAAATATCTGTTATTATGACTGTAAAAATATACTTTTTAATCGAATTTTCCTGATTGAGGATAAGCGATCTCTGCCAGTAAATGCATCTCTTACTGGACGTACGTAAATGTATTCATACATGTGTGTGTTTTTTTGTAGGTGTGTGTGCATGTGTGATTCCTTCATCTGTCAGTGTTTTTATAGCCAAATCTCATGGTGCATGGTAATAATTTGAACATATGTATCTGGTCTGGAGAGGTGAGAACATTTCAAGTGACTGTCTGCGTTTGAGACAAACAAAATGACTCGGAGTAACACGTCAGATTAGAGCCTTAAACCAATCAAACAGAGGGAGTCGTGGTGGTACAGAGCGAGGCGAGGCGAGGAGTTTGGCCCAGTTTGAGGAACTTCTCCCCCGCCTCCTCCTCCTCCTCCTCCGCCCAACGATATTGACATCAGCAAACAGAACAAAGAGGAGGTCGACGTTCCTTCTCATCACTTTGTTCAGTAACATATTGCTTCTTCTGTATTGTACACCGGGGGTACCACGCTTTATCCCTGTAACACTGCAGCCGACGTCAGTTTCAGCTTTATGTTCAAGTGCTGCTGTGCAAAAAAAGAAGAAAAAAAAAAACACACAAGGCGAGTTCCTTTTCACTGTCAAACCCAGCTGAGAAAACAGAATAATAAAAATAAAAAAAACAGATCAGGACAGGATGAAAGCAGAGAGTCTGTAAGGTGCCTCTTTTTTTTTTTTTTCTTTTCACATACTGGATATCTCCTCTGATTGTTTCAAAGTTCACTGTACATGAGGGGTTGTATTTTTCAGTCAAACAATAAGCAGGCATTTAAAAAAAAAAAAAAAAAGCAAGATTCAATAAAACAAAAACGTTGTCATACTGAAAGTATATTTATCCTTTAAGATTGCACTTTACTGATTGCTAATCACAGCACAAAATCCACCAAAGATTTTTTTTTTGTTTGTTTTTTTAAAGGAAAAGAGGCTCAAACATAAAGAACAGCACTGATGAGATTTGGAGGGAGTTGTCCGTGAGCGGGTGTGTTTTCCTTTTTTTTTTTTTGCTGTGGTGTGATGATGATGATGATGATGATGCATGTCCAGTTTTTTAGTTTTTTGTGGGTGGGGGGGAAATAAAGCAATGACTGATCAGCGGACGTGTCGATGAGGTCGGCTGTGAGAAAAAGGGTGAAAGTCGTCCAGCTCAGCAATGATTGCTCCAGCAGGGGCAAAAAAAGGGGAAACCAATCCGTGGTGAAACTGCGCCCTCTGATGGTCACAAATCAGACTCACAGGGAGGTCACAGGGGCCCCAACAATACTGCCTTTAAACTCCAAATCAGGCCTTTCCTGTGCGATCCAGTCCAACACTTCTTTCTGCTCACGCGGGAAATCCCATTCTGTAAAATCGGGGCGGGGTCGTTCACATTATGAATGCTGGAAAAGCAGCCGAACAATGATGAAAAGAAAAAAAAGAGAGATACCAAAAAAAAAGAGACAACTTTTGCGATTGCATTATATATAATTTTTTTTTTTTTTTGTCCAAATAAAGAGTGCGAGTTCATCTTAAAAATCAAAGTGAAACATTTACAAACAGTGCTGTAAAAGACAGTTCCCTATTAAAACTCCAAACAATGACAATAACAGATCCTGCCGTCTAATTCCTTCCAACCCAAGGAGGATCCAGAAGTGACCCTGTTTTGTGCTCCACAAGCTCTGTGCACCTCTCCATCTTCCCTCCTTCGTGACGGATGAGAGTGTATACGTGTGTGAGGTGTGTTCGGATGTGTGTGTGTGTGTGCATCTATAGGTGTGTGAATGTGCGTGTGCGTCCAGGCCAGCTGAAAAACATTCATAGGGAGATCCCGCTCCCCCGGCTGCCTGCCTGTGTGTGTGTGTGTGTGTGTTGTATATGTGTGTGTGTGTGTGTGTGTTGATCTCTCTCTTTATCTCTCTCTCTCTCTCTTTCCGTCTGATTCACACCAGCATGTGTCTCCGTCGGTGCAGGGCCAAGTGGTCGGATCTGGAGAAGCTGCGGTCACAGTCTGCGCACTTGAAGGGCTTCACCCCCGTGTGTTTTCTGTAATGCCTCGTCAGCTCGTCGGAGCGGGCGAACTTCCACGTGCAGCCGTCCCAGGTGCATTTGTATGGCTTTTCCCCTGCAGAGGACGACAGAAGACGCAGCGCACGGGTCAGCACTGTCACTCAAAAGTCAAACCTCACAAACCGCTTTCACAGAAAGCGCTACCTTCTGTTCATGAAAGCTCGTAAAGTCGTGCAAACATCGAGCTGTAACAGACGTTAGAGGGTAGCACATTTATGACCGCTCACACCAGTGTGTGTGTGTGTGTGTGTGAAAGTTTAACACTCCTTACTTTGAGGTGTTTGTAAAGTGTACACACATTTGTATAACTGACAAATGGTGTGTCAGTGTTTTCAGGTGGTTTTCTGTTCAGGAGTGAACCCAACTGGAGACACAGAGGTACGGAGACGTAAAGAAGCTCATCACTTATGACAGGGGTTGAACACAAAAGCAAACAAACTAACCAAAAATCCAAAAATCAGGAACAGAGGCAGGACACATGCAGACAGACAAAGAAACACAGGAAACACGGGGACACCGGGTGAAACCAATCAAGGACAGGTGCATGATCAAAAACAAGGCAGGAAGTAGAAATGCAAGACACAGACAGGGACAGAGAACTTCAAAATAAAACAGGAAACACTAAACAAACTCAACAGCTGTTACATGTTTTTGGTATGATATGAAAATAAATGAGCAGACTCTCGCTCGTCTGCACAAAATGCAGCAGTGATTCATAGCTGACTTGTAAAGTCTACGCGAAGCACGGGGGGCACGGTGGTGCAGTGGTTAGCACTGTCACCTCAGAGCAACCTTTACACAGCTGTACATCTACTGTATGATCATTTTTAATCATTTATTGCCACATTTAGAATGAATTATGTGCACCAGCATTGAAATCTACTGACCTGTGTGCGTCCGCCGGTGTGCTTTTAAATGGGAGCTTTTGGTGTACACCTTATTGCAGCCCTCGAAGTCACATCTGTGGATTCTCCTCTTTTTGGAATCTGGTGACTCTGACCTCCGGGGGCGCCGTATGCTGTCAATACTGAACGGGGACATGGAACTGCAACGGGAGAACAAGAATCAACATGAAAAAACTTCATTAGACTGTGACCATGATGTGAGGCGCACTGAATCTAAGCAGGTTTTCTAATCAGGAAGACAGCGTGCTGTTTATGGACACTGCTCTCACACAGTGCAATGTACAGAGGACAGTGAGGAGCTGCACAAGCTCTAAGTTTAACTGGCAATGTCGTTTTAAAATAGCTGTTCACAGTATTTTAGATTGATTTCAAAGACAACATGGATGCATATCTCAGGAGGTGAACTTTTACACCTTTATTTGACAGCAGCAGATGAAGGCGGACAGGAAAGTGTGTTAGAAAGAAGGAAGATGACATAAAGTGAAGAGCTGCTGCAGTAAGGACTTAAGTCTCTTGTTCTTGCAGGTGAAGTGTTGGGTCTTTGTGTTGACATGTAAAAACCGTGACCGACGTCCAACGGCACAAGACAAGACTGCAAAAACAGCTCAGTGCCAAACTTTCGTGTCACCTCAGAAAATATTCAGCTCTCCGTGTATCACCATTATGACGCACATTAAAATACAGAAGCGTAGGCTGTTCAAGAATCAGAGCAAATTTGGTGGAAAAGGTGGTACGTGAGATTTTTGTTGTTAGCTTTTGTTTCAGTAAATGAAGAAGTTATCATCGCATGCTTCTAATTAAACGCCCTACTTTCATGATATAATATCACTGCTGCATGAACTTTTTACCTTTTACATTTTGCATAAATTTCACCCAAAAGTCAAATATCCAGAACTTTTTGTGAGCAGTGCACGTGTGAGAATATGACTACACAGCAGGCTGATAGAGGCGTTTTTTTTTCTCGCAGCAGGCACGCTGGACATGAAATAGTCGTGTCAGTGCAGGTGTTACCAATGACACTAATTAAGGCTCTGCTGCAATAAAAGGAACTGAGCCTTAATTAGTGTCATTGGAAACACCTGTGTTGACCCTCCTGGTCTAATGAAGGCAGATATTTCAAAATGTATTTTAAATTAGACTCCAGCAATCTTTTCATTTAAAGAAAATGTAATATTTTGATGTTTTTTTATTTATTTATTCCATTTTTCATAAAAGATTCCTCCACGTACCACCACAGGCCACCACCAGTGGCTTAGTGTGCAATAGACAGTCCCCGTGTAGGGTGTAGTGGAGCAGCAGCTTTGTCAGCAGGTGGCAGTGTAACACTGCTGTCCGCCGACCGAGGAAGCGGATGAGGTAAGAAGGCTGGTATTCTCACTGCTCCGGTACTTTCATCAATCAAAGGTGGAGGAATGAAGGAGTTATTTTTCAACGCTGTTCAATGAGGCCATTTCTGTCCGTCGCTGCACTCTGCTGTGACATTTCCTCTCTAATAATTAGTCAATATCACTGTTGATTATATAATTTGTCACTCCGAACAGTGTGTGTGTGTGTGCTCTTGCGTGCAAAGCTTGTTTGAGCGCTTGCCAGTGTAGTGTAGTATCATATCTGTGCTACATCTAAACGTGCTCACGCATCACTTCTCTAAATACGACGCTGTAAACACACACACACACACACACTCACAGAGAGAGATCCAGGAAGGAACAGCAACAACAAAAAAGAGGGTAGTTGTGGTAGATGGTCAGTACAGTAAGTTCATGTCTGAACCAGTGATTGCTGACTGGTCTCACGTGGAGATAAAGACATGACTGCTGCACACACACACACACAACAAACAGGCGAGAGAGAGAGAGAGAGAGAGAGAAGAGGATACAGTAGAGACAGAAAACAAGAACATCTCTGTTTACTAGAGGGGAGGAGTAAAGATCTGTGGGATATATTTAACTGTCAGCAGCGGTGGAGCGTAGTTGCTTTTCTTTCAGGTCTCAGAGTCTCTGCTGTGGATATTGAGAAGAGGTAAGAGAGGGTGAAGGAGGTAGAAAAGAGAGAGAAGGAGGGAAAGGAACAGGGGCTGCCAGACGTGGCCTTTCACCAGTGAACTGTCTCAACCACACACACACAATCTACTTCCTGTGTGTGTGTGTGTGTGTGTGTTAAATGCAGACTCATGCAGTCTACACACACACACACACCAAAAAAAAGCAGAAAAAACACACAAACATATATACAGATCACCTGTTGCTCTTGGCTTACTGCCAATCTGAAGCTGTACAGGAAATGAGCACACGGGTCAAATATGAAGTGGACTCCAGTTCCCCTCTGGTTTTCAGAAAATACCACGCTGCAACGTGATGTCAAAAACTGAACACTCGGGCAAAGAAGTGCACTCATGGAGCTGAAGGAAAACAGCAAGTTTTCATTACTGTAAGGCCTTTTTAATAATCTTAACTGTGTGTGTGTGTGTGTGTGTGTGTGCAGGGCAGTGAAGTGAAGAGGAGAGGCAGGATTAACAGTGGAAAGACTCTGAGCCCAGACATCTCGCAGAAGAGGCGGATGTTTACATTCTGACTTCATCCGTGAAGTGACTCCGTGATTATGATATAACCGAGGAAACGTTCGGAGTACAACAGGTCCCTAAAACAAAGAACCAACGAACCGGCGACAACTCGCTACTCATAAAAAATGAATTCATTTAATGCACCGCGACTGCTGCTTCTCCTCCTCTGCCGCCGCCGCCGCTGCAGCTGATAAATCTGTCGTCATCACTGCTCCATTTTCAAGATCTCCAGGTTTAAATTTCACCATGTGAGATACGCTTCTGATCTTCTGTCGTCACACACCCACAAACATTTCAGAAGTTATCACCGGCAAAACAAAGAAACTACAAAGTTTACAGGCTGGGAACTACAAAATCCATTTTAAGGAAAATCTAAATAAAATGAAGAAATATAGCAATAAAATCTGAACAACAGCTTATTAATCAAATATTTATTTGACTTAACCAACTATCTTGATAATCTGTTTAACCTCTCAGTCATTCATCAAGAAGCCTCACAAATATGAGAATCATCTGCTTTCTCTTGTTTTGTACCACCGCCAAAGGAAAATCTGTGTTTTCAATTTCAGAAGACGTCACTTTCGTCTCTGCGACAGACAATTCTTCACTGGCTTCTGACACACTAAGGCAGTTGTAAGATTTAAGATAACGGGGTTAATTGACAAAGAAGATAAGCCTAAATGCAGTCATCAATTTTAAGATTTTCCACGTTGCTCTCGCCGTCCAAAAAAAAAACCAAACAAACAAACTCATAACTCGCCATGTTTCAAGCACAGCTGAAGGATTTTTCATGCTTCTCCTCTCCTCTGTGGGTTGAGAAGATTTCACCACTGCGGTCTTTGAAAGATGTTACTAGCAGTGTTAAGTTGCTATTTATATCAGCAGGCTTACTGTACGTGTAAATCCATAGTAAAAGATCACCGCGCTCGCTCACACTTAAAGTTACGAGTATTCTCGTGCGTGTGTAATTAATAACAGAATAACTCGACCGATCGTGCAAAAATGTGGCAGAAACAATAAAACACAAAGTTTTTTTGTGTGATTATATTTTGAATACCACATGTCATGGCTGCTGTTGTGAGAATCAGTGTGTTGTATTTTCTCACGTGAGCCCAGGGGCAGGCTCGCACTGCCTTGAACTCTGCGTCACCGCGGCGTTACGGCTGTGTGAATGTGTCTGTTTGTGTCTCCCAAAGCAGCGGAGGTAAATAGGAAGTACAGCTGAGAACGATTTCAAACAGAGCTGACCTCTGTTTTGGTTCCTTTGTTTCCCCTTTTCCCCTCTCTCTCTCTCTCTCTCTCTTCATCCGCTGCTCTACGCGAGCACGACATAGCGAGGGAGTGTGTGTGTGTGTGTGTGTGTGTGTGTGTGTCACCTGTAACAGGGGTTTCCCACAATGCAAACACAATACGCGTTTTTCTAACTTCTCATAGGAAGCAAGGTCATGACAACAGACCCGTTTCAACACACTGCACGGCTCTCGAGCAGGCCTGCAGTAATAGTTGATTTATCAAGAAAACAGGAAAAGGACTGTGTGACTGTGTGTGTGTGTGTGTGTGTGTGTGTGTGTGCACACTGGAAGACTGCCCACTGGGCATTCCTGTACCTGTCCGAGGATACTACCCCTGCTTCACTCCCCCCATCTCTCTCTCCTCGCTCCACCTGCTCTGCTCTGTGGCCTCCAGCTCCTTGGGGACGAGCCAGACTTCAGCAAAGACAACCCTTCCAACACAAACCCCTAGACCCCAACACACACACACACACACACACACACACCTCTCTCTCTCTCTCTGACTGTCTTCCTCTCTTTCACTCGTGCTCTCCCACAATAGCCTATCCACCCGTCCCCAGGGAAACGCATGAATATGGAGAAGGCTGCCCAAGAAGCACATGACACACACACACTCACTCTCTCCTTTCACTCATTTATTTATATATGGATACCTGGATTGGAAGCTGCAGGCAGGCACTCCCATCCTCCACCCTCACCCTTCTCTTCTCTGATGCTCTCTGGACGACTGCCTGTGTGTTAAATGTGGCTACTAAATTACATAAAGCGAGTTTATTTCTCTACGCTGACGCTGCAACCGTTCAAACCGACAGAGAGAGAGAGAGAGGAAAAAATTAAACAGCAGCGACGCGACGGCCTGATAAATTTCAAAGAAGCGCTGTCGGCTTCTGTTGCAGTGCAGATGTCCACGGAGCGCATGTGTTGTGTCAACACAGAATGCACATTCTTCCTCTAAAACCGAACGTGTAACTCAAGAAGACTACAGACTGCCTTGTTTTTCACAGACAAACATGCAAGTCTGTGTTCCTGTTGACAATGGCTGACCTCCTTCTGGAACCAGCTGTTCTGTCCACTGCGCAAGAAACACGTGCATGCATGCATACAGCACAAAACACACCGGAGGATTAATACTTACAGACGTGCACACACACACACACACACGCAGTTTATACCACACAGCATGGTCTGCACTTTGCACACACACAGAGAAGTGAGTGTGTGGGCAGGCCCTGGCAGGGCATTGCTAAGCCTGGCTGGTGATTTCTCTCCATAGTGAAAGCTTGGGCAGTGAAAGGTTAGGCCCTGCCAACCCCTGTTCTCCTCTGACCACCCAGTGCCCACATGTGGCACTCAGGGGCACGCCTGTCCCTTTCAATAACCTGCACAGAAACCTGAGTCCTACAGTGTGTGTGTGTCTGTGTGTGTGTGTGTCAGCGTCTTCCCTGAAACATGGCACCCTCTACTTGTACCACTGAACAAGCACAGCCAGAGTGAGAACTCGTTTCTCCCACAATGCGTCGCACAGTGCCACCATAATAACTCATTTAGTTTCGGTTCTGCAGATGTTTTCACACAGACAGCAATGCACAATCAGACAATGCAAAGTCTCGTACACAATGCCAGCAGCACCCGTAAGAGCTTGTAGAGGGTTACCACCAAAACACAGCCAGCCGTAGCTGGGTTACTGTCAGACTCGGCCTTGTTAATGTTGCTACATCATTAGCAGGATTTTCACAGAGTCCTGGAATAGTTTCCTTACAGTTAGTCTAAATAAAAAGTCCTATGGGCATTAACTTGAGTCTGGCCAGGCTGGCTAGTTATGACTGTTCTGGGTTTATGGGCAGCAGCGGCGGGGAGGGAAAGGGCAGGGCACAGCCAAATGCTTTCTCTGCGTCAGATTTCCTGTTTCTGATCAGGATACTGTAAGCTGTCATCCACTGGAGAGGGAACTATTTTTTTTTTTTTTTCATTCAACACAGATGGACTGGCACCACAGGAGTTGTGATATCTGTAGGCCGAACGAACGAACGGGGCATTAAGTATGTCTGAGCCATATGCAGTCAGGCATATAGATGCACACCCACGCTGATACATCCAAATGTGCGAGAGTTACAAAAGCACACAAGATATGCACAGTACACTGAGTTTATATGGAAATGAAGCTCCTCGTTCAGGGTGACCAACGGTGAGCGAGCGTCAGGGAAAATATTTTAAACCTCTGTGCTCTGAACTCTGTAACGCCGGGTCAGAGCTCTGCTTTCTCCACTTAATGTGGACTGTACTTTTTTGTACGGCTAATACAAACTGTTTAAGGATGTTGATTTAAGAGGGCCACCTTCAAAATAAAAGCCCCAAACAGAGCTCTGCATTTATGTATAACTTCTAAATTTATTAAATCTTTCTACGAGCAGTGACATTTTACACTCCCTTCATGTTTTTTTTTAAATATATATTTGATTTAATAGCTACAAGGTGCGATGAAGCATTTATTTTAACTAGCTACTTTGCCGTTTGAGTGACTGGAGGAGAGTTTGAGAGAAAATACCGTCCTCCAGCACTAAAAATACTGCAACACTAAAACAAACTGAACCTCCCGTATCGCCAAATTTAACCAGCAGCCAACAGGAGAGGAGTGTCAGGATCAAGACCACACCAACCAAACATCTTCCTGTGACATGACAGAACAGAAATAACAACTTTTTTTTTCTGTTTTTTTTAGAGCTGTTAGGGTCAGTACACACACACACACACACGTGTACAGATCATAATACTCACTCTTGTACAGCGCGGGCTATAGACAGCGCAGTGGAGCCGGTCTCATTAACACTGTCCAAGGTCACGTTTGGCAGGTCGTCGTCATCGCTGTCACTCTTGATCTGCCTTGGCGACAGGCCGTTGTGGTCTGTGTGTGCTGAGAGGACAGGACACAGACACAAGGAGTCAGTGGGAACATTTGTTCATTTGATTTTGAGTGTGTGTGTGTGCATGATAATGACAAACTTTCACATGATGCATCCACCCTCTGTTTACTGAACCTCCTGACAATCATTAAGCCAGCTTTGTCCCTTCTTTGATTCCTCTTTTCTTTTTTTTTGCACAGCAACCAGGAAAAAAACCAACATGTCGAACACGCTGACCGGACAGCGTGCTATTAACCCCGACCCCTCTTGAGCGAACAAGCTCTCCGTCTCTTGAGCCGCTTGACAAAGTTACATCGTTTTCCTGCAAGTTGTGACAACTTCTCCCCTGAACAACTCATTGGATACATTGCCAGAGCCTGCAGCCATTCTGTCATCTCTGTCTCCATGGACACGGGGCTGCGTACATCCTGGGTAACTCAAGAGATGAATGTAACAAGGAATAAATAAATAAATAAAAAAACCTGCCAGAGACTTGTCAAAGAAAAGTTGCAGTCAATTAAACGCTGATTAAGTTATGTAGTAATTAAAAATATATATATAAAAGAACAGTTAGAAAAAAGATCATCACAGCAACATTGTGATACATTTTCCACCGAGTTCTCTAACATCCCCCCTTTTACTGTAAGCACCGTGCTTTTATAAGCTATCAGGACTTCACCCCCTCTGCCCTCTCAGCCGAGACTGTGGCCATAATGGCCCATAATAAGGGTCTAGAGTTGGGAGCAGACATGGTGTTATTACTGGGTGGGGGTGGGTGGGTGAGGAGTAGATGGTGGAGGGAGGGAGGGTGGGGTGTTGCAGAAATAATACTGTAAGTCTGTTGGAGCTTTTTTTTTTTTTTTAAAGGTTTCTAACTGTTGACATAGACTCGCAGAGTGGTCACCAGCTTCGCCTACCCCTATGGAAAACCTGTAATTAGTTTGAAATGCATCGTGCGTTGGAAAGGGGGTATTTTGAGCGAGGGACACAAAGGAGGAGTGGTGGAGAGGTGGGCAGAGCACCGGATTTTCTTTCTTTTCTCTCTCCTGTTGTTTCCAGTCAAGCCCTGTTTCCATGGCAACCTCCAGCCGGAGACAGGGAGACAGCAGTGAAAGGAAGGGTACCCGCCCTCTCTTAAAGAGGATGGCCAACCTGTGTGTGTGTGTGTGTGTGTGTGTGTGCGTGTGCGCAAGGGTGAGTGGAAGTGTGTGCGTGCATGTGTGTGTGTTTTTGTATCTCTGTTGAAAGCTTCGGTATGACTGAGCCTTGCATCATTGCACATGGCTGTTAGGTTTGCATCCAGTCAAACAAGGTAAACGTGGGCTCTTGACCCTCGCGTTAAACTTCACACGGGAGGAATCGACTCCAGTTAGCGACTCCTCTGATGTCGACAACTTGTTTTTTTAACCCGGAAACCACAATCTCGTAGCTCCTATTCGTCTTCGTCTGTGAGAATTTGTATGTAAATCTTCTCATTAAGTCAGATTAAGTGCAACAGATCGTTCAAATGTTCTTGTTTGCTTACTGGTTGCCGCCTCATTAAAAAGTGACTGTACTCACCACACCCAAAATTAAACATTTCCTTTGTGTTTGGTGCTTTCAGGACTGGGCTAGAGCTGATGTCGGACTGAAGTGTATATGTGTGTGTGTGTGTGTGTGTGCGTGCGTTTATGTAAGTGCCACCCATCTTCCATCCATCCACACCCTCTTATGCAAGTCTTGTTTTTCCTGTCCTCTCCTCGGGAGCAGACATCCAACGACGCCCATCTCTAAGGGGACCACTCCACCCAAGCCGGGCCAAGCGTGTCTGTCTGAGCACATGCTCTAATTACATATCTCTGTTTGTTTGCTCCGACATACAGAACATGCACGGGTGTGAGTTACAGTAAGCGTGTCCGTCCAACCTGCAGGGAGTGACAAGAAGCGACCTCTTTTATAGCCAACAGTTGGACCTGTGTAAGGCTCCGAGTTGGACAGAAACACCTACTGTAAGCTCACGTCCAGTGGTTGGCAGTAAAACCACACCCAGAGAGAAAACCAACAACACAGTCTTAGGCCAGGCCAGTGAAGTCTAACACACAAACTGCCCCAGATATTTGCTTCTCGACAGAAAGAAAGGTAACAACAGGAGCCGCCCTGGTTACCTCTTGCACCAGAGGCTATTCAAGACAGCCGAGTAAAATCTCTGTCAGTTAAAGACGGGAGAGCGTTTCAACCTGTAAAGCTCATCCTCACTCTGAAGGTGGAACATTATCGCCTGAGGGGCCGACTCTGAAAGATGTACACACATTGTCAGCTTTCACAGTGTTGTGTCTGCAACTTCTTTGACTAAAGACAGTCGGGTATCTAGGCAGACAAATAAATAAACTTCCGTAAACAGAGGAACCACAAAGGAAATGCAGCTGATTCTTCATCTGATGTCACTACAGAGGTCACCTGTTTTCTGAGCTAGAAGCAGACATGATTAGTCTCATGCATCATTTCAGAATCAGTTTCCAATCAAAGTTTTGTGGTGTTTTTATTATTTTAGGAACTTTTAAGCAAGAATATACCCAAGCGTCAACCTCCGTGGCTGGGAAATGAAGCCAAAAACTGCAACTCCTCGAGCGGCCACTTGAGGCTGGCTCCATTAGTGAGTCAGTCTCCATAAGTCCCCATGTTAAAATGTCCAACTTCACAGCAGAAATAAACATGTTTACAGCCTGGTACAAAAACAGTTTTGGTCTCTGTAGCTAATTTTGTCAAGTTCAGATTATATTAAGGCTTAAAGTTGTGCATAATTAACAGTGTGGCCGCTTTGATTGACAGGTAGGTGCTGTTACAGATGGCTTATTAGAGCACCCAGGCGTCATTCGGCCCGACTCAGGTTCCCCCGACCGATGATCCACGCCACGGGAGCCGGGAGGTGGAAGAACCTGTGTGTGATGTATCAGACAGCTTATGTCGCTATGCAAACTAATATAATCGTGAGGGAGTAGCACAATCATAATGCATCACCACAAACAGGAGGTTTAACAGAAATCCCAAAAGTCAAGTCAGCCACATGAATATGGAGTAAGTTCGGACATCGTGGTCTCACCTTTGCCCTGGGATTTGACCTCGTCCAGCAGAGGTAGCATGATGGCGTTGTTGAGGCTGGAGGGTGATCGAACGGCAGTGGTGTACATGAGGGGCAGTGACTGTACCACAACTGGGATGCGATGAACATGGCTGGCGAGCTTCCCTGCTGCCTGCAGGCTCAGAGGGCTGGATGAAGGTGGCGGCACAGAGTGCAGGATGTGCAAATACGGCTGACCTCTAACCCCGGTGCCGGGGGCGACCAGAGGGCCCGGCGTGAGCACCGACGAGGCAGAGGTGATAACCGATGGAGAGGAGGAGGAGGAGGAGGAGGAGGATGACGACGATAAAGAAGACGGGGAGAACGCGGATCTGAGAGGGGAAGATGAGGAGGCGGTGGTAGGGGTGGTGGATGAGGACGAGGGCCGGGGTTTGTTGATCGACAGGTCGACGGGCTCGGTCTGCGTGTGGAAGTGCAGGTCGTGAGCGAGCAGATCTTCCGGAGGTTCGGCTTTAACTCTGCTGAGGAAGAAGGGGACGCCTTCCATCGCAGAATAAGGGCGCACTTTGGGTGACTGTGGGAGGAGAAGAAGAACTGAGGTTAGATCACTGATTCGCTTGAAAACGGGACTGGACTCACACAAGACGGAAGAAAATTGAAACAATCTGTCTACGAATAATCTATTTATGGCCAGAAATTGATATGGTAATGAATTCAGGATGATTGTTTTTGTGCAAGTATTTAGCTTCAGGATCAGTAATACTGTGCATGACAGAGATATGTCAGAAAGGTACGTGACATTTATTCAAGTGCTCATCCCCTCCCGTGTGGTCCCCTCGGTTTGCATGATGTCATACGCAGAGGAGTAAAGATAGCGTCTCTCACACTCTGTCGTATACTTTTCTTTCTCTCTTGGTGTGGGATGCTCTCTCTCACTCTTTTTTCCTCCTGTTTCCCATCACTCCCACTGAATCGCAGCTCTCTTGGCTCTCCCCCACTCCTCCTTGTATCTCTCCTAAATCTCCTTTGTGACGGTGGAAAAACATCATATGGGCTCAATTTCCTGACCGTCTCTCTCTCTGTCTCTCAGCGATGGGCCTCCTAAGGCCAACGCTGGTGGCTCAGTGTATCCCTCAACACATCTTTCACTTAACACCAAGCAGACTGTAACACAACCGCTCCATCTGTCTGCACAAGTTTCAGGAACCTGTTTACTTGGAAAAGATAATGAAGAACATACACAGTTGAAAGACAACACTCACCCTGCTACTAGCTATTTTGTTTGTCCGGACTCTCCCATACGTTGGATCTTTGATATCAAATCTTCTGTTCTAATGTCAAATAGAAATTGTTACATGCGATGTAGCAGATCTAAACTGACTATGTACGATGTGGGAGGAGTGCTAGAGTGCGTGGTGAGCGGTGTTGATCCTCACAGTGGAGCCTTTCAGAGGGGCTGAGTCACAGTTAGGGCCATCAGAGGAACACGAGCACATCCAGGATTTTTTACTAATCATACAGGAAAAGCTCATTAAAAGCCATAAAAAGGGGAGAAAAACTCACACTCCAAGTCACAGCTGCAGCAGATATGAAAAATCTTGGTGGATTTTCATCCTCACTTTTTTTTTTGTTTTTGAGACTCACATTTCTTTCCTCTTATGTAATGCTGGCTGAGAGTGGGCCTGTGGTGAATAACGAATTTTTCTGACTCTCTGTGCGTGTGTGTGTGTGTGTGTTGTTGTGTTTGTGTGTTTTATTCCATGTAGTAGCCTACTATTTTTACTCCAGACTTGTATACTCGTTTTCGTCCTACAGGAAATGTTACGACCCCATGAATCAAAATGTGCTTCCCTCTCTCCCTCTCTGTGTGGGACTCCTCCTCAGTTGGGAAAACAAACCCTAGCCCATGAAATATGCCCTCCGATGACCTCCGGACCCCGGTGCGGGTTCAGCTCAGGGTCAGTGATGTCAGGTCAAGGTTCACAGCACAGTATGGTCTGATTCACCACACCACCCGGCGAGCATTTTTTTTGTGGGTTTTTTTACACGACAACCATCGGCCTTTGTGGAAATATTGAAGATTATTTTTGTTGTGCTGCGATGAAGAAATCTTCCACCATGAAAATTCTTTCGTTGTGTTTCGAGTCTAGTGGCGCTCCCCTCAGGGAAGTGACCACTCATAGCAAACATTTATATTTGGTGAAAAACTCTCTGCTCTTTGAGGGAGGTCTCGCCACGAGGAGAACTAACCCGAGATATCACGACAGGAGGAGGAGGAGGAGGCTGCAGCAGCAAGTGCCATCGGTATGAGGGTGTTGGCAGTGTCAGGTTGTATTGGCTACCTGTAAAAATATGATTGGATGTTGAGCAGTCAGCAGCTAATGAATGAGCCAGTGATGATGAAGCATGAATGAAGCAGCAGCAGCAGCAGATACCAATCAGCTGATGCAAGCTCTCGTTTATTGCTTCATTTTTGAATAATGGAGTCATGTCGGGTGCGGTGATTGTTGTAACTCTGACGGGTGGAGACTCGTTAAATAACACAACCATGTGACTTTATTGTGAATTAATTTTTTCTCATAATATTCATAGCAAAATACGTAGCAGCTGATTTCCTTTCAGTTCATCAGAGTCTGTAATGCTTCGCTTCAATTCCACGTAAACAAACATTTAAAGGTCCAGTGTGTCTCTATTTACAGAATACGACAGAGATGGCATATAATATAAGTAGGTATAAGGCCACAGTAGTTTCTAGGAGAGGGTGAAGCGAGGGGTTTCAATCAGCAACACCACCACTAGGTGGCACTAAATCTTACAGACTGCACCTTTAATACGTGGTTTAAAATGCAGTTATATGCAACTATTAGGACTTTTTAAGACAGACTCAAGGCCCTCAGGCCAGATTCGAGATGATTTCATACGTCTATTATTAATGGCCGCTCATACTACAGATCCCACAATGCACTGCAACGGCCGCCATCAGCCGATGAACGCACAGCGACATTAAAGCCCCCCAGAAAATGTCCAAACGAAAAGTTGACTTTGAGAACAGGCTTACCGACATAGGAGGTAAACGTGTGTGCCCTGGCTGTGGATCTAATGTACTGAGCCGTACTATGATGAGTTTGACGCCGCTGATCTACAGTATGTATACATATTCTACATTATTACAGTGTTTTACTACTGTATATTGTCATTTGTTATTATATTCTCCTGCGTCTATCTTGTGGGCCTCCACTTATGGATGCCCACGGGAGCAGTTAAGTTGTTAACAAATAAATACTTATATCTGCTCAGCACTACATTATAGTGTGTTGTAAACCATTTATAGTGCGTATAAATGCTAAATAGGGCAACTTTAAAGGACCAGTGTGTGAGATTTAATGGCTTCTAGCAGTGTAGTAGCTGACTGACTTGCCTCATCCGTCCTAGGGTAGAAGAAGAAACTACAGACGCTGAGAAAAACAGGTCCTATCTAGTACCAGGGTTTAGTTTGTCCACTGTGGGCTACTGTAGAAACATGGCGGTTCAACATTGCAGATTCTGTGGAGACATCTGTAGATATAAAAGTCTCATTCTAAGGTCATAAAAACATAACGATGATTATTTTCAGGTGATTATACACTAACAAAAACATTGTTGTAAATATTATATTCATTCATATTACGCTGGACCTTTAAAATAAAGTGTTGCTGACTATAATATACAATATTTATCTATTCATACTTTCTGCTCAGCAGCTCTACCTTGAGAAGCATCTCAGAAGTAATATTTAATTGATCGCATGTATGTTTGTGATGTCAAATGTCCTCTCGTCCTACATCAACTCCTTTCCTGACAGACCCTCAGGCTATCATCCAGCTGCTTTAGCACGTGATATCTCTGTATTTGCATCTTCTATACGGTATGTGGGTGTCACGGACGGCCTGGAGCTGTACTGCCCGAAGGCTTTGAAGTCGTTAGACACAGTGAGGATAATCTCAGACTTTTGGAAATCTTATCTTTCTCAGTAGCAGTGTGTCTGGTGGGCTACTAAAGTTCTGATCACTCGATGTGCCATAAACTAACAGATTTTAAATCACGTTGATGCTACACTGACGTGTAATCAGGTAAACCGTGAGCTCGGAGCACTGAGCGAGCGTTCACTGGGAGTGGAGCCAGTGTCGTGCCAGAACCGGAGCTGGGCAAGCAGGCAATGTAACCGGGCTCAGCAACCTCTGTGGACATAACGACAGAGGCGCAAAGACCGAAGAGGACGTTGACGGAGGAAGCTAAGAAGAGAAAAGGAGAGAGTGAGCGAGCAAGAAGCCGCCGATGCATAAGTATGTTTTTATTAGTATATAATCACCTGAAAATTGTTAAGTGTTGAGCCTTTTATATCTACAAGACACCGCGGGTCCTCTTCCACAGAGTCCGCCATGTTGTTTCTACAGTAGCCCTGAGCAGACAAACTAAGTTAACTTTGACATTTTTCATGCGTATCACTGCTGAAGTAGTTTCTCCTTTTACGCTAGAAAAGGAGAGGGTGAGGTGAGGGGGTTGCAAGCAGCAACTGACACAAACATTTTTAAGGGTGATCTTTTTGCAAAAGGAGAATTTAATCGCGATGCCAGAAACATTCGGGAAGTAACACGAGGAAGCATCTCGTATTCGATCTGACAGAAGTAAATCAGGAACAGGAGCAGCGAGGCAGTCTGCTACTGTAAAATGCAACTGAAGTGAAGCACAGAGGGCCCCGCAAATCACCAGAACAATGTCAATTCTCCATCGTAGTTTAGTTTAAGAAACATCTGTCTCTCTGTCTCCCATGAGCACAAAAAGAACATATTACGTGGCCGGACAAATTCATTCTTCAAAAGTGACATCTGAGGGGAGCTTTTATGTGAAGACGATTATGTGATCTCTGTATTGGAAAGTGTTAAAGCTCACTTTCGTTGTCATCTCTGATCGTGACAGTTTGGAATAAAAGTCAGTCACTGATGTGACCTGATAAGATTGGCCAATCCTGTGTGCCCCTTGTGTGACACACACACACACACACACAAAAAAAAAAGGGGAACACCTGTGTGGAAAGGTCAGAAAAAAACAAAGTGTTTTTAATGTTGCACACAAGTGAAAAACAGAAAGTTATTTGCATTCTGGGTTCAGGTTCTCACAGACACATCTAAAGCAGCTCGAATGGAAAACTTGAACCACCCCCCACTTTCGTAATGACAGATACAAACAATGCGCACGCGCTCAAACCTACACATACTCGCACGCGCTGACACACGCATAAAGATATGCTCGACCCGCCTGCCTCTGCCTGCCTCTGTCCACATGCCATTGTCTTTATTAGGGGATACTGGTTAGCGGGGCAGATTTTCCAGCCCCTTGTGGGCGAATTGTCTAACGAGGCAGACCATTTCCAGCAAGCCCTTGGCCCCCCGCCACCCAAATGAAGACCACATTTCTGCAGCAGCCTAAACTGACTGTCTGTCTGTCTGTGCCTGCCGTCTAAAGGGAAGCACAGTCTGCTGAGGAGGGACGAGATTGGATCTCGGTGCACTTCAAAGCCGTGTGGGCTGCGGTGCTCACATCCTGTCTGTGACTGACATCACTACATGTATGGAGAATGACTTCAAGCCTCGGGGTTTTAAGGTAGCGACGCAAGTAGCGCGGCTCTAGAAGAGCCCTTGAGCTCCAGCTGAAAGCAGGACACCCAGAAAGTAACCACCTGCTGCCTCTCTGTCACATCCTCACGATGTGAAGACTCCATTCTTATCACACACACACACACACCAAACAGAGGTTACTCGATCAGCTGGTATTTTTCTCATCCATCACCGGTTAATGCTCTTGGGTTCGTATCAACAGAAACTACTTCGCTCATCGTGCTTGTGGTGATATATTAGGGGGGGGACGAGATATTATCGATATGTTATGAATGGAAATCGATAATAACTGCACACTAATTCGTCATCATTACAAATATTAAGTGGCCTGCACCCGCTGCACACACAGCTGTGGCAGCAACACAAAAGCCCTTGTAACCTAGCAACAGCTTCGCCATAACAAGACCACTTTATTTCGAGGTATGTTGGTTGGACCAGAGAGAGAGCAGTGGTACTGTAATGTGGGCCATGGCATGAGGTAACTCTTGTTATTCCAAACATGGTCAACATACGCAGTCTAATTGAAGGTAATGCTAAAAAAAGATTTGAAAGATGCGATCCCTGGAGAGAGACGAACTCATATCGACTGACGGAGGCGACACCGCGAGAGAGTCGAGGCATGAGAGTGTTTGAAGAGCTCAGAGTGGTGTGTTGTGTTTGCGTACGTGTGCAACTGGGTGTGATTACTCGTGTGTGTGTGTGTGTGTGTGTGTGTGTGGGGAGGATGAGGGGAAATTGAGAGATGTAAAGGGGCAGGGACAGACAAGAGACAGATAAGATTTAGAGTTTCCCATGTGACCCTCCTCCTCCTCCTCTTCCATCCTCCTCCTTCATCCTATCCCATCTACATCTGCACGATCACCCTGAGCCAAAGCACACTGGCCCCCCGAAAAAAACACCCCGATGCATTCCTGCCCCAGCTGCTGTGGCTCTCCACTCCTCCTCCTCCTCCTCTTCCTTCTTCTTTTGCTTCTTCTTCTCCTCTTCCTGCTTACTACCATGCTCTCCGACCACTCCTCTTAGCCCCCACGCTCACTTTACTCGAGTCTCTCACTCACTTGCTTAGGCCTGGGAGTGATTATCGGGCCCATTGCTGGGAGGAGGAAAGACGAAAAGGAAAGCAGGGGGGGGAAAAAAGAAGGGTGGGAGGGTGAAGAAGAAGGAGGAGAAGGAGGAGAAGCAGGGGGGGTCTGGAAAACAACTGCTCTCTTACCCCTTGTTCCGATTCCAGGGGCTCAGCTTTGACTCGGACTGCAGGCATTCCGTCAAGCATTAACATCCTGTTTCTTAGGCCGCCTGTGAAAGAATACAGAGGAGGTGTAAGACGGGGTGTTTTAGCATGACTAAGTAGGTTCTCCCCCCACACACACATTCAGTTATTCACACATGGACATTTACAATGTTGGTGCACCCTGCCGAGAGACGAACACATTTCTAAAATAGACACGGACTCATGTTTTCGGAAAACCGTCACAAGCTGACAGACAAAAGATGCACACAAACTGTGTAAACTCAGCCAGTCAGTGCACAGCGTGACTCCCTCTTCGCCATAATAAAGATTTTCAATTGCCTGGTGGGTTGCTGCAGGGCTAATAACACTTCATAACGCTGAATAAAATCCTCTTAACACTTCAATGGAACACAAATACTCGCTTTGATATACAGCGACGGCACAATGTTCACTCTCTAAACACTCGTGTAAGAACGATAATTGATGCTTGGAGATCATGTTTGACCCTTAAGATTAATATTTTGTGCTCATGACACTCACACACACACGCAAACACACTTCTCAGTGCATCCATACATCCACCCCTCCCCTCTGCTGCCTCCCCTGTGCACACTGCCTCTGCTAAAGTGGGCAGCAGTGCCCCAGCTCCTCAGCTCCGCGCTGTGGCTTTAAGAGGGATACTCAGATGGAGCCAATGACAACAATGCATGTTCCGTATCCCTCAGCTGGGGCCGACCTGAGGTAACCCTCCCTCTTATTATTTTAGCAGCAGTACATGGAGGAATGCAAGCACGGCAAATAGACTCTAAACATCTCTATTACTCTCCCACTGCCAGGCACCAGCGGCGGGGAGATGTGTGGCCCAAAATCGTCCTCTGCAAGCAAACCACGGCCGTCATGAGACAAAAAAAAAAGCTGCTCAGCTGGGTATGAATGACATGTAGCTGGTTTGATGATACCGAACACAACGTTATACCCATGTGGCCCGTCCGATGATAAGATTTTTACACACCAGAAAATCCACTCAAGATAAGTTGTCAACATACTTATTATTTTTTTTATAGATTTCACCACAAATGGCGAGAGGAAAATGATTTAGTGCCACAAATTGTTCCACTCGCTCTTAGATTCTCAAGCGAAAGGCTAATCCTGGCTGTGTTTATGTGTGTTTATGTGTGTGTGTGTGTGTGTGTGTGTGTGAGGGAGGGAGGTAGAGAAAGAGAGAGGGGAGGAGGATTTACTCTCTCAATCTGCAACCCCCCAGATCTCGCCTCTCAGGTCTAAGTCCCTCAGGTACCCTGGCTGTGCTTGTGCTATTGTATTGTTGTCCAGGATGTCCTTCGGCTTCAGGTCTTGGTAGGCCCAGATAGCGTTGCCACGGTAACGGCTGGGGCGGGGTAGGAGTTGCAGCCTCAGTCCAGCCTCAAGCCATGTGTTAAAGAGAAGAAAAAGAGGAGAGAGGAGTGCACCGAGACAGGCAGGAAAGTGAGGTTTGTTTTTCCTCACGATGACCAACATTCAGAGGAGAAAATATAGATTTTTTTTTCCACGTAAAATCGCTTCAATTTTCTCAGACTCAAAAAAGTTCACATCGCCCAAACTTATCTGTTCTCCTGTTTTAATTCTGGACGGCGACACGCAGCCAAAACAACTTTTCGAGTCTGGTTAATCCAGTCTGGTTTGTGATCACTGTGCTTAATGAACCTGCCTGCAAGCAGGAAACTCATAGGAAATCAATAGCCATCGCATACCTCTGCTTGTTACTGTAATGATTAAAGAGCTAACAGCACTGTGAGAGAGAGAGACCTAACGCTGAGTAATGAGCTAACAAAGCGCCGCGTATCGAAGAGGTCACGTCGAGAAAAAAAAAAACGCGTCGACGTGCTTTTGTTCCAGCGTCTGCCGGACGAGATAACGACACGGCGGGAATTTGTTCGAGGCAATAAAACAAATGTGTGTCCGCCATTCTCTATCGCTAAATTTGGTCTGTTGGTGGCAGGCTTAGGCAACCAGCAGTGTGCTGTCCATCAGCAGTATGAGGCTCTGTGTGTGGGAGATGGAGAGAGAGGAGGAGGAGGAGGAGGGGGGTTTAGAGGGAAACAGGGTAGATTAAGATCACCTTTCCATTTGCTGCACTCTGAAATGAAATGGCCATCCCAGGTGTGTGGGGGAGTTGGATGGAGAGAGGAGAGGAGAGGAGAGGAGGGTAGTGGAGTGTTGAGGCATCTCATTTCTCTCTCTCACTCGTCTCCTAACCACCCTCCTCCCGTCCCCATCAAAATCCCTAGAATAAAAATAAAAAAAAAGGTAAAGGGAGCAGGTGAAGATTGAGGCCAGTCCTCGCAGACAAAAAAAATGCTTGAAATATACATATTTCACCGTCTGCTGCCCTCTTTGCCTTTTTTCTGTTTGTGCTTATTTGCTAATGCATTTCCAGGTATGGAGTCAAACTCCCACCACACAGCCTGCTCGTCTATGACCTCGGGACCTGCTATCTGCAGGTTCTCTGATGGCTATCGGCTCGCTCTGCGCTGATGGGTGGCAGGATAAACAATTAGAAGTGACAGACCTCAGACCTTCTTCTCCAAGACACGCGTGTCCACACGCAAACCAAAAAACATGTAACAGGCCTACGAATCTAATCTGCGAGATGTCTTTTAGCTTTATCTTACCTGTGCTGTGAGTTCTCTCAGCACATGCGAGTGTGAAGACAGATCCAGCCTAACGCCGTCTCTCTCTGGGTGTTTGTTCATACAACACATCGAAATTTAAGCTTAAACAAACCACACTGGCTGTGTGTGTGTACCATCTCTGTTCTCTTTCCCATGTGCACATACAGTACTTTCACACACACACACACACACCCTGAAACACACTGTAACAGACGGCCTCGCCAATGCTTTGTTCCCATGTCGAACGCCCAGAGCAACTGGGTGCATCTGTGTCACAGAGGCTGGACCTGCTGCTACAGGGCTGGGATGGAAGAGAGATGGAAAAGAGGTGTAGGAGGGAAGGAAGGGAGGGAGGGAAGGGAAGGGGGCAATGAATTATAGGAGATACACGAGGAAGTGTTAAGGAAGGTGATAGCAAGGGAAGAAGTGAGTGAGGGTAAGGGAGGGCTTGTTGAGGAGCGCAGAGTTGCTGGCAGGAGCAGTGGTTAGGGAAGCAAGCAAAGGGGAGTTGAAGAGGTTGAGGAGAGAGGGGGGTGTTTAGTTGGGAGGAGGGGGTGGGAGTCAGAGAAGCGAGAGAGAGAGAGAGAGAGGGTAGAGAGGGGATATGGACCGGAGCCAAGGCCCGGTCGAGCGCAAAGCACACGGTGTAAGAATGCCAACAGACCCCTCCTCCTCCCTCCCTCCCACCCGGTCCTGCTACCAAAGAGACGAGAGAACGAAGGCAGCAAAGAAAAAAACATTTCAAAATGTTGCAAATGGGAAACAAATGATGGCCGTGTGTACACACACACACACACACACACACACACAAAAAGGACAGAGCTGTAGGTGATGTTAGATGTTTCCTGTGTTTTTGCTCGTTATTGTGCGCCACTGGCCTCTCGCCGCGACTCACTTCCCCTCTTCGGTGCCCCTGGACACCCCGATGTGACACGTTTGGCCTGATAACCAGCCTACAACTGCAAGCTCACCAGCACACTCCTCCGCTTCCTCTCTCTTTTGAGTCACTCAGTGCAGCAAGTCAGTGAAGCGGTGATCTGACTACGCTCGTTAGACTGGTAACGAGAAAGAAAAAAGACACTGGAAAATAAAGGGTCTGATATGTTTGGTGAAAAACATCTTGTTCGATAGCCACAGCTGATTTTCATGATAAACTGCGTCTGTTCATGACCTCATCTCGTTGCTGGCCTCACTCGGTCTTGAGAGTCCGTTCGAATAGTTCCCCACAGAGCTACTACTTTAAGAGTAACTGCACCCAGGCGGATAACATCGTGGTGTGGTTAAAGGTTCAACAGACTTGAACCTTCAACCCACAGACGTCAGCGCTGCCCCATGGACTGCATGAGAGACGTGGACGTACGGTGAGCCAACGTGTTCTTTGCTAATGGCCATCAGGGGGCGACTTCACTGGATGCAAAAAGAAATGCTTTTATATGGAGGTCTATGAGAACATAACCTCGACTCTCACATGATTTATGACCTTGGTAAACATCCCGATCACTAGTTTGCATGTTCGTTTCGTAAATTATGAGGATTATGATCACATTTACAGTCAAACAGACGATAAACTCCACCAGCTCCACCCTCTCATACAAATACGGCCACTTCTGGCTCCAAAAAAACTAAGATGGCAGCAACTTGAGGCTTTAAAACGATACTCCACAAACCGATGTTTGACATCACGATGTCCACTTTTCTGACACAGTCTATGGTCCTGCCCTGCAAAAGCAAAGTGCATAAACTACATATTTAGTTATATTCAGCATGCAATATTTAGATTTTTGTTGCTCTGACATTCTGGTAATTGATTTTGTTATTGTACCACATAAATAAGTCAGTAGGTAACTGTAATCATAATCATAACACCAGATAAACAAGTGCTGCTAAAAGCTACCCAGCTTAGATTCCCCTTGGGTTGCCATAGATTGTATAACATACATAGCAGAGTGATAGTCATCTTCAAATAGCGTAAAGTTAACGTCTTACAACATATACACTTTTACTAAGCAGCTTTAAACTTCAAGCCCTTTTTTCTAAAAAAAAAAAAAAAGGAGGAAGTGAAAAACTCCAAAAATGGCTGACTTAAGCTCTCACAGAGTGTTTTCTTTCTCTGCGAAGACAGAAACCTGAGACGAACTGCTAAGTTCCCTAAACGTCTGCACAGAAGACAGATCAAAGTCTGTCAAAATCAAAGCCGCCGAGGCTGAAAGGCTGACTCGTATGAGTCAAACTGCAAACACACGCTGGATCCTACATCTCCCACAATGCACCCAATGCTCGCCTGTTTGGTAAATATGTTTTAAAGTGATGCTGTCAAAGTGTAACACGGGTAGTCTTCTGACAAAACTCCCTGCAGAGCCACAGAGAGGATACGTAGCCACAGTTTTCCCCCCTGTGACGAGCGAACTGACCTTCATGTGTAAAATGGGTGGAATTCCCCTTTAATGACTTTCTGACACCAAACGGCACATACCAGGTAAACAGGATGATGCTGTTTGTTGTGTGTGTGTGTGTGTGCGTGCAGACTTCACTCCTGGATGTACTCAGATGGACATAGTCTCTCTCTTTTTTTTTTATTTTTCTAATCATTCCTGGCACTCTGTGAATGGTCTCAGAATTTCCATTTCATAAACCGTATTTTCCTTGGCAGGAGCGGCGAGTGAAGTCTTTTTGGATGCTTCTGGGACATTTTTGAACGGGGCTCAAGAGAGCAGAGCTGCTGCTACCTCACTGCTCGTAGGAGCATGGACTTCTCTAACCTTCTCCAACCCCCCCAATGAGCACAATGGTATCAAACCATAGATTGTATGCACTATATGGCTTTGAAAAGGAGAGAAAAAAGGTCCCTTTAGGGTTAAAACCCCCTTAGAGATGCACTCAACTGATGCACTTTACCTCAAAACACCGTGCCCTTTTCCTCTGGGAATAAATCAGTTCCACAGGGAGGTGGGAGGCAGAGCAGGGAACACAGCTTTCTTTATGAACACAGCTATTATTAAACAGAATACACGTCTCGTGTTGGGTGTTTTCATCTCTGGGACATACAGAAAAACAAGTGGAGCTTATCAGGTCCCATCAATTTAAAAACTGAATGTCAGCCTCTATCTGTCTGTCTGATACGATCTGGGCTTCACTTGTTGTTGTTTGAGTTTGATGTGATGTACACGAATGACTGGGCTTCCTACTGCGAATGTTTTTTTCTTGACGTCACCAAAAAATTCGCCTCCACGACAAAACATCGTTTTATTTAAATAGCTCACCACCGAGCGATAAAATTACTCCACGATTCATCACTAAATAGAACGGGGGGGCTTGCATGAGCGCTCTCAAAGCTCGGGCTGGTGATGAGGGAGGATATTATCGACAAATGCTTGTCAAAAAATGTCATGCACGGTGAAAAAAATAAGCATTTTGTAAAGGCAGAGAGGAGAATAGGCCGATGACGGACGCTGAAATCGTTTGCATGGAGATGGCGGAGTGTGCTTATTGATCTGATTGATCCGTTAGAGTACAAATCAAGCTCCATTGTGGTGAAAATCTGAAAGAAATGCACATTTTGACCCAGTTTAGGAAAACAGACACACCCTGTGACTCTTCATAGATTACAGATCTTTGCTTTTTTTGTTTTAAATAGTCCGTTTAGCTCGATGACGTGCATTCTGTGCAATGCAGAGGGGGGTCCGCGCAAGGTTAGACGAACTCGGGTTCACAGGGATCAATACAGTGGAAATGGGCTCAGCACAATGACCTCATTATGTAAGTTCCTGCACACATCCTATATGAAAATGTGCCTTCGTAGTACGCAGTAGCCTAACATACGGTAAACTCTCTCAATGCAGAGGGTTGAGTGTGTGTGTGAGAGCGAGAGTAAGAGTAGTAAACTCGTGTTCTTGCCTGCGCCACGGAGGCTCAGCACCTGGGAGGAAACCAGCTCCATTTATAGAGAGTTGATATCCATGTAAATACACACAGACAACACACACACACACAAGCACACAAACAACACACATTTGCACACTAGCAAGGCCCACGGAAGTGCCCATATTCTGGTGGATTGCCCTTGGGTCCTTGCTATTTCTGCCAGGGGCAGGGGGATCCTGTGTCAGTAATCCTGTCGGGATGAGGGGGATGAGGTCGCCGGATGCAGCTCAAGTCCACTGCCTTCGCTAGCACACACACACACACACACACACACACGTACGTATACATGAAAATAATTTGTTTTGCTGAGTTGACACTACATACAGCGACGCAACCGTGTGTTTACACGTGAAAACAAACCGTTTTTTAATAAAAAAAACTCCACATTTCTTCATCGGCCTGTGTGAAATATGAGTTTTTAAAAGGACGAAGAGGAAATGTTTTGCGTAGTTCAGAATTGTATTGTGGTTTTTTTTGTCTTTGTGAAAGCTCCCCACCTCCGCCAATGAAACTGTGGGAAATGAAGAAGCTACTTATTCTGAGAGGAAACACTCAAAGCGAAAAGAGAAAAGAGGAGTCGGTCGCTGTCTGGTTTGTCTGTCTCAGTCTGTGTGTCAAACGCGCATCTTTGAAAAGCTGACTTCCTGAGCCCCTACTCTGTTCTACAATCTGGCTACCACACACAAACCTTATGACCTCTGTCTGCACCCACAATAAACCATATTTACCGTAGATTAACAGACAGACGCACTCAACTCTGTCTCTCAATATTGCTGCTCTGCACATGAAAGAAGAATAAAGATGCCCATTCAACACAAACAGCCACCCACACACACCTACAGTGTGCACACACACACACACACACACACACACACACTCCTCCACAGTGCTCCAGAGAGAGGTAAACAGAAGAGTCTGACATCCTCTTGCATCATGTGCCTCAAATGCAGGAGAGAAACAGCTAAACAAGCTGTGACCGTGACAGCGCTAAAGTGAGGTGGCATTACTCAAGTGAGCTTCGACTTAGAAGTCAAAGCAATTTGTGACACCATTCCAGACAGTTTGTGTCCAATTGCAGATCATTTTGATGTAATCACGAGAAAGAATAAGTTAAATATTCCGCGCGAGGGTTGGATTGAGTTCAACGCCGCAAACAGACGCCACAGAAACAGCTCCTAAAGAGCCAGTAACACTATGAGGTTGTCTTGCTTCAACATAATCGGGTGACCTCTCTAGAACACCCTTCATACACACACACACACACAAACACACACACCTCAGTAAATGCAGTAGGGTCAGTGGCTGTGCATCTAAAATAGCCTCTGACACAAAAACCTCACTTGTACCGAAGGAGGAGGGGGAAAGGAGGAGGAGGAGGTGGAGCCGGGCGAACCAGGATAAACGTGAGGCGTAACTGGCACAACCTTTTTTGCAGGAAGATACCGCAATATTCTTTGCATGCGGCGAAGTTTGCACACTGTAATGCGCGCACGATACAGAGGGAGATAGATACAGAGAGAGAGAAAGAGGTTAGCACCGGTGAATCAATAAAAAATGCACTCAGTGACTTTGTTCTCGTCTCTTATTTACTCTCGGTGCACAGGTCCTAGGTTGAGGTGACCACGGCTGCAGAACTTCATAATCATCTCAAACTGGCAGAGGTGCACCGTGGGCGCAGTCCTGCACAGAATTTGCAGTAAATAAAATAACTCTGCTTGTTTTCTTATGAATGCTAGTGCAAGGGAAGCCACTACAAGACGGAGAAGCGCTGGACGCTGTAGACGGTCTGCGTTGAGGATACGAACCCCCCACGAGAACACGGAGGAATAAGATCGTGATATGTGCTGGAGCAAAAGGGCCAGAGTGCAACACTGCTCTCATCTCTTGTCCTAACGGGGAGGTAGGAAGCATTAGATTAACATCCTTACAATAACCTGCATCCTTCCCTACACCACCACCAACCAACCACCCACATACTCTCTCTTCTCCTTCCCCTCCCCAAAGGATGACAGTACAGTACACTCCTGCCCTAATGGGGGGTTCTTTGAGTAGGCTACCGCCTTATATCCCCCCCCCTAGGCTCTCTGATAGTATATGTGTGTGTGCGCGCTTGTGTTACAACATGTAATTTGTGTGTGAGCAATACCCCTTCCCCCACCATATGCACTGTGTACATACATTCTGCATGCATCACAGCACATGTGCACTCAAATGCTCTCTTAAAGATCGACCTAGATGTTTTACAATAACTGTACAATGTGAGCGTGCACGGGCGGCCGATACACTGACTCATCTACAGTATCTACTGTAAACAAGTCACATGGAACTAATAGCAGCCCAAACACTTAAACTCACACTGTTGTTTTTTTTTTTTTCGCTTTTCTTCCTGTGATCTTTCTCGCTATCTCTTGTGAACGAAGCCGAACTCGCGGACATGCACTAGCCTTGCAGAGTCCACTCGATTCAGCGTCACCTCATGTCTGCCTACCCCGTCTAACCTCGCTTTGTGCTGACGAAACCAAATCCACCCCAAACGCACGGCACATGGAAACTGACAGTAAACGAACCAACCAAAACATTCCAACACACTGACACTTGTTACATCAAAAGTTATTTTTTCGCTCACGAGTTTTTCCTCTCGGTTTGACCCATTCCGGCTCCCTCTCTCTCTCTCTGTCTCTCTCCCAACGCCACTCCATAAAAGCCAGCAGCTGTGTTTACCTCTATTACTCATCTACTCACGCCTTCACTTCAATTATTTTTTTCCTCCCTTTCCTCGACTGACGATGCTGCTGCCGCACCGTGCTGATACCTGGTCGAAAGCGGGCTAATTGAGAGGAGTTATGGTCCGTGGCATGAACCTACATTAAAAGCCAAAGAGCCTGTGGAATGCCACAGGCACCCCCCAAATGGGTTCCACATGTTGTTTGCATAATTTCCTTTCCCTAACAGTTGACCTACAGTGCAGAACTGGAAACAAAGTTCACGGTAATCCATGCAGCATCCTTACACAGGTCTGCAGAAACCATCTGCACTGAGGCTAGACAGATGTAGCTCCCCAAAGAATCTGTAAAGGGGAAACTCTTCCTGTAAAAGCATCTTTTAAAAAAAAGGGGGGTCCAAAACAGAGAAATTGCTGACTTTGTGAGTGCTCTTTCATCCTCTTTTCTTGGCTTCCTTCCTTTTTTACTTCCTCCTGTTCTCTGGCCATATTTGGCTCGTAAAAAAAAAGTGAAATACACGCTAAGTTGAAAGGGGAAACATTAGCACAGATAGATAGACAAGGCCCTTCATTGACACACCTAGCTGTGGAAACATGTCGAGCAAACTTAAATTAGAGTCTGGGGGTAAGAGCTCTGCTAAATGAGTCACTTCCAGTAAGTGCAGCGTGTGCTACTCTAGAGATGGTGTCATTACTAGAAGAAAAAACTTGGATCAATGTGCCGGTCAGGCTACATCATCTTAAATTCTGCCTGTTTCTTGTTGGACGGTGGTTTTTCTTTCCATAGGATGGAGAATATAGCTTTCCTTATAAGTATTCAACAGAGCAACGCAGCTAAAAAATCAAAAATGCTCATGTTCCTGCAATCACCCATGTTAGTTTTTAGACTATTAACCTCAGAGTCACTGGCTGTTGCACAATACTTTCCGTGCTCTCTCTCTCTCTCTCTGTCTCTCTCTCAGTCGTCTCCAAACACACATGTTCTAGCACTCCATGTAACTCAATTTTGGTGGTAAACAAACGTAGGTTGGACACCGGGTTCAAAGGTTGAACCCACAAGCGAGAGATTGCCAAAAAAAGGGGGGAGAGAGAACATTTTGTCATCTCCTGACATGGTGAAACAACAGCACGAGGGGGGTGAGACAGCAGCTCACAGTTCTGTCACCTATTCATAATAGACTTATTTCATGCACAGGAAGTTCGACGTTAACTACCAACGCATGTCTTCATATTCAGAGTGAAACTGCAGCAAAATAACTGCACACGTATTTGGATGTTGAACCCTCTCGTTCGATTTAGTTTTTTCAGCTTCTTGTGGGCAGGTACACCTATCAATACACAACGTCACCCATCTATTTGGGTGCAGCCTGTCTCACACATTGCATATGCATGCCCTTGACTTGGTAGTCTATTGTAAGAGCCTGTGGGTATGTGCGTGTCAGTCTCCTGTGGCTGAAAATCCGGGTTTGACGCAACGCCACGGGAGGCCACAGGATGTCCCACAATATACCTTGTGCATACACGACCTCTGTGATCTACCCTCGTTCCTCTCTTTGGCCTTGGCTTACAGTCGAATGAATCCAGCCGCTGCAGTCTATCTGCAAACAATCCACTCTATAACACCCACCTGGATCGATAATATGTCAGTCAATATGCCGGCAGTTAACCCGGCTGATTATCTGTAATACCGGGGAATTTCTCATCTCTCCCTGCGTACGCACTGTTAGATCGCATATACTTCTTCCTGAAAGATTCAATCCGTCAACACGCGCCCAATTTGTGCGTTGTGATCTGTGGCAGACAGATGATGCCTTTAGTGGGGGGATCCTGTCGTGCAATTAAATGTCCTGGCTAGAGCGGTGTTGATGGACAGATAGAGTCTATCTGTTGATGATTGGCTTTTAATTGAGTCCCCGCACCACCACCACCAACACCACCATCTGCACTGATCTCTATCGTAAGCCCCTGGACCGTGTCATGGGTGAGGGGTCGAGCCATTGGAGGAATCACGAGTGATAAGCAGCAGCTTGATGTGGCTGTGCAGTACAAGAACTCAGGGTGTACCACATCATACGGTTGATGGTTAATACCTGTATAGCTTTAAAAATATGACACATTTCAGGGCCTAAGTCTAACCAAACCTTCACCACAGCATTTAGGCGTACCAACAATATAATCTGCAGGTACAAACCAGGAGGAGGACTCACTCAAACATTTGAAATTGACTTAAAACGACGAAGACGCCGCGAGAAAGCAGCACCCAGAGGTGGAAAGTACAAAGAACTTCGAATTCAAAGCAGTCAGCGGTTGTAATTCATTCACCTTTTTCCAAGCAAGCCGTCGCTGTCCAACTGGATTTTTGGCCTGGACATCAGTTAGCGAATGCATCACCGTTCACTGAGCCGTGACGCCGTCAGTGTGTTTGCGGGTTCGGACAAAAACCAGCAGAGACAAACACTGTTTATAAGGTTCATAGTTCAGCAGCAGGTTGTTTCTGCGGCGGTCTCTCTCTCTCTCTCTCTCTCTCTCGGAAAT